>CM034153.1:285784743-286984743 GCA_019776745.2 Taxus chinensis
TCAATTATGACTATAAATATTATAGAGAGGCTTTGGTCAAAGCTGAAAGGTGACTTACACTGACTGGTCAAGTTTAATAAGGTCCCAAGGTAAAACAAGAGCATTGATAGCTCCTAGGAATAGTATGTAATATAAGTGGCATGTTGGCCTTGTTCTTAATGTAATCATCCTAACAATAATCAGTTAGGATATTTTGTCTAGATACAACTATTTTAGTGATATTTATTTGATCATATGAAATAATTACTTGAAAAAGGGAGTGAAATGAGCCTCCCTTTATTTGGATAAATATGGATATACTCTCGTGTAACAAATAGTGATGTAAAGTGATATTAATGAATGCAAGACAATTTTAAAATTATCCTATGTGAGTTGCAGTTGTCTATTATTATGTAGATTTATTTATATTTGAATTAATTTTTTTTCCTTGTGATATTTAAATTGTGTTACTGCAAGTTTATACAAAAATACTATAGTATGTTATAAATTTGACTGATTAAATAGATGTGCGTTTAGAAAATTTAAGATGATATGCCCAAGTCATAATTTTTCTATTGTAATCTCCTTTGAATATATACGTCAGTATCATACAGATTTGAGTATAAAATAGATTTTATTTTCTTGATAAACAAAGGGAAAGCATGCAATTTCTTGTTATTGGATATAATTTTCTTCAAATATAAATTCTATAATAGTTTCTTTTCTCTCTTCATTATCTTTATTTTCATTTTTCTTCTGAGAAATAACTTTTAGTTAGATTAGATTTAGGAATTATTGATAGAAAATTTGTGAAGGTGTAGGGAGTGACGCTATAAGGATTTAAAATCTCCAATAAAAACTCTTCATTGATTTTAAATATCAATGCCATGTCATTCATTCATTGAGTTATAATTTAACTTTAAAATGATGAGAACATAAGATCATGTCATTCTTCTCCTATTGGTGTGTATTTTATATACATCAAAACTTTGGAATATTTGATTTTCCTTTATCAAAGTGCGGTTGTTAGAGTATGTATTTACCTTAGCTCATGTTCACTTAGGTAATTTATTTACCTCATGTATTTTATCCTCACCCACTTATGTGTGTGGATATTTATTTTTTCTTATTTAGATATTAGAAAGATATTATCTAGTTGTTATGAATAGTTCTTTCCTTGATTTATGGCTTGATCTAAGACCTTAATTGGTTTTTAGATTGAACTTCCTTTCCTATATAAATAAGGCTCATTATCTTTGTATTTCATAAAGTTCCATAATAATATATGATATTATTGTTCATTTGTTTGCAAACATTTTTGTAAAGTTGTTTTGGAAAATTACTTTTATATTATTAAGCATGGTGTTTAATTGGTATATGAGTTCTTTGTGGCTTAGTATGGACTGTTTGTTATTCCTTTTATGGTATTAGATTTGGATATTGATGTTAACATCTGTCTATAAGTTTTATTTTACAAATAAGGTTTTTTTATATATTCATATATTCTGTATTTGTTCATATTTTTTGTCGTGTTCATTTTTATGAAAAACAAAGCCTTCCATTAGATTCCAAAGGTGTCAAAACCCTAATAATGATTGTAAACTCAACCAGTTCTGGAGGTAGTCATTTTTTTGAGTTTTTTCTGTTGTTGCAGAGGCAGAAGCACATACTGTGATCCTTATCCCCTGGTCATATGGTATGGTCATATGAGGGATTAAGCTTGTGATTCCTACTAGTAGGTACTTAACTCCATCCCCCTTTGATTTTATTTTTGTGGTGAATGAAAGACCATTTTTTTTTAAGTGTCAACTAAAATAAATAGAGAGCATAAAATTGAAAAACATGTATCTTTTGATCGGTAACTCAAACTTGAGTGTCATTTTTTGTAAAAGTACTTGTTTTTTCATGCTTGTTTTTTTGGAACTATTTATTTTGATAAATTTACTATAATTATAAAGTGTCATACTATAACATGCACTCAATTATAAAGTGCCAAAATCTATGTGGGGGGGGGTCTTGTTGCATTACTTGGTTCTTGAATTGTTTTTGGTGATTTTTGAGAATGGTATCGTTATTTACTTCTGCATTAGATCATGTTGAGCCATTAAAAACACATAATTACCACACATGGAAACCAATAATGGAAACAATAATTAAATAGAAATGATTATGGTATTTAACTTCTTCATAACAGCTAGTGTTCACTAGAGAATATGAGAAATTACAATACTAGTGAAAATTTGATGAGTGTATAGGTTTGATAGGAACTTATGTAAGTGATAGTTTTTTTTCATTTGGAAAAATGTGAATCTCCTGTCAAAATATGGCATAATTTGGAAGTTTTATTTGGTAAGTTGGATCACATGAGAGCCATGCAAATTGAAATTGAGATCACCTCTCTTAATCCTAAATATTTTCCATCAATTATAGACTATCTTACCAAGTTAAAAAAAAATTGACACAATTTAAGGGAAGTGGAAGATATAATAAAGATAAAGAGTTTTATTACTTAATTCTATCTAAATTTATAGGACCATTCCAAATATTTACTTCTACCTTTTTCCCTAGCATTGATGCCTTAGGTGACACATTTCAAATGTCTGACTTAAAAAAAAATTGTGAAAGACTTAGTAGGGAAGAATCCAAATTGTCTGACCTTGAGTCTTCCACCTCTCAAATGGCATTACTTGCATCTAATCCTAAGGGAAATGGAAAGCCAAATAGTAAAACAAAATCCACCCCTTCTCCATCTCAAAGTGATCCTGAACCCAATGAGTCTTCTAAATCCAAGAATAAGTATAGCCTTTCATTCTCTTTTTGTGGGGGTATTGGTCATGAATAACATTGGTGTTGTAAATGAATGCAAGCCTTAGACGATGCAGTCAAGAAATACAAAATTTATATCTTCACTCCACCTCCTTCTAATCAACATGGCAAATAACTTAATGTTGTTGGGATATCTCAGTCACTACTTACAGATAGTTGGCTTATAGATTTTGGTGTTTGTCATCACATGACTTCTTCCAAGGATTCTTTTATATCTCTAGGTTTGATTTCTACTTCCAAAACTAAGGCTGGATATTCTTACTTTATTTCTGTTAAAGGAAAAAGTGACATACACCTTGATGGTGGAAATATATAAGATGAATTATATGTTCCTAACATCGCTACAAATTTGCTTTCTTTATATCAAATTTGACATTTTGGTCAAGGAAAAATAGTGACTTTTACAACACATAAGGTAGAAGTACGAACTTTGTTAGAACCTCATTCACTTTTTTCTCAAGGTATTGTTGATCATGGTTCTAGACTATATCACTTTGAGGGTTTTGATGACACTTCCTTTATAGGGACAGGATTGGTTTGTTATGTATATTCAGAGAGTAAGCTTTGGCATGAGATAGTTAGACATCTTGATTACAGATATTTGAAGGAGTTGAGAAATCATGGTATAGTTGATGGTATTCCTATATTTTATTTTCTTGAGGGAGTTTTCCCTGGATGTGCATTAGGGAAATTATACCAAGATCCATTTCCTAAGAATTATTCCAAGAAATCTTATTCACCACTTGAGCTTGTGCCTAGTGATTTGATGGTTTTTTCTACCTCCTCTTTTAATGAATCTAAGTATGTACTTACCTTTATTTACAATTTCTTGAGGCTTACTTGGGTATATTTTCTCAAGTACAAAAGTGATGTTTTTTTACACTTCAAAGTCTTCAAGGCTTTAGTCGAGAAATAATCTTCTAGTTTCATAAAGAACCTTTGCACTGATAATGGGGTATACTTCAACAATGAGTTTTCTAAATTTTTGGAAACCAGTGACATTGTTCACCATCATTATATTCCTCATACTCCACAATGAAATGGATTATCAGAACGAAAGAATAAAACTTTGAAGTAAATGACTAACTACATGATAAATTCTAGATATTTACCTCTTATATACCGGGAAAAAGTAAATAATTGTGCTAACTACATTTAGAATCACACACCACATAGAGCACTTGAGAATTTTACTCTAGAGGAAGATTGGTCCAGCACTAAGCCTGATGTCTCATTTTTTTGAGTCTTTGGGAGCCCTATTTGGGCCTTTTTTCCTATGAAGAAAAGGAAAGCCATGGATAAGAAGAGAAAACCCTTTATATTTGTAGGGTATTGTGAGGACATGAGAGCTTATAGAATTTTATATCTTGATACTTATGAGATTATTTTTTGAAAACATGTTCAATTTCATAAGTGCTTCACACCTCATGATTCTTCATCTTCTTCCATGCCTACTTCTTCTTCTTTATTTCATCTTGAGGATTCTTTCTTTGAGGAGTTTGATAAGGAGGTTATAGATGTCGATGAGGATCCTATTTCAATGATGTTATGACTATGCCTAAGTGGGATCGTACTATATTTTATGAGGTGGCACCTTTCATACAAGATCTTCCATCCACTAGGCATCATCACACATATTCTTCAGGTTTTGGACTTTTTTGTTAGGAAGTTTCTGAGAATCCATAGTATTTTTCAGTGGCTCATGTGATACATGAGTGGGATGATGTAATGGAATCTGATTAGTCTTCTTTGATGAAGAATCATACTTGGAATTTGGTATCTTTTCCTAAAGGAAGAAAGATGGTTAGGTGTAAGTGGGTATACCAAACCAAATATGTAGTTGATGGGTATTTTGACAAGTATAAGTCTCATCTTGTTACAAATGGTTTTTCACAACTTGAAGGTATTGATTACTCTGAGAATTTTACACTCATTGACCCATACATTCCCTGATATTTTATTTGCAATGGGGATTGTATATCGATTTACACATTCTCGTCATAGTAGTCTTTGAAAATATAATAAAAGGATTTTTTGCTATTTGTAGGGCACTTCCCCCTTTGGAATACACTACACTAGGGGTTCTACTTAGTTGGTTGGATATATAGATTTAGATTGGGTAAGTTCTAATGATGATAGGTGTTCCACTTCTATCTATATTTTTTATCTTAGTGCTTCTCCAATTGCTTGGGCATACAAAAAGAAACATGTTATTGCACTTTAATCTTCATAGGAAGAGTACAAGAAAGTAGTTACAAAAATTCAGCATATTCTTTGGCTTCGAAATTTATTAACAAAGTTTGGATTCCCATAGGATTCAATGACAGTACTTTGGTGTGACAAACAAAGTGCAATTCATGTTTCTCACAACCCTATTGAGCACCAACAGACTAAGCATATTGAGATACACATAAACTTCATTTTTCAGCAAATTCAAGATGGAATTATTTTCTTGGAGTAGATTCCAACTCAATAGCAGGTTGCAAACATCTTTACATTGCCTTTTATATCACCTCACTACCTTGAGTTACGTGGCATGCTTGGGGTTTCGAAAGTTGTTCTTGGGGGGTTTTCATGAGAACATCTTCCTTCTTATTCTTTTTATTTCTCTTTCCTTCTAGCAGGATTCTTTTGTACTTTTGGTTTGATATTTCTTCATGGATATATTGTACATGAGTACCTGATCAAGACTAGTTATCAAGACTCATAATGTGGATATGCCACTATTAGTTTGGGCACCTAGCTTTACTTGAGGGGGATGTTAGATTAGGTATTTACCTTAGGTTATGTTCACCTAGGTACTTTATTTACCTCATGTATTATATCATCACCCACTTATATGTGTGGATATTTATTTTTTCTTATTTATATATTAGGAAGATAATATAGAGTTGTTATGACTATTTCTTTCCTAAATCTATGGTCTTGAATAGTTCTTTAATGACTAGTTCTTTCCCAAATCTATTGTCTTTACTAGTTCTTTGATGACTATTTCTTTCCTAAATCTATGGTCTTTGCAATGGAATTATGACTCAGCATGCCATCTAGGATATCCTCAAATAACTACTCCTTATTATCATTTAGTTGGGCCTAGGTTGGGGTGGAGGTTATTGTGTAGGCCTAGATCCATCATCTCATTGAGTGGTCTCAGATGTTGATGATACCAGATCATCCATGTATGTTTTGTAATCCTTCTTTATATTTTTAAGTTTAATGATAGGTTTCTTTAAAAATTTAGTATCCTTTTCCAATATTCTATCTTGAGAGGTTACCATTGTACCTAACATTTCCTCGAGATTGGCCACCTTTTGAATCTTTTCTTTAGCGATATAGGAAAACTCAATGACTTGGGAAGCACTTATTTTATTTTACCGTAGAAATGGTTTTGTTGAAATGGGCCAAGAATTACCTAAGATGACTTAAAAATTCATCTTCTATTATGGCCTCCTAGTTCCTTTTTAGGACCTTGATAAATTCTACCTCCGTGAATATTTGACTTCTCCTTGTAATAATCACATCATTTTGAGGCGGTATCCTATCTAATTTCTTAGTCCATTCTTCTAGATAATTTTTTATGTAGTTGGCATATGTTTGGCACATCACAAATTCTTATGTAAGAATTGTGATATCCGTACAAGATCCTTCTTACACACCAAGAAAAAATTACTTAGAGAATTTTTTTAGAGTTTCCATTTTACTGGTGACCAATTTATCCCTTTTCAAGGATGCATTCCATTTCTCCTTTGCTCTAATTCCCTCCTTTATTACCCTAAAGAGGGATACTAAGGACTACTCAACTTTATTTGTAATCTTGTTGAGGATGGTGGCTTTTCCTTGGTTTTCCGATTCTTATTTTTTTTGTCTTGTGTACCATGTACCACCTCTACTACAACCTAAGTAGAAACATGAATAAATGAAATAGTTTCTTCTTAATACTAGACCACTTGGGACCAATTTGTTTTATTCTTATTTTTTAGGATGAACAATTCCTTATAGGTATCATTCCAAATAAGATCTTGATTGGAAATCATCTTCTTCCTTATCACTCTCTTTAGAATCCCCTTTATTTTATTAAATTCAATATTGATTTAGGGATATTCTTGTCCAATCTAATAACCTTGATCCCTTTGAGAAACCAAAAATTTTCCAATTCACCCATGCCGAATTCTTGGTGAGAGAACACCTAAAAAGGATAAAATGATTTGGGCCTTGTGTATTGATTCCACCTTTAGTGTGTCATCTCTTTCTACCATAATAGCTACATATATCTCCTCAAATTAAGATAGGTCATGAGATATTAGTGGGGGATTTGTGACTAGTCTAGGGATAGCTTCTCACACTTTTGTAGTGTTTTCTACTTTGATGGGTTTCTGTGAGGGTCCTAAATGTACATGCATGCCTCTTCTTGTGAATTACCTCTTAAATTTCCATTTTGTAAGAGGGTTTTCCTTGGCCATCTACATGTTATTTTCTATGAGCTTTATTTCCTCTTGGGTGATCCACATTCAATCATTAAAACAATCCTCATGAGAATATACAAGGTTGATTTACCTTCCAAGGTATTCTAGATGCTTAGTCACCCATTTTCTAGGATCATATTTCTAGAGTGGGTGCCCTAAAATATTGAGGGAATGCTTCTAGGTTGCTACCATTTTGAGGTCTTTTCATCTCTTGAATTCCCTAAATCTAATATTTAATGACAAAGAAGGGTGGGTCCTCATTACATCTCCTTTCATTTGTTCACCACTCCATTAAGTATTTGGAAGGCTATCTCTTATTTTGATAGATTTTTAGTACATGATAGGGAAGATTCAATGGTGGAGTTAGCATGCATTTTATCATTATCACATTATATTTGGGGTAGAAGAAGACCTCCCTAATTTTCCTACATACGTGTAATATTTCTATAGAAATTCAGGGCATAGTTTTTTTCAATGAGTACCCTTTGTATACTGGGGTATAAATAAATGCATATATTTTCAATACGTGATCAGAATATATGGGAATATAGGGTTGAGTATGTTCATTCACTCCATGAATGCTATTTGGATGCCATAGTTGACAAAATGAGAATTTGGTACAGCGTTTTGTAAAAACATACACAATAAACTCATGTTTAGTTCATATGGGCCAATAATTTTATATAGGAAAAGTATTTCCTATAAATGTGGAGCTCATATGTTGACCATAATCTCCTCATATCCCTATAGTATCTCACAAATCTATTAATGTAATAGTGTTGTTATAACAATATATACATTTAACCAAATAACTAACCAACTTACCTAGGTAAACCTAGATTGACTATTTACCATAGTAATTTTACTAATTACAAGTGAACACTAATTTTCCTAACATTCCTCCTTAGTGTAAATATGGGAAAAAACTCAATCTCATACATGTATCTACTTTCATGATTTGGTGATTTTCACAAGACCACTAAAAACCTTAATGATGGTTTTGCATATGGCTAACCAACAACCAAAAAGGTGGTTTTACATATGATTTACCACAAACCAAAAAATTATGGTTTTACATATGGTTTACCAACAACCAAAAGTGGTGGTTTTACAAGTGGTTTACCACAAACTAAAAATGATGGTTTTACAAGTGGCTTACTAATAAACACATCACGATGTGAAGTAATTTCATCATCTCTCATCAATATCTCACCTCATGGGATGACACAAATAGGAAAACATTTCACAATGGAAATGGAACATTTGTAAAACGTTCACCCCTCAATGTAAAATTTTCATTTATCCTACAAACTAGACAATTAAGAACACTGCAAATGAAACACACTAAACACAACTGAAATAAATAACATTAAAAAAAATTGTCACCAAATGATGTAGAGATAATATGAAAATAAATAACTCAATGAGTATTACAAGACCAAATCACCAAACACTATCTTGGAGCTCTGCAACATGATCTTGACAACTAGCCCCAAAAAAAAATTTAACCATGCAAAAAAATAGTTTTTATCTTTAAATAGATTCCAATGTCAATGCACCCTATTCGCAAGGTATAATGAATGAAATTTGATCAACCATTATGTTAGAAACAATCAAGAATTTCAAATTTAGTCACTTTCTCCAAAACGACCTTATAGGCTTCTTAAGGGGGATGATGTTCACCAAAACTAGTTGAGAACAATCAAGACACGACCCTGAAAAAGTAAAACCACTTTCAGATACCCTTTAGGCTCAACATGCTTATTCCTAAATTTTAGGAAACAACTTTAAAGTTAATCCTTTTTCTCACCACCTTATTTCCAACTAGCCCTTCTTCTTATAGCCCTAGATTTGAGGTTTTCTGATCATAACCTTTGATCTAAGAGGTTTTTAAACAAAATGAAAGCATTTATAGGCACCAATTTGGATATTTTATTTGTATAAAATTTTACAAGTACCAAGTCAATGTATAAATCCCTTTTCCATTAACTAGTCCTTGTCTAATTAGGCCTCTTAAGCAACAAACAAGTACATAAAGGAGACTATTAAAGATATATTGTAAATGGGTTTTTAGTAAGAATTAAATTATTCTCTAAATGATTTTATACATTCTCTATATGCTATCTTATGAGTTTCAATCACTTCAACTTTCATCAATTCCACCTATAAGATTGTTCTCAAAACTAGATGTTGAAACACAATTTTGCTAAAAATATTATTGTCATGGAATTTGAGAAAAGGAAACTTAAAAATAATCTAAAAAATTTCTTCACCTCAATTAGGATCTTCTTATATTATGTTTTGAAAGTTACAATCCTTCAATCAATATTTAAGTGTCCCAAATTCTCCCTTTTTGGTCTTGACTAGGTTTCCAAACACAATCCTTCTATAAGAAAATGTCAGTAAATTTATAGAAAAAATACATCACAAGCCCAGTAAACTTCATATTAGTGTTCTTATAGGTCATATAAACTCACCTTCCAATCTCAATCCCTCACTCCTCTTTTTAGTCCTTCAAGAGCATTGTTTTGGTCTGTTGTATTGTCTAGTGATAAGAAAGACATTGTTGTACGCAAATTGTCAAATGAATTAGAAAAATGAAAACTCTCCAATACTCAAGACTTCACTAAAATTATTCCTCACACTCTTGAAATGATTTTTTCACATTTTTGTCCATTACTTCCATGTTTAAATTCATCAAACTAGTAATTTTCCTCTAGACTAGTTTGTGGAAATAGTTAAGCAAGAATGCAAACTATTATGATTATCAAGCCTCTGGAATCATTTCAATATTTGAAACTTCTATAATATCAACATAAAACCTCTTTGGATTATTAGTTTCAATTTAAAAACCTCCGGTTGATCTATTAATTCATTCAAACACAAAACATCCATCAAACCCTTCCTAAGGTTTCTCAAAAGCTAGATAGAAGTTAATAATGATTTTTAAACTTTTCCACACGTTTTCAAGCCATCAATCTCCTAAAACATGTCTATACTCACTCTATAAAATTTCCTGAGCACTGATATTTACTCAAGTAGCCAACTATTCCATGAAATGAAGGATTAACATTCACAAAAATAGAGTTCTTACCTTATATCATCATGTGCACAATTTGGCGGTCACTTTTTCATGATTACAAGCTTCTAGATTCTAGACCACACAAGATAATTATTTAAAAACATTGATAAAACAATTATCATTAGGAAATTCATGATATTCAACCATAATTATTTTATTCATATACAAACTTTCTCTTAAGATTGTCATTCTCGCATATACAATCCTTTCTCTTCACAAAACAGGGATAATTTTCCTTTTTTTCATTCCAAATCTTCCCTCCTGTGAGAATACCTTTATTTCTATCTTCCCATCCTTCATAACCTCCTTCTTCACTGAATACATAATTCTTATTAACTAACTATCTTCACCTTAAACCGAAGTAGACTCCATTAATCTATCAACTTCCTTGATTTAAGGAACTCTAAGGAGTTATTTCACTATGACAAGACTTAAGGACCCAAAGATGGGTTAAACACCCCTTATTTAATCACCTTGACACTTCCTAGACAACTATTAACTCATACAAAAGCAAAATTTGGCTAATAGGTTATAAATACCTTAGTTTGAATTTTGAATTAGTTTTGGAGGGAAAACCTATAAAGAGCTCAAATTCAAATTTTAAAGGATTCTAATTACTTTAAACCACACCTACCAACCTCTCTAAACCCCCCATACATGCTCATGATGAAATATTACAAGAAAAAAGGTTTACAACTGATGCCCCTGCATCCCAAGGGACAAGAAATTTTCCCCATTAACTTTTGTAAAAATAAGGAGTTTCTTCTTTTTCTTGATATTCCAATTGAATCTGATCTATTCCAACCTCTTCTTGATGCCATACCATGAATAAAAAGTCTCCATAATTGTCTTCATAGTTTTCACTTGCTTACTTTTCATGGGACTGAGTTTTCTTCCTTGTAGAAATATTGTTCTTGCATAGTGAATTATCTTCATTATCATTTCTTCATTTTTGTACCTCTCCTCCAAATTTCCATGAATCATTTCTTGATTTTCCATAACCTTAGAATCATGTTATTTTCCTTTATTTTTTCCTCCTTGTTGTTGGTAACCTCAAAAACTAAAAATGGATTCTTTTTCTTGCTTAAAACTCTTGTTTCTCTTGTTCTATCTTCATCTCTTCCACTAGTTTACCTGCACAAACACCACTAAGAGAAATATTAGATTGAAAATCTTAGGCTTAAGAAACCCTCATGGTATTTCCTTGAATGCCATCTTGCTATTATTCATCTAGATCACCTTCTTGATCTTTCCATGCTTCTTTCTTTCCTTGAATGCACTCACATTTTACTTTTTCTTCGTCAATATTCTTATCCGACTCAACCATTTGATTTGACTATAGATTTTCTTATTTAAACAACTCTTCTAACACATGCATTTCTTCTCTTAAACAAATCTCATCTAACTCTTCTTTTCCCTCATCATGCTTGGGAATTTCTTGTCTTTATTTATCCTTTAGAATTTGCTCTCTTTTCAAGAGATCTAAAGATTTCCTCTTTTAACATGTCATCATCTATTTTTTGTACCAATCTTGTATCCTTCCTTTACATACCTTCTTAGTCACCTTGAGCCTTTCCTGTTTCCTCAAAAAGGATGATTTTTCTTTCTTTCTTTGTTCTTGTCCTCTTGAATATTCAATTTTAGTCATCATCACTTGGTTTGTCTTGATATTCTTCACTTCATTTGTTAGTTTTCTAAGCCACTGTGAAAATCTATACCCATGATCCATGACAAGTTTTGAGTGCTTATCATTTTATTTCCTTATTTCCAATTGTAAATCAGAAATATCATACTTAAATACATGAATGAAATCAAGATTCAAACTTCTATTTAACTTTCCAATTATTTGTTGCTTTCTCATTTCCTTTTCCAAGCCTTTATTTCTTGTAAGCTTCTTGTTTGTGCACTCTTTCTTATCCATCTCTTCTGGAATACTCTCCAAGACATAATGAAATATATTTTCCTTATCCATTTCTTCCTTGACATGTTGATCCAAGACCTCAACAACCTGTTCTATGTAATGCCTATGCCTTGGTTGTTTTCCTTGATCACTTCCGTAATTGAAGTAGCAAAATTGATAGGTGATTTTTATTTTGAAGATGGTTACTATTTAAGAGTGAATAATCATGTTGTTGTAGATTATATGATATATCTTCTAAAATTGAATAACTTCATATCATGACAATTCTGAATTCATTAATGAAGTATTTTTATAATTTTTGTGCTCAACGTTTTAATGTATTCTGCATGTGGATGAAGGAAATAAATTTGGTTTAAAGGGTTCATTTCCTAGTTTGCAATACAGGTCTTTTTTTCAGTCTTATGATTGCAAAGTCCAGGATTAACCACCTTAGATCAATTACAATGATCCAAGGCATGTTTGGGATTTTTTTCGATATTTTGATCATCTTGACCGAGTCGGTTAGAATATCTAATTTCAGCACTGAGGCTTTAACTGGAGTCACAAAGGTTTCCTGTAGCATCTTTTGGATTTCACCCTTCATGGTGATCTAGTTCTCCATTTCGATGAACTGTGGAAGGTAACGTTATTTTATTAATTAATTAGACCTAATTAATCTAAGTTTTTATTATAAACTTATCCTATCCTAAACCTATGCTAAGTTGATTGTATTTATCTGTTGATTAATTCTTAAGTAGGATAATGAGGAAATTATCCTAAGTTTATACACTAATCAATCCTAATCTATTTGGAACCATGCCTAAGATCCTAAACTATTATTAAGGGGACCTAACCAATTGGACATCGACCTAACCTATGGCATTGGGGTTAGATTTTTTAGCAATTGGGTTGAATGGTGGTGGCACCATTCCAAAGGCATCCACATTATTAAATGTTGCATTTAAATTGAATTATCGCCAAACTTGGCCAAGGTTTGGGGAAGGTAGTGGGTTGTAAAGCTGACAACTCTTCCATTTTTGTTGAATGAAGTTTTTAACTATTAGTTATCAATAACAAAGGATAAACATGCTAGGATTTTTATGAGGGACTCTGTTAGTCCTGTTGGCATTTATGATCCTCAACTCGAGTGGAAATTGCATGGGAAATAGTAAGGAGGTTAGAGGAAAAATAAACAGTTTTAGTTATATTGTTTCACTTGGATTTTTTGAGCCTTTGAGCTTTGCATGTTGTTTTCCATCATTTTGAACCTTCAGTTTGAATCAGTTACATGAATGATTTCTCCCTTGCATAGTGGAAATAATGGAAAAATCTGAGCATGGAATCTATAGGAAGATAGAGGGAAAATTTTCAGTGGGTTGTTATGGAGTTATTGTTAGAAATATTTTTGTGGGAGTTTTGCATGAAGGATTGAAGTAAGGAAAAGAAGATAGGAGCACTGCTAGGCATGATAGGTACTATGTCTTTAAAATTTCTTACTTTTATTTAATATTTACATAAAATGATCATTATTGTTCATGAAAATGTTTCTAAATGTTTTCTTGCGTGAATATTCCTCCTTCTTTCTTCTGTGTGTATTATTTGAACTAGTCTTCTTGGTTGTGGTTATTTCTGTAAATTAATGGTGTTTTATCGAATATGAGTTTCATATATAGTTGGAAAATGGAAGTACTAAATTATTAGTAAGTTGGGTTTTGAATAAGATATATGGGTCGACTTTGTTCACTGAAAGGAATGATGTCTGTATTAGAAATTTTGTTTCAGATGTGTATCCGACATTTTGGTTTTAGTGTCATTTATTTATTTTTGGTCGAATCATTTATGAATGATTATTAGGATTTTAGTTTCAATTCATAATCCTTCTTTGGCTTAATTTGGTAACTTATTTTTGACTTCTGATTGATTTTATTATTTTAGGACTGGTTTCGACCCATTCTGGGTATTCTCGAAGGTTGGTTTGGAGCATTGTAAGTGCATGTTGTCAAGATTCAAGTTTGCTTTTAAACAGCTTGGATTTCGTGAAGCCTAATTTGGTCACTGTTAAGGAAGTTTCATTTCTTAAATTGAATTTTGGTCTTTTGGGTAAGATTGTTCTCTACATTTTTGGTTCTTTGAAACCGTTCACTTGCATTCTCCTTTGGCTAGAATATAGAAGATTTTACCATCCCATTGTTAATCATTATTTTTAAATGCATGACTATAATGGTTATGTTTTAGAACAAATAGGTTTTGGAACTTAGCTTGTGTAGTAGTAGATCCTTCTAGAACTCTTTATCACATGTTTGATTTGTCTTGTGAAGTCTCTAGTATTTCTCTTGTAGATTATTTTAGTGTTTATGCTCTATATATGTATCCCCTTGGTTAGAGGTAGGAATTTTACTGGAAGTGTTGTTAGGAAAAATGATGTCCATATTGAATCTTTACAGTTTATTTCAATCCTTTTAGTTTTTTGTTATGAAATTGATTTTATAGGAACAATATTCTACTCTTATCTAATCATTTTGTTGTTAGATAAATTCATTTGTTGTTTGATTGATTGGGAACTGTCTATGCTTGTGGAACTTTACTTGGTGAATTAAATTTAAGCCATTATGCATAGATCGTGACTTGAATTAATTTTGTTCTTAATTGGTTACAGTTTACTATTATCATGTTTAAATGATTGCGAATGTTGTGATACAGATGCAATTAGATCATGATGAATTGTTAAGATTCTTATTTGGAAATTTTTTATTTTAATTGATTTATTGACTTCTTGTCTATTATGATATTGTAGCTTTTTGGGCAGTTTATTTAATTATTCTTTATTTATGTACTTGGAACCTTTTCGTAAATAGAAGGGTTCCTTTTATGAAATAGTTATATACAATTATATTGTTTTAAATTTATAGTGCTTATCATGCTTACTGCTTGTGAACTGACACATGCTAAAAATTTTACAGCAAATTTCATGAAAAGTGAAAGGAGAAAAACTTATAAAAATTTGCATTTTTTTAATAATAAAATCATTTTCTTCATTAAAATGTTTTCTGTATTGGGATTCTCTCAAAATGAATTTTTTGGAAAAATTGATGATGTATTAAAATTATTTTGGTAATGATGAAAGATGTCTCTAATGAACTTATGAAATATTATTTAAGTTGATAGTAAAGTAACCTCTCTCTTTTTATATGTGAATTTTCACGAAGGTGGTTGATGATTTCTAAATTATTCTAAAGTCTTATATGACTTAGATTTGTTTAATATTCCTAAATTATTAATATGCATGCATGTATTTTATTGATGTACTTCAAATTTATCAAGAATATCTTAATGGAATCTAATTTATAGATTAATGCTTGTATAAGGGATTGTTTATATATATACTTCCGGTTCATTTCATTTTAAGAAATTATATAACTAAGATGATTATGAATGTTATATTCTCTTTCAAGAAAAAGGGAAAAAGGTAGTTATACAAATGAATGTGGAAATATTTTATGATTCTAAACCTTATGTTTTTTGATTTTATTATTAGGTATAAAGTCCTTAATAAGAAAGAAAAAGGATACTACCTTTTATCATTAAATCATAACTATGTATGTAATATAGTTGAGCATTTAAGTTTAAATCAAAAAGGATGATTGATTTTATGCTCTTATTTGTAAAAAACATATGGAAATGGGAAACCTTAAAAGAATTAATAAGATGGATTTAGATAATATGATATAACTTAGTCTAATGTATAAGATTTTAATCAGGATTGTTCACAATGTTAACTATAGTAAGAAAACTTAATGGTTTTACTTACTTATTATCGAATTCAGATATATCGATAAATGGATATAATGGTTAAAATTGAAGTGTTCATATGCATGAACGTAAATTTTATCTACACACCCCAATTTTTTTAAATTACCTTTGGGATCCTTCTTTGGATCAATTGTTCTTAGTGATATTTTAGGAACGGTGTTTAACAATAAATTAATCAAGATAACAACTTGAAGGGTTAATAATATAATGTTATTAAGTTAGTTTAGTTGAAGGAACCTAGTATGTTGTTGTAATATGGGGGCTACAGGGGAGTACCCTCATAATGATGGGAGTCATTACGATGTTACTATGATGTATCCAGATATGCTCCAACACCCCCACTTAGTTTACATTACTTCTTATATTAAGTGGAAATTATCCCATAGGTCTACGCTAACTAGCGATAGACACTGGACTTATTGGAAGGTCAGCTCATTTTACTGTGGTATCTAAATAGACCCAATCACCAATTCAATTGAGTATGGCGAGGGGATCCTGAATAACCACGTAGTCGTCCACATAGTGCAATGTAAGTTGCCTTGTTTAGTTGAAACTTTGACTAGGGTAAATTGACAGTATTCAGGAAGAAGAAGAGAGAGAGCAATACAATTGAGTGAAGGACATAGTCCTATCACGAGTATGTCATTTTGGACTGTAAACATGGTAAACATTTTAAATTTGGCCAAAGGTCACATCACAAGCTACTGGTTTTTTTGTATGTCACCTATTAAAGTTTTATATTCATATGAGTAGTGGTAACATATATATTAGATCGGATTGCGTAAGAAAGAACACCGTGATAACCTTGAAGGGTAAAGAACCAAATATACACTTGTATAAACTTGAACGTTCCACCTGAGAGTTGGTTAAATACCGATTCATGAATAAGCGATTCTGAGGAACAGAGTTCCTTACAACCATATGGTCTACTGTTTGACTCTGATGGGGAAAAATACAATGTGTGTTCTAAATTAGCATGAATTTTAGACACAACCTTTGTAACAAGAATCCTTGTTTGTTCTAAGTCATAAAAGTGGAGTTACATTTGGGATCAAGATGAAGGTTGCAGATCTCTTGGCCTTTTAAGTCCATATCTTAATACAAAACTTAATATTCTTTTTGAATAGAAATAGTTAGAATAGTGACAATCATGTAAGATCCACTTCCAGGACAGTGTATCTCCACTAAAAAATATGATATTATTGATTCCCTATTGGGACCCAGAGAATCGCTTTGTTGTACTTGACCAACTTAATTGGGTACATCGAGATGAGGACGGAGGAGGGCGATACAAAAATCAACCAACCCTAGGAAGCAATTGTTGGCGGGAATTTGGGCATTGGTACTGGAATGTATAAATACAATGTTGTAATTATATAATAACATTTTGTGAATACACCTAATCGGTCCGAAATAAAAAGGTGAGTAGTTCACTGAACTTCCTTGACATAAAGAGGATAATCCCCAAATTTTGAGTTGTCAACTAACCCTGGCGGTATGGGATGAGAATTGTCTCAGTAAAATGGAAGTAATGGGCAAGAAGGAACTCATGACGAAAAGAAACAAATAGTATGGGGAGCTACAATTTTTCCCATGAGGCCATCCTCCTAGTTGGATGAAGCCGGTAAGGTTGAGTAACCTTAAGGAACCAATCATTACATGGTGATCAATTTAAGATCTACATTAGGTATTCAACCTAAACAAATCTATATGATAAAAAATGAATACGATTTCATAATTTACTTCACAAGAAATTTAATGGGGGAAACGGAGGCCTGGAGAGGTATGACCAACCTCTTAAGTAACTCCCAAACAGTATCAACCTCAACGAAATTTTCAAGATACGCAAATTTATTATGGGTTGGAATCATGTAATAGAGAGAGGTATATTTGCACAACACAACCACTATGGAGGGGTTGTTTAAAAATCCAAGACAATCAAAAATTGAAGGCAATTTCTTCTCCTAAAGAAGAAATGAAGAAAATTTCCCATTTCTTCTTTGTCACTGACAAACCGAAGAAAGTTGGGCCATCAAAATTTTGGAGCCAAAACTAAAGTTTTTGACTAATCAAATAAACTACTCTGTCAACATTCAAACAATTTTGTGAATAACACTAATATGGGCAAAGCCTTTGAGAAGGTAAAAAAAAGTACTTTCAAGGTACTGGAAATAAGTTTTAAAACCAAAAAAGAGACCTGTAGGGGTTAATTTCGCAACTATTGAAAGGGATCACTTGTAAACCAGTACCCTCTAAAGAAAGATGATACCACTAGCAGCATAAGAATACATTGTGCATGTAGCTGATAATCCCAAGATGAAAAGCAAGTTACAACCCATAAAAGTGCAGGTCAAATATTTGGTACAATGTTACTATCACGTTTTTAATAACTAGAGCTACTTTCTTGGACTGTAATTAAATACAAATTCAAATAAAGAAGAATAATGGAACAAATCTTTGGGTTGGTACATTATGTGTTAATATGTTTTCCTACTTGTTAGTAAAGGTCTTTTGAGCAGTTCGTAGAATGGCCAGTTTTTCACACACTGGAGTAGAGTTTATGTTGGCTCCTTTAGGGTTCAAATGATGTCCTAATTGGGGGTTACATGGATTGGTTTGATCATAAAGTCAAGATTTGATTGTTTTTAAAATACTTAAAGGCCGTAAGGAGCGGTAGAACTAGTAGACTTCAAGGGGTAAAATGAGAAATTTTAGTTAGGAAATTTTCAGCTATGTAAATTAAGAAGGCCCAAAAACAAGGATGCACTTTGTATGTAGAAAAATTGTTTCTAAAACAGTTGAAAGGGATATTGATTTCTTGAAAGTATCCTGTTAAAAGATTTCATAATATATTTCTAAAGAACTTCCTAGTCTTCTGCCTAAACGAAATTTGACTTCACAATATAAATCAACTAGGATTGAACTTGTTTCCAGGCAACCTGTATCGGGGACACCAGGCAATTAGTATAAATTAAGGAACAATTACCATAACATGTCTAAAATGTTTGATAAATCTGAGTGTCCCCTCACCTTAATGAGCACTGGTATTTTTTGGTGCAGAAGAAGGATGGAACACTTAAACTTGGGAGTGATTTATAAATGTTTAAACAAGAAACATCAAATAGAGATATCCCTTCCTATAATTAATGATTTTTTTGATTATAATTATGGTGCATCGTATATTTTCATATAGATCTTCATTCTGGGAGAAGGAATCAATTGAGAATTAATGAGGAGGACATTCACTAAAACAACTTTTAGAACATGGTTGGACAGTATACATGCCATAGGTTCCTTTTAGTTTGACAAATGCACGCTAACAATCTTTAAACTATGAAGATATAATCGTTCAAGAATACTTAGAAAAGGGTGTACTGTATTCGTGGATGATATTCTTATCTATTCCTTAAATCATTTATAGCACCAAGAGCATTGAAAATTGTAACTTGAAACTTTGCTAGAGAAAATATATTGTAAGTTACCACATGGGGTATGGTATGAATAACTGGGGTGCACGGATGTTAGGAAATTTCAATAATAAAGTATGGACTACTAGTTAATCCATCAAATATTTTCTTCCATACCTTATGGGTTTGCAACCTCAAATGTACATTAATGAGAAGCTTCATGGAGTTGTATGGGGGAATAGATTACGGAGAAAAATTGTGTTAAGAACTTTTCAAGATTCGTACCCGCGTTCCTTCATTACAAAAGAAAGACAAAAAGTTTGTGTTGGAGTGATAATTTGAATCTCATGTTAAAAATCTAAAAGAAAAACTGATGTTCTACACCTATTTTGGTTTACTATGATTTCCAATGGAAGCTTTTGTGGTAGTTAAGATGGGCTTCCTGGTAATGTACAAGGGGAGGGATAGTTTTGTAATATGATCATGTTTAACTATCACATAGTAGGGAAACCTCAACCGTCAAATGAGTTGATATGCTCCCCATGACCTAAGAAGCTTGTGCCAAGTCATGGGCATTCAACTATGAAGAAGAGCCTCTTAAGAAGACCTTTTGAGTTAAAAACCTATCCACCTTGGATGATGTATTTCACGCAGCAGCCAAATCTTAATGCGAAGCACAAAGACATTATGGGGGGAGAATTTGGGTCAACAAGATATTTTGACATAAGTTACTTAAAGGTAAAGAAAATAGAGTGACATAAGATTGCCCGAAGTCGTAGGAAACATAGTCTACACGTAATACTTTTAAACATTTAAGAAGGCAGTTAAAGAGTATCGTCATGTATTCTGATTGGCATTTTTAGACGGTAAAAAACCAACAGACTTGCTACAGATTCCTAATATGCAAAATACAAAGGTTTTACCTTTGCTAATGAAGGAATTGGTTAAGATATGGAAAATCCAGTGTAGCGTACCTTCGGGCAAATGAGTTTAGGAAAAATTTCGTGCTGGAATTTCATATTTCACCTTACTTCAGGACTCCATTGGTACAAAGATGCTTGTTGATGTAACAAACACAATATTTTTGTGAAAGGGGTGAAGAGGGACATAACTGATTTTGTTTCACATTGTTTGGAGTCAGCGTGGTAAAGTTAGCAGATGCACCAAGCTGATTGATGTTCCTCATAGCAATACCGCAATAAAAGTGGTAGTAATAGGATGGGGGGGGGGGGGGGGATTTTGTTCGGTGGAGGATTGTGTACTAAATAGCATGAGTTATTTTAGTTGTGGTTGAAAAATAAAAAATTAGCCATTTTTATTGTTGGTCTTCTTAACTGATGATTGACCTTTTTAAGCAAAAATATGGGTGATGAAATTGTTTAGATTACATGGAATACTTAATTGATTATATCTGATAGATCACCCTAGATGACATCTCCTGTTTTGGAAAAATTTGAATGCACCCTTCGAAAAAAACTAAATTTTTGTTCAGCATACCGTCGAGAAAATACGGTCAAAGGGGAAGAGTGAATCAAGGTGGGGGGTTTAAGAGACATGTTAAGAATGTAATTGTATGGATCAGTCAGACGTGGGATGGGAAAAGAACCTTCCTGTGGTGTTGACTGGTTGATAAACGGGTGAATACGTGCCTGCGGTTCCTATTTAAAAATGACACCGAAAGAATGTAGGGAGAAATGCAGGACTTCCAGTATTTGGGATAACATTGCAGATAGAGAGGTATATGTACCGAAATGATTATGAAATGGAAGAGCAAGTAAGAATAATTCGTAACAATTAAAATCCGTTTTTGATAGTAGAAACTTTAGGCATTCTGAAAAGGGTGATAATCAAATATGACTTAGTGAAAAAAGGTGTTAGCCTAAAAAGAGAAGAGCTTTTATTCCCATTGGCGAAGTCGCCAAATGATCCACATCCCCTTTTTTTTGTACGGCTGGTTGATAGTGGGTGACGGATTAGCCCTGTAGCTTACCTCTCATATCATACCAGCCCACTTTTTCCACTGAATGCATGATGTTTCCATATTTATTTTCTTACGAAAAAATGGAGGATAATCAAATGTAATAAATTGGTATTCCTTGCAGGTCCAAGACCATGGAATACGCATGGTAAACATATAAGAGTGTGGAAACCGCATCGATTGCCCGTAAGGGAAATCATAAATTAGTCAATGTAAGGTCTGTGAGACATTTTAATGAAGAACAGTGCCACCGGGAAAAACTATGATGATATTAGTAATAGATATTCAGATATGTTTCTCAGACAGAACACTTTTATGACCCTTGAAGGGTAAAAGAACCAAATTATAAATGATATACACTTGAACAAGTTAAACATGAGAGATCGGTTAAATACCTAGTCACGAAATGAGAGATCGGTGATTCACCGAGTCATTACAGGTGCATATGGTTTTTTGTTATGAGATGGACTAGAAATGGAATGTGTGTTTTGAATTATATTAATTTAGAATAGAGAACATTATGTAAATAAAATTTCCCTTTTTTTCTAAATCATTAAAAGTGGATGTTACACTTTCCTCGATGTCTTCATTCTCTTCCATGGATACTTTGTTTGATCCATTTCTTTTCAATTTCATTGTCTTGTCTCTTATTTTCTTCCCAAATTTCTTCACACTTATACACAAGAAGTAAAACACAATATCATATATAAAAATAATTGACCAAAATGTCTTCAAAAGTTCCTCTTTCCTAGACATATTTTTCTTTTCCTTCATCTCTTCACCAAGTGCTTCTTCATGCACTTTTCCTGCTTTTCTTTTGTCTTCTTCTCTTCTTAACAAGTGACTCAACTAGCCACTTCACATTTCCTTTTCAACCTCCATCCACTACATCCAAATTCTTCTCAGTCTGTAGACACAATTTCTTCCAAAACCTCTAACCTTTTCAAATCACTTCTCAAAGCTATCTATCTCCTTATCCATCTTTGTTTCTCACATATTCTTGATTCTTTGTCTTCATTCTTCTTATCAATTCACAAGAGAAAAGACTCACACTATGATACCAAAATCATGCAGATTTAAGATGAAAATAATAAATCAAACCAAACAATGAGTTCAGTAGTAGATTACAAATCACCAAGCAAATACCTTATAGCTCTGCAAGAGGATCTTGACAACTTAGCCAAAATAGGCTCAAAAACAAGAAAAAAGTGGATTTCTAGCTTTAGTTGGCTTCCAATGGAAATACACCCTATTCACTAAGGTCCAAGCAAATGCAATATCATCAACCATTATGATATAAATCAATCAAAAACTTCAGATCTAATCACTTGTCTCAAAAATTGTCTTCTAGGCTTCTTAAGGGGAATGACATTCACCAAATCTGGCTAGGAACAATCCAAACATAACCCAAAAAAAGTGACACCACTTTTAGATACCCATTAGACTCCCCATGCTCATTACTAAATTTTAGGATCCAAGTCCTTAGTGAAGCCTACTCTTGCTCACCTTCATATCTCTTCTCAATTAGTCGTTGTTCTTGTAGCCCTAATTTTGAGGTTTTCTGAGCATAACTTTTGATTTTGAGAAGTTTCTAGTCAAAACTAAAGAACTTTATTCCAGGCACCCATTTGACTCTTGTAGTTGACCTCTACATGAAATTTTATGTACCTAACTCAATAGTTTAAATCGCCTTTTCCTTCAACTGTTGTCTTTTCCTAATTAGGTCTCTCAAGCAAAGAATCTCCACCTACAACAATGAGACTCTCAGTAATATATATAACAAAAGAGTTTTAAGGTAAACATCAAATCCTTCTCAAAATGTGAATGAATACCAAGTCTCTAGAAGTTATCCTTACAAGTTTCAAGAACTTCCTAATTTCAACTATAAACCACCTCTCTTCAAATCAGTCCTTTACTCAAATTAGGCCTAGGAACAAGGTACTTTTCCAAATTGCAAGACTATAAGTCAAATGCCATAAAATGAAAAAAATTCAAGATTTGAAACTACTCTAAAAACTATATTAACCTCAATTAGGATCCCTTATTAGGTGATTATGTTTTGAAATTTATCAGCCCTTGGTTCACCCATTAATTGACCCTCAACTCTTCAAATAAATCTATTAAATGATCCCTTAACATAGGTTTGGAAACACAAGGAACTGCTATAAGCAACTGTCAGCACCTGTAACGCAACCCTTACCTTATCAAGAACATTGAAATCTTCATATTAGTGTTGAATTGATAGGTCCTAGGAAGATCATCTTCCATTAGTCTCAATGCATCGAATCATCTCTTAATTCCCTTAGTCTTTTAAGAGCATTGGTTAAGTCTATACTTAGTATCTAGTGATAACACAGTCATTATTCTAAGAAAAATGTCGATTGCCATCAGAAATTTTAAGAACATCCAGGACCCCAAGAAATCAGGTATACCTTCATCTTTGGAGTCTGTTATAATTCATAGGAGGTATCTTCACTAGTTTAAACTCTCATTTTTACTATGCTTTAGTCCTTCAAACTAGGCATCTTACATCTATACTGGGTTCTCTTGAACACAAGTTAATTGTCAAGAATGCTATAACTATCAATGAAATCATTAGGCAAAAAGAAACATGTTAAAGCTTTGAAACTTCTTATAGATTTACAATTCATATAACTCCATCAGATGGACATTCTCAAGACTTTAAAATCCTCTATGGAACCTATGTGAAACCATTCAAAAATAAAAGAACTCAACCAAACCCTACCTAGGGTTTCTCAAAATCCTGGTAGAAGCTAATAATGAGTTTTAAAATTTTCCACACGTTTTCAACGTACTAATATCCTATAAAAAATTTACTCTCTCAATAAACTTTCTTGAGCACTAATATTTAGTTAAGTATGCAAATATTCCATGAAAGGAAGGATTAACATTCACAAAAATATAGTTATTGCCTTATATCATCCTATGCAAAGTTTGGTGATCACTATTTCATGTTTATAAGCTTGTAGATTATATACCACACCAGCTAATTCTTTGAAAATACTGATTAAATATTTCTCATTAGGAAATTCATGATATTCAACCATACTTATTTTATTCATATACAAAATTGTCTCTCAAGACTAACATTCTCACATATACAGTCCTCTCTCTTCATAAAACATGGATTATCTTCCTTTTTTCATTAAAAATCTTCCCTCCCATGAGAATACCTTAATTCTTATCTCCCCACCCTTCATAACCTCCTTACTCATTGAATACATACTTCTTATTAGCTAACTTTCTTCACCTTAAATCTAATTAGACTCCACTAATCAACTTCCTTGAGTTAAGGAACTCTAAGGAGTTATTTCACTATGACAAGACTTAAGAATCCTAAGATGGGTTAAATACCCCTTATTTAATAACCTTGACACTTCCTAGACAACTGTCAACTCATACACAAGACAAAATTAGCTATAAGGTGATAAATACCTTAATTTGAATTTTGAATTAATTATAGAGGGAAAACCTATAAAGTTATCGAATTCAAATTTTCCAGGATTCTAATTGCTTCAAACCACTCCTACCAACCTCTCTATACCCTCCATACATGCTCATGATGAAAGTTGAAAAGTAAGAAGGTTTACAACTGATGCCTTTGCATCACAAAATCTCTATACAACCCCATTGGTGGTGACTAATGAGAGGTCACTAATTGACCTTCATCTGCATATATCTCCATCCTCCATTAATGTCACTTCTTACCTTAGTTGAATATGATTTTCAGGTTCACTGTATAATTCTCCCCCTCAACTCAAACATTGGGTTATAGCAAAAATGTTTCCAATAGTTAAAATGTGGGAAATTTTTATTTTATTTTTTAAAATATTTTGATGATGACGATAAAACTTAATAACAAAATGTGACTATGTTTTAACTTTGACTCTTTTAACAACACATTTGAAACTCATTTATTTGTGCATAGACATGTAATGTGTACACACTTTCGACTCTAATAACATGTAACAAAATTTAGCAATTTTAACACTAGGCACAAGACAAATTGATCTACCATTGATTATTGTGAATTTTTTTACAAAACATAAACATTTTTCAATGAAAATAAATACTAAAAATTAAATGGCTAAAAAAACATGGCATTCTAATATAGCATAAGGCTATAATTAGAAAATAAAGTAATAATACCACAAAACTTAAAATAGACTCAACTCAAATTGATCAACTATTTGATCAAGTTATAAAACTAAACACTATGACACACTTCTTTTTATTCTTAGACTATTTTAATGGAAAAAATTACTAGTGACTTGAATGGCATGATGAAAGGAATAGAATGACTTGAATTTTTCATGTATACATATGAGTCTGTATGTAAAGGTAAGGATGCATGAATTAAAAAATTGAAGAGGCCTCTCCTTTTCTCGGTCTTTCGTTCAATACGCATGTGTATTAACTCTATTATAACTTCTTCAAATCATCATGTGGATGATGTAAATTACGATGTCAACTTTTGACATGAAATTTATGGTTTTTTGAAATGTGGCAGATTTTTTTATAGTGTTAGAAACAATTGTTCAATGAGGTTAAGTTGCACATTCAATGTAATGTTGATCAAATCACTCTCAAGTTGATAAGAAACAGTGCAATACATAAATATGCACTGATGTATCCAATGAGGTTTTTGTACCAAGAAATATAAAGTGAATCAATGTAGCCATATTATATAGGTATTTTCTTCCAACGCTATATTTGTATAATATGTTGAAATCAATCTATAATAGAAGGATTCAATATTTTTTTCCTTAAATGATTGATCCTAGGAATGTGCATAAAGTTATTCTTCATTATATGGGTCAACCAAGAAGCACAATGCCTCTACCCCATACAATGTCTCATAGATCAATTAAAGCACTGGATTAGATTTGTTAGGATGAACAATGCTCTAATATCAAATAAAAATTTGGTACACAATAAACCCATTTTTGTTTCATACAAGATAATACATTTATATAGGAAAAGTATTTCCTATAATTATAAAGCTTATATCTCCACCACAATCTCCTCATATCCCTATAATAGATCAAAAATATATTAATGAAATATTTTTTATAACTATATATGTTTACCAAAACAACTAACCAAGTTACCTAGGTAAACCTAGACATACTATTTACCATAGTAAATTTACTAATTACATGTGAACAGTAATTCTCCTAACACAAATTTTTGGGTACACTAGGATTCCTAACATGGCATCCAATAGATATGATGCCAATAATAATGTTTTTTTTACCAATGAAGGCATATCTACATATCATCAAATTGGACACCAGTACCACAACCTAGACGAAGGCACAATTTTTTTCTTCATCAATAATTAGGGAGAGAAAGGGGACCTAAACGACGTCCAATTTTAAGGTAGAAGGATTTTCATATTATTTTTTCATCAAGGCCATTCTAATCCTTACGTTGTGCCTAAATATTTGAATAAAAATATTACTCAAACTCTCATTATCCAAGTCATTTGTTGGGTCCTTGACCCAATTTTGCAGAATGGATATAAAATTATGGGTGGCCATCCATGAATTGATGGTTGTGGGATTGTAAATAATAATAGAATTGGGTATCTTATTAAATGTTTTGAAATCATTACCTGAAACGAAATGTAACTTATTGTGTTCTCCCTTTTCTAATAGAAGTCTCTCTTTGACTATGCTAAGGGTAAATATAGGAGAAAGTAAATCCAACTAAGGAAATATCTTTGGTTTAGCTGTAACTAGGTGCAATCCAACCTTCTTAAGTTCCCTGATATCTGTCGATTTTTGAATTTCATAAGCATGCATGTCTTCCTCATCAATATAGTGTACCAAATTCCTTTCTCTTTGAATGAATGATAAAACAACATAGTAATGAGAAAATTCATTATCTAGTGTTGTGGGGTTGAAGACTGTATCCCTTACCATTCTCTAGTCTTCATAGGAGTATAAGAAAGAATCTACACTTAAAGTTCATATGTCTTGCCATTGTTGAAAGGAATTTTGCTTGCAATACTACTATAAATCACTTGGAAAAACTTATTGAATTTTTAACTTAGTGGGTTCGTCTTTCACAATTGGTTTTGTAATTATAAATTTAGATGAACAATCTTGATCAATGTAATAACATCATAGATTGGGATATATTTCATCTGAATTAGCATGCCCTATATTAATTTTGTGTAATGCATGAATTGATGTTTTTCCTCCTAAGGGAACATTGATTTTTGAAATAGCTTTCCTTTCTAGATGTAGGCCTTACACCTATGTGAACTATATTTTATCATATCTGTCAATTTTAATCATCTCCCTTTCTTCCCTAAAGGCCACATATGTGCCATGTAATAGGCCACGTGTAATATTAGGATTAGCTCTTTATTCTTAATTGTTGAAATGTCCTTGAAATTTCTCTGAATTTGACCCTTTTTCACACTTGTGAAGTATCAGGCCTTCTGAGCATGAAGTTTGAGGTGTGAGCTCTAAGTTCTCACTTATCACATCTTTAGAGAGAAACCTATGGAATTCTCACACTTGGTAGTGCAAGTTGTAAATAATCACACCTGCAATTCTTCTTGAAAAATTCTTGAATTTGGTAAGTGTTAGTGCTTGCTCCTTGAACTGTGAGGAAAATTCAAATGTGAAGTTAGTGAAATCCCTTGCAAGAAAAATGTTAAGTGTAAGTGTGGTGACTATGAAATAGCCAAATGTGATTCTTCACACATATAAAGTGTGAATACAAAATTTTGAAGTGTGACTTCCAAATTTTAAGTACAAATAATTAATCTAATTTAGTGTGAATATTAAGAAACTTCAAAATAAGAATAATAAATAATGATTTAGGCAAAAAAATTTCCATTTTGAGATCAAATGTGGACACCCAAATATTATCTATATGTTTCAAACCAAATAGGGTCCCTATTTTAAAAGGTAGTCATTTTTAAAATGGGGGGAGCTATCTAATACCACTCAGCAGTACGTGGATTTCCCCAGTAATCACTAAACATGTAAGGTATGTTTTCAATTACTTCCTCTATATCAATCAAGGCATCCACTCCCTCATTATTAGATTCCTTTAGATTTTCAGAGTATTCCCTAAGGATCTAGATTATGAACCCTATCACTCCTGGGATCTCATTTTGATATCTTCTATGCTCATCACTAATAGGAAATTCTCCTATTAGGACCTTTGTTTTAACTCTTGAGAAAGATTCAAGCATGGGAAAGTATGGACCAAGTAGGTTCATCTCGACATCATACCTAGCGAGGTTCTTTCATGAAATCTCCACCTCTAAATTAATTTCACTATGGATTTTTTAGTACCTATATGAGTACTTTCTAAGAGTGGGTGATACAATTATCACTTTATTCATTAGTGGCATTTACCATGTTCCCTATTTCCTCAGCACCATTTAATGAAATAGATTTAGTTATCTAGAGTCAAGGATTTTTGGATGTAGAGTATTGGAGAGATTTGACCATTTTCCTTATGACGGTTGTGAGTTGGTCAACCCTCTCTGAGATGATCCTTGATAGCCTAGTCCTTATCCTTTTTTCAAATATTTCTCCTATTGAGGTTTGGACCTCTTCCTTGGAAACCTACCTTGTGACCTTACCAAGGCTAACCCTAGAGACCTAGTAGTCTTGTGCAAAGGTTTCTTGATCACTCTTATCTTGTGGTTTATCAAACCTCTCACCCTTCTCATCAATGAAAATTTTCATTTATTTCACCTGAAGGGATTATATTTAGGTCCATGCTACTAAAACCAATTACCTCTTGTTGCACCTCCATACTTATCTTTCTTTCTATTAATTTCTAAAACTATTCAACAATTGATGGATTTCCCTAAGTGATTATGAGTTATTGTTCTTTACCAACCCTAGGGGTTATATGGGTACATGTTAATGATAGTGGAGGAGATAGAAGTTGAGGCTTCTAAATGTAGGGGTGTGGTCAAAGAAGGGAGTTATGGGTGAGGAGTGACAAAAGGGGGTCCTGGAACAAGTGTTGAGAATACATCCAATTTTTTTAGAGGAGAAAATGGAGTGGGAGTGGGAGAGATAGTTATTGCAGGTGGAGAAGATGAAGGAGTAGGAACAACAATCATTCTAGGTGGAGAATATGGATGAGGAGAAACAACAAACATCATTATAGGAGAGAAAAGAGGAGGAGAATTGTCTAAGATTGTTTCACCAAATAGTTTGTGTAAAACAAATAAGGTAAGAGGTTAGGAGGAATACATGTAAAATCGAAGGTCAATGGTAGAATGTGCACATTTTTGACTTTTTATGCGAGCTGATCATGGAGATCTTCCCTTTGGCTAGGAGGAATGACCTGTAAGAAACATAATAAGACCACAAGATAGCATTAATAATATAGGTTATTGGATTGCCTAGCGAGTGCTAGATCCGGGAAGCGAGGTGCTTCCTAGAAGGTTGTCAATCCACTTTCAAATACAATTTATTATAACAAATACCATGAAATAAGGAAATCCTACTGTATTTGTATGATTTAGGTATCTTGTGATAATACAATAAGTAAATCTAATCTAACCAAAAAGGTTACGATTATATCCGAAGGTTTGGTAGGTTGTTCTATATTTTACAAGTCTAACAGAGGTCTAATAAAGGGTTTAGGACTAATCAGGTATGGTCTAGGTTTGTTTTGGTTAAATTGAAGGTTTTCTAATTAGAGGTTATAAAATGAAACATATATTGATATCGATGAGGTGACCGACATCGGTATAGGGCTGAAACCAATAGCAGTAAGGTAAACCGACATCAGTAGGGGAATGGGTGGTAAATTAATAACATTAGCTTTTTATCCCCTCGGTGATTTCACATAGAGTGAGGAAGATGTGGTTAGTCTTGTAATATGGCTAAGAAGACTTAGGAATACAGAGGAAGAGGTTAAGAGAGGTGGAAAGGATTGAAACGGTTGGGTAGGTGGATTGGTGGGAAGATGGAGATATCTGGGTAATAGCAGAAATGGAAATAATGAAAGAAGTAAAAGATCTACAGTATAGTAATAATGGATGATGAAAACCACATTACTTACTTGTTGCTATGAATATCTCATGAATGAAGGTGGTATATGGCTGATAGGCAAGGTGATCACTAGTTCATTGCCACGGTAATGTAACTTGTGTGTTCCTGTGGATACTCTAATGCTCTATAAGAGAACCTGTTGCTTTTAATACACTCTAGCGGTGTGTAAATGTCATTTGGATGATGGAATGGCTCTGAGATTCATGTTGATTGTAATAGAACTACAAAAATTAAATGACAAACCCATGTGAAGAGTTGTAAAATTTTATATAAAGGAACCGATGGTGGTTTATGTGAAGTATTCAAAGTTACCAAAAAATAGCCTGATCTTTACTATGTCTGGTATGATCTAATTGCTAATCCAGGTCTCAAGTGAGAGTTTGCACTTAGATAAATGGAATTTTTGTTGGAGAAGGAATATAACCTTAATTTTAGGGTTTAAAAGAGGCCCAATTGAGTAAGCTAAGTAGAGACTCAATCTTAGTTAATTAATAGCCTAAGAATAGGTCCATGATGAGGTGTCTAGGTGATGTGGTTAGGTGAGGTGTAAATTAATTTAATTAATTTAATTAAAGTAATTAAGTTAATTAATAATGTGAGGATGAATTAAGTCAATTGTAGGTAATTAAATTAATATGAATGTGGGGTAAGGGTTCATGGTTAGGTGAATACATTACGTTAATTAATTCAAGGGGACTACGGGGAGTGTGACCCAAATTTGGTGTCTATATTTTCCCCTTTTGTCACATAGCTTGTATTGATAAACAACACTTACAAAAACAGGAAGTCATTTTCTCAAGTATGAGTGAAAATTAGGTTACCCCCAAGTATGGGTGGAGATGATCCCCCTCAAACTAGGATCTAACGAGCTAATAAAGGGATTTAGTGAGTGGTTTGATAAATGTGTAAGTGATGAAAACATGGGTAGGTGGGTTTTAGGTAAGCGTGAGTTTGGTTCGGGTAATAGGAAGTGGTAGTCTAACGCACACACGTGTATAGAAATATATAGTCAAGGTGAATATCTTACAAAATCCACTTCATCAAAGGTCAATAAGTTTATACAAACAAGGTTGAAGTGGTTCAGGTAGTAGACACCAAAATTGGGTCACATTCCCCTTAGCCCCTGATCGGATAACCACCTTAAACATGGGCACCTAACCATGGCCCCCTTTCACCCCACATTAATAATGAATTTAACTATTTTAATTAAATTAAATACCATCCTCACAATATCCAATATTTTATTACCTTAACTAACCTAATTTCCACCTCACCTAGACATCTCATCCAGCCACCTCACCCTAGACCTATTTTTGGCATATTTCCATAACTAACAATAACTAAGTCTCACCTACCTTAATGAAATAATATTTGGTCTAACCCTAAAATCAATCCCTAAAATCTCTCTAACCACATTCCCGCCCATTAGAAGGGAAGCTTTTGTTCTGATCCGTAAGAACAAACTAACTTGGCCCAAGAAATGAGAAAGAGCTATCCATTTTAGTAAACCTAGGGAATCCCTCCTTAACCGACGCCGGTCACCCCTAAACTAAAATCGGTCAACCCAGAACTGTCATTGATTACCATTTAATCACCTAAGTAAGCTTGTTGTTGGGTGGACACATTCTAAGAGAAAGAAGACAAGAAGATATTTGCATGCAAGTAAAACCAGATTCTTTATCACACACCCAAACATCCATAGCCAGCACTAGGACATATCCAGAAGCCTCGGCACTCACAACAACATTCTGAGAATCATCACTATTACAAAAAGTTCCATTCGATCAAACGAATCATCACCACCATCCAACCATTGGACCTGCAATATTGGTAAGTGTTTTATCATTAATCATTTCCTTTCCTATTTTGTTCATAGAGTTGTTATCATTTTTGTTACCATTTTTCTATTAACATTTCCATTCCTTCATAGCATTCTTTCTGACAAACCCAAACACTTCTCCCACCTATTTATCAGATCACCTATCTTGGCCCTTCCACCTCTATAAGTTCTCTCAGTATTCCCACAATCCTCACCATCTCCTTCTTTAGCCCCATCTAGCCTCACCTAGCCTCTACAATAAGGTTTTGAGTGAATTACTATCACCCTACTGTACTGATGCTGGTTACCCATAACCATCGTCGGTCTCCCTTAATTATCATTAGTTATACCAAACCGACATCGGTCTCTATGTTTTGTACCCTACCCAAGAAACAAAGCTAAACAACCTCCTACCAGTTCACCTAAACAACCCAGAATTAGATCCTGACCCATCCCAGTACCTTGACAGACACCTCATCCTTTAGATCCAACTATAGCCTATACTGTTGTGATTGGATTTACTTATTGTACTTTAATGAGATACCTAAATCATATCAACTACAACAGAAATTTACTTGTTTCTCTCATTAATTTTTTTAAACAGTGGATTGACAGTCATCTAGGAAGTTTCACACTTCCTGGAACTAGCCTACGCTAGGCAGTTCATTGTCATATATCATTTAATTATTCTTTTGTGGTCTTGTTTTCTATTACAGGTAGTTCCTCCTAGCAAAAAGTAAGTTCTAACAATCGGCACTCGATCAAAAATTCATAATATGTGCAACAACCATCAACCAACCCATTTAATAGGTATTCCTCCTAGCCCTTACCCTTATCTGTTTTGTCATTCAAAAATGTAAAGAAAATGGTGAAACATTTTGGCATGCCCGGTGGGACCCATCACAGGTTCTACTGCATTTTCTTCATTTGTAGGTGAAAGTTGTGTGTTTGTTTCCTTGAAAAGGCTTACACATTAATCTTTTTTCTCTAGTAATCTTCTCTTCTTTCTAACTGCTATAAAAGAAACATTTCTATTGGTGCATTTAAAAAGGAATCATTCTTCTTTCTTGCTTTCAGAATTTAGTGAAAGAGCACACCCTTGCCTATTCATCATTTGCTTCATTGAACATAACCTTTTCAATTTGGGCTTAAAATAGGTTACATTACATTCTGATTTTCTGCATTTAGATCACATTAAAATGAGGGCAACCTATATGCTGGAAGTCATGCCCAGCTGATGGTTGACACAAAGAATCATAGAAATCACATTCTCTCTATGTGTGTGTGCCTTACCAATTTTGCACAAAATTGAAATATACACATCTTTCTTAAACAACATCCTACCTAGGAACACCTATCCGTGATCACATGATCAGATTGGAAAGTACTCCCCAGCTCATTACCTCTATTGAGTCATTATCTCAGAGGAAAACCCACCCTCGCCGTAACATACCTAAAACTTCTCCTTTTAGATATCCTTATTCATAGGACACCTTCCTAACCACAAAATTTTGTTCTAAATACACATAGTCAGTTTTAAATAATGCAAGATGAACACACATAAATAAAAATCACTCTTAGGATCATATTTTTCTTTGTGTTCTTCTTGCTTTGCATTTTGAGTTGTGAGGAAACAATTCCACATTTTTGTTTTTTTTCCTTAAACACTCCCCCATCATAGTTGGAGTATTCCAACTTTATCTGAGTGTGTCAGGGCTCCATCTTCTCATTCTCAGATTCCTAAGTTTGATTCTTCACTTGATTTAAATCACAACCCAATTTTCTTCATTTCTATCTCAATTTCACAATAAGCGGTGTCAGTCCAGCGATAGTCATCAGTTTTCATATGACCTTCATCGGTTAAACCTAACCGGTGTCAGCTCCTGACTTTCTGGGTACTTTGGCCTGGGACAATCTTCATTCATCATTTTGTTCTATTTTTTATCCCTTTAGGCACTAATATATTTACCTAATACTCTATTCTGCTCTGTTGATATTACCATCATACAGAAAATATTTCCTTGTATTGTTTATCAACCCTGTTTCATTTTGTGAAACTGGGGATTTTCCACAGTAACTGGCATTGATTTCTGTGACTGACGTCATTTTTCTAGCAACCGTCACCAATCAAACTGACTGTCATCGGTCTCTGTATTTGGTTTTCTAGATCCAAATCTTGACCAAATTCACCCTCCCATCCTCATTCTTTTCTATCCTGCTACTTTCTGTGTCATCTACAGAATTTTATCAGGTCAAAACTTGTTCACATGGTGCTAACTTGTAGCCAGACTAATGCCCTCATATTCCATGCTAGTCATTAATCACTCCCACCTATTCCCTCACCGCCTTCCATCCTGTCACCCATGGATCCTAATCATCTTATCACCATTGCTTCAGGTGATGAGGAGTTCGCATGAATCCTTGATCAGAACCCCATAGCCCTATAATTCTACCTTTCCCATTCATCCACTCGGGATTCATCAAGATAGTTAATATACGACATACCCATATCTATCTCTCATGTCCTTGTCCCTACTTCTACATTACCCACTGCTAGCTCAATGTTACCCTCACCTTCTTAGTCCCCAATGGTTTCATAGTTAGGCCCCACACCCATTATAACTGCTGCATTTGCAATATCAGTCACACCTGTAGTATTTATTGTACCCTCAGTAACCACCCAGACCATAACCTCATTTGCACCCATTGTCTCACAAATTCCCATTGCAATACAACCACCCATGGTGTTAGTGACCCCTACTCCATTCTGTAATCTTTTCCTCTCCAGCTAACAAACACGGCCCCAATAACTACTAGATTCACTACGACCATCCTACCTACATACACATACTATCAATAGCTCCCTATCTTGTCTGTCACCCATTTTGGATACATACCCTCTATGTTGATCCCCTATTCTCAACCTCCCTATTTGAAATCACCATACAATGGAATTCCACCCACATCACAAGTTCAATACCATCCCCCTTATGCCACAGGAGGAACCCTCCCACCACAACCTACCAACAAACTTATCAAATTGATGATGGAAAGGATGCAAACACTAGAAGCATTGGTTTATGGATCATGTAATTCTCTCAGCTATGATGAAATTTGTAACGAGCCCATTCATCCATCCATCCCCATTTTTCCATACCATGTACATTGGGAAATGCCAAAATTCAACTGTTTCAATGGCAAAGAATACTTGTAGCACCATTTATAGTCTTTAAAACATGGGTGTTACCTTACCATCCATGACGAAACTTTACTTTTATGGACCTTCCCGATGTCCCTAACAAAACCAGCATTGGACTAGTACAGTAAGCTACCAAGAAACTCCATCTACTTGTTTAATCAAGTAGCCCAAACCTTCTTAGATCACTTCTCCATCAACATTGTTAAGAAGGTTACCATGACTAATCTTTATTCCACATGATAGTATAACAATGAGTTTATCACTGACTTTGTCTCTCACTGGCACAGCCTAATTAACCAACTCACATTTCAATTACCTCAACCTGAACTCATAGAGATATTTACTCGAACCTACACAAGACACATCTCACCAACCCTGTAGGTGCAGACCTTTCACACTTTTGACAAGGCATTCATCATGGCATGGAAATTGGAAATTTGTGCTATCGAAGAGAAGAAAATTCAACTTCGTAATAAGAACATTACATTCAAATCAAATGATGCTTCTTCATCTTTAAAACCCTAAAACATCTATTCAAAACCTAAAGGATCTGCCAATGTTGTAGTTCTCAAGGCTGGTCCCCCTCATCAATCAAACCCATCCAAACCTGCTTCTAATCTCTCTCCCATCCAAGCTTTCCATTTTAGACAAGAACAATGAAAGTATAATTTGATAGGAGAATATTATTCTTTTGTTTTGGAAAAACTTGTTAAGGTTGGTGTTATTACCCTTCCACCTATAAAACCACATATTGGTTTTGACCCTGAGCGACCCATGTCGGCATGGTATAAGGAACATGAATTTTGCAACTATCATCATGTCAAAGGTCATAGTGACAATAACTACATCACCTTCAAGAATATCATCCAAGAAATGTTAGACAACATAGATCTAGTCTTGGATAGCCTAAATGCACCTGCTAACCAAAACCCACACATCTTCAAGAAGTCATTCCCTAATCATGCCCCTTCTTCAAACCAATCTAGTGACACTTCAAACAATGATAGCAATTCCCACGAGGTCCACACTATTTTTGATGACATACCATTTGTTACCCAATTGCCTCATGTTCCTTCCATAGATGAAATATTCGGCTGAACTCCTCTACCTATATAATAGATTATTTCATCTACTCCTCTACCCACAGAGGCACCCCCTTCATTTTCTTCTTCACCCATGGAAGAGCATATAATTATCATGCCACCTTTGACCCCTAAAAATTCTGAGAAAGTGTCAGTGGTACCTCTCCTACTCATAGAAGATGTAGGTCCACCGCCTACACCTACACGAGGAGATTTCAATTCATCTAGCCCATTCTCTCCTCTACGCATGGATGATTCTATATAAGTACCAGTTTCTTCTGATGACCCTTCACTATCGCACCTTCAAGATTGTGCTAATCTAATTTTGGATCTCTTACCCATAGAGTCCAAGGCTAGCCATTTCTCGGTATCTCAAACACATTTTACAAGGATTACCACTCGATCTACGTTATCCACACTTAAAACAACACAATTTTTACACTTGGCCAATTGCCTAGATTATGTCGATAGGGCCTTACTTTGGGGACACCTTCTACTTCTTATTTCATCACAAATGTAGCTGTCACTCGCTGACACCTCCACTATCAATCTAAAAGTATTTTGAGTGCTCGAACCAAACAAAACTATTACTATTACAAAACCTTCCACATCATCACCCATGGTCCAACTCACACCTCTACCCACAACCCAACCTACATCTACACCCAAACACCTACCCACAGCTATATCATCTCCCTTACCTAAACATATCCCTACCTTAGGGGTCATACCGACAGCTAGCCTTACTCACCCAACCATCAAATTAGATTTATCCACATCTTCCAAAACTAACGGTAGACTTACCCTAGCCCCTAAAATGAACATCTAATCTCCTAGACCTCATACAACAACCTCACCTATCATGCCATTATCACCTTCACCCCTTTCATCCATCCTAGGACCTCACCCCTCGACCTTGGACAAGTAGCCCCCATCCACCGATAAACCAAGAATGCAACAACACATTTCCCCATCACAAACCTCTAATATACCCAAGTTACCCACACAACTTTTTACCTCACCCATGACCTTCTTAACACCCATACCACCGCTATTGTCCATAACTTCTTCACTACCCATGACACTTTCTTCTCTTTCACTCATGCCTCTTGCCCAACCTACACCACCTACCTCCACAGCACCTTAGTTACCCCTGTGGGTAGCCCAACCTCTTCCTCCATCATATTTTCCCTCCACATCTCATACACCCATGTCACCTTTTCCCAAAAAGATGTAACCTAAAGCTAAAAATCCTCTACCCTCCAATAAGGTAGTTAAACCAACCAAACCTTCTATCGCTAGCTCTTATGCCATGTCCGTACCCAAGCAGATCTAACCAAGGCCTAAGACCATTTTGTACACCAATCTAGTAGACCAAACTACTCCCCCTCTTATAAATACATTTCCTCCACAATCAGTCATACCTACACCCAAACCCACATTCACCTCCCATTGTGATCCACTAGCAAGGTCCTACGCTAAAATCCTAACCAATCTCATTGAAAATTTTTTCATCACATTACCACCTCTTCAACCTTACAACCCACTCATACCCAAACCAAAAGGGTTTAATGAAACCAAAATTTGTGCCTACCATCATGTGCCAGGACACGATGTAAAGAAATGTAAGGCTTTAAAAACCACTCTTGTCCAATTTTGTTCTCCCGAAGAAAATTTTGATGATGATGATCTTCTTGATGAGGACCCCATTTCACCTTCACCAATTTCCATAGATCTTCCCCCATTACCTACTCAACAACCAGAATCCACACCCCCACAACTCTTCGATCCACCCCCGAGATTTGAGATCAACATGGTTCGTATAAGAGAGTTGGCCAAACCATCACCGAAATGCCAATGCGTCCTACTAATTTCACAAGGATCATATCCCCCACTATGGTTTTGTCCCTCATGCCGTTATACCTTTCATGACACACCCCCTTCATCCACCTCCCCTTAGATTAACATGATCAACAATGCCACCCATGCTCAGAAATACAAGGGCAAGGAAAAATCAACTGGCCCGTGAACCAACCCTGTACCCAACATACTAGCCGCACCCATACCCAAAGTCACCATCCAAGGTCCTGCATATCCTATTTCCTATAGAGTCACACATTGTACAATGTTGAAACAACTACACCAATCCCCCCTCAAAATGTCTTTATATGACCTCATCCAAACCTTGGAGTCACATCATCACACCCTCATGGAGGTCCTTCAATCTATTGAATTCTTACCAAATGACCCCACACCTGTCACCTCCATCATTACTCCTCACCACGTAGCCTCTCTCACTAGGTCTTCACCTTCCTCTGCACCTCCACCTTCTCATCAAGTAGCCACCCTTAGCTTTTCAGATGAAGAGATTGCTCCATTCCAATCTGACAACCCCAACCCCACTTTTTTCATCTTCATCTTTATTGATAATATATGCATACAATGTGTTATGATCGATGGTAGTGCTAGCATTAATATCATCTCCTTCCATACATACAACCAAATGCAGATACCTACCAATTTCATGCATGATAACCCAATTATGTTGCACTCCTTCAATGACACCATGACATCTACCCTAGGTACCATTGTTTGCCATGTCTGCGTGGGCCCCTGCACTGTCCTGGAGCTTTTCTATGTCCTCGAAGGGGAGTTCTAGTATAATTTTTTCCTCAGTTGACCTTGGATCCATGTCATGGGTTGTGTCCCTTCGACTTTACATCGATGCCTCAAATTTAAACATGAGGGACATAATTACACCATACCTACCGACCCATCACCTTTAAAGACCTATACCATGCTATATCGACCCAATGACATGCTTGTACCAGTCAAGGCATTTTCCACTATCACTACTTCACCTTCACCTAAAAGCCTATCGACCAAAAATGTCACTACCTCTACTGCATCTAACATTGTTATCCCCACTATAGCTATAACCTCTGTAATTGATGCACTTTTTTCCCCATCATCTAGCGATCCATCTATCCTTGCTACCCACATACTAACTACTGATCCCTTAGAAATTGTTTTTCAACACCCCGCTTTAGGGGAATACTACCTATACAATATCAACACCTTCCTCACCCCACAATAATATGGAAATCTTCATCAACACCCTAGCTATGACATCCACATCGATGATGTTTTTCCTTATGTACCTCCCCATCTTATCACCAACTTAATGTATGGGGGACTTGATATTTCCACCTATAAACCCGAACCTCCATCCCAAGCCCAACCATTTTCATCTGACCTGCACTCCCTCACTAACCACTGCTTCACTCATACTTTCCTCCACTAGTGCACGTGGAAAGGATTTGGCTTTGGATTTTATGAGCAAGGACACCATATTTTCATTTCATGTACCTCTTGTAAACACAATGATTGTAGTGGAATTGGTTTTAATGCTCTACCCTCCAAGAAGGTTCACGTCAACCTTATCCAAGATGAGAAATTTTCCCCCTCTCATTCACCCACATTACCATCTTCACCCAGGAGTCCATAGATCCCGAATCTATTCATCCTAAAAAAAAATTCATAAGAACCATTTCCCTGGGACCACTAACCTATCAATGCGATGGCAAGAATCCCTCTTCTCGTTCATTCCTATATCCTGACATGATCGATGAAGATACACCTTCAATTAACGTTATTTAATTTTAGGACGATGAGTCCATCCTCACCTACCTTGGTGTTGAAGACTCTTATATTCATCAGTCATTACCCTCTGAGACATAGACCATGTTGAATGAATCGACCATCGAAATAGACATTAACACTCATGACGACCCACACATTCTAAAGATCGGCCAATCCTTAGACGCTACTGAACAAGAAGCCTTCACCTCTTTTCTTTAGGACCATAGCAATGATTTTTCCTATTCCTATGCCGATATGCCAAGTATAGACCCTAAAATCATGGTCCACAATATCATAACCATTCCTGATGCCAAACCCATAAAAAAAAATCTATGGAAAATGCATCCTCGCATTGCTCTTTTGGTCAAGGAAGAGCTTCTGCAACTTCTCTCAGTTTCCTTCATTTTTCCCATTGATTATCCCCAATGAATTTCTAACATCATTCCCACCACAAAGGTGATAGGGGCACTCCGCATTTTCATGGACTTCTGTGACCTCAACCTTGTTTATCCCAAAGATGATTTCCCACTACCAGGCATTGACCAACTAGTTGATCTCACCGCTGGCCATGAAATTTTATCGCTCATGGATGGTTTCTCAGGCTACAATCAAATACTAATATCTCCAGAGGATCAACATAAGATGGCCTTCATCACCTTTTGGGGGACCTTCTGCTATCGATTCATGCCTTTTGGCCTCAAAAACGTTGGTGCCACATATCAACAAGCCATGACTTACATCTTCTATGACATCATGTATTGCATATTAGAAGATTACGTAGATGATATTTTGGCCAAATCTAAACATCGAACCGACCACCTACCTATCCTTAAAGTCATCCTTGATCATCTTATTAAGTATTGTGTGTGTATTTTACCAAAGAAGTGCATTTTTACTGTGCTTTCTAGAAAACTCCTAAGTTTTATCATTTCTTTGCATGTCATAGAACTCAATCCTACTAAAGTCAAGGCCATTCTAGAAATGCCTTTACCCACTAATCTCTGTCAACTTTGAATCCTATAATGAAAGTTGCAATCCATTCATCATTTTATCTGGCATCTTTCTGACCACTGTTAACCATTTCATCATCTTCTTAAGAAATATGTGTCCTTCAAATGGGATGGTGAATGTCATACAGCCTTCAAAGCCTTTAAACAATACCTCCTTCAACCACTAGTGCTCATTCCTCCTAAGTATTACCACCCCTTGTACCTAAATATTTTTTCCACTGACCATTCTCTAGGTGCCATGCTCGCTCATTGCAATGACCAACACCGAGAACAAGCAGTTTATTACATAGGTCGTACCATTCTTGACTACAAAACTAGTTATACCCATGACGAAAAACTCTTCCTAGCCTTAGTTTTCATTTCCACCAAACTCTGTCATTACCTACTCAACCACAAAACCTTCGTCATTACAAATACCAACCCATTACACTATATGTAAGCCAAACCCTATCAACATCAACATGCCACACGTTGGCTTATGCTTCTAGCCGACCTTGACCTTGAATTCATTCATCAAAATTCCATCAAGGGGTAAGCTATCACTGACCAATTGACAAATGCACCTATTTCTGGGAATCAACCCTCTAACTTTTACTTCCCAAATGAGTCCATAGCTACCCTTCCCCTAGATGAACCCGCTTACCAAATGACACTCTTCTTCGATGGCTCTAAGTGTCAACGTGGGGGTGGGGCTGGTGTTATTCTCATCCAGCTTGATGGTGAACCTATGCATTTGTATTTCAAACTTTATTTTGATTGTACAAAAAATATTCTTGAATGCGAAGCACTCATGCTGGGTTTCCAAGCTATTTATGCCTTATGTTAAGTCAATCAACATCTTTGGTGATTCTCAGTTGATCATAAACCAAGTAAATGGTGTATGCTAGTGTCATAATGAGATACTTCAAAAGTATAAGCATCACATAGACATAATTTTGACCGCATTTGACCATTACGCACTTCAAACCACCCCACATTCTACCAATAAATTTTTGGATACCATGGCCTACTTGGCTTCTCAGATACCTTCTTCGCCCACTAACTCTAAAATATTTTTCACAATATAAATGCTACAATCACCCTCTTATTTACCTCGTGAGGTCTACTATATCAGAACCATTTCCCCTGACCCACATGACCTTTGGTATAAGCAATATGCAGACTATATTTCACTTTCCATTATACCCGTTGATCTCACTCGTAATGGACAACGTGCCTTACTTAAAAGTGTCTCTCGTTATTCGTCATGGGTGGTCTTCTTTACAAACACAGTTTTGACAGCATTCTCTTGCGATGCCTTACAAGTTCTAAAATTCCCTACGCCATTAAGGAATTCCATGATGGAATTTTTGGAGGTCACTTTAGTGGTCTCACTGTCACAAAACACATTATTCACCTAAGATATTATTAGCCAACCCTAAACCATGACCATTGTGATTATGTTAAATGCTGTGTGAAATGCCAGCAACATGCTAATCTCCATCACACACCTAGTCATTCCTTACATGTCACACGATACCTTCAGCCTTTCTCTCAATGGAGTTTGGATCTTGTTGGTGAGATCAACACCCATTCTTCACAATGCCACTAATGGATCATAACCACTACCGAATATTACACTAAATGGGTAGAATCCATTCCCCTCATTTCTACTAAAGCCAAGAAGATATGTGAATTCATCAACCATCACATCATTTTTCATTTTGGTGTTCCTCACCACATTATCACTGATAAAAGAAAACAATTCAAAAACAAAACCCTACGCAAACTATGTGACACTTTTGGCATCCAACTCATTTTCTCATCACCTTATTACCTGCAAACCAATGGTCAATCCGAATCAACCAATAAAACCTTGAACAAAATTTTATGAAGGTATTCAATGATACCTAGAAAGATTGGCATATACATATTCCTTTCACCTTGTGGGCTTATCATAATAGTATTTACACTTCGACTACTGCCACCCCCTTTTCTCTGGTCTATGGTTCCAAGGTTGTCTTAGAATTCCAAATTCCATCTCTTCACATCTCACTACAAGACATGCTCAAAAACGATGAGTTTCACAGGATTGTTTGGCAAAAATTGAGTTATTAGATGAGCATTGTCTCAATGCTCTTGACCATCTCCAAATATACCAAAAATGTGTTCACAAATGAACCTTTCAAGTCAGTGACCTCGTCCTGAAGGAAAATCAACATGTAACCAAATAGGAAAAAAAGTAAACGGGGAAAATTTTCTCCTAATTGGCTTAGACCCTATATCATTACCCATGCCTATAGATTAGGTGCGTATCATTTGTCTTCACTTAAAGGTAAACATGAACTTGAGCCCATTAATGCACTACATCTTCAACCATTCTATTGCTAGTATCAATTCCTCTATCACTTTATGTCAATAGATCGCTGGTCCCTTGAGCATTGTTCACCTTCCATATTACCCATTTTGAGGATCCATGACTAAACAAGAATCATGTGATTACCCATCACCTTTTAGCCTTGTCTTCAATATGCGTACCATGGCTCTACTCATAGCATGATGCTAATGGATACTTTTCATCTTCTTCAAGATGGCATCCCATGGTCGTCCATCACTTGAAACCACCTCTTTCATAGTTAATCTTTGTGTGTTATGATCTTGTCTTCTAAAAAACAACCTAATTTTCCTTTATAGTATTTTCCATGACTTCAATGTCCAAAAACAATAAGGGATACAACTCCGAGTCAAAATTCCAGAAAAATATGACTCCCTCAAACAGTACATCTCTTCACTCTAATTCCACAACCATAAAAAGACTGCTCCCTCGAAGGATAGCTATATAAGGTCATTACAAAAAAGTAATAAATATCCAAAATCTTCCCGCATCGATCAGCTTAATGAAGACCTCAAGGAGATAATATACTCATCCCATATATACTTCCCACATTGATTAGTCTATTTAAAAAAAACCAACAAATGACGAAAAAAGATGAAATTTTTGTCATGGACTTGCCTATTGTGGATTTCGGGTTTCTTGTTCCAAAAAACACTCCATCGTACACTAAGTTACGTTAAACCTCCCATTCTCACATCCTTGACTTTTCATTCTAATTTCCTCTTTACTCAAGTGACATTTCGTGATCATGTGAATTTCTTTACCCTTAGAATGATCTGTTATGCAACACCTTTAGGGTCTTACAGTCATAAGCCAATCTTAAGTATGGATTGACTCATTAGGGTTCTTATCAAATTAAGTGGCTCTTTTACCACCTCTTACCATTTTCCTTCCTCTTTACTTATTGATTATCCTATACAAGACCCGGTCCTCTTCACCTATATTACAAAATCAATCAACCATGCCTACGACCTAAACTCAACCATGCCTACAACCTAAACTCATTCATGCCTTTGACCTACATTCAAAAATTCCTATAACCTACACTCAATCATTCCTATGATCTATATTCACCCATGCCTAAACACCTATCAATCCATTCCTTTCCTTCATCACAATCTTCCCTAGTTTTTGGGAGAAGTACATCGGCCTGAGGTCCCTTTTCACCGGGACTGTGTAGGTAGCACTTCGAGGACATGGGGACCTTAGAGGTTATCTCAGCCACTCTCTACCCTAACCTATTCCCCCTTTCCCTTTCCTTTTCCTATTCACATTCTACCCTAGTTAGTTTCCTTTCTATATCAATAGCTGGAAATCAATCCACACAAGCAACAATTGCTAAACATATTTACCATCATAATTTACACATTTATTTCATCACATCTACCATTTCTCTACCATAATCATACATTTGCCTACGAATCATCTTAACACGATCCATAACATCACAAATTCCACACATTAATGAATTAGAAATTCAATCAACCACAAAACCTGACTTGATCCATGCCTAGGACTTGACTAGATCCATGCCTAAACCAAATTGACTTGATCCATGCCTAAAATAACCTAACTCAATCCATGCCTATAACCTGACTCCATCCATGCCTATGACCTAACTATATCATGCCTAATTTACCTTGTTTCCATCACATGTACAATATCATTATCGAAAGTACATATACACATCATGCCATAAACATCATCATCGCCATATCCAAATATACAAATATCTTGGATATACAATGTCTCCAATATATAATGTCTCTGATATAAATGTCTCAAGATCATCAGCGCATAGGCCAGTATCATATACAAAACATCATCAGCACACAGGTTGGTATCATATAACAAAACATCATCAGCATGTAGGCTAGTACCATATACAAAAAATCATCAGCACGCAGGCCGGTTCATATCACAAATAATCCCTATACTATCCAAAATGGTGATATCCGTCGCCTACCCCTTGTATCTCTACGTCGGTCTCTCCCAACTCCTCTTTCACTCCTGTGTGGTACCCCCCACCTACCTCACCACCTACTGTGGGCCTCGATCTAGCAGTAGATGGCCCCTCACTTGGATCTACCTCTGTACACTAGTGGCCTCGACCAAACCTTACCTCTAGGCTCGTCGGCTCCCTGTGTTCTCCACACTATGAGTGTAGGATCAGGTCCTCTCACTTGAGGCATGTTATGCTAGGTACTTTATACATGAAGTGATATCTATCCCTGATGCTACCAAATTATCCTCATAATACCTCGCCTCACCCAGGGCATCCCTAAATTTTTCCATGGGCACTATCTGAGGAGGTGTCATGGGTCTCACCGTAACTTGTTTCCTCTGACTTTTCAATAATGCTCTCTGACCTTGTACCTGTACCAGTACCATGGGACCTTGTCCCTGAGCCTGTCATGTTCCCTCTTTCAGTTTCGATGCATACGTAGCACTCTAGGCCTATAAGACCGTAATTTGTGCCTTTACAGTGGCCAACTAACCCTATAACCCTGTCACATGTGCCTGTAGGGTGGCCACCTGCTCCCCATCTTTGGCCCCACCCTATGTGGGTACCTGCCCCTGTAATGTTGTGACCTAGACCTGAAGGACCACCACTTGTTCCTGTAACGTGGCCAGTTATAAGGTGGCCACCTATCCTTGTAACATGTCCCTCTGGATTGTGAGGGTGGCCACATCTGGCTATCCCTGTCTAGGTGGCGCTGCTCGCAGCTGAGCTGCCCACCACGGTAATATCTGTCAATGCACCTGACATCATCAATGTGTCAGTCCACTGGTGCCTCCTCCCACTCTGTCAGCATAGTATGTCATGGAGGGGACATGATCCTTTCCACGTCATCCCTCCTATACTATGGGAAGAGAGGACTTACATCCTGCACTAGCCTAAACTGTTCTCTGACTCTGTCTATGGGTATCACCTCATGCTCTCCCGCGTTGCGCCCCTCTATCCATCGAACCAGCTGTAGCTGGTCTAACTCCACAACCATCTACCCATATGATGGAAAACCCACATAGGGCCTCTAAATAATGTCCACACCGAACAACCCCTCCAACAAGCACCTATAATAGGCTACATCATGTGTAGCCCTGACATCTCTGCGAACTCTAGCAACCAGCACCTAGCACTTGTAACCCACTTGGAAAAAACTAGGCTCAAATACATCAGCTCAAGGCATACCTAGTGGCCTCACACATATAGTGTGCTCGTATGCCCAATAATGGAAAAGAAAGGTGCAGCATAGGCTGAATCACCATAATCTCCTATATGCTTACAACTCCTTGTACAACTGCACCAAGTATGTTGGTGCCTAAGGAAAGTGGGTCCTCTCCTCCATCATGTCATGAAGGACCCCCATCAGAACCCATGGGAATCTCTCACACTCTACTTCTGGCAACGCAAAATAGAACATTTCCTCCATAATCAAAACTACTTGCCTCATCTCCTCTAGATGGGCTGCATACATCTCACCATAGCTCAAACTGGTGCTATGGAACCTCATCTCTACCATACCCTCACCAAAACCTATCAGCATCAACTCCTCGAAGGCCTCCAAGGAGATAAAATACACATTTTTTCCCACTCTCAATAGGTGTAGGATCCAATAGACATCCTCTAGGTTGATTATCAGTTGAGCCATCAGAAAATGGAATGTGTTGGTCGCTACATCCCATCCATCAATGAGTGTGACCATAAGGCTACTCTCCCATACTATATTCCTATAACGTCTCATACCTATCAAGATAAAATCTGTCACGTTTCTCCACTCATCGGCAGTGATACTCGATCATACTGACAGCAATAAAGGAGGTACATGGTCCCTCATCTATAGATGTTCTCTGGCCTACATCCACCATAATATAAACATTATTCTTAAATGAACCAAGTAATATACTCAATTGACATTGGTTCTTAAATCCTAACTGATGTCAGTATATACAAACCGACGTCAGCCATACCATGACCAACATCGGTCATTATTACTGCACCCAAACCCGAACTGTTGATTTTCTTCCCCCCATTTCTCCTAGACACCTACCCAAACTTCCCCCAAATCCCTCCCCAACCCTATTCAACCTACTTATGCCCTTTCCCACCCCTTCTCTCACCGATTTTAACCACCAAATTTAAAATTCTCTACCCTTCCCAAACTAACCTACCCATTTCCTTCTTCTTATATCAAATAACAATGAACAGATCATATCTTGCCTCATCTCTTCATCACCTCCATGGGGGCACATCTGGCCATTGTGCGAGTGGTCCACCTAAGCCCTCTCCTACCTCCACCATGTCAAATTCTCCCTCCAACCTCTCCACCAATCCACTCACTCTCCATGATCTTGTGCGCCCATCCACCTGACTCTACTACCCACTTAGATCTCTCCACCTCACCTCGGTATGTTCCCATTTACTTTCCTCTCACCAAGCCACAAAAGTCTCATTCTCTTGTCATTTTCACAAACACCAAAACATACAAATGAGTCCATCTTATATATTTTTTTCCTTTTTATAGACCCACATTGACCTAACCGGTGTCGGTCATGGCATTCCCTAGTCAACTGACATTAGTCACTACTTAACCGACATCAGTCTCATGCCATCCTCCTTTCAATACCTTTTACCTTTCAATACTTTTTACCCATTTTTGACCCACAATTATATTTCCCACCACCTCGTGGCCCTTCCCCACACATTTAGCCTCTTACCTACCAGCCCACATTACCTATACTTGTCCTTAATTACTTTTAGGACCTTGTTATTTTCCCCATACCTCGTTCTTCCCAAAAATTGTACCTTATATGCCTTGACTTGGAACACTTTTAGTGACCTTTGAACCCATGCACTCGTTGTACCCTACAATGTTATGCCTTTTCATTTTGCCTAATGACCTTACTTTTCCTATTGTCATGTCGTTTATCCTAACCTTACCTTTGGTGTACTGAAACATGCCTAAACATTCATACACCTGACCTACATTGCGCTTCCTGACCATATCCTATACCTTGGATACCAGAATCACATCACCTTGTTTAGATAAACCTATTGACATTGGACGATGTAGAGTTTGCAAGCTCTTCAACCTGGAACCATGTCACAGTATATAACATGTGCATGTGTTTTACTGCCAATACCTTTTCCCCTAACCCAGTTACTTGTTTTCCTATTTTCAACCTCTATCCTTTCCCACATTCACCCACATCTACACTCCTTTTCACCACATCTACACTCCTTTTCACCACATCCATCTTTTATCAAACCACTCACAGCTTCCTTCTATCACCTCATTGGTTCCTAGTTTGAGGGGGGTTACCTTCACCCATGCTTGGGGAAACCACATCTTATTTTTGTCAACGTCACTTACCAATACAAGCTATGCAACAAAAAAGAGGGAAAATGTAGACATCAAAATTTTGTCGCATTCTCCTTAGCCCCTGATCGGATAACAAACTTAAACATGGGCACCTAACCATGGCCACGTTTCACCCCACATTAATAATTAATTTAATTATTTTAATTAAATTAAATACCCATCCTCACAATATCCAATATTTTATTACCTTAATTGACCTAATTTTCACCTTACCTACACATCTCATTCATCCACCTCACCCTAGACCTATTCTTGGCATGTTTGCATAACTAATAATAATATGTATTGATACAAAGACATTCCCTTTTATATAGTTGATGATGATTATTGGATTGATGATGTATTGGTTTTCATTTCCATTATTTTTGCTTATTATGGAAACTATGTGAGTCATTCATGGTTGAGTCTAGGTCATGTAGGAATGGTTGAGGTAGTTTTAGGAATGGTTGAGTTAGATATAGGGATGATGGAGTCAAGTGTTAGCATGATTGAGTCGGGTATATGCATGATCAAGTCAAGTATAGGCATGATTTGAGTCATAAAATTTCCAAGTTAGTGGTTTTAGTGAAATGACGTGTTGGATGTATGTTATGTTTAAATTTCCAAGTAATTGATATCACCTCATGCTCTCCCGCGCTGCGCCTCTCTATCCATTGAACCAGCTGTAGCTGGTCTAACTCCACAACCATCTACCCATATGATGGAAAACCCACATAGGGCCTCTAAATAATGTCCACACCTTGGATGTGCTTAACGACAGTGAAACCACTGAAATGAACTCCACAAATCCCATTATGAACTTCCCTGATGGTGTATGGGATTTCAGAACTTATAAGGCTTTGTAAGAGGATACCGTCAAAGCCACATTTATAGAGATGACCACCCATGATGGCATAGCGAGAGACACTTTTGAGGATGCTCGATGCCATTATGAGTAAGATCTAGAGGCAAAAGTGAAGGGAAAGGTAATCATCAAACTTCTTACACCAAAGGTCACATGGATCCATTTCAATGTTTCCTACAAAGTTAACATATTTGAATAGATAAGAAGGTGATTACAACCTTTTTATTGTGAAAAATATTTTTGAGTACGAGGGAAAAGTGGGTATTTGAGAAGCGAGACATGCCATTGTGTCCACAAATTTATTAGTGGAATGCGGGGTGGTTTAAAGTTCACAATAGTCAAAGGTAGTAAAAAACATCTCAACATGATGTTTATACTTTTAAATTATCTCATTATGACACTGGTACATACCATTAACTTGGTTCATAATCAATTAAGAGTCACCAAAGATATTAATTTATTTAACATATAAGGCTATTGCGGTTTGAAGACCTAACATGAGTGCTTCATATTAGGTGATATAGTTAGTTCAATCAAAATATAGTTTGAAATATAATGGCATAGGCTCACTACCTATAGGAATGAGGCTAAGTCCTACACCACCCCCATACTGACATTTGGAACCATCAAATAATAAGGTCATTTGGTAAATGATATCATCCAAGGAGAGGGTAGTAATGGATTCATCAGGGAAGTCAAAGTTAGAAGATTGGTTTCTAGAGAGAGGTGCATCTGTAAGTTGGTCAGAAATGGTTTTCCCTTTGACAGACATTTAAAGGAATAATTCGAGATCTAGGTCTGTAAGAAGCATGAGCTAACATGCAACACGTTGATGTATTTAATGCTTAGCGTATATGTAATGTAAGGGGTCAGTATTGGTGACAAATAAGGTTTTGTGGTTGAGTAGGTAATGGTAAATTTTAGTGGAAAAAAATACTAAGACTAGGTAAAGTTTTTCGGCGTGATTATATCTATTCTTGTAGTCTAAAAGAGTGCAACTTATATAATAAACATCTTGCTCCTTTTTTTTCTCATCTCGATGAGCGAGCATGACACCAAGGGAACGCTCAGTGGAAGAAATGTAAAGGTAAAATGGTTCGTCATCCTTAGCTAGAATGACCACAAGTGGTTGGAGGATGTATTTTTTGAAGGTGTTGAAGGCTTTATGGCATTCATCATCACATTTTAAGGAGAAATCCTTTTCTAGAAGATGATGAAATAGATAGTATCGGTCAGAAAGCTAAGAAATAAAGTGACAAATATATTACAACTTGCCTCGCAAAATACAAAGTTGACAAATTTTAGTAAGTGGATGCATCTTACAAATAGCCTTGATTTTAGTGGGATCAACTTAAATACCATGCAAAGAAATGATAAAACCAAGGAGATTTCCTGAGAGAATAGCGAAGACACACTTCTTAGGTTGAAGGTGAACACAGTATTTGATAAGACGGTCAAAGAAAACCTTTAGGACTATAAGGCGTTTAGCCTGATGTTTTTATTTGGAAAGAATATCGTTAACGTAATCTTCCAATATGCTATGCATGATTTTGTGAAATATATAATTCATAGTTGGCTGATATGTAGCACTAGCATTTTTAAGGAGAAATGGCATAACATGATAGCATAAGGTCCCCGAAGGAGTGATGAAGGAATTTTTTTTGTTGATCTTCTGGGGTGAGTAATATTTGGTTATAATCCAAGAAACCATCCATGAGTGATAGCATCTCATGGCTAGTGATGAGATCAACTATTTTGTCAATACTAGGTAGAGTGAATTCATCTTTAGGGAAAGCCAAGTTAAGGTTATGGAAATCCATATAATTTTGGAGTCCCCTTATTGCTTTTGTGATAGGAATAATGTTAGAGATCCATTAGGGATAATTAATGGGTAGAATGAAGGAAACCAAAAGGAGGGACTGGATTTCTTCTTTGATAAGAAGGGAAATGCAAGGATGCGTTTTTCATAGCTTATGTTTCACGAGTTTGGCATCAGGAATGGTTACAATATTTTGGACCACAATGTTTAAGTCAATACCAGGAATATTAGTGTAGGACAAAACAAAAGCATTGATATGATCCCATAGGAAATAATTGAAGGCTTCTTATTTAGCAACATCTAAAGATTGGCCTATTTTTAGAATGTGTAGGTCATCCTGAGTGTGAATGTTGATTTTGATGGTCGATTCATTCAACATGGTTTGTGTCTTAGAAGGTAACAACTCGTGAATATAAGAATCTTCTAGACCAAGGTAGGTGAGAATAGAACCATCATCCTGACATTGAATGATGTTAATAGAAAGTGTATCATCATCAATCATGTCAGGATATAGGAATGGAAGAGAAGAGGGAGCCTCGCCATTGCACTGATAAGTCAAAGGTCCCAGGGAAATGGTTTCCACCAAAAAAATGTTAGGAGGAATGGATTCTAGATCCATAGACTCTGTAGGTGAAGGTAGCAAGGTAGGTGAATGGGGTGGGGAATGTTAATCATGATCAATAAGTTTAACTCGGGCCTTCGTAGAAGGTGGTTAAGAAAATCCAATACCAGTGAGGTCTTTATGCTTACGAGTGATGCAAGGAATGACATTATGGAAACCTTGTTCATGGAAACCAAATCCAAATCCCTTCCAAGCATAGCAATGGAGGAAGGTGTGGTTGAATTTTTGGTTGGTGAGAGATTAAAGGTCAGAGGAAAATGGTCGAGTTAGGTAAGGGGCCTCAGGAGAGTAGGTAGAAACATCAAGTCCCCCATACGTTAAGTTCATGCGAAGGTGCGGATGACTGTAGGGTAGATCTTCATCTACATGATGATCATATCAGGGATGTTGGTGAAGGTTACCATACTCTTGAGGAGTAAGGAATGTTTCAATGTTATAAAGGTGGTACTCCCCTAAGACATTTAAAAACACCTTTTAAGGGATCATTAGTTTGTATGTGGGTAGTGGGAATGGATGAATCATTAGATAGATGGGAAGAAGAAGCATTAGATGTTTGAGAAGTAGATGGGTTGACTGATGGGTTAGCTATAGAAGTTGTGGTAGAATTGGGAATAGAGGAGCTGGTTTTAGAATATTCAGAAGCAGAAGTGGTGGATGAGGTAGTGATTGAAGAAGAAGTGGTAGTGGTGGTGTATGCCTTAACTGGTATAAGGACATCATTGGGTCAATACAACATGTTACAGGTTTTTAATGGTGAAGGGTCAGCTAAAATGGTATATTTGTGCCCTTCATGTTCAAATTTTAAATAGAAGTGTAATGTTAAAGGAACACAACCCATGGTGTGAATACAGGGTCAGACAAACAACATCTTGTATTGGAATTCCCCCTCTAAGATATAGAATAATTCAAGAATGGCACAGGGGCCCACGAAAATGTGGAGAATAATTGTTCCAAGTGTGGAATTCATGGCATCGTTAAATGAATGAAACATAATTAGGTTATTATGCATGTAAATTGAATGGATGTGCATTTGGTTTTACGCATGAGAGGAAATGATGTTGATACTAGCACCTCCATCAATCATAATGTGTTGAGAACATATATTATCAATGTAGACGGAAATGAATAGGGTGGGGTCAAGATCATCTAATTGGAGAGGTATAATCTCATTGTTAGAGAAACTGAGAGTGGCTACTTGATGAGTGGTAGCAGGAGCAGAGGAAGGGATGAATTTATGAGAGAGGAAATGTGGTGAGGAGTGATAATGGATGTAACAGGCATAGGTACACTAGGTATAACCTCAATAGATTACAGTACCCAATGAGGGCCTAACAATGATACTTAGAGGTTTGGACAAGGTTGTACAAAGACATTTTGAGAGGATACTTGTGCAATTGTTTAAGCATTTTATGATAGGAAACCCCATTAGAAATAGGGCATACGAGTCCGAGGATGATGATTTTGGGTGCAAGTGTAGATGGAATGTTGGGTAAAGGAGTAGCAGATGACTTGGTTATTTTCTCATTTCCTTTGTCCTTCTAGGATCAAGTGGCAACTTGAACCATATTGATTTTTGGTGAAGGAGAAGGTGATTCATGAAAGGTGTAGCGACAAGACGGGAAAAAATATGGTGAGGGAATATAATGGTTTTGTGAAAGTAATGCAATGCATTATCATTTTGGTGGAGGTTTGGCTAGCTCTCTGATGTGGACCATATTGATCTCAAATGTTGGAGGAGGATAAAATGATTGTGGAGGTGGAGATGGAGGTCATTGAATAGGTAAGGGATGGGGATGTTTGGTGATAGGTGTAGGTGGAATAGGGTCCTCATCCAAAATATCATCATCATAAAAAATTTCTTCGAGAGTACATATTTGGAGAAGAATAGTCTTCAGAGCCTTAGAGTTTTCCACATCATGCCCTGACACATGATGGTAAGTGAAAATTTTGGTATCATCAAACCCTCATGGTTTAGGTTTGATTGGATCGTAAGGTCTAAGAGGTGGTAATGTGATGATAGAGGTTTCCAACAGGTTAGCTAAGATGTTGGCATAAGACCCTGTCAATGGATCACAATGTGAAGAAAGTGTGGGTTTGGATGGAAGTGTGGGTGAATTTGGTGGGAGAGGCATCATTGGAGGTGGAATCAGAGGTTGAGTAAGTTTGACTAATTTTTTGGAAGATAGTACAGTTTTAGGTTTGGGTTCCACCTTCTTTGGTAAAAGTGTAGTAGGTGAACTAGTTGTTAAAGGTGGTGTAGTTTTAACTACCTCTTTGGAAGGTATGTGGTTTTGGGATTTGGTTACACCTTCTTGGGTAAAGGTGAAGAAGGAGTGTGTGATGTAGAAGGGAAAGTAGATGGTGGAAGGGGATGGGTTTTCCAAGGTGATAATGGAGGTATGTTGAAGGTTATGGTAAGAGTCAATGTGGAAGGGACTAGTTGAGGAGAAGGGAATGCCATGAGTAATGATGAGGATACAAGAAGTGGTGTAGGTATAGGAGGTATAAAGGATGTAGGTGACAGAGAAGGCATAAGCTATGTAGGTAATTTAGGTGTAGCAAAGGATCGTGATGAGGAGGTGGGCTGTTGTGTTTTCTGTTTACCTTGGGTAGGAGGCTGTTTGACCAAGGTTAATGAGTGGGGACCTAGGATAGATGGAAGTGGTGAAGGTGACACAGGGGTAATGGGAAAAGCTGATGTATGTGGCCTAAGAGGTTGGGTATTCCTCTTAGGTAGGGGAATAGTATTTGCAACATATTTTGAGGACATGGATAAATCCAGTTTGAGAGGAGGATGGACTAGGCTTGATGTTGGCATGACTCTTAATGTGGTAATGGATCTAGACACAGAGGAAGATATAGGTGTAGGTAAGGTTTTAGGCATAGGAAAATGTTGATTTGATGGTAAAGGTTTAGGTATTAGTGAGGGTGATGAAAAAGGGGTAACTACAACTAGCATGGGCATGGTGGGTTTGGTTATATAAAACATCTTTGGATAGATCATGGAAGTATCAACAGACAACATCTACATTTGAGTTAATACATGCAGTCAAATGCATCCCCAAAGCATGGAATTTTCAACATAATTCAAGTGGTCGTCCAAATGTGAGAATGGCACCGATGTATGGGGGAATGATTTTGATTTGGTAGTAATCCCTATAAATAATTTCTATGAGACAGGGAAATGGTTGGCTTTAGACTGTGTGGGTAGAAGAGATGGGAGAAGATCAACAGGATCCTTGAAAGCCAATGAAGAATTTTCACCAATAAGAAGGGATTTTACTAATGGACCCCGTGTGGGTAGGGGAGAAGGAAAGTTGGATGGGGTAGGTTCTTCTTTTAGAGAAGAATAAGGTAAGCATGACTCTCCCGTGGGTATAAGAGTAAGTATTGTGGGTTCTTCATTAGGTTGAGAGGTTATTGGGGCAACTGCATTAGAAGATATGGTAGAATCCTCTATGGGTTAAGGAGAAGATAAGGGAGAATCCTCTATGGGTAAAGGATCAGATGAAAAAGGTCCCTCCGTGGATGAAGAAGCCCGTGTAAGAATATCCTTGATAGATGGAATGGGAGGAAATTGAGCAGGAAGAGTTGGTATGATGTCAAAAACGGCATGAACCTCATGAACATTACTATCATTTCTCAAGGTTTTGCTAGTTTTTTTAGATGACAGGGTGTGATTTGGGAATGGCTTCTTGAATATGTGAAGGTTCTAATTATCTGGTGTGTTAGGATTATCCAAGACAATATCTCCATTATCTAACTTTTCTTGGATGATGTTTTTGAAAGTTATACAATTACCAATGCTATGACCTCTAATGTGATGATAGTTCCAGTAATAATTTTCTTTGTACCATGCAGGCACAAAATGAGAAGGGTCAAATCCAATATGTGGTTTGATGGGTGGAAGAGTGATTTATCTAGCTTTAAGAAGTTTTTCTAAAACAGAAGAGTAGGGTTCTCTTATGGGAGTATATTTTCATTGCTCCCACTTGAATTGAAAATAATAAATAGGAGAAAGGCTGGAAGAAGGTTTTGATTGGTTGGATGGATGAGATGGGTTGGATTTCAAAACTACTGTGTTGGAAAATCCTTTTGCTTTAGAATAATTATTTTGTGGTTTGGAAGAAGAATATGTATCATTTGATTTAAATGAAACGTTCTTGTTACACAATTGTATCTTCTTCTCTTTAATGACACAAATTTCAATTTTATGGGCCATGGTGAACACCTCATCAAACATTTAGAAGGTTTGAACTTAGAGATTTGGTGAGATGTGTCTAGAACAAGATCTAGTGAACAACTCTATTAACTCAATTTGAGGCAATTGGAATTTGATTTGGTTGATCATGCTTCACCAACTAGCGAAAAAATATGCGATATATTCATCTTCATATTGGCATGTCCCATACAAGTTGGTCATGGTGACCTTCTTGACAACATTGATAGAAAATTGGTCTAGAAAATCCTGAGCTACCTAATTAAATGAAAATATGGAGTGCCTGGGTAAAGCACTATACCAATCTAAATTTGGTCCTATCAAGGACATTGGGAATGTCTGCAAGAGTAAAGTGTCAACATGAGTGATCAGATAACACCTGTTTAAAATACCACAAGTGTTATTGCAGGTCTTCTTTGTTTTTGAATTGGTTGAATTTAGGAATTTCCCAATGGGAAGGGTATGGATGAATCAGAATGGATGGGTGAATGGGCTCATTGCAAATCTTGTCATGTGTCAGAGAGTTACGTGAGCTAGAGACAGATGCTTCTAATGTCTACATTTTTCCATCATCATTTTGATAAGATCATTAGTACCTTTTGATGATGAGGCATGTCCTACGGTATAAGGAGGTAGATAACGTAGGTTTGACATGGGTGGCATCCCAATATGTGGTGGTGCTGAGTACAAAAATTGTGATGAAGGAACATAGGTTGGAATAGATGTAAAGGGTAAGTATCTTGAATAAGCGGTAGATGAAATAGGGGGCTATTGGTGATAGGTGTAGGTAATTGGGGTGGAAATAAAGACTCTCATAAAAATTGGAGGAAGAGACTGCATGATGAAGAGGAGAAGGTTTTGGAATGGAGTTTGGGTTTTCGACACCAGTGGTGGCTCAGATGCAATAGATATATGAGAAGTGGCGGATGCAGATAGACCTATATTAAGGGCAGTTGATGAAGGCGTGGTGGACTTCATAGGGACTACAAACATTGAAGGTGTGATAGATTCCATAGGTGTATCAAATGTCGATAATGTAGGGTCAAGCTGGGAAACCACATGTGGTAAGGTGGAAGAGGCTAAGGCTACACTAGTAGTATCTGATGTAGAAGTGGGTGTGAGAGTAGGAGAAATTGACACAGGCATGTCATATATAATTTACCCTCATGAATCGTAGGTAGATGAATGAGCAAGGTAATATTGTAGAGCGATAGGGTTTTGATCAAGGAGTCTCGCAAACTCCTCATCACAAGTGAGCATGGTAAGAGACTGATTGGGGTCCATGGGTGATGAGATGGAAGGGGGTGATGGGATAGGTGGAAGAGGTTGGTAGTTAGCATGAAAAACAAGAGTGTTGGCTTGTTTATGAGTCAAAACCATGTGACTGATAATAAAATGGGTGATCTAAGCCCTACTGATGATGTAGAAAAATAGAAAGAATGGAGAAAAATGGGTCTAAAAGGTGTGATTTGATCGTTGTTCCTATTGAAAATGTAGAACATGGAGACTGATGATATTTTGGTAACCGATGTCAGTATGAGATGGTAACTGCCATTGGTCAGCTAAACTGATGTCGTTTACTATGGAGAAATGAAATATTTATAAACCTGACAATAAATGATGAAGACAAAGTAGAATTGGACTCTGAAGGTAATACCAAGGACTCAAATATATTGTAAAGTGATAGATAAAGTTAGAGAAAGAAAATAAATATTGATTCAATGCTACTTTGGTAGAAATGAAAAAAACAACATAAAATCGATGGAGGTAAGGGAACCGATTGTGATGAGATGATAAAACTGATGGCGGTCACTGGACTGACACCGGCCATTGTGAAATCTGTGAAAAATGGAAAAAAATGATTTGTTAGTGATTTAGGTCAAATAAAAAGACCAACTCAAAAACTAAATATGGAAATGATTAGTCCTAACACACTCAGAAATAGTTAGAATACACCAAATGTTATTTTGGAGTATGTAGGGAGAGAAAAATTTGAAGAAAACAAACTCACACCTCAAAACACAAATCAAGAAAAAGTTAGCAAACACAAAATCCTATGATGTAGATTTTATGTTATGGCTTATGCCATTTAGGACTAACTTATGAATAGGATAGAGTTTTTGGTTACCGAAGGTGCCCTATGGAAACTGACAAGTATGGCTGGTTTCAAGTAAATTTTGGCATGGTGTCCCTAATATATACTTTGCAGTGCTTGAGGCCCTATTCTTATATGATGAATGGCAAGAAAACTAGTTGGAGCCCACTGTCAATCCTTTGATCATGTGATCGTTGACAACTTCTTGCAGGAAATATGTTGTTTAAGAAATGCATAGTTTTTGTTTAGTGGTTTGGTATAGAGAGAGAGAGAGAGAGTAAAAAATGTGAGCTACTGTTCAATTTTTCAACCATCAGCTGGTCTTGACTTCCAACATATAGGTTAGTCATAATTTAAATGAGCTACAATGCAACATACATAAATGAGATGCAAATATTTTAAAACCAAATCCAAAAATTATATTTGATGGGAACAAATTATGAAGGGGTAAAGAGTATGAATTTTACTAGATGAAATGAAAGAAATGAAAGAACAGTTCTTTTTAATCCCAAAAGACAAATGTCACTGAGATAATTAGAATAAAAGAATTCTTCAAGAGAATAATCTTAATGTGAACTTGTTTCAAATGAAATATACACAATATTTTCCCCTAAAAATGAACCAATGAAACAAAACCCAACCATGGTCCCACCGGGCGTGCCAAAATGTTTCACCAAATAGTTTGCATAAAATAAATAAGGTAATAGGTTAGGAGGAATACCTGTAAAATTGAAGGTCAATGGTAGAATGTGTTCGTTATTGAATTTTAATCCAAGATAATCGTGGAAATCTTCCCTTTGGCTAGGAGGAACGACTTGTAAGAAACATAATAAGACCACAAAACAACATTAATAATATAGGTTAGTGGACTGCCTAGCGAGCGCTAGATCCAAGAAGCGAGGTGCTTCCTAGAAGGTTATCAATCCACTTTCAAATGTAATTTAATGCAACAAATATAAAGAAATAAGGAAATCCTACTATAGTTGTACAATTTAGGTATCTCGTGCTAATACAATAAGTAAATATAATCTAACAAGAAAGGTTATGATTAGATCTAGCGGTTTGGTAGGTTGTTCTAGATTTTTCTCATCTTATAAAGGTTTGATAAAGGGGCTAGGACTGATTAGGTAAGGTCTAAGCTGGTTTTGGTTGAATTGAAGGCTTGCTGGTTAGAGGGTATAAAATTACACAGAGACCGATATTATTTAGGTGACCAACGTTGATATAGGGGTGAAACCGACAGCGGTAAGGTAAACCGACGTTAATAGGGGAATGGGTGATAAATTAATAAAAATAGATTTTTATCCCCTCTGTGATTACACAAAGAGTGAGGAAGATGTGGTTAGGCTCATAATATGGCTAAGAAGACTAAGGAATACAGAGGAATAGGTTAAGAGAGGTGGAAAGGCTTGAAACGGTTGGGTAGGTGGATTGGTAGGAAGATGGAGATATCTGAGTAATAGCAAAAATGGAAATACTAAAAGAAGTAAAAGATCTATGATAAAGTAAGCACAAATTATGAAAACCACATTACTTACTTGTTTCTATGAAGATATTGTGAATGAAGGTGGTATGTGGTTGATAGGTGAGGTGATGACTGGTTCAGTGTCGCAGTAGTGTAACTTGTGTGTTCTTGTGGATACTTCAATGCTCTATAAGAGAACTTGTTTCTTGTGATGCACTATGGCGGTGTGTAGACATTGTTTAGATGATGGAATGGATCTAATATTCACGCTTGATTGTAATAGAACTACAAAAATTAAATGACCAACCTGTGTAAAGAGTTGTAAAATTGTATATAAAGGAACCGATGGTGGTTTAGGTGAATTTGTCAAAGTTACCAAAAATAACCTGATCTTTACTATGTTTGGCATGATCGATTGCTAATCTGGGTCTCAAGTGAGGGTTCCCACTTAGATAAGTGGGAGTGCTTTTGGAGAAGCAATAGGAATTTAATTTTAGCATTTGAAAGAGTCCCAATTGTTTAAGATAAATAGAGACTCTATCTTAGTTAATTAATAGGATAGGAATAGGTCCATGGTGAGGTGTCTAGGTGATGTGGGTAGGTGAGGTGTAAACTAACTTAATTAAAGTAATTAAGCTATTTATAATGTGAGGATGAACATTAATTCAATTATAAGTAATAAAATTAATATTAATTCAGGGTAAGGGGTCATGGTTAGGTGAATACATTACGTTAATTAATTAAAGGGGACTGAGGGGAGTGTGACCCAAATTTGGTGTCTACAAATATAGTTAACCTTAAAGGGGAAGGTAGAGGAGTGGGCATATAAGGAGGAGGAGGAATATGCTTGGATGAAAGTAGAGTTGGTAGACTTTGAGAAGTGGTTATAGATACAATTGAGGTATCACTAGCCAAACATGGTTGTGATATGTCTATAATGAGCCAAGAAGTAGGAAATTCGACAATTATTTTCTTTTTTGACCCCTTTGAAGGCTCAAAAGTTCCTTTCCCAGCATTATTTTCCCCTTTACCTTAAAACTTGATCTTAGGAATTGTAGTTGGTTCTTCCAAGACTTTATATTTTTCCACATTGGGTCCTCCTTTGACTGATTTTGAGGATTCGACTACTACCCCTTTTAGGGTGGTCAAATTTAGTTGTTGAATATTGACTCCATTTTACTACAACCACAATATTTTTGTTAACATAATGAGTTTGGTTCCCTCCTCAAGGTAAGTAGACTAAACTTTATACTAATCAATTATTGAGAGAGGTTGAAACTTGATCTACTGATGCTCACATGTTGGATCAAAAACATCCCCATCATTAGTCAAATTTGTTGGGGTTAGCAACGTCAAATTATTTGATTTTGTCTACTAACATGTGAGACCAGTCCTTTTCCTAACTTCTTCCTTTTCATCGCAATCGAACCAAAATTATTCATAATAAGGGGTGTGAGCATGAGGAAACCCCTATGCATGATTCAAAATTCCATGGATGTACAAATATGGCCTGGATGGGAAAGATTGCATGGTAACTAGGGTAATATATTTGGAGTAATACCAACATCAACGATGTAGGGGGTTCCCACAACCCAACTAATATTATTTTTGCGGGTTCTCCTACCCATGGTTAGGATTTCATATCTCATTTTGGGTGTTACGAGAGTTTTGTAATATGACCAACAATTAGGGTATCAAGATGGCATACATTTCTAGGAATGCAACAATCCCAAAATGTTACAAATCCATAAAACATATAGGTCTAAGACTGTGCAATAGGGTCAAGACCATACAAATGGTCTTAGAAGAGTTTTATGGTCCTACCCTAGGTCAGTTTCTACTCATATTTCCAATAATAAAACATCATTACTCTCATATCTCCTTATTCCAACAATTTGCACACCAAAAACTTCCCATATCCATCTATATCCAACTAAGTGAACTCATTCCCTCGAGTTTTCAAGTTCCTATTTTGTCTCATACATTAGTTTCAAGTATTAATGTATTGTTCAAATATTTGATGGTTGATGTTGGAAGCTAATTAATCAAAATAACCTCTTATATCTCCCCTTACATTCTTTAGTTTACTTAATTCACTAATCTATATTTCATATCATTTAATAAGGGTTTAAACAAATGGAAATGAGTGAAAATCAAACCCTAAATGTTAAAAATACAAATAAGTCTAAAATTCATTGAAATAGGTGTGAAAAATAGAGAGGGGGAGTGACAAAAATTCGAGGATAAAATGTACCATAAAAAACAAGATTGATTATCAAAATACTTAAATCAAACCAATAATAAATGGGAAGGGGTCATTGAAAGTAGTTTTCACTAGTGGTTGATGTCAGATTGAACATTGCTAGGAACATAGGCTCATCATTATTGGCCTTGTAGGACTTCAAGACTCTAAAACTCTATGAATTTCCTTGTATGATCATGATCAATAAAAATTTATTTTGAATATGTGAATTTATGCACAAGGATGTCTAAATATCTTCTCCTTTCATTTCAATTCCAAACCTAATTTATTCAAAGAAAAAAAATAAAATGCAATAGAATTGTCTCCAAGTACCTCCTGTGTCTCTACATATTATTCATGAAAACATGGCTCATGTATTTCTATTCAAATTTGTGACCCATCCCAATTGATACATGAGAGAATATTGTATCTTATTTTCTTATATGCTCAATCAAGACATTCAAATAATCCTTATTTTGACACAAGTATATTGCAAAAGCAATAGAATAAGGGTAGACTTTAGAATAGGATTTGACCACTATTGTAGGTGTTCACCTTCTCATGAATGATAGATGTGATTAAAATGTGGGTATTTGAATGTGTTAGATAATTAAGTCTTTTTCTAAATGACATTTAACACATTTTTATTAATAAGGTTCTCTAAGATATTACTCACACAAGTTGACCCCCAAAAAATAAAATGTTGACCATTAAGACATGACCAAACACCAAATGGAAAAGAAAATCAAAAATAAATTTGAACACAAAAATATTCTACCACTTTCTTGACAATTAAAAAACATCATTAGTGATCATCTGGGTTAAGTAGAGCTAAAATATTATCATAATTTCAAAAATGGTAATGCATGAGTATGCAAATATGTTATGAATTTCTAAGGAAATTTGAGAGTGATTTTAAAAGTACCTATGATGAAATCACTATTAAGGTTATCACTGAATGAAAGCTTTACACCACACATCAACTTGTCAAAGTTTGACCTCACCAAAATAAGATCTAAGGAACAACAATTCAACTAGAAAACAATAATATTTTTACATTTATTTGGACCCTAATAATTGGCTAATTACTAAGAGGTGTGCACACAGGACTAGTATATAGAAGGGAGCTCAGGGAAAAGCACACAGGAATATAAGAAAGGTTTAAGTAAAACCAGGGCATACAAGAGGCAAAACAAGGGTTTAAAGGACTTAGCCATATTTGGCATCATGGATTCACTTGAGGAAAAACATGAGGACCCAAATAGAAATTATAAGTGGATAAGGTGCCAGCTTGGAACCGTGGAGGCCAAGAAAATGATATTCCACATAGATAATATTCCTATAGGAATCATTATAGTTAGTGAAAGGTTTTGTAAAGAGGATAAACATTCTCCTATAGATGACCACATTAACACATGGAATGTGATATGCTCATGAGAGAATTCATGGCAGTGGACGTTGATCCAATTTAAGGGAGTGCTTGGGAAAAAAAAAGAGGGAGAAGGTAGTGCAAAGGTGCTAGAGGGTACATGAGTACCAAGAGAAGAAGGAAGGTAATGAGGTGCTATAGAAATTTTAGGTAATGTTAAGGATTTGGAGCTCATTATGCTAGGGTTTAGAGTTCTTCATGCTAGAGGGTTGTAAAGGATATCATTAAGCACATGTATGGGTGTTGGGGTCTGTAACAAGTGTTATAATGGGGAAAACATAGTTAGGATCTCTGACCATATTAGTTTTAAGGGGTTGGATATCTGTCATTTGATGTATATGGTCTAAGATGACCCTTTTTAATCTAGTGTGACTACTAGAAACTCTTTTAAATCAATATACAGGGATTTTTTCTCTACATATTGTTTATGGGTGTAAACCCTCATGTTATTTGGCTTTTCATGACTTAGATATAATTCCTTGTGCTTCATGTAATGTTTATTTACCTTTTATGATGCATTGATGTGTAGATATGTTAGTTATATCTTCTTTCTTTTAAGTAGATGCATGTACTTATATTTCTACAAATAATCCTCCATTAATGGTGGAACTCTCTTGAAAATCTCACATAAAGGAGGGGTTTGGCACCTACGTGCACCATATGTAAGCACCCACCATATGTTGGGTGACACGTCGACGTGCTTGGGGTTAGAAAGAGGTATTGAGGGTAAAACTACTGACTACATCTTGGTTCAATTTCCAGGACCTCTTTTGAAGTCATTGTCAGATAAATGTGTAATGACAGAGTGTTTGACCTTGGAAAACATCAAGACCTAGCTTAAAATCATGGAGGATGAGTTTTCTCAAAGGTTCAGTACTGGATCTGAGTTTGATGCATGAAAATAGGTGGAGGATAACATGTATAATGAACTCTACAATACATTCTTCTGTTTTTTTCCAGTAGAGTTGTATGAATGGCTTTCAGTGTATGCATCAAGGACAATTTGGTACTATAGACCTCATGTTTTGACCTAGGAATAATATTAGCAGTTGCATGATGTTGAACTTACATGGACTCATGTTGTTGATCACTAGTGGAGTAGAGTGTTGGCTAGTTATACCTTAGAATATGTTATTTCTACATATTATTTCCTGGAGATTGTTGAGTTTGAATTCTTGAAGGAACATAGAGGATCATTCTTGTATGTTATTCCACTAGCTATCAAGATCTTGGTCATTAATTTGAGTTCAGAAGCCTTTCCCATGGTTGGCTAAACTCCTGCTAGCCATGGGGCATAGAAGTTGGCATGGTAGAAGATGATGGACCTTGTGGTGGAAATGAAGAGAGAGGAGAGGCGGCTCAAGTATAATGAATATCATGAGAGGGAGTTAGAAAAACAGTGCGAAGCTTCAGGAGTGATGGATTTATGGATGAAGATGTTACGGGAACGATTTGAGGTTCGTGTAGAGGACATGGAACCTGAGTAGTCTGAGCTACCTCATCTTGGCAAGCATGAAAGAGAAACCTCCTCAGCTTTTGGAAATAATTCATCATATGAAGAAAGGAGGAGATTTGTACGGGTGCATCTTAACCCACATGGTGACCATACCCTTGTGCTTATTTTTCCAATTCCTGAGATAATTTTTGATAATCCATGTTGTTCGGTATTAGTAGTAGAGTGAAACCTACGAGGTATAATTTTTCATTTGGTACATCTATGGTTACACAATCATTTCATGTGTTTGGGAGTATCTTGTCTGGCATAAAATTTTGGCAAGGTGTGGGATTACAAGGTTTGATTATCACATCTGGGAGCGGTGCAGGAAACACATCTAGGATTGGTTTGGTATCACAGACTGTCACCGCACATTTTAGCATGATAGTGGGATCATAGGTCACAACATCGTTAGGCCCCTTACCTGAAATGGGAGGATGATCTGGTAGATCTAGAGGAGTTGGCACTAGTGGATGTAGTGGGTCCGGTGGTGGAGGTAACAGCAGAGGGAATCAAGGTCCTGGATCTGGAAGAGAAGGTTCACAACACCATCAATAGGTGTTTTATGAGATGTCACTCTACTTACCTAATTACAAGGGCATTGAGGATGTCATGGAACATGTACACAAATGTGAGTTACTATGGTGTGCAAATGGAATCACTTCCCCAGAGTGGAAGGTGAGTCAGTTTGCAACCACATTGCAAGAACGCATGCATAGCTGGTATAAGAAGTATGACCCACACAAGATAGTGGTGGATTACATTGCACTACGTAATGCCTTTTTGGTGGAGTTCCACATACCTAAGTTTCAATAGAAAAGGATCAGTGCATTGAAGGGAATTCAGCAAGGAATGGCAGATATGTTTTGGGAGTATGACACGCATTTCAAGACTCTCCTATCTAAGGTATCTTATGACATTCACCCTTCACAGTATGCTGAGAGGTTTTTTAAAGGACTAATCACACCATTCAAGAGGGAATTTACACATTATAATTTCACATATCCATGTGAGGCCTTAGAGGCTTCCTTGTGTGCTGAGGCACTAGGAAGTATTGATACATGAGTTAGTATGTTCCTAGAAGCCCAAATTGTTGTAATGGAAAAACAATTAGAGAAATTTTCTGCAAACTTAGCTCATGATACTCGCAACCAACTATGGTGTACGGATTGTGAGGAAGAAGGGAATACGAAGGATAGTTGTCCTTAGATATCAGTACGCATGATGATGGTAGACTGTGAGATTTTTCATGGAGATCATGATGCAAGTAGGTGTCTTCTACTACAACGTGCGATCCGTAAGAATTTATCTTGCTATTGCAAAATTTTCACCTCTACTACTCATGACACCAAGGATTATAGATTGATTGACCAGAGACATGATGCCATTGATACTGGTGTACACCAGACTAGTGTTGCGAATAGCTCTAAGGATGATGGTCATCATTATGAAGGGCACATGGATGGAGGAACTCAAGGTTGAAGATTTCAAGGAGGATTTATAGGCCGTGGCAATTGTGGCGGTGGAAGGAGTGAATTACCTCATGGATCCTGTTATAATTGTGGATCTACAGAACATTACAAGCACGAGTTTACTTATTTGTTACAGTGTTCTTGGTGTGGGAAAAATCACAAGTATGAGGAATGCATGGAATTTTTTGAACACATAAGCTAGAAGAAGTGGAAGGATAAGGGTGTTGGGATGGTGAGTGTAAAGCATGTTGATAAATAGTGGATGTCAAGGGTGGCATGTGATTTAGAATTAGAACCTGTACTAGTGATGACGTGAGCTGAGGTTGAACATGCCAGGGACATACCAAAGTGGAGACCACTGATTTCAAGAAAAGAAGTGTTACATGGGAAGTATCTGGACCCTACGCATCAGAGGGAAGTTTATCAAGAAACCATGGATGTTATTCGAATCCTAAAAGGAGAGATCCAGTTCCTGAAGGAGAAATCATAGAAGTTAGAGCAGAAGAATAGCATTGAGGCTCCACGAAATGATATCGATGAAGTCAAGGAAGTATGTAAGACGGTGAGATAGGATAATATCATCCCTTTATTAGGATAATGGTTGAGAGATAAAGTACTAAGTGCTGGAGGAGAGAGCGAGGGGAAAATCTTACATGTTAACCTTCCCCCTCATAGTATTGACTATGATAAGGAGATTACCTTGAATTTTGTGGTTGATGGATGACTCCTGAGTAATATTTTGATTGACACGAGCATGGAAGTTAATGTTCTCACCTTGGATGCATGGAACCAAATGGGAAGACCTCCATTATATCCATCTTTAAATGTGGTATATATGGTTAATAGGAAAATGACAATGTCCATTGTTGTTTTAAAGGATGCTGATATCACTATCCAAGGGGTGAAATTCACTTAAGACTTTGAAGTCTTGGTGCTTGCTGAGGCAAATAACTTTCCAGTGTTACTTGGCGCCTCTGGTGCTATAAGAACAATGATGACTTACATTTCAATAAGGGGTATATAAGTTTTGAAAACAAGGAGGAATGTGTTATCATTCCTTTGATGGATAGAAAGTCGACACCCTATACTGAGCCCCTGGGAGAAGAAGACCTAGATAGAATCTATGTGTGCACTATCAAGAACCCTGAGGTTATGCAACTAAAAAAAGAAGGCATTATTCAATGGGAAGACGCTCAATCTATAAGTGATACAACTAGTATGGCATGTGAAAATTGGGCACATGGGACATATGAGTTAGTCAAAAGGAAGCTAAGAGGTTCTATGACGAGAGTAAGAAAGGTACGATCAGTTATGCACCTAGGAGAAAAATGGTTACCAAGTTACATTAGGGGATCCAACCTTGATATTTTCCTGTAAGCAATGAAGACCCAGTGGAGATGTGAGGTTGAAAGGAGAATTATTCTTAGGTATAATTTTCTTGGGACCACAACACATTGGTGGGTGAAGCATCGTGATAACCTTCTAGGGTGGCGCAAGTTGAGAATCATGTTTTTTGTTAGGTTTCTCTGAAGTAATTCCCCTACTATTATATAAGATTATCATGGGAAGGAAACCACCTCATTTCATGTCCAGGCATGTGAGAATTTCTAGATGGAAGGCACAAAAACATTTCCTCCATCTTTATGGGTGCATAAGATTTACTCCACCTTAAAAGGTTGTCTGCGCATATGGTACATTCACTCAGAGTTGCACCATCAAACATGAAATCGACAGGAGTTGATGGTTGATCTTCTTCAATCTTTCAAGTATCAGAGTACTAAACCATCGATGTGTGAGGCATTACAGGTTGTTAAGTACACAAATGTGAGTTACTACGGTGTGCAAAGGGAATCACTTCCCCAGAGTGGAAGGTGAGTGAGTTTGCAACCACATTGCAAGAACGCATGAATAGCTGGTATAGGAAGTATGACCCACACTAGATAGTGGTGGATTACATTACACTATGTAATGCTTTTTTGGTGGAGTTCCACATACCTAAGTTTCAATAGAAAAGGATCAGTGCGTTGAAGGGAATTCAGCAAGGAATGGCAGATATTTTTTGGGAGTATGACACGCATTTCAAGACTCTCCTATCTAAGGTATCTTATGACATTCACCCTTCACAGTATGCTGAGAGGTTTTTCAAAGGACTAATCACACCATTCAAGAGGGAATTTACACATAATAATTTCACATATCCATGCGAGGCCTTAGAGGCTTCCTTGTGTGTTGAGGCACTAGGAAGCGTTGATACATGAGTTAGTATGTTCCTAGAAGCCCAAATTGTTGTAATGGAAAAACAATTAGAGAAATTGTCTACAAACTTAGCTCATGATACTCGCAACCGACTATGGTGTACGGATTGTGAGGAAGAAGGGAATACGAAGGATAGTTGTCCTTAGATATCGGTACGCATGATGATGGTAGACTGTGAGATTTTTCATGGAGATCATAATGCAAGTAGGTGTCTTCTACTACAACGTGTGATCCGTAAGAATTTATCTTGCTATTGCAAAATTTTCACCTCTACTACTCATGACACCAAGGATTATAGATTGATTGACCAAAGACATGATGCCATTGATACTGGTGTACACCAGACAAGTGTTGCGAATAGCTCTAAGGATGATGGTCATCATTATGAAGGGCACATGGATGGAGGAACTCGAGGTTGAGGATTTCAAAAAGGATTTATAGGCCGTGGCAATTGTGGGGGTGAAAGGAGTGAATTACCTCATGGATCTTGTTATAATTGTGGATCTACAGAACATTACAAGCGCAAGTTTACTTATTTGTTACAGTGTTCTTGGTGTGGGAAAAATCAAAAGTATGAGGAATGCATGGAATTTTTTGAACACATAAGCTAGAAGAAGTGGAAGGATAAGGGTGTTGGGATGGTGAGTGTAAATCATGTTGATCAATAGTGGATGTCAAGGGTGGCATGTGATTTAGAATTAGAACCTGTACTAGTGATGACGTGAGCTGAGGTTGAACATGCCAGGGAGATACCAAAGTAGAGACCACTGATTTCAAGAAAAGAAGTGTTACATGGGAAGTATCTGGACCCTACGCATCAGAGGGAAGTTTATCAGGAAACCATGGATGTTATTCGAATCCTACAAGGAGAGATCTAGTTCCTGAAGTAGCAATGACAGAAGTTAGAGCAGAAGAATAGCATTGAGGCTCCATAAAATGATATCGATGAAGTCAAGGAAGTATATAAGATGGTGAGATAGGATAATATAATCCCTCTATTAGGATAATGGTTGAGAGATAAAGTACTAAGTGCTAGAGGAGAGAGCGAGGGGAAAATCTTACATGTTAACCTTCCCCCTCATAGTATTGACTATGATAAGGAGATTATGTTGAATGCATTTGTGGTTGATGGATGGCTCCTAAGTAATATTCTGATTGACACGGGCGTGGAAGTTAATGTTCTTACCCTGGACATGCATGGAACCTAAATGGGAAGGACCTCCATTATAGCCATCTTTAAATGTGTATATATGGCTAATAAGATAAAGGACAATGTCCATTGTTGTTTTAAAGGATGTTGATATCACTATCCAAGGTGTGAAATTCATTGAAGACTTTGAAGTCTTGGTGCTTGTTAAGGCAAGATAACTTTCCAGCGTTACTTGGGCACCTCTTGGTATTATAAGAACAATGTTGACTTACATTTCAATAAGGGGTATATAATTTTTGAGAACAAGGAGGAATGTGTTATCATTCCTTTGATGGATAGAAATTTAACATCCTATATTGAGCCCTTTGGAGAGGAAGATCTAGATAGAATCTATTTGCACACTATCATGGACCTTGAGGTTGTGCAACCATTAAAAGAAGGCATTATTCAATGGGAAGATTCTCAATCTATAAGTGATACAACTAAGTGGCATTGACAATTAGGCACATGGGACATATGAGTTAGTCAAAAGGTAAGCTAAGAGGCTTCTGTGACGAGAGTAACAAAGGCACACTATCATTATGCACCTAGGAGGAAAATGTTTACCAAGTTACATTAGGGGATCCAACCCTGATGTTTTCCTGTAAGCAATGAAGACCCAGTGGAGATGTGAGATCAAAAGGAGAAGTATGATTAGATGTATACTTTTCCTGAGACCATCAGCACGTTGATGGGTGACCCATCGTGATAGCCTTCTAGAGTGGCTCAAGGTTAGAATCGTGTTCTTTGTTAGGTTTCTCATTGAAGCAATGCACCTACTATTATACAAGATTATTATGGGAAGTAACCCACCTCATTTCATGTCTAGGCATGTGAGAAGGCTTGGATGGAAGGTGTGGAAGCATTACCTCCATCTTTATGGGTGCATAATCTTTACTCCACCTTAAAATTTTATGTGTGCATGGTACATTCACTCAGAGCTACACCATCAAATTCATAGGAAACTGGACAGGAGTTGATGGTTGATCTCCTTCAAGCTTTCGAGTATCAGAGTACTAAACCATCGATGTGAATGAGATGCAATAGGTTGTTAAGCGCTTAACTATGGGAGATATGTGCCATGATGGAGGACAGAGTACTGGAGTTGTTGGGTGAACCTGGCTTGGAAGTGTGTTTCGATGATTTGGAAGAATTAGAGGAGGTATAGCTTAAGCGCGCATGTATGGAAAAAGAGAAAGGAAAATTTTTCTTACACTGTGATAGATGATGAAGAGGTGGAAAACTTAGATGTTAACTATAGACTATCAATATGCACAAGGTTATGGATAGTGTTGATGAGAAAGTGCACGCCTACCATGAACTTTTTGAAAACTAAGAAGGTTAACATTGGCTACGAGGCGGAACCTAAGGCCTAGCTACTATGGAGATTAATTGGCTTAGAAAGGTGGAGGAATTTTTCAAGGATTATTGATCTATTCGTGAATTTCAGGATTTGTTTCCACATGGGTACCATGAGCTTAAAGGAGCTTAACACTCCTTGGGAGAAATAGGAAGATCAAGTTAAAGGAAGGTGTGCAGCCCAATTTGGAATGAGACCTTATTGAATGAATCTAGAATATGTGCATCAAACTTCAAGGAGGATATCAACAAGATGATGGTGCATCAAGCATCATGTGAAGTTGTTGAGGAATTAGAGTGGATAATTTTAATGTTCATCAACATTAAGAAGGATGGGATGATGCAAGGATAGGTGTCTTCTACTACAATTTCGATCCTTTTGAATGCAGTGTGTGTCATTGCATACTTTTTGACCCCCTTCTACTGAAGAGATCCAAGGATTATAGAAGGAGTAGCCATGCATGATGCCATTATATTGGTGTTGCCACTAGTGTTGTAATTCTCAGGATGATCATTAGGTTATAATTTCGTGCAGATGGAGGACTCAGAGAAGACAACCTTTGCCACTGAATGGGAATTTTTTTCCTATACGGTCATGGCCTTTTGGAGGTGGAAGAAGTGCACCTGCATTGTGTTGTTTAAGCATTGTGGTCTACAGAACATTTTAGGACTTCATCCATAAATTTGTTACAAGTGCTACTTGGATGATTGGAAAAATCACAAGTATTTGGAATTGGTGGAAGGTTTGAACACATTGCTGACAAGTCTGAAGGTTGAGGGTGTTGAGAGATGGTGACAACTAAAGTATATCTGATCAACAGTTGAAGAAATGTGTTTTCGCTGACTCCATTTGGCACCCTGTTGGGACATAGTCATATGTAAAGAAGGCTTGATGGTGGATCCTGCCAAAGTTATCACTATTGTAGAGATTAGGGGAGCCTACCAGCCAAAGAAGTGGTACATGGAAATATCCTTGGGCATACGCAGGTCATTACCAGAAATATATTAAGAGGTATGCCAATAGATTGTCATGTCGAATTCTTCAAGGAGGAGTTGCTAAAGCAGTAAAACTAGGAATTTCATTAGGGAGAGGCACAGCATATGCATTTGAGGTCTCCACATTAAATAATAGGATTATCACCACGCCCAGTATGTAAGATCTTCCCTCTTGGGATAATATCACTCCATGTATTATGTTGATGCTTTATGGATGATGATTGGAGCAAGTGCTTAGCACAACCTGGAGAGGGAAGTTTTGCATGTTAACCATCCCTCATAGTATTGACTATGACAAGGAAATCACATTGAATGCAGTTTTGGATGGATGGATCTTAAGTAACATCTTGATTGACACAGGTGCGGAAGTTAATGTTCTCACTCTAGATGCATGGAATCAAATGGGAAGGCCCCCATTGCTAGCCTTTTTGAATTTGTTGTATATGGTTAATAGGAAAAGGATTAATGCCTATTGGTGTATTAAAGGATGCATATAAAAACTCAAGGGGAGAAATTCACTGGAACTTTGAAGTCTTCAGGCACTTGCTGAGGAGGAAAACTTTCCAGAATTACTTGGGTGCCCCTGGTGCTATAAGAACAATCTTGACTTATGTTTCACAATAAGGGGTATATAATTTGAAAAAAAGGAGGAACCTGTTATCATTCCTTTGACGTATGGAAAATTCAACACCCTATATTGAGCCCTTGGGAGAAGAAGTCCTAGATAGAATCTATGTACGCGCTATCAAGGACCCTAAGGTTATGAAACCAATCATAAAAGGCATTATTCAGTGGGAAGAAATTCAATCTATAAGTGATATAACTAGTGTGGCATGTGACAATTAGGCACACGGGATATATGAGTTATTCAAAAGGTAGTTAAGAGGCTCTATGATGAGATTAACAAAGGTAAAATCAATCAAGCACCTGAAAGGAAAATAGTTACCAAGTTACATTGGGGAAGCCAACCCTGATGTTTTCCTACAAGCAATGGAGACCCATTGGAGATGTGATATCGAAAGGAGAAGTATTCTTAGCTATACTTTTTTTGGGATTGCAACACATTGGTGGGTGACCCATCACGATAACCTTCTAGGGTGAGAGGTAAGAATCACATTCTTTGTTAGGTTTCTCTGAAGTAATTTCCCTACTACTATACAATATTATCATGGGAAGGAACCACCTCATTTCACATCCAGGCATGTGAGATGGTGTGGATGGAAGGCGTGGAAGACTTTCCTCCATATTTATGGGTGCATAAGCTCTACTCCACCTTAAAAGGTTGCGCATACACATGGTACATTCATTCAGAGTTGCGTTGTTATACATGAAACTGACAGGAGTTGACAGATGATCTCCTTCAAGATTTTAAGTATCAGAGTACTAAACCATTGGTGAATGAGGTGCTACAGGTTATTAAGCACATAACTATGTGAGATAGTGCCATGAAAGATGAAAAATTACTCAATTAATTGGGTGAACCTAGCTTGGAAGTGTGCTTTGATGAAGAAGAGTCAGAGGAGGTATAACTTGAGCATGCATGCATGGAAAAGGAGAAAGGAAAATTGGTCTACATGATAGATGGTGAAGAGGTGGGAAACTTAAATGTTAACCATACTATCAGTACACACAAGGTTATGGATAGTGATGATGAGTAAGTGTGTGCCTACTATGAACCTGTGAAAACCAAGAAGGCTAACATTGGTTTGGAGGCTGAACCTAATGAAGCTACTATTGGAGATTAATTGAAAGAAAGGAAGGTTTCAAAGATTATTGATCTATTGTGTGAATTTTAATATTTGTTTCCACATGGGTCAACATGAGCTTAAAGGATTTCACCACTCCTTGGGATAAATGAAGATCAAGTTAAAGGAAGGTGTGTGTGTAATTTGGAAGAGACCTTATCGAATGAATACTTAATATGCGCATCAAAGTCAAGGAGGATATTAATAAGATGATCAAATCAGGTATTATTGAGGCTATCGAGGAATAAAATTGGATAAGTACGATGGTCATCAACATTAAGAAGGATGAGAGGATAAGAATTTTCGTTGATTGTGTTATAGGGATTTGAATGTGGTGTGTCATTCATTGATCCTTTTCCAACCCTCTTCACTAAAGAGATCTTGGAAGGAGTAGCCGGGTGTGAGATATTTTCTTTCACAGATGGATTCTAATGATATCACCAGGTGAGAATTATAAATGAGGACCAAGAAAAGACAGCCTTCACCAGTGAATGGGGAATTTTTTTCCTATATGGTCATGTATTTTAGACTAAAGAATGCACCATTATGTTTTCACACATTGTGGTTCAGGAATTTCAGGACTTCATTCATAAATTTATACAAGTCTACCTGGATGACTGGATAGTATATGGATTAGTGAGGGACCATTGTGAAAATCTAATCCTGATGTTTGAGATATGTCCAGAAGTTGAGTATATCTCTCAACATTAAGAAATGTGTTTTTTCACTACTCCATTTGGCACCTTGTTGGGACATATCATATGTAAAGAAGGCTTGTTGGTGGACCCTACCAAAGTTTCTCATTATTGGTGGGATTGGGGGAGCCTACCAGCCAGATTAATGCATAGATTATTTGGTACAGGGTATTACCGGAAATTTATTAAGGGGTATGTCAAGGATTTTATGTCATTGGAGGAGTTTCTAAAGCACAAAAGTACATTTCATGAGGGTAGAGGCACAACAGATGACATTTGACACATTGAAGAATAGGCTTATCACCACGTCCATATTATGCTTTCCCTCTTAGGATAAGCCATTCCATGTTTATTTTGATGCTTCAGGATGGTGATTAGAGTAGTCTTAGCACAACCTAGAGAGGGAATTTTTGACCATCCTTTATGCTTTGCTTGTAGGAAGTTAACCCTAGTAGAACAAAATTATACTACCAAGTAGCGCGAGGCATTATCGATGATCTACACACTACACAAATTTAGGCAGTATTTGCTAACGACGAATTTTATCTTTTACACGGACGACATGGCATTAAAATACTTGGTGAACAAGCTTATCTTATAAGGGTGCATATGCAGGTGGGTCCTATTGTTTCAGGAGTTTGAGTTTATGGTTGTTGTAAAACCAGGTAAGAGTAATTTGGGCCTGACCATTTATCAAGGATTGACTCAGGAGAGGATGTGTAGAGCATTAAGGATACAATGCTAGATGCACAACTATTCAAATTATAGTGCACGCCCTTTGACTTGGAAGATATTGATGTGTTTCTCAAAATGGGTGTGGCACTGGAAGGAATGAAGACTTTGGAAAGGAAGCAGTTATCCATATGAATCGTACCCTACATGTTAATTAGTGGATACTTATACAAGTTAGGCCATGATGAGGTTTTGTGTCAGTGCGTCCTTGAGCATGAGCACACTACAATCATGGAAGAGGCTCATGGTGGAATTGCAGGGGGATACTATGTGGGTAATGTGACCTTGTGTAAGATCCTTCTAGTAGGATTTTGGTGGGAAAATGTTTACAAATATTATATCAAGTATTGCAAGGCCTGTGACCACTTCCAGTGCCTTGGTAAACTAGGGAAAAGAGATGAAATTCCATTAATACTGATTTCCAAGTGCAGAGCCATTCGAGAAGTGGGTAATTGACTTCGTAGGCCCTATTTCTCTATCCAAATGTGAAGGAAAGGTTCAAGTTATATCATTACATTCATAAATTTCCTTATAAGGTGGGTAGAACTGGTGCTTACAAGGGATTACATAGTGGAAACAACAGTTAGGTTCTTGTGGGAAAATATAATCATTAGGTATGGATGCCCTCTGAGCTTAACAACTGATAAGGGTACTCATTTCTTAAATGAGATAGTTATAATTTTATTGGAAGAATTCATGGTGGCCCATCACAAGACTACCCCTTATCACCCATAAGTTAATGGGGTTGCTAAGGCATTTAACAAAATCTTTAATCACATGTTGACCAATATTTGTGATGTGGGATGAAAGGATTGGGATGACAAAGTTTCAGTTGTGTTATGGTCATATAGACTACTTATAAGAGATTGAACAAGGCCACACTTTTTCAATTGGTGTTTGGCACAGAAGTTGTTTTACCTATTGAATTCATGCTACCATCACTTTGTATAGCATGCACAGAAGGGTTAAATGATGAACAAGCACTTGAGGAGAGGATTGACAAGTTGATGTAGTTGGATGAGAGATGGGATATTTCTAGATGGAGTCAGAAAATAGAAAGGTCTAGACAAGAAGTCATGGCATGATTTTCACATAAAGAGTAAGTAATTTGAGGTTGGACAGATGGTTTTACTTGTATGATTCTAAGTTCTTGCGCCATCCTGGGAAATTCAAAGTCCATTGGTTGGTACCATATTATATATCCTATATACTTGATTCCAGCACTTGCCAATTACAAGTGTTGGATGGAACATGGTTTCTAGGGTATTTCAATGGGAGTAGGCTAAAGCCCTACTATAAATAAGTCTTCTTTTTGTTTGTAAATAAGCGTATTTCAGTTAGCCTAGGATTTTCTTTAATGTAGTTTCCCTTTCTTTGTGTTTCCCTTTCTTGTTGTTTTTGTTGGTTGTTTTATTGTGCGCGTTTGTGTGCTAGTAGCCACTTATTATTTTATAAAGTTTTCTATGCGCAGAGGACCGTGCATCCATTTTTGTGTGGGGTGGAGTGATGTGACAAGTGCTAGAAGCTATGGTTATTGATGGCCCGGGTTGAAAAAATCAAAAACACGTGGATTGGAAGATCATGCATAGAAGAGGTGAACATGAGGGAAGGATGGTGTCAAAAGGATTTATAGAAACCATGTACAAGAATGAAAATTGCAGGAACAACATGAGGTAGGCAATGTCAAGAACCAGGATTAGGACATAGAGGAAGAATTCCTTTGTGCACTATAAGCACGTGCGTAAGGATCTGTGGTCAGTAAGGTTTTTTTCCTGCTTGAAGGTTGTCGAAGTTTATCACGTAGGATTGAGCGCAAAGGAAAAGTGCTGAAGGTTTCCATTGGAAAAATTCACCTTTATTGCAAAAGTACGTTGGTAGGTGGCATGGAATTTATTGCGGAGAAAAGAAAAATTTATAAATAGAAGATTGGGGGTGCGTTATTTTTTTACCTTGCGTTTTAAGTTATCAAAGAGCTCTCATGAACTAGGGCATCCTTGTGAAGAAGGTTTGAGAAGATTTGTGAAGAATTTACATGCATAACTAGTTTGATCAGTGAACCAAAGTGGAAAGGGAGTACATGGGCATAAACAGAGAAGGTTGTGTGGAAGGATCCCATGGGTGTTATGTCATCTTTTGGAAAAAGGGTTTTCCAGGTTAGGGTTACATAGCTAGGGCATGGATTTGGAGGAACTTTTGCATAGGAGTGGAGCCACGAAGTTGAGCAGAGCCAGGACTAGGAGAGAGGAAGAATTTTTAAGGACCCGATGAAGGAATGACACCAAGGAAAGTAGAAAATGTTTCACCAAAGAAGGGCAAGGGAAAGGGAAAACAAGTCATTTCTACCAGTTTCAATGAAGAATGGTACACAAAAATGTAGTACCCAGACGACATATTACTTGGTAAGGAATGGGTGTCTCATGTTAGAAAGATGGCCGTAAGTGATTACAACCATCAAATGAGCACCACAGAAAATGAGATGACACTAGAGTCTGGTTCGCCCTACAAAGAAGAGGACACTACATGGAATGCCTATTTATGACAAAAAAGTGAAGGTGAAAATGGAGAAGGCTAGGTTATTGCAACTCTATGAGTTGCCCTATTTCGGCAAGCCTGAGTGACTATACCAATGGTTGATGTCGCGTGTGCATGAAGACCACTTGTATTTTCACAGGTCAGAGGATGTGCACATAACCCCCAACTGATTTCTAAGTTCACTGGCCTTATCTACGAAGGAGAATCATTAGATGATGATTTGGAAGACAAAGAATCCATTAAGAAGACCGTTGAAGCTTATGACTACAAGAAGGGTTCATGCTACTTCGAAATTTCTACACAATCACTGACCTTGTGATGAGGATGGTTGCACACTTGGTCACAAAGTTGAATGGGCAAGAGAGATGGACATAGATCAACAAGGCCTAGTTGAATGTATACCATAAGATATCAGAGGGGACCATCTATAACCTCTCATCTTTTATTGTAGAGGAGATTATAAATGTCATGTGCACGACGGAGAGAAGATCATGTTTGGTAATGTCCTCCTCACCATTGTATTTTTAGAGATTGGAGTGCCCGATGGGATGGATAAGTTTGTTTGGGAATACCTAGATGAGAACCCCTCCCCCACCAAGAGGTTTGAACAATATACTTGTGACACCATGACAACCGCTCATAAGGTGCGCCTGGAAAAGTGGTATAAGTAGGATGCGCGATGCATTTGGGGCTGAATGGATAATACCCAAGAAGTTTCCTTCATTAGTACAAAGAGAGGCTGAGTTTACCATATACCAATATTTTTATATCGACATGTTTACTTTGATAGATGACACCAAGAGTCCTTGGTGTAAGTTTCCTTTCTCCTTCATGGCGCAGTACTTCTAGGCCGGGGTTAATCGATTCAAAGAGGTGAAGAAACTCAATGTTTAATCTAAGTTTAGTAGATCAAGATTACCGTGAGATGCGTAGGAAGTTAATATACCCCAAGAAGCATGCCTATGTGGAGAAGTATGTCTCCCATGATGTGCACATGTTGAAACCAATAACATTTCCTGTTGCAGGGAGGACAACAGTGAGGGTGTATTTGCATGTAAGGCCTAAGTATGAAAAAGGTGCTTATGTTGAAGATGATGTCTCCATTCCTAAGGACCCCATCACGAGGAAAAAGGTTTGTGCTAAGGAAAATATAAAGAGAGGAGGCTCCTCAGAAAAAGGCATCGAGTGCATAGACAGTACAATAGGGGCATAGGAGTCAGGCACAGTCACAAGTAATTACATCTGCCAGAAGAAGTATCCCATTAGAAAAGAGTCATCAAAGAAGGAAGAGTCACTAGTAAGAGAAGATTCACCAGAGAGAAGAAAAAGAGAAGTCCCCTATATTGGAGTCACCAAGTAAGGAAGAAGCAGAGGGTGACAAAAAGGTCAGACTCAGGAAAAACAGAAAGCATGGAGGCCGAAAAGGGTGATGAAGATGATGAAGAGCACGGTGAGGCTCAGAATCATCCTGTGTATGATGTACATGAGTCAGATGAAGAAGGAAATGAAGAGAGGGATGAGAACGAGGAAGGTGCTCATGACAAGGGGGGAGTGAGGAAGTAAACATGAAAGATTAGAAGACCCTGACCCCGACCAAGGAGAAAATGGATAACACTATAGAGAGGGAGGTGGCAGGTATTATCTAACACTTTGTGGAGCATGAAGTAGAGAAAAGCATTGAAGAAGTGCTGAAGGAAACTAAGGGAGAGTGCAAGTGTAGGAAAGGAGTATGGGAGCATGGGAAGAGACCCCAACTTAGCAGTAAGCTTCCCAAGGACAGTGCATAGGTGGGAAGGGCACAATAGTAGTACAAGAACATGATATGACTTATATTAATGATCCAAGCAAGGTACTGCGCATGCAATTCCAAAGTACATGCCCACAAACCAACTCCTCACTTGGTCTTATTTTGATGAAGAGGGTGCATACCCATGCATGAGGAAAATGCTATCCTGGGATTTTGAGTCCCATGTTGATGAACCTGAGTTCGAGGTAAATCAAGATGCATTGATGAAGATACCAGATGCCAAGGGAATAAACCCTCTTATAAATTCCCAGCAACTGTCAGATGAGAAGTTTGTAACATGCTCAACAAAGTATCAGTGGAGGTGGAAGCAAGACTCTTCGAAAGAAATGATAGAATAAGGGTCTTGGAGGAGGAGCTTGAGAAAAATAATGAGGAGATCATTGAGAGGGACAAGGAGATAAAATAGAAGGAATTGATCAGTGCGCAGTTAAGGCGTGAACTAAGGGATGAAAAGGCAAAGGTGTAAAAAGTTCCATAAGAATATAGAGGCCATTTCAGATGCCATTATCTTGAAACACCTAGACCTGGCCCCGCCTGAGCAGAAATACGAAGTCAACCATGCACTCTTGGAAGACTTGACCCACATCCTCACCATGGAAAGGCGGCCACTCGCATTAGAGTCGACAAAGGAGGTGATGACATGCCAGAAGGAGGAAGAAAATTTGAAGATTGGGGAGACAGTGACTCGGTACTCCAAGCTCCTTACCACAGTAAATACCATTGGGTAGATGGCCAAAGTCTTGTATGAAAAATGTGCCGATAGAGATAGGGTAACAAGCATATTGGTTGCTACACATGAGGCGGATCTAAAATAATTTTAGGAAAAGAACAAAGGAAATAGGGTGGAGTGTGATAAGATCCTTGCCTGAAGTTGAGAAGAAGTTGGAAGCAATCGAAACCTTATGGGGTTTGATTAAGAATAGGCTAAAGGAACTATACCCCTAAGTCACTCGCAGGATGGATGCACTAGGCGATCTTAGCAAGCAGCTAGGAAGCATTGTAGATACACTAAAAGCTAAGAGTGATGAACTAAGTTTTGATGAAGTAAGTGCATTGGTGGGTGACCTACTTCAGCAGGCACAGGGAGAAGTAGATGTTTGGGAGAAGATTGAGGCATCCGTGAAGAAGGAGTTCCCACTCCTCATGTAGCAGTAGCATATTCTTCCATTCTTCCATTCTTTATTTAGATTATTTCAATTCCACTATTCTTTATTCTTTGAAGGAGCAGAATGTTTCCAAGGATGGAGAACATGCGTAGTGTGGGGTGATGTTGGACCCTAAATATTGGCTAAGTACCAAGAGGCACATGCACATGATCAGTAAATAGAAGGGAGCTCAGGGAAAAGCACGCAAGAAAAGGGTTTAAGAAGGGTTTAAGTGAAATCAAGGCACGGGAGGTAGAACAAGGGTTTAAAGGACTTAGCCATATTTGGCATCATGGAGTCACTTGAGGAAAAACGTGAGGACCCAACTAGGCATGATAAGTGGATAAGGTGTCAACCTGGAAGCTTGGAGGTCAAGAAAAGGATATTCCACAAGGAATATTCCCAAAGGCATCATTACAATTAGTGGAAGGTTTTGCAAAGAGGATAACCATTAACCAATGGAGGACCACAACGACACTTGGCACGTGATCTGCTTAGGAGAGGAGTCATGGTGGTGGATAGCGGTCCTATTTAAAGGAGTTTTTGGGAACAGAAAAGGAGGGGGAGAAGGTAGTGTGAAGGTGATAGAGGGTATGAGAGTGCTAAGAGAGAAGGAGGGTAATGAGGTGTTACAGAAATGTTAGGAAATGCTAAGGGTTTAGAGCTCATGATGTTAGGGTTTAGAGTTCTTGATGCTAGAGGGTTGTAAAGGATATCATTAAGCATATGTATGGGTGTTGGTGTCTGTAAAAAGGGTTATAATGGGGAAAGCATAGTTAGGATCTCTAATCATATTAGTTTGGAGGGGTTGGATCTCTGTCATTTGATGTATATGGTCTGAGATGACCCTTTTGAATGTAGTGTGGCTACTAGAAACTCTTTTAAATCAATATACATGGATCTATTATGTACATCTTGTTTATGGGTGTAAACCCTCATGTTATTTGGCTTTCCATGACTCAAATTTAGTTCTTTGTGCTTCATACAATGTTTATTTACCTTTTGTGATGCATTGATGTGTAGATCTATTAGTTATATCTTCTACCTTTTAAGTAGATACATGTACTTCTGTTTCTGCAAATAATCCTCCATTAATGGCAGAAATCTCTTGAAAATATCAGATAAAGGAGGGGCTCGGTACCTACATGTGCCTTAGGTGAGTGCCCAATGTATTCTGGGTGATAAGATGATGCACTTGGGGTTAGAAAGAGGTATTATTATACTAAGATACCCACGTCTAGACCTATCATAAGCTTGTATAATATACTAAGCTTCTACAAAACCACACTATGCTCACATTTACAAGCACAGTCGACCTTAAAGTTTTAGGTGAAATTTTCTAGGCTCTTGAAGATTCCTTACAATTTGAAAACCCTCTTCTATTTATAGAATTCATGTATCTCTAGTGGGATAACATAATTCCTTTAGTAAGCAAAGGTTCCCTTCATAATATTCTTTAGGTTACCTCATATGGTCATTGATCAATCCCATAAACTTTCACTTGTTGGATCGAGCTAAGTCAAGCCATCATGTTAGTCCCTAGTTGAAATAAGTGGATTAAAGACCATGTGTTCTCCCTGTTAACTATATCAATGTCAATATGGGGTCATGTATGACATGAATCTCATCATTGGAGTGAATGGAATTGATGTCATAAGAATGCGGAATTCTGTGAGGTTCTTAGTGTTTGATGAATTCTACAGCTTAAGATAGGATTTTGAGACTAGATATGATTTCATAACCTTCCCTAGTGTTATGCAGTTCCAAACAAGTTTGTGTGGCATCTCTAGTGTTGTGTGGCTTGGGTAATCTTGCACGATGCTTTTAGTTTTTTGTGGCTTTGCTAAAATTTCCTGACATTTTCAATGTTATGTGGCTTGGGTAAGCTTGCACGACATTCTTAATGTCATATGGCTTGGATAAGCTTGCACAACATTTGTAGCATTGTGTGGCTTGGGTAAGCTTGCACAACATTTGTAGCTTTGTGTGGCTTGGGTAAGCTTGCGCGACATTTGTAATGTTGTGCATCTTAGTTAATCATATGCAACATTCATATTATTCTGAATCTTTCACAAAATGACTAAGGCAATGGATCCCTGTGTGTCTTGTTTTAGACACCTAGATTTCGCATCCTTAGTGTTACGCGACTCAAGACAAGTTTGTGTAGTATTTCCAATGTTGTGTGGCTTTAGAAAAGATTTTGTGGAAATTCTAGTTTGTGTGGCTTAAGGTAATCTTGCACAACATTTATATTGTTTTATGGCCTAGGTAATCTTATGTGATATTGGTAGTGTTGTGCAACTTGGTAAAGCTCGTGCAACATGTGTATTATTATGTAGCTTAAACAAAATGAATAAGGTAATTGATCCTTGTGCAACTTGTTTGAGAGTGACACAACATTACACAAGTCTTTATTAAATAACTCTAAATGTTTTTGGGTGATGTAGGATTGTACATGAACCTGGATGCTCCTGCATTGGCCTATGAGCAATTGGTGGTGATAAAAACAGTGCAAGATCAATTGAAAGTTAGAAGAAGCCTAATGTGTACTAATTGTCAAAGTGTTCAAAATAATAGTAAACGTGAAGTTGCTACATACCTTGTACCAAAAACATGTGTAAAAAAGGGAAGAGAGAATAAAAGAAATACATTCTAGGGAAAGTGTGGGGTGTTAGAAATAATTACTTAAAATCCATGCAATTATGAGGAGAGTGAAAGGGAAGAAATGAGAGAAGAGGAGAAAATAAAAGGAGAGAGATATTTAAAGAATAAGCAATACAATGTGCCAGTAACACTTAATTGGTATAAAAATACTCTAAAACATACAACTTTACAACTAATAAATGCCTATGACAGTATTCGGTGTTTAACCATAGAAACATCGAATAACATTTGACACAAATTTATTACATGTCCAACATGTCAAACTTTGTACTTGTTTATAACAAATCCTTTCCAAAAATGTTAAAACTCTAATGTACTTCACAGTCATAAATTTTTTACCCTTATCAAGTTTTAAGGTAGATGATTCGACGACAAATATCACATGTTAACCCGTTTCCTCCATGGGAAATCACAACATAGATAGATTGGAGGGGTTTACTAGGTATGAGTTGTCAATTATGTGAGTTAATTTCGTGATCGAGCAAAGCTAAATTCTAAACCATTTGCTTCAACGTCCTCTGCATGTGGAATGTCAAGATGTTCAGGTCTGGCGTGATTTGAAGGTGAAGGAGTTTCCATTTCCATTTCCATTTCCATTTCCATATCTGAAACTTCATATTCTGTTTGATACATTTTTACTTCTCCTAATTCACTGTTGTATTTGTGAAGAAGATGAATTGGGGAAGATCCCTCAGCTGGAGTAGTATTTCCGCTTGTGTTGAAGAGATTGTCATTAGTTGTTCCTGAATTTCTCTTGTTATGCTTAAGGTTTCTCTTAGCACCACGATGCCATCTCTTTAAAGACTCTGCCACTTGTTCATCAAATATGCTTTTTCTCATGTTTGTTCCCATCTGCAAGTGTAACAGCCACATTCTCAACTTTTCTTTCCTCAAAATGTAACAAAGAAAACATAAACGAAATTTTGTTTCAATTTGGGACAATGTGACAAATTGTATACCTGTGTTACAAGAGCGTAAAGCGGCAAAGTTACATAGCTGCACAGGATCTGAACAACAATCCTATATTTCAATAATAAATAGATTAGTTAAGTTAAAATTTATATTGGGAAATAAGAGTAAATATTTTGTTTGTTGTTCAAGTAATATAATTTGGTGAATAGGTAGTGAGCCAAAAATTATAACTACTTACCCCACGCTCAATCTACTTATGATCTCTGCTGTCGTTCCATGAAAGCAAGATTTTAGGCCGTACTCATACTGCATCATTTGTATGAACATAAAAAAGATATATTTGAATATCGTGAAGAATAGATCTCAATTTACCTACTAGTCAATTAAAGTGAAGGCTTACCCATGACCAAAAGAAAAATGCAAACTGGAAAGCATTCTGCAAAACAAACGTCAATAATTTATCACTTTTAGTAATGTAAATTGGAATTTGTGAAATATGGCAAGATAAAGAGATAATTGTTGCAAAGACACTAGTAAATTATCACCTGAAATAATGTGAAGTGAATGAGATAGAGAATCCAGTGAGGACGACCAAACCAAAAGAGTTGGTCATTAGGCTTCACCACCGGAGCTCCTTGAACAACGGGATTTGTATCTTGGATTTGTAAAGCCATTGTTGTTATTATAACTTGGAGCTTTGTTCCCACTATCAAAAGTATCTGTTTAATTATCAATAGGGAGATAATTATTATGGAAATTATCAAAACCGATCTCAAAACAATAAGGTGAAATTGGTAGCTTGTGCCCTTACAATTAATGGAACGAATGACAACAATAAATATATCGACCACCCTGCACACAAACCATGTATGACATTAATGTTAGAATTAGTCTCATATACATACAATCAATGGGTTATGGTTGTATTAAAGTTTGAGAGATTTACCGTGTCCATTGACAAGTAAAAATAACACAGCAAAAAACCATAAGGGAGGGCTGCACACAAATTATATGCATCTCATTAGTTTAAGATAAAAAAATCATTTTACTTACACAAAAATAATTTTTAGTAGAATACCTTATGGAAACCACAGCATTGAAGTCATCTTCCAGTGATCTCTTTATATATTTTTGGAAGTTAAATCTACTATGCGGAGCAAAGTGGGCCTGTAATAGTCAAGAAAAATGTATTTAATTATTGAATAAATATGTGAATTATAATTCAATCCGCCCTTTGGAAGTAGTAGGGGTGTACAACATATATCTAGTGAAATAGTGTTAGGAGACTTACAAGTATAAAGCCATGGCGCAATGTGAGGTAATCAACTTTGGGTACGGACAATACAAATTGTCTGAAAAAGCATATCTGTTGACAAAGGATTTGCCTTGTAAGAAATTAGTTTGTTGATACTAAGTTGCAATGAGTGTATCTTCTTGGCTCATTGGCATTTACCGTTTACGGAATAATGCTCCACCAAGTGCAAAAATTGTTAAATAGCTTGACACTTAGGCAATGACTGGAAAATATGCTCAACAAGCCAAAAAGATACAATTTTCCATTAAATAAAATTCAGATGTATTAGGAAGAAATTTATACAATCCAGACGAGAATTGGCGTTGTTGACCAGAAGTTCATATGCCTTCTTCCAAAAGTTGTTTCACGAGTAAATCTAAACCTCGCGGGATCTGCATGTAGTTAAGACACATTTACTTATATTGGTGTAAGTCCTTATAAAAATATTATAACTAGGTTGAAGATGAAGAACATGTACACTAACCATTTGAAAATTCATAGTCTAATGTTTTTGTCTCTTCCTCCCATGCCTTCCATCTATTCATCTGAGGACATAAAAGAACAAAAAAACAATTAGTATTTGCTTGTTTTGTATAGGCAGCGTATATATCATGGGTGAGGGAATGAATGAACGAAATTTTTTTCTAACATCCATGAGACTCAAGAGTCTCTAGGACAAAAAACTAAGCCTTGAAGATGATTTCAAACTCTTTGGGAAGAAGTACATACTTTGGCTTGTCCAAGTACCATGGTTATGATGCACGATAAAACATGGAACACCGCTAATGCGAAGACAAAGATATGTAGTTGATGTAAACCGCCCTGGGAGATAATTGGCACCTTTCCCTGCATTTAAAACAATATTAAGCAATGAGATACAGATATGATTGGGTTTCAAGATACATGGAGAAAAGAGTTTAACTTTTTGCAATATCAACAGGCAGCCTCTGTGACCTGATGTTTTATTTTTTTATCTGGACAGATTCATTTTGTGGCTATTTAGTCTGGTTATTAAAATCATTGATTCATTCATTCATAGTAATAATAACCGATGTCGGGTACCTAAACTTACTTGTTTGCCACAGAAACCAGCGCCACAATCTTCGGCACCGGCCAAAATACGCGACGAGAATGAAAGCTTGGTTTTAAAATCAGCGGCCTCGGCCTCGGCATCGGCATCGTCTTTTGAACAGGGAAGTAACGAGTCTGCCACGCTATGAGATACACAAATCTCTGAAATTGGCTTCTGCCCAACGGTGAGCAGCAGAGATATGAAGCCCAACACCATCAGTTCTGCCAACGGAATACACTCACTATTCACTTCTGAACTGAATCTCAACTAATGACAAACCAAAACAAAACTCCAAATATTCACCTGCTTTAATTTTTTCCAGTGCCTCGCTCAAGGCTTTCTTATGTCGTTTTTTAAGCCACTGCAAGTCCAGCACAAATAATCAGGGTACGCAAATCAAAATACTACTCACTCGAATTCAACAGGGAAAAGAATTTGAACATACAAATTACCTTAGCAATCAAATGAATCGATTCTTCGATTAAAATAGAAATAAGAACAAAGCCCATGCAAACAATTGCAACAGCCCATGTGGCCGTCTGTTCCAGAGATCGAGAATCCGTCCCTCCTCCTCCTGCTGCTCCTGCCATATTTCTCTACCTCTGTCTAAACCTCTACCTTCTTACTCATACGCACCCAATTCGACTTTGTAGTTGAATAATTATTTCCTAAAGCGCTTTCCTGCCCCTCATTATTCGACCTATATATATTAGAATTAATATTTCCCACGGAAATTCGGAATGCAAAGCAGAATGATATTTTGGCGCCGCCCTGGACACAACCTGATGATATTTTCAAACGCGGCTTCATTTTCATGGACCAAGTGTTGTGTGCATCATCACTTGTAGGTATAAGACCTGGTCTCTCTCTCTCTATATATATTATATTGACCCGTAACACTAGTTTACAGATTGCACGTTTCCTTCATTTCTTTAACGGTAATTATAACGTCATTCTCCTCCCCTTAAAGTAGACACAATTTACACGACTGGGTGCATAGTACGGAAGGTTAAGTTGTTATTTGACTAGTATTAATTTCCATTTACGATAACTAATTAGCATTTACCTGAATATTTATGTAACATAAACATGACAAAGAATTGTATTATATTTTTTCGCATTAAATTTCTTAGTCAAGAAAATCATATCGTCTATGGTGTACTATGACACAATAAATGATTTGACATTACTCAAGAAAATTATATTGTGCATGACGTAGTATGACACAACAAATGATTTGACATTATTGACAATAAAAATTTAAAACACAAGACAAATCAATTATTCAAAATTTATGTGAGTCATTTGTATAACGGTGGGGTTCCACAAATTACTAGATATATATCTCGGTCGTTCATTGAAAACCTTAAATATCATGTATGCACCTCAAATGTCTTAGCCACAACAAATCATACTTGGAGATACATGAAAGCGCATGCAAATACCTATAGTTAACCGGAGACATCTACGTCTACCCAACGAATGATCTAACATTACTAACAATAGGAATTTAATACACTAGCCAAATCAATCAATCAAATCATACACCAAAAGTTGTAAAATCATGTGATGCCATGAATATCTGATATTTAATGTACCACACGAGACAAATCAATCAATCAAATTATATTAAGATAAGTCGTATAAGCGTAGGCCTCCACGAATTTCTAGGTAGGGATCTTTGTCATTTATTCGTAGCCTCAAACGTAGCGAATGATCCTCGAATAGCGTAGCCACTACAATTCATACTTGCATATACATGGAAGTACCTGCAAATACATGCAATTAACTAGAGACGGCTTCGTTTACTCTTACATAGATTAAAATTAGACGTCCACGAATGCACGTCAAACACATTTTTATTGAAGTATTGCCCTTCCAATTGTGCACAATAAAGGTAGACTAGTAATATTCTATAAAATTAAAAAATCGGTTTTAATTGTGAAACGAAATCATAACATTTATCATTATACATATCAATATATTATATAATTGATATAAGGATCTATGTGAAAAATTACAGGCATGTTTCATATATGTGATTTAACAAAATTTAAATATATGTAAGGACATTACTGATCAGGTAAATATGGTTGTATTCAAGCAAGATCAAGCTATAGAAATACAAGCATACATGATAGATAGGGTTTGGAGAATGAGTCAGCTTGCCTCCATAGGTCTGAACTAATCCTGGACCTTGGTAACATATATTAAAAGGCTAAATCTGGGTTATGTAAACTCTAATTCAAAAATTGGAATGTGATGATCTCAGGGACATAAGCGCATAGGAGAGGACACAGCCACCTGGGGGCTAGCGTCCATTCTGGGAACTGGTGTTTTTGAGATAGTTGTGATTCAGGTTCTTCCTGTATTACTTCTTGTTGTGTTTAGTTCAAAATAGGTTGCAACAAGTTCACTACAATTTTTATCAGTCACACATGTACCTACAAAAGAAACCATATCTACCTACACAATACTCAAATGCACATTAGATGAATAAATAATGCATATGCTTGAGTCAGATTAACCTTGGAAGTCACCCTAGAATGTGATTTTCACTGAGCGTTGCACTACATTTCAGACTCGGTGTAGTTCTAGTTGTGTATGTGAATGGAATAGTGTCCCTTGAGCTAGGATTCCCTAGTGCCAGTGACACAAAGAATAACAAGCTACAACTACTTTGTCTCAATGCAAAATGTGTGATATGGAATTCAAAATAGCCTCCCCCTATGCTGTGAACAATGCAGTCACATGGTGATGTAGTAAATTGGAAATATTTAGCTCCTTGTGGTAGTAAGTGCCTTTTTAAAATGTTTTCCTCTCAATGAGGTTAAATAAGTCATGTATATATATCATCCCTTCACTCAAGGTTCGTCATTAACAAAATAAAAACCAAGGGTGATACCGTAAGACAAGAAAGAAGTAACATTTGAAAAGTTGGTAAAAGAGGGAAAAATAGCAGAAGCGTCTAGAGGGACAACAACACCTGAGCGCTCCTGTTTCTAATGGGCAGTTTTGTACATGTGCCTAAACGGATAAACAGTGAAATAAAAAACGAAAAGTAATAAAAGTGAAAAGGATAAAAGCAATATCAAAACAAAGTAAAGGGTTGTTAATGAGTAATTGTCTTGCTTAGGAATCATGCATATAAATGACATGTTTAGAGGCTAGATGTACATAGTAAGTGTGTGATCTAGTGACTAAAATTTCCCCCACTTTATGTTGGTGAATAAGGATTTGCTAGCATAAAGTAGAACAAAAACACGTACCTTGGGGAGTCGAAATTAGATTGTGCCCAGTAGTATGTCGAATGAGTGTTGTAGCATGCGGAATGGAATAGTGTAAAATGTGTAGCATGGAATTCTAAGGAAAGTGAAGGATAAGGATCATAAGGGTGACCTTTGTGTGAGTGGAGTGATAATGATGTGCATATGTAGTTCCTTGGAATATCATCTTTATCGAAGTGTACTTGAGATTTGCTTAATGGTTATTTGTGTGCTTTTCCTTTGTTGGGAGGAGAGGACTTGCAAAAGAAAACAAGTGCAGTCAATTCTCATGGTAAATGCAATTGAACTTTAACTTAAAAATATGTAAAATTGGAAATGTGTATTAGAAAAAAGATAAACCAAGGGGTTAGACTATACCTTAAATTTTGAAAGAGAAAGGGATGGAAATTTGTTCTTGCTTATAGACTTGTTACTTAGGAGCTAGTTGGAATAATGTGAGGGATTTGGGTGTCCTTTTACCAAATGAGGGATTTGAGCATGTCGATGCTAAAATTTGGATTTAGGCATCATGTTGTCACTAACAGAAAGTGTATTGGGATAGCTCATATGCCTTGCCCTTGAGCCGTTAACACTTCCCCAGAGATAAGTGATAGTGCAAATGATCAAATATTTGATTTGTAACTTGCCTCAGGTGATACATTGTTCCAGGCATATCATTATCCTACATCTGCCCTAGGTGCCACTTCCTTATTTGGCTCTTTCCTTGGTTCTTGAGTAAGTAGTTAGTTTCTGTTAGTAACTTATTATAATATGAAAAATACAGTTTAACTACTGATATTGTAGAATATTGTAACTATGCAACTATTGAAACTTCTTTGTAATTGTTTTTGTCCGCAGGACAAGAGAGCCTAGGTGGGACACTAGTGTCCACTGTTACTGTCTATACTGGGCAGTTTTGTCTAGGCCTTGAATTTTGGCCAAGTCTATTTCTAGCCCTATTATATAATTGATTAATGCTCTAATCATGTTGATTGTGATTCTGTAATTGTTGTTTGTAACTACTAGGAGGGTAAAAAGGTTCACATGATGTTTTACCCCACTCATTTGGGTTTCATGAGATGCACAAGAGTGAATAGAGCCCAAACAAGGAAGGATTATACTGATATGCATATTTTTATAGGGATTCATGTAGGGGAATAGAGATTAAGCATGGTAGTTACCATGACGCAAGTAAAACAATTGAAAAATGCTAGCATACAAGTGTTAGTGATAAATAAACAATGCACACAAAAATAACAAAGTTAGTATAATCATACAGGAAAACAACAAAGAAGGAAATGTTGAGGAGATGGTTACATACATGGGACACTACTAAGGATGTCACAATATAATCAAAACCGCCAAGGTTTGTGCAAATAAGGTAACAAGAAAACATAAGGCATAACCCGCAAACAAGGTATAAGAAAAATTAAAAAACCATGATTAGAAGGAGTCTTGAAAGGAAAATGCTACACATGAAGCATCTGTTATCATGTTAGGAAAGATAAATAGTATCCCACAATGTAAGATTTGAATTTATAGGAATGAAAATGTGAACTATTGTTGTAGACACCTAAAATTAACACCGGTAATTTCCCTGACCACATACATTATCCCCATAATAATATTAAATCAAAACATTCAATTACATGATTTAATCCATAAATTACTTATCCTAAGTCTAAAATAATTCACAATATTTACTCCATGTAAATATCTTCACACACCCCGTAAATTTTACTTTACAGTTGTTAAATCTTCTTAAAAACTACCTAACCATCCTAAAACAATCCTAACCATTTCAAAATCATCAAAAACCTATTTTCTCACTACATCCTATCCTCTACACCTCATCCCCAACCTCCCATTAACCATTTATCCACTTCATAAACCAAACAACCTTGTTTAGAAGTAGTTTTAACCACTTTCCAAGTACTTTCCCCCAAAAACGTGGATCCTCGATGATTCTACCTAATCGCTAGCGATTATAAATAGCACCTTTGTGCTCTCCCTCAGGGATCTTTGATTTCTGACCTTCAATCTTCAATTTTCTTCTTTATTTTGACTTCACAGAATCCAAGACATACTTTGATATCATCAAACATCAACATCAATCATTTGCAACAATGATTTTGTGGTCTTTATCATCACTTGGCCTTTAGGAGATGTGATAAGACAAGACAACAACATAAATCATTCCCGTTGAAGATCTGAGGCATCTTTTGGATCCTCTTCTATCCAAATGTATTCCTACATCTTTGTTCATCATTACAATTCATAAGAAGTCTTAAAATCAATTGAAAATATCATTTTAGAGCTTGAATTCTTTTTTTTTAGGAAAGCTGTCAATTTAATAGTAATCGCTAGCGAATCACCCGAATCGCCAGCGATTGGCCTAAATCGTCAGTGATTCCTGTCAAAATTTATATTTTTACAATTTTTTCATCTTTCTATCATTTTTATCAAACTATTTGCATTTAACATGTTGTTTCCAAGTACGGCTCTCTATCATTCTTATTTTTCTTCTTCGACGACCGTGTTGCTAAGCGTTTAACGTTGTTGTGCTCCTGCTGATCCTTGTTGGCTTCGCCTTTTCGATTACCCTGTTAAGGAAAAATTCTCTTTCACGAATTCGATAGGTGGTTTGAAGGATGACTTGATGTTGTTGGGGCATGACCAACTAGAGGGAACACCTACATAATAATAATTATTCTTTTGAATTGTCGATTCTTGCTATTATTGTTTTGGTCAAGCTTAAATGTTGGTCCTTGTTAATATGATTAATAAAGTATTATTAAGTTGTAATAATAATAGTAATATTATTATTTTGATTAGCGATTTTATTGTTTGGATTGGTCACCTCGGTCCGCGCAAAGAAGATGGTCTCTTGTTGTGACACGTGGTCGGTCCTTGTCCTGCGTCCGGTTTCAAACTCCTACCACTAGTTCTACCTTGGCCGACCGAGTCTCCTCTCGTATTATTTTTTATGTATACCTATTTTAATGAGAATATTTGGATGCTTTCACCCACGTTGGCAAATTTTGTTGGCATCCCACCATTTCATGGAAATGTGTTTTGTTTGGATATCTAATCACCGCCTTTTTCTTAATTATGGTTTCACCTAATCCTCTCTGAGCTGTTGGTGGATCTCCCCATGTTAAACATTAACCTATTGGCCTCTTAAACTATTCTTCCTTATCAGATCATGCATGTCATACGTTTGGTGGAGTAAGTGTGCATTTATTATTGGCTGACTACTTGTTTCCTTGTGGTTTAATTTAATCATGCCCTGTCTGCCTTCTTTTGGATCGTTGCCTCCTTTCTTTTTTTTATCCCTTCTTGGCACATGATTTCAGCCTAAAAATAGTTCTCTGGATGCGTGAAGAGTTATGGTGCACAGTTCCTTGTTGGTTGGGTCATTTTCATTGTTTATTGGTGCCTTGTTTTGTGCAGTCTGAAACACTTTTGCTAGTGCATTGACCACTTTCTTCTGGTTCATTACCTCTTGTCTTCTGCGTGGATTCTTACTGAGTGCGTAGAGTATATTGGATGCCTTACCATCTTGGCCACACACTTATTTGGTTTTTTTGTATTCTTTCTGCTTTGATTCATTTCCTTGGTGCGTGAGTATGCTGATTTTACCATAGCCTCATGAATGGTAAAGGCGAACTAATTATGCATGACACTGGTGGCACTATCTACTGCACTCATTGTGGAGGGTTTGACCCAAAAGACTACCAAGGATGATTTGTATAAGGCTATGACAGAGTGGAGTTCCCTGCGCCAGCATTCTTCCCAGCTTGTGTAAAAAAAAATGAGCCCCAGACCTGCGTGGACTTCTATCAAAGAATAAAAGATAGAGGGATTTTTGTCAGATGTTGTAGTTGCAACTTCCTTGGTAGAAATGTATGAAAAATGCATAAGAATAGACAAGCACGTGTATTGTTTGATAGAATACCCCAAAAATATGTGTTCTCCTGGACTACAATGATAACAGGATATGCACAAAATGGGATTTGTTGAGAAGGTGGACAAACTGTTTGATAGAATGCCTCAAAGAAATATGGTCTCATGGAGTGCCATGATTGCAGGATATGCACAAAATGGATTTTGTTGGAAAGGCGTGTGAACTGTTTGATAGAATGCCTCAAAGAAATGTTGTCTCATGGAATGCCATGATTACAGGATATGCACATAATGGATTTGTTCAAAAGGCTTTAGAAATTTTCAAGCAACTACACTCGTAGGTGTAGAGCCTCTTGTTCGTTTCCTACATTCTCTTAGCCCGTGTGCAAGAATGGAGCCTTGTGTAGGCCCTAGAAAATTGTTAGAGCATAATGGGAAACTTATTCTATTGGAAAAACTTCTAGTGATTGGGAAGTTGTGTGACGTTGTGGAGGTTAGATCGAGGCTCGTGAACTAGATGACAAAGTGTCCAAGTGAGATGCTAAACCGAAGCCTGCGGGTTTGACCGACTCTGTTCCTTCCAGGCATGGTTCATCTTCCCTTACCTCTCATAATTCTCGTGTTTTAGTTCTCTTTTGCAACTTAATAGAATTTTAAAATATTAGGATTTTAATACAGTTAAATGTTTATTTCAACTCGTTGCAAAAACAATGAAATGTCGTGTCATAACTCACGAAGTCAAAATAACTTGTTTGCATTAAAACATGAACTTCCACCCTCATTCTGAGGTGATGTAGAAAACTTCCTACCCAACTAGATCGCTACAATATTGTTTTATCGACCAGACGAAATTGACTTCCCAGTAATAAAGTTGATCATCTCCCTAGTTTAAATAGTTAATTTTTGCATTTTTCGGAGACTCATTAAGTACCCTTCGTAACTCTAAAAATGAGATGTTAAGCTTCATTCGTGTACCTTGTTATGTGAGGAGTCACCTTGACCTTTGGATTGACCCCGAACAAACATATGTGATCTTTTTGACGCTCTTATAGGAGCCCTGTTACACTGTTTTATAGTAGTAGAAAGTTGTTAAATCTAGAAAGTTGGCTTTCGTTTTGAACCGCCATTTGAAACCTGGATAGAGAAATTAATTCTCATCTTCACAAACCCCTAGTGTTTATAATAGACAATTGCATGGAACATTCAGTTTAGGGAAAAACACTTTTCTGGATAGTTTGACAATGCCATTTTGTAGGCCTCTGGTCGCAGTTTGACAAGGTCAAACTGGACCAATTAGGACTAGTGGCTTCAGAAAACTTGTCGCCGTTTGAAAATGGTTTTCTAGTTCTCAGTTCCGTCGACTCTGATGAATTCTCCTTATATAGGGGAACTTGTAGGAAGTGTCTCGTTGTGTGTTCATCCATCGAACGTCATTTTTGGACATGGTTTTCTGAGCCCTCGAACTAACTTTTGTTCATTTGCAACTGGGTCAACTACGACCAGTGGCCCCGGAAAACTAGCCGCCAAATGCAAACCGTTCACTTTTTCCCAATTCCGTCAGTTGCTATGAACTCTTGGTATATCTGGGGACATGTAGAAAGTTAATCGTGGTGTGTGTTCTCATCGGAAGATAACTTTTGGAAGTGGTTTCTTAGCCTCCGAGCCCGTTTTGAACGTTTTGTAGCTAGTGAGAAAATGTAAAAATAGAAAGCTGCGGGACCCTCGTAGGGTTGCCAAACCACCCTGGAAACTTTTAACACATGCAAATAACTATTTAAAACTCTATAGTGTAACTTGTTGTGTGAAATAGAACTTTTGACAAATGGTGTTTTCTCTCTCTTCCCTTCTCTTTCTCTCTCCTGGGTTACAAAAAGAAGTAAAATGAAATGTAATGAATACATGTCTCTAAACCTTTTAATTTCGATTGCAAATTGTAATTATTATCATATGTAAATGGGAAACTAAAAAATGATAATTATGTTAGATTAGGGTGGATGCCATGCCAGTGAATTATCACTGATATCATGCTCACGTGGTTTTGCAGGATGAAAGAATGATGATAAAAAGGTGTTGTGTAATGCATTAATTATCATTGTAATTTATATAGTTCATTTTTAAATGAATAAATGTATAATGTAGTCTCATGTTACAGAAGGTTATATTTGATAATTTGTTGCTATGTATGAGATGTTGGTTTCAAGGACATCTAGGAAATGTGCATTTAATCATAGGTCAATTTGATTTATAGTACACCTGGTAAAAAAAAGGTTTGATATTTATATAAGGTAAATGAATTTGAAGTAATATCTTGTAGTGCATATTTAGTGTTCAATAAATGATTAATGAGTCATCTTGTGCATTCATACTTTGTAAATGTAATAAAGAGAATTAAATCGAAACACTTTACCCTTGTTCAATATCATAGCATAACTTGTTTTCATGTGTGTTACTTTTTACCCTAGAAGACATTGAAAACCGTAGAATGAAATTAAACTCTGCACTCGATGGAACCTCCTAGTTTGAGTAAACAAGAACCTGAGAATGGGCTTATCATCTAGTCAGTATGTTTAGTGACATTGTCTTAAACCTGTCTGATAGGAGTGACACAGTCAAACTTCACTTGGAGTATGTAGAGCTAACTCCTCCTTCGTAGCCTAGCAGACTACCTTGTCATCCGAAGATAGATTTAAAATTAAAGTTCTTCATAGAGTGAAATCCCTGTTGGATCCAAACGACATAGATGGAGGTTGTGACTTAGTTGTTCTAGGTCTTAAACTCTTGTTAATGAAACCCTTATCTCCGCTCAGCTAAATGTGTTACCTTGGTTTCTCTCAACATAACACCTTGGTCCTTTCTGGAAGGTGGTTTAGCATAAATTTGTCCTCTCGCTTAAAACTCATGTATAGTTGAGGGGTAGACCCTTAGGTGAAGTTGGAAATTAATCTAAACCTCAGTTGTTTTGGATGTTAACTTAGGGTTCGTGTGTAGCTTCAAGTCTCTTAATCATATATGTCTTCAAGAGGTTAGACAAACAATTCGTAACTCCTTTTTCAAGACAATGCTAATAATAAGACCATAATGTGACGTAGAAAATAAAGCATATAAGAGTAAAAAATGAGAGTTGAGGTTTGGAATAATGCCACTCTTGAAGACCTTATAACTCAATTAAATATATTCTTTTGTTTCAAAGAATATGAATTACCTTGGTGTGATCAACCTTCGAGAAAACAAAATACATATATAAAACAAAATGGAATTCCTCAAGTCATTGAATTAGAATAACTATGGTAGGGAAATAACTATACCGTGATTGAGGAATGTTTTGGTAAAAAAAGCTATCTTGTATCTAAATCTCCGTTAAATCCTAATATCGCTATATGGACACCAAGTCACATTCACTTGAGTTGTAAGAGTAAAAAGGTAGACATTGAATATATGTTCGAGAAGAATATTCTTAACATAAGAACAAGATAATTAAGTATTTTATATGCATTTGAATTATGCCAAATAAGTATGCAAGTTATGGAAAATTTTGTAAAGAATAAGAAGCCAACTTAAAATGGTCGAACTGTAAATTAAATGTGGAATGAACTTAAAGTTTCTGTAGGTGGACAAAGGAGAAATTTATCCTTGCACAATAATGTTCTTGGAATGTTAATCGTAACTAAAATACAATTAAAGAAATGATGTGTTGTGGGTTTGCTATTCCTTGAAGTCATTTTTCTGTGGTTGGGTCATTACTAGTAATCATTCATTGGAAAAGTGTGGCATCGACATGCCTAAGTTGTTTTCATGTGTCTATGTGAGTCGATGACTTATGTGATTGTCGTATGTGAGTCGAGTTTCTGTACTTGGAGCCCTTGCTGTGTTGTGTGTAGTGAGCAATGTAAGTAAAAAAAAAAATTATCCTGGTATTTTACTGTTGTAATTGTGTGTGTAAAATGTGGGCACTACATATGGTATCAGAGCAGAGGTTCATGCTCTCGAACCTCTGGGATGGATTGGAGTTGTGATGATTCTGCATGATGGTGGTGGATATTGGAAGAGTAATGTGATATATGCGTGATGTGAACTATGTCGTAATTGTGAAATTGTGAACGCACATGTTGTGCATGTCACTTAGTGCATATTTGTTATCTTATTGATGTGCTTGTGATGAGAGTATTCACTCTCTATGTTGTTGATTCAATGGGGGATTCAGGTGTAATGTACTGCCTTGTTGTTTGTGAATGGAATGTTATTGTGGATTGTTGAGGGTTAGAACATTTTGGCTTTATGTGATATGAAGGTGTATTGATGTATTGCATGACAAAATTGATGTAAAGTGAATCACATTTTATCGTGATGTCATCACCGTATTGGGATTAGTTGTGTGCATCGTCGTGTTGTTTTGCAATTGACTATATGTTGTAAGGTTAGACATTGTGTTCCTCATACGTATAATTCATGTAATATGTGATGGTTCATGTCGTGATTTAGGGGCATATGGTGAGTATGATCCCTAGTGTACAGTGATTGCACTTTGGGTGTAGGATGTGGTAATGTGATGTATCGTAACCCATGAAAGTAATGATTGTGTTATACCCTGTATAAATACCATGCGTAAGACGTTATGGTTAATGTGCGTGAATCACCATTGTGTTAGTGATGTAGTTATGTGTATGTTGTGAACCTTACACTAGATGACCCTAAGGGGATAAACTGTCAAGAGTGTATGTGTGGAGAGAGGAGGCATGGACCAGGTTTTCATAATCTTGAGCCGAGTACGAGTGAGGAAGTGGAGTCTTATATAGACTGAAAACCCACTTCTATCTGTTTAGTATACTTCGAGCTTGCTCAGTATATTGTGGGTGTGCACCACCTTAGGCTCAACTTATGCAACTAGAGTTCCCTACTCTTTCCTATTGGATTGTTCATTGAATAATCCTATGTGATTTTGACTATGTTGATCCTTGTGGGAGTATGGAGGAATGATTCAGGCAGAGATGATGACAGTTACATTATTTGATATACTCATTTCTAGTTACATGTATATTTTTACGAGCTGAGGCTCGATGTCTGAGTGCCAGCAACTCGATGAGTACCCCTTTGGTGGTGGTATGAGGCCACATAGTGATTGTAATGTGCTATTTTCTCAATACGTATTTTATTCGTAAATTGATCATTATCTCTTTTAGCTAGAACCAGTTGTTTTCTTGATTGACATGTTCTTATATTTTGGGCATTTATTTGATTGTTGCATTAACATTTGGATTTTGCACTAACCATGGCTAATTAGCCATTTTTTTTTCTTAGTTTTAAAACTTTCTTGTCATATTTAAAAGTTTTGTAGCCTAGCCCAAGGCTTTTGATTTTGCCACTTGGCATTTGAATGGATTGTTATGCTGGTTCTAATGTCGTAATGTGTTGGAATAGGGTCATGGGATTAACCATGGAGTGGTTGAACCTATGGACCCACTTCGTTGTATGGGGGTACGCCCCAAGGAGTTACAGATAACTAGCGGGTTGTTGAACCATGAGTTATTATGTCACTTGGGTTGGGGGTGACGGGGCTCTATGTGCCCAGGGCCATAGGGTGACCCGGCCTCATTAAAAGGAGAAAGGAGATGGGCCTCTATGGTTGAGTGACCTGTTATTATTTATGGCACTCTATGGTTGAGTGACCCGATATTCTTGATGGGGCTCTATGGTTGAGTGACCCTGACTTGGTTTTGACACTATGATTCTTTCTCTATGAGAGGTATATGGAGATTATTTGGTGATGGTTTGGGAGGTATATGGAGTTGTTTTATGATACTTCAGGAGATATATGGAGTTATTTCTTGATATTTTGAGATGTGTGGAGTTGGTATAATGAGTTATGTGTACTCTTGTGAGTCTCGTTAGACATTGTTATGATTTAGGCTTGACTCTCCCCTTGGTTGGTATGGACTATTGGATATTGTCTTGGCACTATGTTGGTACAGTCATGGATTTTGGGTCATGTAATACCGTTGTATATGCATCGGCATGATCATTCTGTGTGTCAGTCATATATGTGTGACTAATCACTATGTTATGTGGAACGTGTATGTTCCATCCATGGTTTGGTGAAACCCTTGTGATGTGATATGGTCGTGAAAGTATGTAAAAGTATGCTTGTGAAATTTAGTGTTGTGTATGACCCTGGTAGGGTGTTGTGATTGTAGTTCATGATGGGAACCCATAGGAATGAATAAACTAAAATTCTAAAAAATGAAATTTTAAAGGACTTAAATTAAGAATAATGTTAATAGAAGGAGATTAATGAAATAAAAAATAAGAGGGAACTACCAATCTTCACAGAACCTTGAAAGTTAAAATTTCTACCAAATGTTCCTAGGGCCACCCCGTGACTGTGATTTTGTATATGAAATCTTAACCTTAGAGCGTGCCTTTTCCATATTCGTTCCTTGTTGCTTACCATTTCTCCTTCTTCATTGTATGTCGCATCGAGGACGATGCTTTCTTAAGGGGAGGAGAATGTAATACCCTATCCCTCTTTCTTCTTTTTCTTCTTCGACAACCTTGTTGCTAAGCATTTAACATTGTTGTGCTCCTACTGATCCTTGCTGGCTTCGCCTTTTCGATTACCCTGTTAAGGAGAAATTCTCTTTCACGAATTTGATAGGTGGTGAAGGATGACTTGATGTTGTTGGGGCGTGACCAACTAGAGGGAACACCTACATAATAATAATAATTCTTTTGAATTGTCAATTCTTTCTATTATTGTTTTGGTCAAGCTTAAATGTTGGTCCTTGTTAATACGATTAATAAAGTATTCTTAAGTTGTAATAATAATAGTAATAAAAATAATAGTAATATTATTATTTTGATTAGCAATTTTATTGTTTGGATTGGTCACCTCGGTCCGCACAAAAAATATGGTCTCTTGTTGTGATGTCGTGGTCGGTCCTTATCCTACGTTTGGTTTCTAACTCCTACCACTAGTTCTACCTTGGCCGACCGAGTATCCTCTCGTATTGTTTTTTATGTATACCTATTTTAATGAGAAGATTTGGATGCTATACCCACGTTGTAAAAAACTTTTGTCGGCATCCCACCATTTCATGGAAATGTTTTTTGTTTGGATATCTAATCACCACCTTTTTCTTAATTATGGTTTCACCTAATCCTCTCTGAGCTGTTGGTGGATCTCCCCACGTTAAACATTAACATATTGGCCTCTTAAACTATTCTTCCTTATCAGATAATGCCTAACATACATTTGGTGGAGTAAGTGTGCATTTATTATTGGCCGCCTACTTATTTCCTTGTGCTTTAATTTAAGCATGCTCTGTTTGCCTTCTTTTGGATTGCTTCCTCCTTTATTTTTTTTAATCCCTTCCTGGGATGTGATTTCAGCCTAAAAATAGTTCTCTAGATGCATGAAGAGTTATGGTAATGCAGTTCCTTGTTGGTTGGGTCAAAAAAAATTGGTTTATTGGTGCCTTGTTTTGTGTAGTCTGAAACACTTTTGCTAGTGCATTGACCACTTTCTTCTTGTTCATTGCCTCTTATCTTCTGTGTGGATTCTTACTGAGTGCGCAGAGCAGATTGGATGCCTTACCCTCCTGGCCACACACTTATTTGGTTTTGTTGTATTCTTTCTACTCTGATTCATTTCCTTTGTGCGTGAGTATGTTGCTTTTGTCTCTGGCCACGTGAATGGTAAAGGTGAACTATTTATGCTTGACACCGGTGGCACCATATTCTGCACTCGTTGTGGAGGGTTTGACCCAAAATAATACTAAGGATGATTTGTATAAGGCTATGACAAGTGGAGTTCCCTGTGCCAGCATTCTCGTCCAGCCTGTGTCAAAAAAAAAAACGAAGCTTTAGAACCTGATGTGGACTTCTATCAATGCATAAAAGGATAGAGGGATTTTTTTCAGATGTTGTAGTTGTAACTGCTTTGGTAGACATGTATGCAAAATGTAGGCCTCCAACCTGAATAGACATCATTTTGCCAGTGTACTTCTAGCCTTTGCCAAAATAAGCTTCGGAAAGGGTATGTGTTCTCCATAATGGAGAAGGATATCAGGATATTGCAGTTGCAAAATGTAGACATTTGCTTGCAGAAGAATAGAAGCACATGAATTGTTTGACTGAATGCCACAAAGAAATGCGGCTCATAGAAGGCCATGATTGCAGGATATGCACAAAATGGATTTGTTGAAAAGGCGTGTGAACTGTTTGATAGAATGCCTCAAAGAAATGTTGTCTCATGGAATGCCATGATTAAACTAGGATATTCACATAATGGTTGCAAGTTCAAAAGGCTTTAGAAATTTTCTATCCCAAACTACACTCATAGGTGTAGAGCCTCTGTTTAGTTCCGTGTGATTCTACTCAGGTGGTGTGCAAGAATGGATTCAATTTGTGTAGGCCCTAGAAAATTGTTGGAGAGCATAATGGAAACTTATTCTACATTGGAAAAAACTTCTAGTGATCAGAAGGAATGGGTTTGTGTGAAAGTGGAGGTTAGATCGAAGGCTGGTGAACTGGATGACGAAGTTAAACAAATGCAAGCAAGATGCTGAACCGAATCCTGCGGGTTTGACCAACTCCGTTCCTTCCAGGCATGGTTCATCTTCCCTTACCTCTCATAATTCTCGTGTTTTAGTTCTTTTTTGCAACTTAATAGAATTTTAAAATATTAGGATTTTAATACTAGTAAATGTTTATTTCAACTCGTTGCAAAACAATGAAATGTCATGTCGTAACTCACGAAGTCAAAATAACCCATTTGCATTAAAACATGAACTTCCACCCTCATTCTGAGGTGATGTAGAAAACTTCCTACCCAACTAGATCGCTACAATATTGTTTTATCGACCAGATGAAATTGACTTCCCAATAATAAAGTTGATCATCTCCCGGTTTAAATAGTTAATTTTTGCATTTTTTGGAGACTCACCAAGTACCCTTCGTAACTCTGAAAATGAGATGTTAAGCTTCATTCGTGTACCTTGTTATGTGAGGAGTCACCTTAACCTTTGGATTGACCCCGAATGAACATATGTGATCTTTTTGACGCTCTTATAGGAGCCCTGTTACACTGTTTTACAGTAGTAGAAAGTTGTTAAATCTAGAAAGTTGGCTTTCATTTTGAACCGCCATTTGAAACCTGGATAGAGAAATTATTTCCCATCTTCGCAAACCTCTAGTGTTTATACTAGACAATTGCATGAAACCTTTAGTTTAGGGAAAAAAAAATTTCTAGATATTTTGACGAATGCCATTTTGTAGGCCTCTGGTCGCAGTTTGACAAGGTCAAACTTGGACCAATTAGGACTTGTGGCTTCAGAAAACTTGTCGCCGTTTGAAGATGGTTTTCTAGTTCTGAATTCCGTCGACTCTGTTGAATTCTCTGTATATATGGGAACTTGTAGGAAGTGTCTCGTGGTGCATGCTCATCCATCGAATGTCATTTTTGGACATGGATTTCTGAGCCCTTGAGCTAACTTTTGTTCATTTGCAACTGGGTCAACTACGACCAGTGGCCCCAGAAAACTAGCCGCCAAACGCAAACCGTTCACTTTTTCCCAATTCCGTCAGTTGCTATGAACTCTTGGTATATCTGGGGACACGTAGAAAGTTAATCATGGTGTGCATTCTCATCGGAAGATAACTTTTGGAAGTGGTTTCTTAGCCTCCGAGCCCGTTTTGAACATTTTGTAGCTAGTGAGAAAATGTAAAAATAGAAAGTTGCGGGACCCTCGTAGGGTTGCCAAACCACCCTGGAAACTTTTAACACATGCAAATAACTGTTTAAAACTCTATAGTGTAACTTTTTGTGTGAAATAGAACTTTTGACAAATGGTGTTTTCTCTCTCTTCCCTTCTCTTTCTCTCTCCTGGGTTACAAAAAGAAGTAAAATGAAATGTAATGAATACATGTCTCTAAACCTTTTAATTTCGATTGCAAATTGTAATTATTATCATATGTAAATGGGAAACTGAAAAATGATAATTATGTTAGATTAGGGTGGATGCCATGCCAGCAAATTATCACTGATATCATGCTCACGTGGTTTTGCAGGATGAAAGAATGAAAGGCATTGTGTAATTCATTAATTATCATTGTAATTTATATAGTTCATTTTTAAATGAATAAATGTATAATGTAGTCTCATGTTACAGAAGGTTATATTTGATAATTTGTTGCTATGTATGAGATGTTGGTTTCAAGGACATCTAGGAAATGTGCATTTAATCATAGGTCAATTTGATTTATAGTACACCTGGTAAAAAAGGGGGGTTTGATATTTATATAAGGTAAATGAATTTGAAGTAATATCTTGTAGTGCCTATTTAGTGTTCAATAAATGATTAATGATTCATCTTGTGCATTCATACTTTGTAAATGTAATAAAGAGAATTAAATTGAAACACTCTACCCTTGTTCAATATCGGGAGCATAACTTGTTTTCATGTGTGATACTTTTTACCATAGAAGACATTGAAAACCATAGGATGAAATTAAATTTTGCACTAGATGGAACCTCCTAGTTTTGAGTAAATCAGAACCCAAGAATGGGCTTATCATCTTAGTTAGTATGTTTAGTGACACTTTCTTAAACCCATCTGATAGGAGTGACACAATCAAAACTTTCTTGGATTATGTAGACCTAACTCCTCATTCATAGCCTAGCGGACTACCTTGTCATCTGAAGATAGATTTAAAATTAAAATTTCTTCATCGAGTGAAATCCCTGTTGGATCAGACGACATAGATGGAGGTTGTGACTTAGTTGTTTTAGGTCTTAAACTCTTGTTAATGAAACCCTTAGCTCCGCTCAGCTAAATGTGTTACATTGGTTTCTCTCAACATCACACCTTGGTCCTTTCTGGAAGGTGGTTTAGCATAAATTTGTCCTCTCGCTTAAAAATAATGTATAGTTGAGGGGTAGACCCTTAGGTGAAGTTGGGAATTAATCTAAACCTCAGTTGTTTTGGATGTTAACTTAGGGTTCATGTGTAGCTTCAAGTCTCTTAATCATATATGTCTTCAAGAGGTTAGACAAACAATTCGTAACTCCTTTTACAAGACAATGCTAATAATAAGACCATAATGTGACATAGAAAATAAAGCATATAAGAGTAAAAAAATGAGAGTTGAGGTTCGGAATAATGACACTCTTGAAGACCTTATAACTCAATTAAATATATTCTTTTGTTTCAAAGAATATGAATTGCCTTGGTGTGATCAACCTTCGAGAAAACAAAAAATACATATATATAAACAAAATGGAATTCCACAAGTCATTGAATTAGAATAACTATGGTAGGGAAATAACTATACCCGTGATCAAGGAATGTTTTTGGTAAAAAGCTATCTTGTATTTAAATCTCCGTTAAATCCTAATATCGCTATATGGACACCAAGTCACATTCACTTGAGTTATAAGAGTAAAAAGGTAGACATTGAATATATGTTCGAGAAGAATATTCTTAACATAAGAACAAGATAATTAAGTATTTTATATGCATTTGAATTATGCCAAATAAGTATGCAAGTTATGGAAAATTTTGTAAAGAATAAGAAGTCAACTTAAAATGGTCGAACTGTAAATTAAATGTGGAATGAACTTAAAGTTTCTATGTAGATGGAAAAAGGAGGAATTTATCCTTGCACAATAATGTTCTTGGAGTGTTAATCGTAACTAAAATACAATTAAAGAAATGATGTGTTGTGGGTTCGCCATTCCTTGAAGTCATTTTTTGTGGTTGGGTCATTGCTATAGTAACCATTCATTGGGAAAAGTGTGGCATTGACATGCCTATGTTGTTTTCATGTGTCTATGTGAGTCGATGACTTATGTGATTGTCGTATGCGAGTTGAGTTTCTGTACTTAGAGCCCTTGATGTGTTGTGTGTAGTGAGCAATGTAAGTCAAAAAAAAATTATCCTGGTATTTTACTGTTGTAATCAGAATTGATTAGGTGAATTACCACGATTCCTGTCAATCACTGACAATCTCTAAGACTGATTTTTGATTACTCAACCAAAAATCCTCTAACATCTTTTCTTCTTTCTATTTTCTATTTTCTGCTAACCCATTATAGGTTTCAACTCTGGGGGATTTTTTCCTACTAGGTTATTGCATTTCTAAAAAAATAAAAAATAAAAAATAAAAAAGGAAGTGTTTCTCAAGTGATTCCTCTTCTTTTCCTATTTATTTTTGAGCATCAAATTTTTTTTTCTTCCCTCATCAAAATCAATTGTTATTTTAGGATTAAAACATAACCATTTACATACTACTTGATTACATATATTAATTAAGCGATTAATATACTAAACTCACTTAATCTCCTTCACACGTAACCAAATCACTTCAAACACAAACTTGCATCAAAAAATTTCTACCTAGGTGAAACTATTGGGATTACATGACCTAATAGGGATGTAAACTCAGTTTTCTGGATGAGTATAAATAGTTGGTTGTTAGTATATTGGTTAAGCACTCTGACTCCTTTAGCACCATGAGACCGTGAAGTGATGGGGTAGGCCTCCAATACCAGGCCCCATACCGACATTAATACATATTTGGGTATCACGTACCTTCAAGTATATTGATGACTCCAACCTTAAACATTCTTGAAATTATCCATAAGACAACCATTTCCTAGGACCTTATCAACCATTTTACACATTTCAATTTTCTTCTAAATTAATCAAGATAATAAAAATATCTTCTAGGTATGATTTGTTTGCTTCTTTTAATTAACTAATCTAGATTTATTTTCATTTATTAGGTGATTCTTTGCTATTATGGTTCTCACAAGATAAAATTTGCATGTTCAAACTTTTGAGGATATGAATGATCAATTCAAACAATATGTAGACCATGCCCATAAAAAATTACAACATGCTCAAACTTGTATACAAGATTATCAACGGATCATTGATCAATGCAAAACATTTCTATCAACTTCACAACCTCTTGATAAGGAAAAACCACAATCTCCTAGTAAAAATATACTTTATATGAGATACATGATCCTTTCAGTCCCCATTTATTTGATAGTGGAGATCCTATCTTTTTAGAAATCTTGGAGTCAAACCCCATAGCTCTTAATGCATACCTTTATCCAAAGGGTATTCACCTTCAATCATCTCAACCTAAACCATAGCCTTATGTAAATGATCCTTTATGAAGTTTTTTCCATCTCATTGACCCACATCACGAACCATTTATTCAATAGATATAATCTTATCCTACTAGTAGCTAACCAGAAAATCCAATGTTGTATCTTCAGTTCCTATTATAACTTTCAATATTATTGTACTTTCTTCACAAGACACAACCACTGAACAACCAACGTATACACTAGACCGCACCAGATCATAACAACACAAATGTTTCTTCATCTTCACCAATCCCTCCAGCTTCCTCTACAATCTAAAAACCTCCCATAAATTATGTCATTATTCCTAATAGTGTTTCTCAAACCACTACCTTATCAATAAACCACTCCACCTATTTGAAACATTATCATGTCCATACCTACATCTATACCTTTAATAAAAAAATAGTGTTATTTCTAGTACTCATCCAATTTCATAGCATTCCTAAACTCCACTTATTTCACAACATATACCTCAACCATCATAACCACTTGCTTCCTTTCAATCTGTACCACAACTATCGCAACATCTTACTCATACTTCCATCCCCTTTTAGAATATACCACCGCAATCACAACCCCTTATCTTCACCTCTATGCCTTTCCAAAAGAAACCTTAATAATCACATCATCTTACCCAAACATACATCCCTTTCGAGAAAATACCCCAACAATCACAATCTCATCTAAACAAATCCATGTTTATCTTTTACCGATACATATAACCTTCACAAATTGTTAGTCTCATAACCCACTTATAATATCCCTATGAATATTCCTTAATAGAATAGTTATTTCTAACCATATATCATTCAACAATATCAAGTGTACCCACATCCTAATCAATTTTCCATTTAATCAACCTAGCCCATCCTCATCCAACACACAAAAAACACAAACATACCCCCTTCAGTATTTAATGAATAGGATATCTAGTTTTGAATTTGCTTCCATGGGCCCTAAAAATATTCTCTCGTATGAAAAAATACATAATGAACCTATCCATCCATTAGTACCATACAAAGTGTACCCTCCTCATTGGGATTTTTATAAGTTTCCTTAAATTTTATAATAAATAGGACCCCCAATAAAACATTTGATATTTTTTTCACACTAGTTATCTTATATCCCATGATCAAGACTTGATTCTTATGATTTTCCCATCTATTTAGCTAGCCCTTCCCTAGACCTGGTATAACACCATCCTATAATACTCCCTCTTTTCATTCGTATAGCTCTCCTAACTCTTTCTTGAACACTTTTCAATCAACATCTCCCATAAAATCATCATTACCGACCTATATGATATTAAAAAATTCTAAGACGAGTCTATTGTAATATTTTTTGCCCACTGGAGGGGTATAATAAAATCAAATATCATTATCACTTTCACAAATAGAGTTAATCAAATTATTTTCCCATTAGTGCACCAAGCACATCTCATTCACATTCCAAATCCAATATTTTCAAAATTTTGATGAATCCTTTCCAATGGAAATTAAACTCAAAATCCACACTCTTGAATGAGGTAGAGTCAAACCTAAACCAAAGAAGCCAAAATATGAATTTCCATCCAAGCCCTCCTCTAAAATCCAAATCATCAATCGATGTCATAATCATCAAATCCACTCTTAAAGAATGTTAGAACACCAAAATTTCCCATCCTCATCAAATCTATACCCCCATTAGAGATCCCTTACAGTGTGGGTTTTCGATAAACTCCTTACTGCTAACACAATCTCTCTTCTGCCCATCGATCCTATTGACACTTCTATTTCAAAGCCCTGTTGGTACATAGATAATGAATATTACAAGTACCATAGAGTAACAGGTCAAGACATCGAAAGGTGTCATTCATTTCATAATGCCCTCAAGGATCGGATTGATAAAGATGAAATACATTTAGACATTCCTAACAAACATCAGAATTAGAACCTCGATGTATTCAAATAACCATTCCCGAACCATTCTCCATCAACTAGTAAACCACAAGATAAAAACATTCAATCCCATCATATTATAAATACCATCAAAAAGAAATTTCCTGTCACTAAATCTATACCCATGTATTTCTCTAGTAATACCCCTAAGCCAACATCCAACAAATAATCAAAAATATCCCCAAAACTTATCACTAAAAACAAACCTTCTTTATCTACAACTACCAGCTCTTTGCCTAGCTCGTCTATGAATTCTTCAGGGAAATCTCACAAGCAACCCATTATCCAAATCGTGAAGAGTTCCTATGATGATTGTTTTTATCAATATCACCAAAGTAACCTTAAAATTTTTATCCCACCTCCATCTAAAAAGGTTACCATCATATCCCAAAATCATTTAACCACTCCTACAAAAAAATAAAAACATCATCCTTCTATCCTAGGGCCACATCCTTCATCTAAATCACCTATCACCATCACACCATCAAAAACTATTCATCCATAAATAATTAAAAAAACCCACGCAAAAAGTGAAACCTCATGTAATTACCAAACCAAACAAAACATCATTGCATTCGACATCCTGTCAAAGGGACACTATGCAAAAAAAATATAAAATATCCTCCAACAAGCACTCATAATGTTACCCTCGTGTTAAACCATCCAGAACTTGAGGATAGAAACCATCATGGTATAACTTTGACACCTTCTATGACTACAAAAAACATCAGGACACTCTATGGAAGACTGTTAAAACCTTTCACACAGTCATTAAAAAAATTGAAAGTAAAGGTCTTATCCCCTCGTAGTCAAACAAATCAAATAAATCCAATTCAATATCTATGATCACCATGTCTAAACCATCAATTGCACCTATCGTTATTAAGGAACCTTTGAGTAATGTTCTTCCCCATCAAGTAGATGTCATCCAAACTACTACTTGAGCACATACCCATGAGACTAATCCATCAAAAAAATATAATACCTTTTTCGCCATTCTCCCACCTCAAGAACTCACCTCTTCCTCATCTAATGATAAATCTAAGGATTCCATATCTCTTTCTCCCAAGACATCCAATCAGAAACTACACCCCGAAACCAAAGCCACCAATCTCATTTCTCCACCATCTTCCACTGTAGTAAAAAAATTAGTTATTAAACAATTACACCAAGATCCTCTCAAAATGTCACTTTATGAGCTGGTTAAGATATCACCTTCATAAAAATAAGCCATGATTGAATCCCTTTAGTCTATATCTATATATGCAAATGACCCAAAATATTTTATAAACTTTTTATGTGCTCTCAAAACATCTACCGCCATCTCCTTTGACTCTACTGAAATACCATCACTTTTGTCAGAGGATCATAACTTACCTCTCTTCATCACTACCCAAATTAATGATATCCTTGTTAAAAGAGTCATGATTTATGGGGGCACTCTAATAAATATCGTATCATCCATCACTTTCCAAAAAAATCCAACTACCCAAACACCATTATCTCCCAAAAACTAGTCTTACTCAAAGCTTTTAACGATATGATCGTGCCTATGTTAGGTATAGTGATTCTTTCTCTTAAGGTCAACATCTAAAATATTCATAAAATATTCTATATTATAGAGGGGGAGTTCTAGTACAATATTTTGTTAGGAAGACCTTAGATATGCACCATGCATTGTATCCCTTAGACACTGCACTAATGTCTTAAATATGAACATGAAGGTAAAACATTCATAGTCCCTGTGTACCCTAATCCTTTTCAAGAATACAATATGAAATATTGCCCAAATGAAATCCTTTTACCTAAATAAAAATCAGAATCCTTCGATGAAGCATAAATTAGAACATCCATCCCATCATCCAAACTACTAGATGATTCATCCCTTGGTGACATTATAGCAACGTATTTCATTAGGTGAGTATCACTTCCTCATGCTTAATTCACTTCCTACACCATAAAACGTATGGAAGACCATACACAAGTAACCTATGTACCAGTCTAACATCAGATAAGTCATCTCCTATGGCCCTATGTATCATATGGAGAAAGAACCTCGTTTATTGATGGATCGACCATGCTTCCTCACAATCCATTAATCAACACCAGACCATGCTCATTCATGATCATATTTTAACTTTTTATATAATTTGGCCTTCACACAAATGTACCTTCATTGCTGTGCATAAAGAGGCTTTGGACTTGGATTATAAGAACTAGGTAATACATTATTTAATTTCTAAATATTTCTTCAAACCACACAAAAAGTATGGGATTAGATATAAACATGACCCACGATCAAACCTACCTTCTGATACCACGTCCTTACACATTACATAATCAAAACCATCATTCTCAACAAAACATGATGATCCCATCGACAATGATGACACAATATCCATCCCACCTAACTTTTTTTGTTAATACCATATCCGTAGGTCCATTAACTTATTGATCTAATCACGTCACTAAAGCACTTCCTCTCATCTGGCTAGAAATGATTGAAGAAGACTCACCCACCATCGATATCCTTTAATGTTGCAACGATCAAGATATCATCTCCCATATGAGAGAAGAGGACCATTTCCTTCAGAAATTCTTACCACCTGAAACATCAACCCTTCTCAATGAATCCATCGTCGACGTTAACATAGGCACCTTTCAACAACCCCACATAGTTAAATTTGGCCAATCACTAAATCCACATGAATTAAATGATTTCACCACCTTCTTATCTAAGTATAGTCAATACTTTTCCTTGTCATATAGTGATATGCTAGGTATCGACCCTAACATCATTGTACACAATAGTGTCACCTATCCCAACACTAAAATATTCAAACTAAAGCTTCGTATGATATACCCTCACATAGATATTCTCATCAAAGGAGAGTTATAATGCGTGCTTTCTACTAACTTCATCATTCCCATTGAATATCCAAAATGGGTCTCTAATACTGTAGCTGTAACCAAATCATCAAGAAATTTACACATTTGTAATGAATTCTGGGATCTCAATCTTGCCTATTCTAAAGATGATTTCCCTCTTCCAAACATCAATCATATTTTCAATCTAATAACTAGCCATGAGATGCTTTCCCTCATGGATGAATTATTTGGTTACAATAAAATCCTCATCACCACTAAAGATCAACACAAAACATCCTTCATTGCCCCTTGGGGGACCTTCTATTACCATGTCATGCTCTCCAGACTTAAAAATGTAGGATCCACCTATCAATGTTCCATGACATATATCTTACATGATCTTATCCATAAGCCTATAGAAGATTACGTTGATGATGTCTTAGGGAAATCTAAACAACACAAAGATCACCTCACTATCCTTGAATCGATCTTCACTCATCTTATCCAATATTTCCTTCATCTTAACCCTGGTAAGTGTGTTTTTTGTGTTCTCACCAGAAAATGTTTAGAGTTCATCATATCCATCTAAGGCATTGAATTAGACCCAAATAAAAACAAAGCCATTATTTAAATGCCTCCTCCATCGAACCTTAAACAAATGCGTAGCCTTTAAGATAAATTACAGTCCATCTGATGATTTATATCAAAATTATTAGACTATTATCAACAGTTTCATCACCTTATTCGTAAAAATATTTATTTTAAATGGGATATTAATTGTCAAAAATATTTCGATGAACTCAAACAATATCTTTAATCAGCACCTATACCCGTACCTCCTGATGAGGGAGAACCATTTTATCTTTACATATCTGCTACAGATCATGCCTTGGGTGTTATACTTATTCATCGTGATGAGAAATTTTGTGAACAAGCCTTTTATTACATAAGTCCCACTCTCCACGAATATGAAACCCATTATACCAAATATGAAAAACTATGTTGCACCCTGTACTTCACAATCTCCAAACTATGTCATTATCTGCTCAATCACAAAAATTACGTTATCACCAGTTTTAATCCACTTAAAACCATCCACTCTAAGCCATATCAAAAAAATTTCATAACTTGGTGGCTTATGCTTATGACCAAGTTTGATCTAGAATTCATATCACAAAAGTCCATTAAGGGTCAAGCCATCACAAAGCAGCTTGCTGAGGTGCCTCTTCCTGTCACTCAACTTCATCATGAACAATTTCTTGATGAATCTATCAACACTATCGATGATCATGAATTCAATCCTATAAAAAGGACCCTCTTCTTCAATGGATCTAAATTCCAGCAAGGAGGAGGGGCTGGTATCATCATCATACCTCCCTAGGGGGCTCCTATCCCTCTATCATTCAAACTAATTCTAATGTACTAATAACATGGCCAAATACAAAGTTTTAATAATGGGTCTTCAAACCACCATCATGCTAGATCTTAAAAATATATGGAGACTCACAACTCATTATTAATCAAATCAAAGGAGATAATCAATGTAAAACTTAAATTCTACAAAAAAAAAGACAATGTTGAGTTTCTCCTCGAAGTCTTTGATCATTACACCATTCAAACAGTTCCACGATCTTCTAAAAAATTTGGGACATCACGTTTTCTTTACGATCTCTCATCCCCACATCAACTGAAGAATCAACTCATAAATCTAAACTATTCATTGTTATTCATGGATTGGATTAGCCCTCACATGAAAATCAACTCCCTTCTATCAACGTTATCAAAAATCACCCAACTGATCTATGACACTCTCAAATATTTGATTATCTTTCCGAATCTAAAGTTCCCTCTGACCTATACCGTAACACTAAACTATCATTTATTCAATGCGCTACCCACTACATCATTATAGGTGGTATCCTTTATAAGCAAGGTTTCAATGGAATTCTATTAATATGTCTTAAATCCCATGAGTCTACTAAAGCAATCCAAGAATTTCATGACGGTATATGTGGAGGACATTTAAATGGCAATGCCTTCACTAAATGTGTCTTATGACTAGGCTACTACTGGCCCACCATCAAACAAGATTATTGTGCATACTTTTAGAAATGCGTCAAATGCCAACAAAATTAGGACCTCATCCATGTTCCCATTCAAACATTACAACCATCTCAAGACTTATGGCCCTTTTCAGAATGGGGGTTAGACCTCATTGGCACTATCAATCCTTACTCATCACAACAACATCACTCTATCATCATAGACACTAGATACTTCACAAAATGGGTTGAAACCATCCCATTAAATTCAACTAAAGAAAAAATAATCATCAAATTCATATATTAATACATCATATATCACTTTGGTGTTCCTCACAAACTTGTCACAGATAATGGAAAATCCTTGAAAAATAAGGATGTTAAGAAACTCTGGGACACCTTCAATATTAAACTTATTTTTTCATCACCATACTATCTGCAAGAGAATGGATAGGTTGAATCCTCTAACAAAACACTTAACAAGATCCTCATGAAAATAGTAGATGAAGCAGGAAAGAATTATCATCTCTAAATCCTATTTTCACTCTAGGCTTATCGAACTAGCATATGTACTTCTGCAGGTGCTACAACCTTCTCACTCATCTACGGATCCAAGGTGGTTCTAACCCTTGAAGTACAAATCCCATCACTCCATGTATCACTCAAAGACTTTATCCTTGATGAAGAATACCGACAAGATCATCCATCATAATTAGAGTTATTAGATGAAAAATGTTTAACAACTCTTGAACATCATCACATCTACTAATAATGCATCAAATGCGCATATAAAATTAAGTAAAAGAACGTGAATTCAAAATAGGTGATCTCTTTCTCAAATAAAATCAAAATTTCACTACTTTAGAACGGAGTAAATGTGGAAAATTTTCCCCTAATTGGATTAGTCCATACATCATTACTAAAAAATATGGGTCGGGAGCATATCGCTTAGCCTCCCTTAATGGTAAACCTAAAAAGGAACCTTTGAATGCCTTAAACTTGTGACCTTTATACTATTATCTTTCAATCATCAGAATAGTCGTAATCTAAGTCAAAATAATATTGTCATCAAAATCATATAAATATTAAAAGCACATAAACATTTAAATCATATAAACATTCAGTTCATATTTTTAAGTCACATAAACATCAATTAAAAACACTAAAAACATTAAAGCATACATTCATCAAAATACAACCAACACATAAATCATAAGTCAAACCATGTCATCATATATAATCATGATTAAAGTCTCAATACATAATCAGAGAGTCCCCTCACTCCATATATCAAAAAATAAACATCAAGGCTTAAAAAAGAATCATGTACATATCAAAACTGTCAAACATAAATCAATATATTTTTACTGAGTAAACTACACAGTAGCATAGAATTTTCTACCACCAATGATGCTCCCCTGAGCTGCCAGATCACCATTTCCCTTTGTACCTCCATCACCTCCATCTCCTCTATCTGGCCCTCAAGGTGGTTGAATTACACTCACCGTACTAGCACTAGGACGTACCACCTGTCGAGCTCGATGATCCCCATATCTAAGATCAAGTGGAAGGCCCTTAATCACCAAGTCCTCTTAGTATGTTAACTAATATCGGATTGACTGATAATGGGCATAGTTAACCATGTCCACTGCACCCATCTGACCACTCACCTGGGCATGGGCCGCCAACTCTAAACCTGATACTAATGGCCCTATGATACTGAGATCCCTTTTTAGGGTGTATTATTGTTGTCCGTACCTATCTTGGTCGGATGTGGCCTGCACCAACTACTTCCTGAGACCATCCCTCTCACCAATTAGACCATCCCTCTCACCTATTAGGCTAGTTCAAATTCCAATCAAATCATCCCTCCCTACCCATAAACCATCTCTCTCAGTATCCACTACGGCATTCTCACTCGTCAATTATGTAACAGTAGCCTCTAGGTCTCCATGATCTCCACCATCCTCCTCATCATCAATAACATCAACAATCTCCTATACCTCATCTACTTGGGCACGCACCCTTCTCCCTCACCAAACTAATCAAGCCCTCTCAAAATTAACATAAACACCAGTCCACCACTGTCTGTAACCAATAGTCACTCCATTATCATTCATAAGCACTCGGTCGCTATGCTCATATACACCCATAACTCCCCACTCATTAGGTATGATAAGAGGTGGTCCCATAACTACCTCGGGAGTATCCACATATCCCTCATCTCATCTATATGGTACTAAAACATCTAGAACATCCTATATCAAAACAAATTTCCATCTAACATGACTAAATCTGACAAGCTCTGACTCCCCCCCTCATCTCCCATGTACCCATAAATCTTATTGTGTCCCATAAAGCTCATGCTCTAAACCTGACCACACTGGAAAATCAATATACGATCTCCATAACACATATCCCACCTATAATGAACCTCTTTCCGCACCCCTCTCGACCATCCCACATCACCCCACCATTTCATAAAACCAGTAGATCTACCAACCATGTCCACACCCCCCATGGTAAACTGTGTAGACGAGATATAACAATATGCTTGAATGCCCAACATTGTAAAAAATACATTTATCCTGAATCTCTTGTGGAATTTCCAAGTCCACAACTCTCTATATGTTTGTGTCAGTAGTGCAGGGGCCTAAGAAAATACACTATGATGATCCATCATCTCTCCAACTACTCTAGTCATCATCCATGGAAATATATGCCCTCGGGAATCAAGAAAATAAAAACACGAAATACCCACCATCAACATAGTCATCTAAGTACAACCTTCCCTCTCCATAAAATATAAAGTTTGATAGTAAAAACCACACGAAGTGTATCTCACATCCTCAGAATCATCTCCATACAATTTCCTCATCACATCCCCTCTCTCTATATCATTAAAACAATAGATTCCCTCCCACTAGACTAATAGTCTCGTAATCCTATGAAAATCCTCTAAAGTAATAGTAATCTCACCTATCGGTAACCAAAATGTATAGTTGGCTTGATGCCATATCTCCATCAATGCTAACAACAATCCTTGACATCTGTTAATGCATCTACAATCACACATCCATACAAACCCCATTGCCTCCACATGAGTTCAATCATCATTTGACATATCCTCCTGCACTTTCATTAGGATCAGTAGAATCCTATCTTGGATAGACAACTTGACATTCACCTGCAACCCAACACACATATTAAAATCCATATTCATCAAAAATTAATCAAAAACATTGGTCACTAATAAATAAACCCAGTCGCAGATAAAACAGATAAATCACTGGCGATCCAATTGAATCACTGGTGACTTCAATTTTTTTAAAAAATAAAGCCTCTATATGGGCACACATGACAAAAACTTGAAATCTAGCTAAAAATTGAGTAAAAAAATAAAATCAAGTGCCTACCTCTATTTGCGTGGGCTTCCTTTGTCTGCTCAAAGATGCCATTTCTTCCAATCATGTTTTATCACCCAATTAAGCTCTATAACTTGCAAATCAATTCACACAAATAAATTATTCACAATGAAAATACACCTTTTATAGCCCCCCAAACTTTCATAGGAATCATCAATGATTTCATGAATTATCGATGATAGGTATAAATCGTTAGCAATTCGTCACTTTTTTTAAGATCACAAAACAACTTATCACATTTTTTGACAAAAATGTCTCATTTAAGAGACTGCATCCTCGAACATTAAATCCTTACAAAAATCAACTTAGCATGGGATATGTCATACATCTATGGGATGCGAGCCCTTTGGCCCCCGATCACTTGAACTCCTTGTCCTTGTGGCCCACCCTTACAAATCATAGGTAAAAAACCCTTTGGTTCTTGCTATCGCTTGATTCCATGGTAGCACCGATAATTTCGATACCGTATCTTGGGGCACATTTTCAAATGAAATGCACATCAAAATTATCCCAAAAAATTTGTCAACCTGGTGTTCCTTTCACTGCAGTTACCCTATTTTGAGGGGGGGTCACCCATATAAAACAAATCAACCTATAAAAATTCATTTTTCTAACACTTTGCCTACAACAAACTACTCGACAAAAGGGGCAAATGTAGACATCTAAAATTAGCAGCGCTAGTTTCCCTGACCACATACACTATCCCCACAATAATATTAAATAAAAACATTGAATTACATCATTTAATCCATAAACCACTTATCCTAGGTCTAAAATCCTTCACAATATTTACTACATGTAAATATCTTCACGCACCCCGTAAATTCTATACTACAGCTGTTAAATTTTCTTAAAAAACTACCTAACCATCCTAAATCAATCCTAACTATTTTGAAACCATCCAAAACCTATTTTATCACTACATCCTAACCTCTACACCTCATCTGCAACCTCCACTTAATCATTTTCCCACATCATAAACCAAACAACCTTGTTTAGAAGTAGTTTTAACCACTTTCCAAGAAATTTCCCTGAAAAAAGTGGATCGCCGACGATTCTACCTAATCGCTAGTGATTATAAATAACACCTTTTTTCTCTCTCTCAGGATCTTCTATTTCCAACCTTCAATATTCAATTTTCTTCTTTCTTTCAACTTCACAGAATCCAAGACATACTTAAAGAACATCCAATGTCAACATCAATCATTTAAAAGAATTTTTTTCTGGTCTTTTTCATCATTCAACCTTCAGGAGATGTGACAAGACAACACAAAAACAAAGATCATTCCCACTAAATATCTGAGGCATATTTTAGCTCTTCTTCTATCCAAAGCTATTTCTGCATCTTTATTCATCATTCAAAATTCATAAGAAGTCTTAAAATCAATAAAAAATATCAGTTTAGAGCTTGAATTCTCATTTTTAGCAAAAGTGTCAATTTAACAACAATCACTAGTGATTCACCCTAATCACCAGTGATTGGCCTAAATCATCAGCGATTCCTATCAAAATTTATCTTTTTACCAAATTTTTAGCTTTCTATCATTTTTATTTGTTTCCAAGTATGGCTCTCTATTAGATGGTAGTTCCTAGTCCTTATCATCCAATCACAAGAATTTATGACCTTCCTATAGTCCAACACCCTTTATTTTGGGAATAATACAACATTCTTCACGAGTTGACCTTATGTACAATATTATTTTCTGTTAATGAAGAATACATCAAAGATTAGATTGAATTCCTTCATGAGATTGATCAAGAGACCAAATATTATTGGTACGACTACTTCGAGTCCATCTTGATCGCATCAACTCTTGCCTAGGCCACCTTTGAAGCTTCACAAGACCTTCCTTTCAATCTTGAGTTTTAGAGCTCTGCATCCATTATCTATCTTTTTTTATCAATTAGAAATAATTATCTTTATCAATTCACTTAATTGTTATAAAGTGAGATGACATCCTCTAAGGAAGTACCTTTGGATTCCTGGAATCGTCCTTTTCCAAGCATATCATTTATCCATTTATCTAATCCTTTATGTTTAGTGTCTTTGATCACAGAGTAATTTTCATGATAGGAGGACTTGCACATTCATGCAAACTCAATAAATTCAATCAACCATCAACATCAACATTCATCCTTGTGGGTATCGGTAAACCTTGTCGTCTTTTGAGGTCATTTTTTTTTTGTTTGTTTCACTTCCTTAATTTAAAGTATGAAATCAAAAAATTCTCTAAACAATTATAAAGATAGAACCGAATAGTAAGTGGGAAAAGGTAGATGCTCCCAGGAGCCTCAGTGGGACTGGTAATGGAAAAAGCCAAACATCGTACATCATTAAACAACATGTAAGTGACATGAAATCTCCTAAATATACCATGTGAGTGCACATGTGTGTATGAAAAATGAAAAAAGAATAATATGAACTGTAGTAACATGATAAGAAAAGGTGCAACATATGTTAGTATAAAGAAGCAAAGATTACATCCAACCAAGATCTAAACAACACATGTATTTGGAGTTTTAATTACAATATGTGAAAGAAAACAACTAGAAGGGAAGAATAAGGATGACCCTTGGTGTGTGAAAATTGAGGTTCATATAAGGATTCCCTTAATAGTCAAGTATGAACTAGGAACAAGAGTGCATCATTGGGTGGTGTGGGGAAATTATGATGCCCCCACCTATGAATGCCAAAAATATATATGCAATAAGAGTACTAGGAAAGGGCCCACAATCCACTGATCTAAAAAAACAACACATGTGAACATGATATCAGACTCGATGGCCATGGGAGAGTGCATGAGGCCAAGTATGCGGAGTAGGTCTAGACCAAGCATGTGGTGAAAGAGAGTGTGGAATATGTTTAGATGGAGCATGTGATGCATATGACCTAGGTGAAGAGCTTCCCCTATGAGGAGGGATATATGATCTACAAATGTGATGAGGCCTATGAGTAAGAGCCATGTGTAAAGGAAACTAAGATGGATGTGTAAAAGGTGCTACAGGAGGATCAAGGGATCCATATACCATAGAAGGTATCAAGGCTAAGGATCCATCATAAATAGGATAATATGCACTAGGATTAGGAGAAACTAAATATGGGATGGCCAAGAGAGCCAAGGACAAAGGTGTCCATGGTGGAATACCTCAAATAGTAATAAGATTATGCTCACAGATGAACTTAAGGCATAAGTGAAAAATATAAGGCACGAATTTGGTAGTACGGAGCCAAGGGAGCCCTAAGACCATGTCACAATGGGTAACAATAGATCCAACAGTAAATGAAATAAAAATAGTAAGAGGCCCAACAATAATGTGTATAATAACATGGACAAGAAATGGGATACCTACATGTCATCTGAGATAAAGGGAAACCAATTGACTGCAAGAAAGATAATGAGCATGCATTGTGTTTGAGTAAACATGTGAACAATGGAGACTCCAATATTGAAAGGATAGGAAGAAAGTGAGATAAAAGAAGTAGTAGTGGTAGAGAGTGCCAAGGTATGAATCATACTATTATGGGTAGTATTTACATGAGTACGTTGGGCATCCAATGTAAAATTTAGGATATGTGGAACATGGGTTGGATTATCATGCATTGCGGAGCATAAATTGGAAAGGGCATCCAATTGGGTTTGATTTATATTGGTATCTTCATCATAGGAATGTTCATTTTCTGATGCTTCTATATCATAGAGAGGGATCTTCTTGGAATTTTTAAGAATATTTTCATTGATGGATTCAGCCATGGTAGAAGAATGATGATCAGTGGGTGGGGAAAGATCTATATAAGTTAGGGATCTAAAGTGGCCACTACAGGTAATTGAGATGAAAGAAGAGATCCACAATGGGAATGTAAGAGGTCAGGTTCAGTAAATGATTCAAAAAAGTTTAAATCTATGTAAGGGAAGTATTGATCAGATAAACATAACAATATTCAAGAAAAATCAAGCTATAGAAATACAAGCAAGAGTGATAGATAGGGTTTGTAGAATGACTCATCTTTCCTCCATAGGTTTAAACTGGTCCTAAGCTAGTAATAAATATGAAAAGGCTAAATTTGGGTTGTGTAAGCTTTGATTCAAAAACTAGAATGTGAAAATCTTAGGGATAGAATTTCCTGGGAGAGGACATGGCCACCTAGGTGCTAGCATCTTTTTTGGGTACTAATGTTTGTAGAATAGTTACGATCCTAATTTTCCTATATTTCTTCTTTTCACCTTTAGTTCATTGTAGGTCACATCAATTTTTCTGAAATTATTATTAGTCACACTTGTACCTATAAAATAATCTTAGCTACATGGACAATACTCAAGAACATATTAGATGAATAAATAATACATATACTTGAGTCAAAATAACCTTGGAATTCATCCTAATGTGATTGTCACCAAGTTTTGCAATACATTTCAGACTCAATGTATCCCTGGTGTGTATGTTTGTGTGATTGAAATAGTGTCTTGTGAGATAGGTTTCCCTAGTTCTAGCTGAAAAAATTATACTAGGCTACAACTATTTTGTCTTAATGTAAAATGTGTGGTATGGAATTTAGAATAGCCTCCCCCTATGTAGTCCTTTGGTGATTTAGTAGATTATAAATATTTCTCTGCTCTTTTTCGTAAGTTCCTTTTAAAAATTATTACCTATCAATGAGGTTTAATAAGTCATGTATATATATGATTCCATCACCCAAGATTTCTTATTAATAAGATAAAATCTAAATGAGGGTGATAACATAAGACAAGAAAGAAGTAACATCCAAAAAGTTGGAAAATGAGAGAAAAAGGATAAAAGTTCCCAGAGGGATAGAAACACCTGAGCACTCATGTCCCTAATGGGTGGTTCTATATAAAGGTGCTCAAAAGGATAAATAGAGAAATCAGAGCATGTTAGGATGTCATTTGGTATGTAAAACTATAAGTTGAAAATCAGAAACAATAAGTAATAAATATGAAAAAGATAAAATAAATTTCAAATCAAAGTAAATGGTTATTAATGAGTAATTATCTTTCTTAGGAATCATGCATATAAATGATACGTTTAGAGGCTAGATTTACATAGTAAGTGTGTGATCTAGTGACTAGAATATGGTGGTTTAAAGACATGATAATCTTAAAATTTTACAAGTATTTAGTGGCTAAAACAGTGAAAACATGTAAATGAACATGAAGGTTAAAAGTTGCAATCCATGTAGTTGAATTTGAACCCTATAGATATATATAATGGTTTAATCATTGTCACCAAAATTTTAATCTAAAATGAATTATATATGATGAAAGGATATAATATTGAAAGATTGGCCATCAATCTTTATTAACTGATCTGGGTTGTCATTCACTAAATCTTGAGTGAGGGAAAATGTGTAAGTATGAGTAAAGATATCAAGATTGGTTATTTATCTTCAAGATTTAATCTCAGCTACCAATCTTAAGATATTTGATGACACATATGAATAAATGGTTGATTATCAATTACAATATTGTGTGTTGATGTAAGTGTATTTGATTTGGACTGTCAATATTGTAATTTTATTTGGAAAATGATACAAGTTTATCTTAGGAGATTTAAATTTTGACTGTTGATGTAGTTATTCTATATATTTTAATCTCATTTACATAGGGGAATTTCTTTAGAGATTAGATCCTTATATGGACCATTGATCTATGGGATTCAATCTAGACCATCTGTATCTAAATATGATCTATGATATCTTGATTGGAGTGGATGGAACTTGATTTTCAGATTCATGAATTGATGCATTTTTTTCTCAATAGTGAATGAGAATCCTTGACTGATCAAGGCCTTACCACGTGAAAATCACGACTTAGTGTGCCAATGTATCATATGGTTGTGGGGGATATTCTAAAGAAAATATTACTTAGATATAATTAAAAACTACCTAGATATACTTATGGCTACCTAGATGTACCTATAAATTATTGAACCTAAATGGTGTTTCCTACACATACATGCACAATTGTACCTACTAAAAAATGAATTAAGGTGTTACATTTAATATCACATTAAAAAAAATTCCATTATTTGAGTCATAGATACGATCGAGGATTAACCTTAATTTTTCTAGGTTGTATCCTAACATGTCAAGGATTTCAGTCCTCTAGTTAAGGATATCCCTTGTAAACTATTTTTGAAAGATGTGCGACTATTTGATCATAGTTGTTCTCATCATGATTAATTTTTACTGTTGATCATATAATTAGGTGTATTATGTAAATATGGTGTGAAGGTCATAAATTATTTGATTTATGTCGATCTTGTCTGGGTTGATATGGACCGTCCATTAAATAATTATCTATACTAAGATGATAGTGTTTGAAGATGACAAATAAATAGATTTTTGTTTGATCTTGATAGGTTTCATCTTAGCCACCCATTGATTAATTTGGTCCACATAGTATAAACATTTAATATCACGATGGGTGACATTTCATTTTTTAATTCATGGATATTGATGTAGGAGCATCGCCAGAGATATGTAAATGCATAAATTTAGGATTTTTGGTTGAGTTAGGTGGTGCATGCAAGAATTAAAATAGATAAGCAATGAAGACAAGGTGTGGTATAAAGGTGCATTAAAACATGCAAATGTTTTAACAAGGAGAGAAAAGTGTGGATGAAGAAAATGCCTAGAGATAGAAAATGAAAAAAAGGTGGGTATACGAAGGATGTTAGCTCAGCCATGACATGGAATTCCATATGGATTTCTCTCAACTACCATGCATGAGGTAGTTAAACACCATTAATTCACATAAGTTTGAATTTAGGTTTGAACAGGTTTTTGGAAGGAATTTAAAAATATTCATGAGTGGGAAACTTTTCTATAAATATTGACATGAAACCTTGATTTGATAGGTTAGAGAGTTGGGAGAAATTAGAGTTTAGAGAGAGAGATTTAAGGGTACCAGGAGAAGAAATAGTTTTGGATTTATCACTCATATACCTCTATAGAATGTAAATCACATTGTCTAAGATTTTTTTTGTAGATGTTGTATGTATTTATAAGAAATAGAACCTACGGTTTAAGGTGAATTTTATATTATGTTTACTCTACTAATTTCTAGGATCGTTACGATTCGAAGGGTTCACATCAAGTGGTATCAGAGTGTAGCTGCATAATTGGGAGTTAGGTTAAGAGGTGAAGGACTGATAGAATGATAACTAAGAGGAAACTAGTCAAGAAGGAGAGAAGATGCTTCTGAAAGAGACACCAATGTGGGCACAACCAACACAACTAATGTAGTGATCATGGGAATGCTATAGAAAGTAATGATAGAGATGAGGGGTGTGAGAATAATACTAGAAATTATTAATGAGGATAAGCGAAGAGGATTCATGGCACTGGATGCACAAAGAGACAACAAAGAAGAAGTTGTAAGAAGGAATGAACACAATGTAGAAGTTTTGGAAGATGTGTAAGAAGAAAACTAATCCATAGGTGTGGGGGAGCATGATTGATACATGTAATTTCCAAAATGGGTTGTGGAACGAGAATGTATGTCCCGTCATTTTTTGGAAGGTTGGAACTTGAAGAATTTGTGGATTGGTTGATAAGTATGGAGGAATAATTTTAGTTTGAAGAAATCACCAACCCACAATGTGTCAGAGTAGTGAAAACCAATTTGAAGGAACACGTGATGTTGTTGTGGAAGGATATACAAAACAAAAGATGAAGAATAGGAAAGGACAAGATAGTGCACTAGGATCACATGGGCACAAAAATGAGGAGTAAGTTTTTTACATATGATTACTAGATGAGCTTATTCAAGAAGTTACAAAACTTGATACAAAAGGAGATGTTGGTTAAGGACTACATGGAGGAGTTCCACCAAATCATGATAAGATCTAGAAATACAAAATTTGACCAAGAGAAGGTCGTACAATATGTTAATGGATTGAGGTTTGGAATTTAGGAAGAACTTATCCTATTACACATTCAAAAAATGGAAGAATCTTATAAATTAGCCTTGAAGGTGGAAGATAAATTGTTTTGTAAAAGTCAAAATGCAACCAGGAGAGGGTACCACAATGTGTGCGGTAGAGGAGGAAGCGGCCAAGGATATAATAGACCACAAGAAGATGAGTACAATTTTACATAGAAAATATCTCAAAAGAATGTGCAGAGTAATGAATCATCATTACCTTTAAGAGGATGCATAAGATTTAGTTAAGGACAGGGAAGAGGATTCTCTAGAAAATGTTTTAAGTGTGAAGCCATAGGACATTGTGAATTCAAATGTATAGATGAACAAAGTCAAGTCATGAGTAAGCACACAAAAGATGGAGAACATTTGAAAGATGGAAATGCATAGTTAATAGGATAAAAAAACATTCTGAAACACTAGAGAATAAAGAATCCCTTATGATAAATAAATTAGTGTTGAAGACATCACAAAAATAAGAGGAAACTATGTAAAGGAAAAAATTGTTTAGGACCATTTACAAGTCAGGGGAAATTTTGTAAAGTAATTATTGATAATGAGAGCATGGAAAATCTTGTTTCCTACAAAATGGTGGAGAAATTAGGGATGAATAATATTGTGAATGCAAACCCCTACAAAGAGTCATGGTTGAAAAAAGAGAACCATGTCCTTTTAAATGAGAAAATCCTTGTGAAATTCTAGATTGGAAAGTATTGTGATGAAATATTGTGTGATGTAATACTAATGGATGTTTGTCATCTAATATTGGGAAGGACTTGGTATTATGATAGAAAGGTTATCCATGATGGGCATGAAAATATTATTTGCATCAAAATGGGCATAATTTTAACATTTCACCATTAAAAGATAGGGAGAAAGGATAAGTGCATAGTGGAGTTTGTGTAAGGGTGTTGCTTGTAATTGGTAAATAATTCTTGCGAGAATTTGAAGAAGAAATTTTTTTATGTGTTGAAGTCAAAGGAAGCACATAGGGATTACACAAAAAGGTAAGATATTCCTACAGAAGTGCAAAATGTAATATAATAGTTTATGGAAATTGTGACGGAAGAATTATCGTGGGGATTTCCACCAGTGCGTAGAACCAGTCATCATATAGACTTGATATTAAGAGCTAGTTTGCCAAATAAGGCACTGTATAGAATGACCCAGAAGAAAATGAAGAGGTACACATAAAAGTGCAAGAATGACTTTAAAAATAACTTGTGTACAAAATTTTAAGCCCCTGTGCAGTACCTGCAGTGATAGCAACAAAGAGAAGAGGAGAATGGTGCATGTGTGTTGATTCCAGATGTTGGCATATGGTCTTATATTTGTTTTAATTGATGAAAAACCACATTAATGAAAAATTAGATGATTAATTAGGGTTAGATGATGTTGTGGATGGTGTTTACATGATTATTAAGGTGTGTTTATGATGATACAATGATATTCGATGAAGGTTGTTTGCTCTTGCAAGCCCATTCAGGTGCCTATGTGATGCTACATGATGGTATGAGCTTCTTGGATGATTGAGAAGCATGTTGGCATGATGGATAATAGGTTTGGAGAGTTCTTGGGCACTCACATCAGTTGCATGATATAGATACAAGTGATTGGTTATTTTTTAGGTACTCATTTGGAGTAGACATGGATGCTATGAGGTACGAGATTGAGATTTAGAGATATATAAGCTCATTGATGAATGTATTCAGGTATATCATGGTGTATCATGTATTTTTGGGTCATTTTTAGTGATTTCATGATGATTTATAACATTCATTCACTTGACCCTAACTTCTATGTTGTGAAACCCTAAGGGGTATATATGAAAGTCTCAATGGATGGAAATATTGAAAGGTAAATATGACATTATGATGATTTGAGATGTTAGTAAGCTGTGTCCTTGTGCTGTGGGAAAAAATTTAGGTTTCCATTATGAGAATTTTTAAGTTATGCCAGTCTTTGTGAGATAGGGTCTAGAATCAGTGTTTTTCTAGGTCGAAATTGATCTTCTGATGCTCACCCTAAATTGTGTGTTTTACACTAGACCTTTTGGATTTTAGCAATGTTTATAAATCGAGTCTATAAGGTTTTAAAAAACTAATTAGGTCATTTCATTGCCATGTTTTTATGAATGAATGTTAAGAAGATAAAGTGGTCTAAAACCCTAGTTAAACCCTAGCTAGGAGTAGCTTGCAAAAGAAGAGGTATAATGAGCATATTTTGGTTGATTAATCAAAATTAATTAATTTATGATGTAGAGGAATCTATCATATTTCCATGGATGTATGATTTTGGTCATGGTGATGAGTGGGCCCCACTCAAATAGGCCTGTTTTTGAAGAAGAATGTTTTGGGACAAGGTTGTCCAAATTAGGTATGAGATAAATTAAAGTTATGGAATTTAAATGATATTATCTTAATGTACATGGAGTTTTTAGGAAATGTTCATGTAGGTACATGTTCAAATGAGGTCCATTTAGGTTGACTACTGAAAGGGCAGTTTTTAGGCCCTAAAAAGCAGTGTTTAGTAAAATGGGCATAATTAGAGCTACAGGTGGAATTTTGAGATGTTTAAAATTTGTTGGAAAGACTATTCAAATATATTTCTAGTGATATATTTTTTATCATGATGAGGTTATTTTGATATGGTTTCCAGGTCATTCTTTAGACATGAAGGTTATTGCTAGTGGAGGACAAGATGTGTTTTACTGAATGTTTTGAGTTGTTTAAAGTATGAGATGGATTAGGTGATGATTTATATCACCTAGAATGTGAAGAGGGATTAATTTTGAATCTAATGAGTCCATTTAAAGTTATTTAATATTCATAAAAATATTTTTATGAGGTAATCTTGGGAAACAACTCTTTGGGCAGGTTAATTTGGTGAAGACAAAAGTGGATATGGTTTTAGAAGGTGATTATTTTAAGGATTATAAATTTCTCATAAGTTTTCTACAGGTTTTTGAATTTACGTAAAGTGGTTACATGGTATGATTTGGTTGATTTTAAGTGATTTGGTGGCATAATGAAGTTTCTAGGATGTTAAAGGGTGTAGGAAACAAACTTTTTGAGAAATACAAAGAGTCATAGGCCCATTAAATGAAATAATTTGATTCATTGAGCTAAATTGAAACCATGTATGAATTTTAAATGTTATTTTAAGAATGTTTATTGATTTATGGGTCATGAGTAAGTATGGTTTTGATGTAAGGGCATTTTATATCTTTGTGCCCATGGGGTTTTGAGCCATATTTGGCACAAGTAATGAGGTTTTTAGCTAGGATGACCTACTTGGATCAGTTGTGAATGTTATAGTTTGAATTTTGTATTTTTTTTATGATGCATGGGTTATGCCAATGGAGGGAAAATTTTTGTGTTTGAATTTGAAATCAAGAGGTCTTATAAAAACATTGTTTTGGGTGCTTTTGCAAACTAGTTGAGGGTGTGCAAGAAGTGTGACCTAGGTGAAGTTGTTTTGTAGGTGTGTGAGAATGAATTGAGATAATATCAAGTGTGTGATAGGTTGAGGAATATCAGAAAGCATGTGTGAAAGAATTTGAAGCATTGAGAAGTGAAGAAAGAGCTAGATTATGCAAATTGAAGACCTAGGGTTTGAGAGAGGGTTTGGAAGAGTTTAGAGCTGAATATTTGGATTACTATCAACTGTGGTATCATAATATGTTCAATGTTCATACTTCATAAATATCTTGTGTGATGATTAATAATCATGCACGTATCTTGTTGTGTGTAATATCAACAAGGGTTTAGGGGTTAGTGCTCCTTGTGGGGTTGGTGCCTCACTAAAGAAATATCTTATGATGTGTAATAGTCACTTAAGTATTTGTTGTGTGTAATATCATAAAAAAATTTAGTTATTTTTCTTCCCATTGAGGGTTTCCTACTTACATCTTGTGTTATGGTATTATTTATCTTGCTCTTGGTTTAGTGAATGAATGTTGTATGTTGTTGTGCACACATTAATGAATGGATAATTTATTAATGGTTTATGTGAGTGATCTGAAATTGAAGTTGATTTTTTAAGGAATGATTCAACCCCCTCTCAATACATTGTGCTTATAACACCAGATCCATTAACAAGATTACTATTAAGTATAGGTTTCCATTACCTAGGATGGACAATCTAATGGATTGTCTTAGTGGTGCCCAATATTTTTCCAAGATTGATATAAAGATTGGTTATCAAAAGATCCACATTAGGGAAGGAAATGAGTAGAAAACGACATTAAAAATAGAGGAAGGCTTATATGAGTGGTTATTTATGCCATTCGGGTTAACCAATGCCCTAATAATTTTATAAGATTGATGAATGAGGTGTCAAATCTCTTTTTAGGAAAATTTATAATAGTATATTTGGATCAAATATTCGTGTTTAGTAAGACAAAGGAATAACATTCTAAACACCTATGACAAGTGATGAAGCTCTTGCAATAAGAATAAACGATGGTGAATATAAATAAGTGTAGCTTTATGTGTGAAGAGTTAGTGTAATTAGGTTTCATAATATCCGAGGAAGGATTGTGAATGGACCCAGAAAAAGTGTGTGCAATTATAAAATACCCTTCACCAAGGAGTGTAACAAGGGAATGGAGTTTTCATAGTTTACCAAGATTCTATATGATTTCATTAGGAAATTTAGCAGAATATGTGCAGTGATCATGAAGATGATGAAAGAAGAGTTTAAGGAGCTTATGTGGGTAAAAGAAGTAGAGTGAAACTTCTAGGAATTGAAGCTGAAGATTACAATGCAACCAATTTTAGTGTTGCCAAGTTTTGAAAATGTGTTTTAGGTATATTATGATGCAAGTGGAAAAACTATTGGATAAATACTAAGCCAAGAAGGAAGACCCATATCCTACTTCAGTGAGAAACTGATGATGTATAATGGAGCTACTCGACCTACCGATAATACTAGGTGTTATAGTTTTTTAGTAGGCAAACAAAATTAAACCAAAGGAATATGAAGTGGTAGAGTTCCTATAAATTTATTCTTTTATGTTGAAGCAACACAGTGGAACATCTAACAAGGCCTTAGATGCATTGAGTAGAAGAGTGTTTCTACTGAAAAAATGTGCAATGAAGTTATATGATTTTAGGCCATGAGGGAGGTATATACGCAAGATAAGGATTTCAAATAAGCATGGGAGGCATGCCAGGAGCCAATGTAAATGGAAACGATGCCTTGGTTAGATTATTTTATCCAGGATGGAATGTTTCTCTGAGGAGTGAAATTATGTATACTGCAAGGATCAATGTGTGATAATCTGATCAAAGAAAAACATAGTAGAAGATTATGAGGTCATTTTGGGAATGGAAAAACCTTAGCACAACTAAGGGAATGCTATTATTATCCTAAGATGAGCACAAATGTGTGTAAGTATGTACAAATATTTAAGGTTTATCAGTCATCCAAAGGGTACAAACAAAACATAGGGTTATATCAACCTTTACCTATACCAAGAAGACAATGGGAAGACATTAACATGGATTTTGTGCTAGGATTACCAAGGAAAAAAAGAGGGAATGAATCCATATTTTTTATAGTTGATAGATTTTTAAAAATGGCACATTTTATTGCATGTAAGTAGAAAAGTGATGCGACAAGGATTGAACATCTATTTTTAAGGAAGTAGTGTGGCTACATGGGATACCAATGAGCATAGTGTCAGACATGAATACCAAGTTCCCAGGCAATTTATGGAGGAATTTATGGAATAAATTAGGAATGAGGTTGAATTATAGTTCAACTTAACATCCACACATTGATGGGAAAATGGAAAAGGTAAAAATATTAGGAAATTTGTTGCAGAATTTGATAGGAGATAAGCTAGGCCATTGGGATACCATGTTGGTACAAGCTGAATTTTCCTAGAATAATTTAGTTAACAGAAGCATAGGAAGGACCCAATTCCACATTTTTATGGGAAAATCCCAAGGGAGTGAAAAAAATACATGAGGTAATGAATAACTGGAGCGCGAAAGTAGAATAATATGCATAATTTACATGAGGAAGTGCACAAGAAATTAGGAAGGAGTAATCAAGGATACAAGGTGTGCATGGATAAAGGGTAGTGAGAAAAGGAATTTGAAGAAGGAGATAAAGTAATGTTATATTACTGAAGGAGAGGTTTCTTAAGGGGACATATAATAAGTTAAAGCTGAAGAAAATTGGTCCATGTAAGATAGTGTGCAAGATTATACCAAATTCCTCTAAGTTAGAGTTTCCAAAGGGATTATACATCTCTACAATTTTCAATGTTTCATATTTACATGAGTTATATGAAGGGGACACACATGTATACATAGCTGAAGGACAATGTGTACAAGAATTAGAGGAATAAGTGCTAAAAGATGAAGAAACTCTAAACATAAGAGACAACTACCAAAGAAAAGGGTTGAAGAAATAAAAGCCATACTAGACTCAAGGGTAATAAAAAAGATGTATGGAAAAGAATACATATAATATTTAGTAAAATGAAAGCAACACGTAGAAGAGGATTTGACATGGATAAATGTGAAGGAGCTTGGTTAGCTTGGCCATACTCTAGAGCCCGACTCATGAGACAAAGCTTACTTTTATTTACCCAAGGTTTTTGATGCAAGAGAATCGCATGACAAAGGTAACTACATAGATTTTGGAATTTTGGAGAAGTCAGGTGGTGTGTGTAAGAATTAACATAGATCAGCAATGAATACAGGGCATGATAGAAAGGTGGATGGTAGCACAAATTTTTTTTGACAAGGAGATCAAAGTGTGCATAGAGAAAATACCTGAAGACAAAAAAGACAAAAATGTGGGTATACAAAGGATGCTAGCTCAGATGTGACGTGGCATTTCATATGGATTTCTCTCAACTACCATGCCCGAGGTAGTTAAACATAATTAATGTATATAACTTTGAATTTAGGTTTGAGTACGATGGTGGGAAGATTCTGGAAGGAATTTCAAAATCATCATGAGCAGGAAACTTGTCTATAAATACCTCTGTGAAGCCTTGATTTGAGAGGTTAGAGAGGTGGGAGAAATTAAATTTTTTGGAGAGATATTTGAGGGCACTTGGACAATAAAGTTTTTTGGAGTTATCAATCATATATCTCTATAGAATGTAAATACCATTGTTTAAGAATTTTTTTTATATGTCGTATGGAATTCTAAGAAATAAAACCTAATGTTTAAGATGAATTTTCTGTTTTGTTTAGTCTACAAACATCTCGGGATCATTACGATATGGGTTGAAGTTAGATATTCCTTGATCCATCAAGGGAATCCATATTATAATCAAGTATAATCCTTTACTTTTCTAGGTTACATATTGAAATGTCAAGGAGTTCTATCATCCAATGGGGGATATCTCTCATAAACCATTTATGAAAGCTGGTATAGACGTTGTGACTATATGATCATATTTAATCTCATCAGGATTTATTTAGACCATTGATCAGAGACTTTGTTACATTTTAAAAGTGGAAAATTATTGTATTGCCATTGATATCATCTGCATTGATCTAGACCATTTGATAAATAATTATACACACTAATGTGATAGGGTTTGAAGATGAAAAATTACTCAATTTCCATTTGATTTGGTCAGGTTTCATCTCAGCCACCTATTGAGTAATTTGGTCCACAGAGTACAAAAATTTCATATCATAATCAATGAAATTTCATTGTATAATTCATTGGATATCCCTTTATCAGTTGAAGATATCCACAATACAATCAAGGATTAATATTTACTTGTCTAGGTTATATCTTTTCATGTTGAGGAATTATATCATCCAATCGAGGATATTCCTTGTCAACCATTTATGAAAATTAGTGTAGATGTTGCGACTATATGATCACAGTTGATCTCATCAGGATTGATTTGAACCATTGATATGATACTTGGGCATGTTATGGAAGTAAGATGTTGAGGTAGATGATTATTCGATTTCCACCAATCTCTTCTGGGTTGATTTGGACCGATTTTCAAATAATTATGCTTATTAAGGTGATATGGTTTGAAGATGAAAAATTACTCGATTGAGTTTGATCTAGATGGGTTTCATCTCAACCACCCATTGAGTAATTTGGTCCACAGGTTAAAGACGGTAAGTAGTTTCAATTTTTATTTAATTAGCATCAATCTTGTGACAAATCTAATCTAGCATTCACAAAATTAGAAAAGAAAAGAAAAGTAGTAGTCAGGCGGGTACTGAAATAAAAAATCATCCTGCCATTAATGAAATTCAGTGAGATATTTTGGGAAGGATTTTCTAATTATTATTTCCATGTTTGCATCTTAGTAAACCACTAAAGAGTTTTAGTGTTGTTGATGTGCTGAGTGTATTCAATTTTTTTAGAAGAAAGAAAATATAGCATAAGAGGTGAATTACATATATTTCCCAACACGTTCTATACAAGTATTATTTCAATTGTAGTTGTTAATGTCTCCTAAGAGGAAGGAAAAGGACAATAATCCCTTTACATACAAAATAAGGCCCTCTTCTAATCTAGCTAATCCTTCTAGAGACCTTGACATCATCATTCTAAAATTTGATAAATATGATGATACCGACATGCAGATTGAAAAAATTGGTCTTGCCAAGAAATTTCCTCCCAAAGACCTAATACCTTGATTTTTTCATTGAAAAGATAAAGGATATAGTTTTCATGATGAGCCTAGAAATTTTGATAGAAGATTATTGTTTTACCAATCTTGGGACCATAGGAAAAGTGCAGCCCCTGTAAAACATATATAGACCAATGACGTAGGAAAATTGGCTATGTCGAATTGCTTTATAGACCCATGTATTATCATTTGGTCTGTTGAGATATGTAACTCTAAAAAATATCCATTATAGGTAATGATGATGAAACCATAGTTAACCTTAACCGGATTGGTATCAAGAAATTTTTTAGGTTGGAATCTAAAGGGTCCAATGGTTGGATGAAAAATCTTTGGACTACGAGTTTTAAATTAACTCTAAGCTATGTAAGGATTCTTATCTACCAAGGTTTAGGAAGTGGCCTAAAGGATCCCATGACCATAAAAACACCTTATATATGATTCCAGGATACTTTCTGATGGTAAAATATTCTACAACTACATTCCTTCATCCAATATGATTCTTTGCGAAAATCTGTCGCGTGGACAGATCTATGGATAGACGAGCCAACAGTGTGCAGGGCTTAGCCCCTCTTTGAGACAGCAAAGCGAAACTGGTTTATTGCTACTTCTACTAGCAGGAACCTATGCAAGTCTCACAGATTCTGCCTTCGGGGGTTGGGATCTCATCCCAGTAGAGTGTTCTAGGCTGCGAAGAGAAAGGAATAAAAGAAGGAGAAGAGAAAGAACAGATCCGAAGGAAGAAAAGAAATGAATTCCAAAGCGGAAGGGTCAGAAGATCTATGCTTTGGGCTTGGTAGTAAACAGAGCCAAACCTACTCGCATAAATAAACAAAGCAATACTGATAAACAAATGACGGAAAAGTAGATATGAATTCAACAGAAAAGACACATGCAGATCTAACATAAGAAAGATCTAATGTATAACACAGTTATTGAGCACAAAGTCTGAATAATTGTATTAATTGTTTTTATCTGTTACAAGAAAGCTCAAAGTCTTTCTCTCCTCACCTCTATTTCTATCTGAAAAATGTTCACCTTTTGAATACAACAAGTATTCTAGTATTTATAGAAAGTGAGGGAGAGAGAAGGCAAAATGGAGCCAACCACTTATTCACAAGATATTTACAAAATATCCAAAAGTCATGTTGACTTTTACAACTTGGATGGATGACATCATCCCATGATGCAACATGGATGATGTCATCGTTTGTGCCAACACACTTCAGATATTTCGAAGAGAAAGTCGGAGAATAGAGAGGAGAAGAAGAAGAAGAAGAAGAAGAAGCTATTCATCATCATCATCCTGTGGCCTAAAAGGGGTCGCCTGTTTCTGATGCTGATCAGGAGATGAGATGTGGAACTGAGCGCGGTATTCCAAGAACTTGCTGATCATTGGCGCAAATTGATCCTGTGATGGATCCTTGTGCCTTTCACTAATTGCTTCGCAAGTTTCCCGCTCATCAATGAGCTTTTCGGGGACCCTGGAATAGTCTTTACCCGCCTCGATTAGGGACCCGATGAAGTCTCTACAGGCCAGTAGGTTGTTGATGGATTCGATGTCGAAAGTGACTTCTGGCCCTGTCCCTTGAGAAGCTAGCTCCTTGAAAATTCGGATAGTATCGTCAGCTGATCTCAAGGTGAGGGAAGGAGTGAGCAACCCTGGAGTCATAGATAGAACAATCTTCTCCATTTGATGCATCGCATCCAGGGCCTCTTCCTTCACCTTGTCTATCTTCTCTAACACAAATTCGAGCTGATCTATCCGATAGTCCAGAGTGGACATGATCTTGTTGAGGGTCCTTGGATGACCGAATACTCCAAACTTGACCAAATCTTCGACTGAACAGTCGAACATTTGTTGGAAGGCCTCGTGTTGGAGTCTGGCATTTTCGAGCTCTTCTGATACTGGACTTGCTAATGTTTGGAGTTCCTTATTCGCCTTCTCGATGTTCAGGTATAAACTAATATACTCGGCGATCACCTTTTCACTATCCTTAAGGATTTGGCTCCTCCAAGCAGAAACAGCCATACCTTGCTCGCCGATCTTTGAGTATTCATTGATCTTCTCCTGACTGAGCAGCTCAGGAGTCTCGGCGGCAGTTGTGGGAGGTGCACTTCCCATCTTCTGTAGGGCTTGAAGCAGGTATTTATTCTGCTCCTTCAGTAGCCTCTTTTCTTCCTTTGTTTCCTGAAGCTTTTCGCAGAGTGCATCAACTGCGGAAAGAGCTTCCCCCTGGAGACTTTCAGAGGATGTCCCCATTGTGACTTGGGTCACTGTGAAATCTGCCGGAGACAGATCTTCTTTTTCTTTGGTGAGATCGGGGTAGGCAATTTCCATAACTCTCTCACCTGCAGCGCTCTTGGAGAAGCGTGTAACCGGCTTGTGCTTCTTTGCTCCTTTAGCCGGAATGACTGAAAAGTCCATCGGAGCGATGGGGACTTTCCTCTTTGGTTGGCTCAGCTGCTGAGAGATCCAAGCTGGTCCTATTGAAGAAGGACCAGAGACAGAGGGGGAAGCAGCAACGGTAGAAGAGGGGAAGAACGTGGAGACACGCGGCGGCGGCATTGAAAGAATAGCCGAAGACATGCCCACGGGAGGAAGGGAAACCGCAGCTGTAGAAGACATGGGAAGGGAAGGGAGCCCGGAAATGAGGGAAGAAATGGAGGAAGACAAATCAGCGAGAGAGGAGAAGATGGACGAAGAGGCAGGGGAGAGAGTAGAAGAAGGGGGAGAAGACACAACCAAAGGAGTGGTTGCCGACATCTGAGGAAGGGGAGGAAGAGAAGAAGAAGGGATAGAAGGGACCTCTGTAGTTGTAGCGATGCCGACATCCTGGGTGGATGGGCGTATAGGACTATCCTCTGCCAATTCCTTCTCTGGCGAATCCAGGGTTATTACTTGTTCAGGCTCTGAAGGAAGAGGACTTTCAGGGGCTTCCTCCTGAATGGTGCTAGGCTCACCTTCCGCAGCTTTGCCTTTTAGCTGCTTCTTTGACCTTGGAGGTGCATTACCCAAAGGAGAAGTTGTAAAATCTACACCGAGGTAGATTAACCCATTCATGCGGCACCAATGCTCTGTTCTCCGCATAGTCTCCTTGACCCTCTCCTCGATTGTCTGAGGAGCCTTGCTTCTGTCAATGTCCGGGAAGGGCCAATCATCCCCTTCTGTGTCATTATATACTTTGTCTACTTCGTCTTCCGTGGTTTGGAAGCCTTTTGGGACAATAGCCACTCCGTAATGGATGATTTCCGTTAATGCTAAGCGAGAGTGATCCTTTCTTCTGAGTTCTACCTCATGGAGAACGTCAATGTAGATATCCTCAATCTGAGGGACATGAATCGGATCAAGCTTAGCCCTTGGTAGACAGCCCCTAGGGTCGAATGTAGGCCTTGCTGGGAAATCATGCTTTAGGTTGAGCAATTCTAGCTCAGCAAACATCTCCTTCGCCTTGTGATAGCTGGAGCATGTGTAACGGCCTACTGTGAGGGGGAAAGGAGTTCCGCCCTTCTTTCTCTTGAGGCACTTTTCATGGTATGTGACGAGCTGTCTTGATAGTTCCAATAAAATCAGCTTTGGTCCAGCATACCTTGGCAACCTGGTTGGTTCGCCCAAAAAGTTGACCGCCCTCAGATAGGTGAACGTGGGAAACTGGGTGAACAAGGCCCCCCACTTCTCTGTGACTGCCACTATGTTTTTGGTTGTCCGGCCATGAGTCAAATTTGGCCGCAACATGCACATGATGTGATAGAAGAAAACATCATTGATCTTAGCGAAGTGTTGGATGCTGTTCTCCAGCTTCAGCTCTTGATAGTATTCATATATTTTGGCCTGAGGCCAAGTTCCGCTTCGGTGCAGCCCTGGATAATCCCTTTCAGACGCAGCAGCATACACTACGTAGGAGTTCATGTGGAACACTCCTGTTGTAGCGAACTGTTGCAGTTGCTCGGATATTGTGCTGCTTATTATCTCCCCCCAGCAGAAACGCTGATCGGGCAGATTCTTATTCATTGTTTCCAGGTACCGCAGCATCCACTTATGGAAGTAGTGAGCATCTGAAAGACCGAAGACTCTGCTCAGGAAGGTGATTGTATCACTGAGTTCCTCTGAGAAATCACTCCGGTGGATAGTTTGAGGCCACCGGGTCACTACCTTCTTATTCTTGAGGTAGACCTCATTCATCAATTGCATGCACTTGTCTTCGTTGTCCTCCCAAGCCTTGAGGCATTCTTGCTGGCTAACAGCCACATAGTTTCGGTGGTGAGGGATTCCAAGCATCAACTCAAAGCGACGGGCAGTAAGGTTTATAACTACCTCGCCTTTGCTGTTCTCGACACATCTCGTGTCTTTGTTGAAGGATTGTGCAACAATCATCATGAACTCGTTATTCACAGCGCTGACAGGGATTCCTCCGGCAAAGTGCAGGGCGCTGCCTATCAATTTATCCATCCATGGACTCCTTGTCACTTTCTGAGTTCTTACCCAGAATTCCTCTATGTCAATGTGGCCCAGTTCAGAATCCCTGACATCCATATTACACTCTGCCTGTGATTCGGGCATTCTGACCCTCTGATATTTGTATTTCATTTCTTCTTCTGTTAGCTTTGCCTTCCCTCTTGGTTTGATGGGTCTCTTGCTTGACGTAGACATGTGTTCTTCAAGGCTTATCTGATGATCTGCACGTAGAAGGAGCGAAACCCAATCCAAGAAGCTTGAATTAGTCATTTGATCTTCCATTGGAATACTAGCAGAAGAAAGAGTTAGAACTTTTAAGGTTCGGGACGCAGGGCGCATGAAAAATGTATATAACAGGCTGAATAGTCAAGGCGCACAGGAAAAGGGTGCAACAGAGGTTAAGTTGGCGCCAAAGGCGCATGGCGCATGGATGAAGCAGACTGCATTATATAGAAGGGCGCACAGGAAATGCATGTTACATTGAGATTTGGTGCGCCCTTTGGCGCATGGGCAGATTGTGCAACATGGAAAAAAGGCGCGCCAAAGGTATATGGCGCGGCGCATGGAGGGTCTACACAACATCATGTACTTGCAACGGAAGGTGCGCCCGCGCCTTGGAGGTTTTACACTTGCGCAAATAACTCTTGCGTTGCATGGAAGCTGGGCGCGCCCTTTAGCGCATAGAAGAGGGATGCAACAGGGGTAAAAGATGCGCCAAAGGGATATAAGGAGGCGCGGGTTTCGAGCGTGTTACGGGCCGAAAGGGTGCGCCTAGGGGCGCATGATTTTTAACTGCAGCATGCTGGGTAGACGCGCCGAGGGGCGCGACTGTCTAAGGTGCAACATGACGCGGCAACGCGCCATGGGGAATACTTAAGCATTTTCACATTTCAACCTCCACTTCGAAAGGACGCTTGGCATCACTTAGTTTGATAAAATAGGATCAGACCAAGCCAAAATAAAACCATCCCTCCCTTTTCCATCAAATCCAGAAAGAGGGAGGGAGAGGAGAAAGAAAGCACAGACCAGGCAGGAGGAAGAAAACAAAAAGTTCAAGGAGGGAAACAAGCCAGGCACAAATACAACTGATGAAAACCAGCAAGCAAGCACACACCAAGAACTAAATGAAAAGAGGATGAACCTCTTACCTTAACAATATAGCCAAAATCCTTGAGCGGGTCCACAACTTGATGAAAATGACAGAGCAGGGGCTGACAAGTCCAGGGATATCACGTGCTCGATGGAAATAATGAAAATGACAGGGCGGGCACTGTTATATATAACAAAACTTTGTCATAAATGCGCCACCAACTTTTGAAATGGCGCATGGAAACAGCTGTCGACAGGGGAAAACGTGCGCCCTTTGGCGCATGGAAGGAAATGACAACAGGAGAATGAGCGCGCCTTTGGCGCATCAAACGAGTTGTCGACACGAAGCTATGTGCGCCCTTTGGCGCACCAAAACTTGATGTAACAAAGATATTACGTGCGCCCTTTGGCGCACCAAAAACTCACTCAACATCCTTTGGCGCACCGAAAGACGTGCTAACATGGAAAACCATGCGCCAAAGGCTTTTAAGGAGGCGCATCAAAAATTGATGTTGCAAGGCAAAACCATGCGCCCAGCCAAAAAAGGCTCAAAAAGACTAAGTTCAAAAACTGAATTTCCCGGGAAGGGATTTTACAATATTTTGAACGCGAAGGATCCCTAACGAGGGATCGAAACAAAATTTTCGGTAAGGTTATCGGTAAAATTGCCCTTGTCAATTTTACAGGATAACAGCTGGCTCTTTCTGGGGACTATCCCTGAGTGAAACTCGGGGGTAGAGAATCCCAGATCACATGTGCCTATCCATTGGGTACGGAGTCAAAAACAAGGGGGACCGGAGGGAGAACAAAGGAAACACACAAAAACCGAAAGCAAACACACGACTAAAGCAAACACACAACTAAAATAAACTGTACAAAGGAGAGAGCAAGCTCTACTTCCTGAAGATCTTGAGATGTTGCCCGCTGTAGGGAAGCGGGAGTTCAGCTCCATCCAGATAAGAGAGATAGAAACTATTCTCTCCATTGAGTTGCTTGATTTTGAAGGGTCCTCTCCATAAGGAGTCAAACTTTCCATGCATACCCTTTGGCTCTCTTCGCTTGTCCCAGAGAAGGACAAGATCTCCCACTTCAAAATTCCTCTGCTTGGCCTTCTTGTCGAAAAGCTTCTTCACTTGATTCTGATGTTCAGTGATCCTGTCGACCACCCTTACTCTCTTTTCTTCAAGTTCCGCAAGGTACATGATTCTCTTTTCCAGAGAACTTTGAAAAGTTTCATCTTCGATTGCTCGTGCCAAGCGTAGAGCAGGAAGTTCCGCTGAAATGGGAAGCTCGGCATCAGTGCCATATAACACTTGAAAAGGTGACATGCCGAGAGATCTCTTGGGGGTAATGCGGTCCGCCCACAAAGCGTCGTACAAAGACTTGTGCCACATCCGCTGATTTTCATCTACTAATTTCCGTATGATGGTCACCAAGTTCTTATTACTGGATTCTGCCTGACCATTTCCCTGAGGATAATAATCTGAGGCATGTGCTAAAGTTATCCCATATTCATAGCAAAAGCTAATAACTTCCCGGGAAGAGAAGTTAGAAGCATTATCAGCAACGATTTTATTTGGAATGCCAAACCTGACAATGATATTCTCTTTGATAAAACTGCAAACTACCTCGGAAGTGGCATGCTTGACGGGTATGGCTTCCACCCATTTAGTGAAGTAATCTGTTGCGGTGAGGACATAGCTATGTCCAGCACTCGATTGAGGATTGAGTGCACCAATAAAATCAATTCCCCATTGCCTGAATGGTTCATTGATAATGACCGGCCTTAGGGGGAGGGCAGCCAACTTGGGCTTGCCGACGAATTGCTGACAGGGTTCACATTTTGCCACCCAGGTAGCCGTATCTTGAAAGAGCGTCGGCCAGTAGTACCTGGCTCGAATGATTTTGTGCGCTGTCACGGAAGAAGAAAAATGGCCTCCACAGGCTGAGTTGTGAAAACTTTCCAGCAGTTTTACTTGCTGGGGCCTGTCAACACATCGCAGAAAGACACCGTCTATCCCGCGCTTATATAAACTTTCATCCCAGATGACATATTTAGCTGCCCTGAGCTTTATAGTACGCTTTTCCTTTGCAGTGAGGTGCATTGGGCATTCGCCGTAGGTAAGGAAGAAAGCGATGTCGGAGTACCATTCGTCACTAGTTGAAACAAACAAAACCAGAGGTAGAGAATCAGGCCCTTCCAGAGGGCTTTGCATTTCGTTGGTGCAATCTCCTCTTTCATCAGGATTTTCTGAACCCTTGTTCTCAGCCATTAGCTGACACAGGCCTTTGCCCCTCACCAGCTTGGTGGGTTTAATATCTAGGTCATATTCCTGGACCTTTGCGATCCAATTCCCTCTTAAGCTTCCTAACTCCTGCTGAGTTAGAATTGACTTCACCGCAGTGTCGGGAACTAGCACCACCGTATGCGAGTTCAGAATGTAATACCTGAAATTCTTCACCGCTTTGACAACGGCAAAGGCGTGCTTTTCTAATTGAGTCATCTTCAACTCGTGGGGCTTGAGGGGAGAACTCATGAATGCAATCGGGGATTCAATATCCTCTGAATTCTTTTGCATTAGGATTGCAGACACAGTATGTTCGGAGGCGTAACTATACATAATGAAGTTTTTGGAGAAATCTGGACATACCAGGACCGGTGCATGAGCAACAGAAGTTTTTATCTCTTCAAACGACCTTTTCCCCTCTTCACTCCATCTGAAAGTGGGTGATCCTTTCATCATGTTCAGTATGTGGCGGGTCTTCTCAGCAAAATCAGGGACAAAACGCCTAAGAAAGTTCACCTTTCCGAAGAAAGAATGAACACCATTCTTGCTTGTAGGCAGAGTAAGGCTTTGGATAGCCTTAACTCTTTCGGCATCAATCTTCGTTCCTTCTTTGCTAACCACATGGCCTAGCAATTTCCCTTCCGTAACCCCAAAAACAGACTTTTTTGGGTTAAGGGAAATTCCATGTTCTCGGCACCTGGCCAATACTTGCTCCAAGTGATCACAATGATCACTTCGTCGTTTGGAGAACACGGTTAAGTCATCTAGATAAACTACAATGACTTTTCCCATCATGCCTTTGAATGCAAAGTCCATGGCCCGCTGAAAAGTGGCACCAGCATTGGTTAGGCCGAAAGGCATCCTGCTGTAGGCAAATGTACCCCATGGAGTAGTGAATGCTGTTTTGAATTGATCTTCAGGCGAGACTTCAATCTGATTATAGCCTGAAAAACCGTCAAGCATAGACAGCATTTCTGACCCAGTTACTGCTTGCAGAACTTGGTCCATTATGGGAAGAGGGTAGTTGTCTTTCAGCGAAGCTTGATTCAAGTTTCGGAAGTCTACGCAGATGCGTATTTCACCGTTTTTCTTGCGTACCGGCACAATGTTTGCCACCCAAGTGCTGTGATGAATAGGGAAAATGATTCTTGCGTCCAGCATCTTCTGAATTTCGGCCTGAATGGTGCCCGAAATCTTGGGATTATAATGCCTCTGCTTCTGACGGAAGGCTCTGGCATCCTCTTTCAGCGGTATATCATGCTGAACGTCCTTTGGCTTGAAGGACTTTAAGTCGGCATAGGACCATGCCAATACATCCATATATCTTTTCAGCAACTTGACAAATTTCCGCTTTTCTTCTGGCGTGCAACATTTCCCGATGTTCACGAATTGCGGATGTGCCTCAGAACCTAAATTGACTGGTTCTGTCTCTGGAGATGAGCTAGGATCATCTCGCCTTTTCCTTTTCACAAAACGGTCATGCCTGTCAAACAGGCGCTCCAGAGAAACCAGGCCCTTTGGAATTTTATTTCCCTTAAGCTGACAAATGCCATCGTTCTCCTTTGTTTCGTGGTTTTGACTGTTGATGGATTCACGGCATGGAGAGGTGGATCCTTCAAAATACAACTCATCAAAATTTTCTGCTTTTTCTAGAAAGGCAATGAGGTGATTATCATCGTTGAATACCTGCCAATGCTGAGAGTTGTCTGGCACGCTTGGGCGGAAAACCACTTCAATGGTGTACTTGTTCGTCTTCAAACCCGGGTGTGGGAGCATGAGAGATGCCGAAACAGCCAACGAATCAGCCATGTCATTTTGAGCTCTTGGAATCGCTCCTATTGAAAAGGCATCAAATTCCTCAATGCTGTCCCATACTGCATTACGGTAGTGCCTGAGCCTTTCATTTTTTACTTGGTAAATCCTTTTGACCTGATTTACAACTAGCTCGGCATCACCTTGTGCCTTTAGATTTTTAATTCCTCTTTCCTTTGCAGCTTGCATACCGAGTAACAGAGACTCATACTCAGCAGTATTATTCGTATTGAAAAACTGCAATTTGAAAGAGAGAGGAATGACCTCCTCCTCAGGAGATATCAGCACAACCCCAGCGCCACATCCGCTAGTTGCGCAACTGCCATCAAACTGCAAGGTCCAGACCTTATTAAGGTCCTTTTCTTGAATGAAAACTTCCTTTGTATCCGCCTCGGTGGATAAGAAGTAGTTCCCCATCCCTGATGATTCAAAAAGGATTTGAGCTTTGGGGTCTTCAGAGCTAGTGACCAAGTATTTCTTTTGGGATTCCGGCTCCAAAGTTTGCATTACGCCCTTGACTGGAATTCTAGCTTTGGACCAGTCCATGTGAATTTCTCCACCAACTTCGCTGCAAAAACTCCTTCCCAGCAAAATTCCATAAGCTGCCGGAATGTCAGCGACAAGGACGGTCATCTTTACTCTCTTTTCAGGGAATGCTGCGAACGCGAATTGCGCGTCTTTGATTTGACCAATCAATGGCACTTGCTTGGTTTCCAATGAGTAACATCTGCCGAAAGGCTTGGTAAGAGTGAGGCCCAAAGCATGGGCGACTTTCGCTGGCATGACGTTATCTGAAGCTCCGGAATCAATTATACAGTTGCTCAACTTATGGCCATTGATTAGGAGGGAGAGATAGAAAGGCTCTATCTTGCCTGATGCAGATGTTGAGGCAACATTTATGTGGGATTCAGGAGGAGTGGAAAGGATTCCTTTAGGGGAAGCCTGATTAACTATAACAGCTTGGCTTTGGATATACTTAGTCAATCTTACAAGCTGTTCGGGGTTTGACTGAAGATACTCAGCTTCAGACATTTGGATCTTGGTCTTTTTTGCGTGATCTATTATATCAAATGCGGCCAAGGGTTGCGTAGGTAAAGGAATGAGTCCTTCACCCCGCGATGATGGAATAGGGTTACTGATCTTGATAGGAATATGAGAGGGCTGACTCGGAGGAGAGATAGGTGGAAAAGACTTCTTTGCAAAAGATTTAACAGGGAGTTGAGTGGGAAGAGGATTACCTCTTTTAACAATGGTTGGAGGCGCGTTTGACACGGCCTTCTCTTTCTGCGTATGGGCATCAACCTCTGCTTCTTTTCCTTGCGAGCGGGTAAAAACAGCGTAGGATTGTCCGCTTGCATAGCCTTGCGTACTCTCTTCTTCATCAGATTCGTCCTCATCAAATTCCATGTATCCAATAGTAGAGTCGCCAGTCGGTTCACCGACATCTTGATCATCTTCGCCTTGGAGCGAAGGTTCTTCATAGTATTGCTCTTCTTCCTCTTCAATTTCGGCCAAAGCATTGACCGGAGGAGCTTCAAGCGCCAACCGTGGAGCAGCTGTAGGCAAGCGCGGCCTTTGTGAAGCGTTGTTAGGAACAAAATTCCTCCGCGGGATATCCCGATACGAGGAACTGGGAGAGGCCTGGGCCAGCTGCTTCTTTAGTGCAAGCAAATCATTCGCCATTTTTTGGAATGCTGGATCAGACGAAGTGATAGGCGAAGGGCCCAAAGACTTAGGCTTTACTGATTCTTTTCTTAACTCGCCAGATATTATCAAATTGTCTTCTATACGGATGGCAGCAGCCTGAGCGAGAGGTAGAGTAGCTACTCGCTCTTGAAGGAGTAAGAAGCTAACTTTTGAACTCATGGCATTTACGAAAAAACACTTCTGGTTCTCCGGTGTTGGAAGCATGGCAGTAGGGACACGGTTGATTAGCGCATTGAACCGGGCGACAAAATCGCGCATGGTCTCATTTGCCTCCTTCTTCAGATGAGTGATCCGTGACAATAAAGTAAATGCATCCTCTGAAGGCTTATACCTGTCTTCAAAAGCGTCCCGCAAAGTTGCCCAACTAGTGATAGATCCGGCCGGCAAATGCTGAAACCATTCAGCTGCAGGCCCTTGTAGAGTTTCCAGAAAGAGGCGAACTGACACATCTTCATGAGTCACATCCAAAATACTGCATGACATAATGAAAGCAGAAATGTGGGAATCCGTGCTTTGATTTCCGCTCCCGTCGAATTTAGGAAAATTCTTTCGATTTCCGTGAGGGAGTGCGTGAACTGGATGTGGTAAAGCCAACGGACCCATAGCGTTTCCCCATGGTACCGCCATCTGAAAAGCCGGAAAGAGAACACGAGCCGGAAGTGTAGTTCCGCTGAGTAGCAAAGCACTACAAAGGGATGTGGATGCTCCCGGCAAAAGACTTTTTCTTCGTGAAGGCGAGACACTCCTGGATGACCGGCTAGCCGAGCTTAGCGCTGAAAAACGTGCCGGTGTTACGCTGAAATTGTGCCTCTGAAGCAGATCGAAAGTAGGATCGGCTTCTCCACGGGCTCTTCTGCTGCGCGTAAAAGGTTCACTCGCCAGTGTACCTTTCAGATCTGCAATATTACAGCGCAGATTTAAACTTTATTTTTGGGTGTACTTGCTGATTTTCTGGTTTTTCTGACAAAAACCAGCAGCATGCACTTTTCTGGATATTTGAAAATTATCCTCTTCAGAAACCGATTGCGGTTAAATGACAAATGACAGCGAGGATATGATGGCAGGGAAGATAGTAAGCCGATTTTTCGGATCTGGTTTTTAATTTTCAGAGGGTTTAGAACATTTCAGAAAATTGTTAAAAACTCAGATCTACGGAAAATGATGATTTTCGATAAAAACTCAGCGAACTAAAGATATGTAACAGGCCCAGATCTATGATTCTCAGAAGAAAATTTTCAATTTCGGGCACTTTTGCAAATTTTTGGATTTTCAACAAAAAGTTCAGATTTTGCAAACTGGCAGCAACCTGCTGATTTTTCCTGATTTTTTATTTTACTACCAGCATAGATCTGACAGATTTATCTGTTTCTGTTGGCGAAATCTGTTTAAAAATCCGATCCCCAGCGGAGTCGCCAAAAACTGTTGGTCCGAAAATCTGTCGCGTGGACAGATCTATGGATAGACGAGCCAACAGTGTGCAGGGCTTAGCCCCTCTTTGAGACAGCAAAGCGAAACTGGTTTATTGCTACTTCTACTAGCAGGAACCTATGCAAGTCTCACAGATTCTGCCTTCGGGGGTTGGGATCTCATCCCAGTAGAGTGTTCTAGGCTGCGAAGAGAAAGGAATAAAAGAAGGAGAAGAGAAAGAACAGATCCGAAGGAAGAAAAGAAATGAATTCCAAAGCGGAAGGGTCAGAAGATCTATGCTTTGGGCTTGGTAGTAAACAGAGCCAAACCTACTCACATAAATAAACAAAGCAATACTGATAAACAAATGACGGAAAAGTAGATATGAATTCAACAGAAAAGACACATGCAGATCTAACATAAGAAAGATCTAATGTATAACACAGCTATTGAGCACAAAGTCTGAATAATTGTATTAATTGTTTTTATCTGTTACAAGAAAGCTCAAAGTCTTTCTCTCCTCACCTCTATTTCTATCTGAAAAATGTTCACCTCCTTTTGAATACAACAAGTATTCTAGTATTTATAGAAAGTGAGGGAGAGAGAAGGCAAAATGGAGCCAACCACTTATTCACAAGATATTTACAAAATATCCAAAAGTCATGTTGACTTTTACAACTTGGATGGATGACATCATCCCATGATGCAACATGGATGATGTCATCGTTTGTGCCAACACACTTCAGATATTTCGAAGAGAAAGTCGGAGAATAGAGAGGAGAAGAAGAAGAAGAAGAAGAAGAAGCTATTCATCATCATCATCCTGTGGCCTAAAAGGGGTCGCCTGTTTCTGATGCTGATCAGGAGATGAGATGTGGAACTGAGCGCGGTATTCCAAGAACTTGCTGATCATTGGCGCAAATTGATCCTGTGATGGATCCTTGTGCCTTTCACTAATTGCTTCGCAAGTTTCCCGCTCATCAATGAGCTTTTCGGGGACCCTGGAATAGTCTTTACCCGCCTCGATTAGGGACCCGATGAAGTCTCTACAGGCCAGTAGGTTGTTGATGGATTCGATGTCGAAAGTGACTTCTGGCCCTGTCCCTTGAGAAGCTAGCTCCTTGAAAATTCGGATAGTATCGTCAGCTGATCTCAAGGTGAGGGAAGGAGTGAGCAACCCTGGAGTCATAGATAGAACAATCTTCTCCATTTGATGCATCGCATCCAGGGCCTCTTCCTTCACCTTGTCTATCTTCTCTAACACAAATTCGAGCTGATCTATCCGATAGTCCAGAGTGGACATGATCTTGTTGAGGGTCCTTGGATGACCGAATACTCCAAACTTGACCAAATCTTCGACTGAACAGTCGAACATTTGTTGGAAGGCCTCGTGTTGGAGTCTGGCATTTTCGAGCTCTTCTGATACTGGACTTGCTAATGTTTGGAGTTCCTTATTCGCCTTCTCGATGTTCAGGTATAAACTAATATACTCGGCGATCACCTTTTCACTATCCTTAAGGATTTGGCTCCTCCAAGCAGAAACAGCCATACCTTGCTCGCCGATCTTTGAGTATTCATTGATCTTCTCCTGACTGAGCAGCTCAGGAGTCTCGGCGGCAGTTGTGGGAGGTGCACTTCCCATCTTCTGTAGGGCTTGAAGCAGGTATTTATTCTGCTCCTTCAGTAGCCTCTTTTCTTCCTTTGTTTCCTGAAGCTTTTCGCAGAGTGCATCAACTGCGGAAAGAGCTTCCCCCTGGAGACTTTCAGAGGATGTCCCCATTGTGACTTGGGTCACTGTGAAATCTGCCGGAGACAGATCTTCTTTTTCTTTGGTGAGATCGGGGTAGGCAATTTCCATAACTCTCTCACCTGCAGCGCTCTTGGAGAAGCGTGTAACCGGCTTGTGCTTCTTTGCTCCTTTAGCCGGAATGACTGAAAAGTCCATCGGAGCGATGGGGACTTTCCTCTTTGGTTGGCTCAGCTGCTGAGAGATCCAAGCTGGTCCTATTGAAGAAGGACCAGAGACAGAGGGGGAAGCAGCAACGGTAGAAGAGGGGAAGAACGTGGAGACACGCGGCGGCGGCATTGAAAGAATAGCCGAAGACATGCCCACGGGAGGAAGGGAAACCGCAGCTGTAGAAGACATGGGAAGGGAAGGGAGCCCGGAAATGAGGGAAGAAATGGAGGAAGACAAATCAGCGAGAGAGGAGAAGATGGACGAAGAGGCAGGGGAGAGAGAGGAGAAGAAGGGGGAGAAGACACAACCAAAGGAGTGGTTGCCGACATCTGAGGAAGGGGAGGAAGAGAAGAAGAAGGGATAGAAGGGACCTCTGTAGTTGTAGCGATGCCGACATCCTGGGTGGATGGGCGTATAGGACTATCCTCTGCCAATTCCTTCTCTGGCGAATCCAGGGTTATTACTTGTTCAGGCTCTGAAGGAAGAGGACTTTCAGGGGCTTCCTCCTGAATGGTGCTAGGCTCACCTTCCGCAGCTTTGCCTTTTAGCTGCTTCTTTGACCTTGGAGGTGCATTACCCAAAGGAGAAGTTGTAAAATCTACACCGAGGTAGATTAACCCATTCATGCGGCACCAATGCTCTGTTCTCCGCATAGTCTCCTTGACCCTCTCCTCGATTGTCTGAGGAGCCTTGCTTCTGTCAATGTCCGGGAAGGGCCAATCATCCCCTTCTGTGTCATTATATACTTTGTCTACTTCGTCTTCCGTGGTTTGGAAGCCTTTTGGGACAATAGCCACTCCGTAATGGATGATTTCCGTTAATGCTAAGCGAGAGTGATCCTTTCTTCTGAGTTCTACCTCATGGAGAACGTCAATGTAGATATCCTCAATCTGAGGGACATGAATCGGATCAAGCTTAGCCCTTGGTAGACAGCCCCTAGGGTCGAATGTAGGCCTTGCTGGGAAATCATGCTTTAGGTTGAGCAATTCTAGCTCAGCAAACATCTCCTTCGCCTTGTGATAGCTGGAGCATGTGTAACGGCCTACTGTGAGGGGGAAAGGAGTTCCGCCCTTCTTTCTCTTGAGGCACTTTTCATGGTATGTGACGAGCTGTCTTGATAGTTCCAATAAAATCAGCTTTGGTCCAGCATACCTTGGCAACCTGGTTGGTTCGCCCAAAAAGTTGACCGCCCTCAGATAGGTGAACGTGGGAAACTGGGTGAACAAGGCCCCCCACTTCTCTGTGACTGCCACTATGTTTTTGGTTGTCCGGCCATGAGTCAAATTTGGCCGCAACATGCACATGATGTGATAGAAGAAAACATCATTGATCTTAGCGAAGTGTTGGATGCTGTTCTCCAGCTTCAGCTCTTGATAGTATTCATATATTTTGGCCTGAGGCCAAGTTCCGCTTCGGTGCAGCCCTGGATAATCCCTTTCAGACGCAGCAGCATACACTACGTAGGAGTTCATGTGGAACACTCCTGTTGTAGCGAACTGTTGCAGTTGCTCGGATATTGTGCTGCTTATTATCTCCCCCCAGCAGAAACGCTGATCGGGCAGATTCTTATTCATTGTTTCCAGGTACCGCAGCATCCACTTATGGAAGTAGTGAGCATCTGAAAGACCGAAGACTCTGCTCAGGAAGGTGATTGTATCACTGAGTTCCTCTGAGAAATCACTCCGGTGGATAGTTTGAGGCCACCGGGTCACTACCTTCTTATTCTTGAGGTAGACCTCATTCATCAATTGCATGCACTTGTCTTCGTTGTCCTCCCAAGCCTTGAGGCATTCTTGCTGGCTAACAGCCACATAGTTTCGGTGGTGAGGGATTCCAAGCATCAACTCAAAGCGACGGGCAGTAAGGTTTATAACTACCTCGCCTTTGCTGTTCTCGACACATCTCGTGTCTTTGTTGAAGGATTGTGCAACAATCATCATGAACTCGTTATTCACAGCGCTGACAGGGATTCCTCCGGCAAAGTGCAGGGCGCTGCCTATCAATTTATCCATCCATGGACTCCTTGTCACTTTCTGAGTTCTTACCCAGAATTCCTCTATGTCAATGTGACCCAGTTCAGAATCCCTGACATCCATATTACACTCTGCCTGTGATTCGGGCATTCTGACCCTCTGATATTTGTATTTCATTTCTTCTTCTGTTAGCTTTGCCTTCCCTCTTGGTTTGATGGGTCTCTTGCTTGACGTAGACATGTGTTCTTCAAGGCTTATCTGATGATCTGCACGTAGAAGGAGCGAAACCCAATCCAAGAAGCTTGAATTAGTCATTTGATCTTCCATTGGAATACTAGCAGAAGAAAGAGTTAGAACTTTTAAGGTTCGGGACGCAGGGCGCATGAAAAATGTATATAACAGGCTGAATAGTCAAGGCGCACAGGAAAAGGGTGCAACAGAGGTTAAGTTGGCGCCAAAGGCGCATGGCGCATGGATGAAGCAGACTGCATTATATAGAAGGGCGCACAGGAAATGCATGTTACATTGAGATTTGGTGCGCCCTTTGGCGCATGGGCAGATTGTGCAACATGGAAAAAAGGCGCGCCAAAGGTATATGGCGCGGCGCATGGAGGGTCTACACAACATCATGTACTTGCAACGGAAGGTGCGCCCGCGCCTTGGAGGTTTTACACTTGCGCAAATAACTCTTGCGTTGCATGGAAGCTGGGCGCGCCCTTTAGCGCATAGAAGAGGGATGCAACAGGGGTAAAAGATGCGCCAAAGGGATATAAGGAGGCGCGGGTTTCGAGCGTGTTACGGGCCGAAAGGGTGCGCCTAGGGGCGCATGATTTTTAACTGCAGCATGCTGGGTAGACGCGCCGAGGGGCGCGACTGTCTAAGGTGCAACATGACGCGGCAACGCGCCATGGGGAATACTTGAGCATTTTCACATTTCAACCTCCACTTCGAAAGGACGCTTGGCATCACTTAGTTTGATAAAATAGGATCAGACCAAGCCAAAATAAAACCATCCCTCCCTTTTCCATCAAATCCAGAAAGAGGGAGGGAGAGGAGAAAGAAAGCACAGACCAGGCAGGAGGAAGAAAACAAAAAGTTCAAGGAGGGAAACAAGCCAGGCACAAATACAACTGATGAAAACCAGCAAGCAAGCACACACCAAGAACTAAATGAAAAGAGGATGAACCTCTTACCTTAACAATATAGCCAAAATCCTTGAGCGGGTCCACAACTTGATGAAAATGACAGAGCAGGGGCTGACAAGTCCAGGGATATCACGTGCTCGATGGAAATAATGAAAATGACAGGGCGGGCACTGTTATATATAACAAAACTTTGTCATAAATGCGCCACCAACTTTTGAAATGGCGCATGGAAACAGCTGTCGACAGGGGAAAACGTGCGCCCTTTGGCGCATGGAAGGAAATGACAACAGGAGAATGAGCGCGCCTTTGGCGCATCAAACGAGTTGTCGACACGAAGCTATGTGCGCCCTTTGGCGCACCAAAACTTGATGTAACAAAGATATTACGTGCGCCCTTTGGCGCACCAAAAACTCACTCAACATTCTTTGGCGCACCGAAAGACGTGCTAACATGGAAAACCATGCGCCAAAGGCTTTTAAGGAGGCGCATCAAAAATTGATGTTGCAAGGCAAAACCATGCGCCCAGCCAAAAAAGGCTCAAAAAGACTAAGTTCAAAAACTGAATTTCCCGGGAAGGGATTTTACAATATTTTGAACGCGAAGGATCCCTAACGAGGGATCGAAACAAAATTTTCGGTAAGGTTATCGGTAAAATTGCCCTTGTCAATTTTACAGGATAAGGAGGAAAATAACATGAAGGAATTTTGGGTTGAATCATCATCCATGGTATAAGGAAGAGGTTTCTAGGAATATTGTAAAGATTGATGATCTTGGTGCGATCAAATTCCACTATGTTATGTTTAAGTTGTGTGATCAGAGGAAGATGAAAAAGGATCATGGTCATAAAGGTGACTTTAAACACACTATTGACTATACATACAAAATGAAACTAATTATGGAAAAACATAATATTCAACACATAATAATCCTTTTCTCTATTCAATATTCATTATGATAAAATTACAAATATATAGGGAGATGATTCCCTAAATAATAAGAAACCAATTTTTCCCTCCACCCAATAATACACGAGTGATTTTAACAACACAACTCACTTACAAACAAATAACAACATGAGTTATTTTATTAACAATTCATAAACAAAATTTTACATTTACATAATAATAATTACCCATGTAATTATTATTTACAATAATGGAGCACTAACTTAGATTTCCTAACATTCCCCCTTATTGCGAACATGGGGAAAACATCAATCTCGTGCCTTCACCTAATTTAATGAATTGGTGATTTTCACATGAAAACCATAAACCTAAATGATGGTTTTACATATGGCTTACCAAAAACCAAAACATTTGGTTTAACACAAACCAAAAGATGATGGTTTTGCATATGGTTTACCAACAAGAAAAAGTGGTAGTTTTACAAGTGGTTTACCATCAACAACAAATGATTGTTTTTTAAGTGGGTTACCAACAACCACATTATGATGTATAGTACATTCATCAGCTCTCATCACATCTTACCTCAAGGAATAACATTGAAAATTATTCTCATACACAAATATGGAAATGGAACATTAGTATTTTTTTCCCTTGTAAATGTGAAATTTCCACTTATTCACACCACACAAGAACAAAATGATGAATGAAATATGAAGCACAACGCAACTAGAACTATGGAAATACAATGGAAAGAACACTGAAAAAATTGAAAGAAAAACACATATGTCACCAAACCGTTATGTGGCCTCATCGATTGTGACTAATGAGAGGTCATTGATTAACCTCCAACCTTCATTTTCCTCCTTCCTACAATGACTTGCTTAGTAAAAAAATCGTTAGAAGTATAACCACATTATTATTTAATGGGTTCATCCTCATTATCTGATTTTTTTCTATGACTATATTACCTTCATTTTTTTTAATTTTTTCACTGAGAAAATATTTAGCTCAACTTATATGGTATGTGGAAGTATGTCCCTTTTTATTGTAGTAGAAACACTCAATTTCCCCCTCATTTTAAGATAAATTCTAGTTCCTTTTCAAGTACAATACAATATCTTCTATGTCTTATTTAGTTATTTTTTCTTTAGCTAGAAGAGTAGAAATCATATCATCTAGTTTATGAGAAGGCATCAGACCAAGAGTGAAACACCATTTCTATACTCAGGAGGAAAACTATTCAACAAAATAGATTTTCCATCCTCTTTATCAACTTCATATTTAACTTCTACCAATTATTTCATGAGGGATCATAACTAATTGATATGACTTGTGAAACTGACTCCATCATTCATTATAAATTTAAACAATTTCAATTTTATAGAAAAAATTGCATTTAAAACTTTACCACTATAAGTCTTGTTCAACAAATCCCATATTTCCCTAGATGGTTTTTCCAAATCTACATGGTTAAGTTCAGAGTCTAAAAATACAAGCCACATTAGAGATTTAGCCTTATGATATATAGTTTTCTGTTCTAATAATTTACTAGCATCTATGGTTCCATTTCTTTGTCACATATTATTACCCATAGATTTTTATTCATTAATTGCATTTGGATCTTCAATTTCCAGGTATAAAATCCGATCTCATTGAACTTATCTACTAGAATATCCATTGAATAACATGGATTTTAAAAAATCACAAATAATATGAATATTAACTCACTTTTGTTGTTCTACATATAAATCGATGCCGATCTAATAATTGTTGATGATTGACCAGAGAATCGATGTTGATTTGTATAATCATTTCTGATTGAAACATGGTTAATGTTGATCACTGTTAAAAAGAATGTGACATAAATTCCAGCCAAAATGAGCCAAATTTCATACCAACAAGCTTGGAAATGTTCACGAGAGCTGTCAAACTACATAAATCATGTGATGTTTCTTTGATACCAAATGAAGAGAAAACATAAGATTCAACACACAATAATCCTTTTCTCTGTTCAATATTCATTATGAGAAACTTACACATATACAGGGAGGTGATTCCATAAATAATAGGAAACCATTTTTTTCCTCAACCCAATACTACGTGAGTGGTTTTAAGAACCCAACCCACAAAAAAATAACAATATGAGTTGTTTTATTAATAACAACTCATAAATAAACTGTTATATTTACACAATAATAATTACCCATGTAATTATTATTTACAATAATGAAGCACTAACATATATTTACGTAAAATTTTTAGGTTTGATCATCATCCATTGTTTGAGGAAGAGCTTACCATGAATATTTTAGAGATTGATGATCTTGGTGCAATTATATTACACCATGCTATGTTTAAGTTGCATGATAAAAGGAAGATGCAAAAAGATCATGGTTATAAAGGTTCCTTTAAACACATGACTGAATATGCATCCAAAATGAAACTAATTATGGGAGAAACATGGAAAATCCCTTTAAATTCCAACAAATATTTTTAAAAAAATATGGAGGTGATGGTGTCAAGTTTTCTGCTAGTGACATTCCTCGTATAGATGTTAAAAAATAACTAGAGGTCCAATCTCAACCAATGACCATTCAACCAGGGAAACATGGAGTAACATGGTCCATTGATGACACAATTATGACACCAAATGTTGTAAGAGTCCAAGAGCTAGATGAAAAAGACCTTGTTGAAAAAGAGACACAATCTAAATAATTTCTAAACATTATGGATGAAGAGGAAGAGAGAATAATTGTTAATACACCTAGTTGTTAGGAATAAAGTATTCAATGTGAATATTATACATAGTGGTAAATATGTGTGGGTGAGTTTTTAGTAATAAAAACTCATGTAAGTTGTTATATTGGGCTGATTAGTTATATATGAATGGTGGTGGTTAAAACCACTCATGTATTTATGAGGATTGGTTTGTATTTTTCTTATTATTTAGGAGATATAAAAAAATATCAATGTATGATTGTTTGAAGCAATAAAATAACTTTTATATTTTCTAATTGATTACAAATGAATATTTTTCTTCATTTGGTATCAAATCAGGAGACCGATCTGAACTTTTCTATTCTTGTTCATCATTTTCAAAGACAAATAATGAAGACCATGTGCTAATTCTCACATTTTACATAGCATTTGTTGCTTGAAAAGTAGAGGAACTATGTAAACCATGAGAAATGTTGTTTTCATTTATTTGTATCAGAACTAATTTTAGTTCTTGTTTGGTGTAGCAAGATGTTTACAAAGTATATTTACAAATATTGTTGATTCATTACATCTTCCTAGAAAATACTTTATTTGTTTTTACTCTAGTTTTGTTCTAATTTTTTGTATTTGAATATTTTTTTATGAAGAATTTCTGATTTGAAAAATAAAACAAATTTATGGAGATAAATTTACATTAAAAGTTGTGTAGTTTTTGAATTTGAAGCATTAGCGATACTATTTTTGGTGAGATACTTCTATGGAAGGATGCATTAGATAATTTTCACAAAATATACATGGTCTGACTTAGATTCCTAAACTAATTCTCTTATGAATTGATATCCTCTCATCAGTTTTGGATGGTTGGTATTGAGATCCCATGCTCACTTCCTTGCATACATTCAAACTACCTTCTAGCTCTACCCTACGATGAGAATCCTAAAACCCTTTTATACAATGACATAGAAGCATCATTAGCACTCTGCAGACCCAAATCTATGTTTTTTGGTGTTTAAAGAGGAAATTAACTAAAATCCTATTGGTGAAGGTTCATATCACATCCCAACCACATAATTTTCCCAACACTCTTCCATTGATGATACAACGTCCTCCATAACCATCGCTTCCACCTGTAAACTTCCTGATATAGTTATCACCCTTTATTCAGGGAAAAGTTTAGTGGTGATTTTTTGTTAACTCATGAATATTCTAGTTTTACAAATTGGTATTTGGTGATTTTTTAGGAGTATTACCAAGGACCCTTTCACCTAAATTATTGGGATGCAAGATATTTTTTTGAGTCTATATCGTCACTACCTCAAAAATCAAAATGGGAATAATCACCAAATTATTTATCATATAAGAGTCCCATCACACCACACACGTATATAATTTTAGTTCATCATAAGGTATATCTTACACTGAAAAACTTGTAGACACCCACCTACACATCTAGATGACCATCTACACATGCATATGCCTAATATCACATACATACACCCACGAAATTTTTTGAGATCTTTCTGTAAAAAAATGGAGTCGTTTCGACAACCAGATCAAAATTTATGGCCTTTGCAAAATATGCCACTCATTATAGACACCCATCTACATACGAAGACACTTGTCTACACATGTATATGCCAATCTACACATGTAGAATCCCAGTTACACATGCATACATTCATACAAATTTTCGATACCTTTCTGATACAAAATAGAGTCAGTTCGAATCTCAAATCAAAAGTTATGGCCTTCATAAGACAGTTCACCAAATTTTGATCTCATATGCACATGTAGACACTCATCTACATATGTAGATGCCCATAAAATGTTTTGAGATATTTCTAGAAAAATGTATTTGTTTTGACATCTAGATCAAATTTTATGGAATTTGAAAGACAAGACACTAAATGCAGATGCCCATTTATATGTGCAAACGCATGTCTACATGTGTAGACGACCATCTCCATGTGTAGATGCCCATCAACATGTTCAGACATAGTTCTGCATGTACAAGCACTTGTTTGTAGTAGGATATTATACAGATATCCATATGCATCGATATACCATATAAACATCCATATGCATATGAAAATATGCATCTATATCACCCTTTTAGTCTCTCCCCAACACACCTTTTCCCAAAAAAATATTTTCCTTTGTCACTATATAGATTTTTCTCTTATTCACCATCAATATGAAACCCATTTTTATAAATTCACCAAAAAGTCTAAGTTATATATTTTTAATGGGTCTTAATATTTTCCCCGCCTTTATTTAGGATTTTATTCTATTGTGATTTGTATTTTGGTTTTTTATATTTTTTAATATCTCATCCAGTTTAAGTTTTTCCATGTTTGTATTGTTTTAGGAATGTAATTAAATACTAATTTTGATATATATATTTTTTCATTGTATTGGTCAAATTATTATTATCGAGTCATTGTTGTAAGAGTTAGTCTCTATGTAATTTATTCCCATAAAAGTTGGTAAGTCAAAAACTATAAGATTTTTTTTGGTTGGAAGTGATGTTTACCATGTCAGTTAAAATTATGGGGGGGGGGGACAATATGGAAAGATCAACTCCCTTTGAAAATTTAGAAGGAAAATACTTTCACAAATGAAAACTATAGACACAATTGATTTTTATTGAAAGAAATCTCTGGACTGTTGTTGACAACACTGCTACCCGACTGATTGGCAATGATGACCTCAACAAGTGGAAGATCAAGGACAAAAAATCCTTCACCACCATTGGATTATGAATTTCCAAGCCATATTTACATCATATCGACTTACAAAAATTTTCTAAATAGATTTGGGCCACATTTAACACACTCTTTGGTTAACAAAATGGTAGTTTAAAGATAACAATGAAGCAAAAAATGTTTGGGTTAAACATGTAAGAAGGGAGATATATCGTTTCTCACATCAACAAGTTCTGATATCTTATAATAAAACTAACAAGAATATGATTTAATGAAATTAAATCTAAAGCAAGGACATTACTGATCAAATAAAATAATAGTAAAACAAAAGATCTAGATAAATAAGCACAAACAAGAGTGATAAATAGGGTTTATAGAATGAATCAACTTACCTCCATAGGTCTAAATTAATTCTTGGATGATGAAAGTTTTGGAAAGGTGAATTATGGATGGTTTAATCTATGGCTTATAAACTGGGATGTGAAAATATTAGGGATAGAATCACCTGGGAGAGGACAAGGCTGCCTAGGCACTAGTGTTTGTTCTAGGCATTGGTTTCTGTAGAGTAGCTTCACTCCTGATTCTTTTTGTATCGCTCTTTGTCACCTTTATTTTGGTTTAGGCCATGTCAAGTTTGATGTACTTCTACTATGTAACACATGTACCTAAAAAAACCTATATACCTACACAAGTCTCAAACACTTATTAGATGATTACAAATATGTATATGATTCAGTTGAACTTACCTCAACAATCACCCCAATGTGATTACAATCAAGTGTTGTACTAATTTTCAAATTCAATGCAGTTCTTATCTGTGTGTGTGTGTGTGTGTGTGTGTGTGTGTGTGTGTGTGTGTGTGTGTGTGTGTGTGTGTGTGTGTGTGTGTGATTAGAATAGTTTCCCTTAAGATAGGATGTCCTAGTTCCAATCAAACAAAGAATAACAAGCTACAACTACCTTTTCCTAATGTAAATATGTGGTATGGAATTCAAAATAAACCCTCCTATGTAGTGAATTATGTAGTCCCAAAATGCATTCATTGATGTACTACATAGAAAATATTAGCTCATTATATTAGTATGTTCCTCTTGAATGCTTACCCCCTAATGAGGGTAAATAAGACATATATATATATATATATATATATATATATATATATATATATATATATATATATATATATATATATATATATATGACACCTTCACTTAAATTTCATCATTAAAAAGTTAAAGAATTACTAAGGGTGATAAATAAAGATAAGAAAGAAGTAACAATCAAAAAATTAGAAAAAGAGAGGAAGATAGATTGTAGTGCCCATGTGCTCTTGTCTCTAATGGGAATTTCCGTATAGGATGTAAGAAAGATAAAATAATGGGTGGAATTAGATAAAACGATGTCATCTAGTGTGCAAAATTTGAAGGTGTAATTCTAGAAAAAATAAAGCAATAAGGATAAGAAAGATAAAAGCAATGTCAAAGAAAAATAAGTGTTGTTAATGACTAGTTCTCTTGCTTAGGAATCATGCATATAAATGAAGTATTTAGAGCTTAGATATGCATAGTAACTGCATGATTTAGTGACTACATTTTCACCCACTTTATGCTGGTGAATAAGGATTTAGTGGCATAAAGTAGAAAATAGAAGTGTACCTTGGAGATTTGAAAGAAGGTTGTGCCCAATAACATGCTGAATGAAACAATGAAAAATGTTTACCATGGAATTCTAAGGGAAGGGAAGGATAAGGATCCCAGGGGTGATTTTTTTGTGTGTTGATTGATAATGATGCATGCATGTAGTTCCTTGGAACATCATATTTACTAGATCATTCTTGATATTTTCTTCATGGTTTCTTACATGCTTTGCCTTGGTTCGGATAGGATATGACCTGTAAAAGAAAAAAGTGTAGTCAATGTTCATGGTAAATGAAATTGAAATTTAACTTGAAACATATGTAAAATTGGAAATGTATATTGGAAAAAATAAAACAAGGGGTTAGAGTACACCTGAAATGTTGAAAGAGAAAGGGGTAGAAATTTATTCCTTCTTATAGACTTGTTTCTTAGGAGCAGATTGGAATAATATGAAGGATTGTGGCGTCCTATCACCAAACTATGGATTTGAGTATCTTAATGCTAAAATTTAGATTTATGCATCATTTTGACGCTAAGGGAAAGTGTATTAGGGGAGCTTATAGGATTTTCCATCCAACCATTAATGCTTCCCCATGAATAAGTTCCATTGTAGATGATCACAAACCTAATTTGTAACTTTCCTTATGTGACACATTGTTCTAGGCATATCGATGTCTTGTATATGACTTAGGTGCTACTTCATTACTTATTCCTACTTTGGTTCCTAAGTAAGTAGTTAGTTCCTTGTATAGTTACTCGTAGTAACTGATTGCAATCTAAAAATGAGTGTGTAATTATTGAAATTAGAGAATAATGTAACTTTACAACTGTTGAGAACTACTTTGTAGCTATTTTTACCTAGGATAGGAGTTTCTAGGTTGGAAACTAGCACCCACCACTCCTATTTATACTAAGTGGTTCTGTCTAGGCCAAGTTTTGTGGCCAAGTCTATTTGTTTCCATGTTATGTAACTAAAAGCTATTCAATTCATGTTTACTATGATTTTATAGTTGCTGGGAGGGTGAAAAGGTTCAACCAATATTTTCCCCAATCATTTAGGGTGTGTGAGATGAATAAAAGAGAACACAGCCCAAACAAGGACGTCTAAAACTGATATGCATATATGATATAGGTATTCTTGTAGGGGGATATGGATTACATATGGTAGTTACCATGGTGTAAGAAAAAGAATTGAAAATGCTAACATATAAGTGTTTGTGAGAAAAAAGAAATGCACACACAAATTAAAACTAGTAAAAACATATAGGAAAACAACAAATAAGGACATAATGAGGAGCTGATAGCATACATGGGACACCACTTAGGATGTCATAAGAAAATTAAATCTTTCAAGCCTTGTGTAAACAAGGAGATAATTAAAAATAGGGTATAGCCCAAAAAAAAGATACAAACAAACTAGACAACTATGAATTAAAGGAAACCTGCAAGGAAAATGCTACACATAAAGTTCTTGTTAACATGTTAGGAAATATAAATAGTACTCCACAATGTAAGATCTGAATATAGGAATGAAAATGTGAAATATTGTGATGATAGAACCTGATAGTAAGTAGGAAAATCTAGATGCCCCTAGGAGCATTAGTGGGACTGGTAATGGAAAGGGAAAAGAATCATACATCATGTAACAACTTGTAAATGATATGCATTCACCTCAAGATACCATGTGAATGCACATGTGTGTATGAAAAGTGATAAAACATACTGGGAAACATAGTAACATAATAAGAAAAGGTATAACATATAATAGTATAAGAAAGAAAGATTACATCCAATCAAGATATAAGAAAACATGTATTTGGATTTTTAATTACAAATATGTGAAAGAGAACAACTAGAAGGGAGGAATAAGGATGCCCCTAGAGTATGCGTGTGTGTAAAGTGATGTTCACATAGGAATACCATTAACACTAGAGTATGAACTGAAAAAAAGAGTGCATCATCATGTGATGTGGGGAATTAGGATGCCCCCAAGTGTGAATGCCAAAATGATCTATGCAATGAGAGTACTAGGAAAGGGCCCACAATTAGCTGATTTAAAATAACCAAACATGTAAAAATGATCTAGAACCTGATGATCACAGGAGAGTGCATGATGCCACATATATGGAATAGGTTTGGAATGAGCATGTTGATAAAGAGAGTGCAAAATATGTCTAGATGGATCATGTGATGCATATGACCTATGTGAATAGCTTCCTCTATGAGGTGGGATATGTGATCTACAAATGTGTCAAGGCCTATCAGTAGGATCCATGCATGAAGTAAACTGTGATGTATGTGCAAAAGGTGCTATAGGAGGAACACAAGATCTAGATACCATAAGAGGTGTTAAGGATAAGGAGCCATCATGAGAAGGAGAATATAGACTAGGAGTAGGAGAAACTTAATATACAATTGCTAGAGGACATAATGGAGAAGATGTTCATGGTGGAATGCCACAAATATTAATAAGATGATGCTCATGTATGCACTTAAGGCATAAAAAATAAAAAATGCACGAATTTGGCATCTCGAAGCCAAGTGAGTCCTAAAATTATGTCACAATGTGAAACAATAGACCAAACAATAAATGGAATAGAAATAGTAAGATGCCTAATAGAAATGGGTAAAATAACATCACCATAAGAAGTGGGAGATCTACATGTCATTCAAGATAAAGGGAATCAATTTAAATACAAGAAAGATAATTAGTATGCATTTTACTTGAATGTAGGATGTAACATAACATTGTTGATGGCATGTGGCCCAATAGAAGCATCGATGTGTAATCTATGGGAGGAGAATGAGGCATAAAAAATCAACATCAGTGAAAGTGATAACATGTGATGGGAGATCAATATCACCAATAAGAAATACAAGGGGGTGATTTGAAGAAGTAGGAGGAGGCACTATGTGGTAGGTATGATTAAAATATGACTCGAGGGATGATTTGTCATGCTTAGGTAATGGGTCATTGAATTTTTTATCATGTTATTGTCATTGGTAGATTTGGAATTGGAAGTAGCAGATTCAAGTAATTAGATATCATTATTTTCAATGATATCTTGAATTTCATGGAAAATCTTGAAACACTTGTTAGTAGAATGGCCATTACATCTATGGTAATGAAAATGTGCATAGTCATAAAAACTCTTGCTATGGGGCCTATTAGGATTATACTTGAGAGGAGGTGGAAGAGAAATTGATTGCTTTCAATGAGTTGGGGCAATATCATACGGGGAGGATAAGGCAATTAACTGAATGTACAGTAAGGAGCTTGGAGATAAAGCTTAGGAGGTTGAGAAACAACATTCACATTAGGATTAACATCATTAGACTTGGGTCTAAAGGGAACGTTGCTTGGAAATTTAGAAGAGGAATGATCAGAAGTATTAGAACCATATTTGAGTTTCACAAAGAAAGTAACTTAGTCTCATGAGTCTTCAAGATATGTCATAGATGGTCAAAATAAATATAAGAATAAAAATGGACACATTCTTACAAAGGATGAAAAATAATTTGAACAAATAGGTCTTGCAATTCAGATTCAACTAATACATTTTTAATTTTAGAAATATCATTCTTGTAACACAATATGTAACTAAGATGTGAATTATATCCTTGTTTAATTTTATCCATTTGTGCATAAGATAGTTTTGTTCCAATATTCACAAAAAAATGAGCTAAAAAAATCAGCAAGAGTACTAAATGATTTTATAGAATGCAAGGATAAGTTATAGAACCATCACATAGGATAATCCTATAAGATCCCAACGAAAGACTTGGTCAAGAGGGTGTCATCACATGCATAGTCCAAGAAAGCAACATGAAAGTATATAAGATGATATTGAGGGTCTCCATGACCATCAAATAGAGGAAACTTTGGTCAAAAAAAATTGAGAGGGAGTGGAGAAGAAGACACTTTGGGTGTAAGAGGACTATGAAGAAGAAGTGAAGAATCAAGGGATGGGGAGGAAGAAGAAGTATCTTGTTGCAACTGATTTTTTTCTTACAAATCATAATAAAGAGACACTAAAACATAGGAACCAGAAAAGGAATTAGGTTGGATGTCTGAAATAAGAGGAGAGAATAATGAGTAAAAGGGTTAGGAATAAACACATGAACTGTGGAGACTCCAATATTAGAAGGAGAGAAAGAAAGTGGGATGTAAGAAGTAGTGGTGGTAGAGAGTTCCAAGGTACGAATCATACTATTATGGGTACCATTATCACAGGCACATTGGGTAGATAATAGAGCATCGATGATATGTGAAACATGGGTCAGATGATCACACATTACTGAGAAAAAATTAGTAAGGGTATGCAATTCAGCATGATCAATATTGGTATATTCATTATAGGAATGTTCATTATTGAATGCTTCTATTTTATGGAGAAGAAGTTTCTTGTAATTGAAAGATTTTTTATTTGATGGGGTCATCCATGGTAGAAGGATGATTATGAGTGGGTGGGGAAAGCTCTATATAGGTTGGGGATCTAAAGAAACCACTACAGTTAATAGCCATAAAAGAATATATCCACAATGGGCATACAAGATGTCAAGTTCACCAAATGATTTAATGAAATTAAATCTAAAGTAAGGGAAATACTGATCAAATAAAATTACAACAAAATACAAGATATAGTTAAAGAAGTGCAAGTGAGAGTGATGTATAGGGTTTTTTGAATGACTTAGCTTACCTCCATAGGTCTGAATTGATTTTGGGATGATGACATGTATGGAAAGGTGAATTCTAAACTATTTGAGCTCTGGTTTAGAAATTGGGATGTGATGGTTTAAGCCCCTAAAATGACCAAGTACCTAGGGAGCGAAGGGGTGTGGCATGTAGGAACAAAGCGTAAAGGCACATGCAGAAGTAGCTTTTGGGGATGCATGAGGGCTCGTGCCCAAGTAGGATGGATCTAGGACTTAGTCATTTTAGATTATGAATAAAGTCATGTTAAGGTAGAAAATGGAAAAATGACTAGGTATAGTTATGGAAAACGATAGGCTATGGAGGCTTACGACTCAAGAAAGCATATTCTAAGGCATAATTATGGTTATCATAACCAGATAAGGAGGCAAGGTTCGTAGGGGCTAGCTGGCTTCTGCATGTTAAGGATACTTGATTAGGGAAAGACATGATGACATTTGACATTATGTGGGTAATTATGATTCGGTTAGTGGAGTTTAGTTCCATGTTATCTTTTATGTATTGATTTGCACAACACCTAAGAGGGGAGATAGTAAGATGAGATAAATAGAATGTAATAAAAAGAAAATATTAAGTTTTGTAATGAAGTTACTATGGAAGCATGGTGAGACTCTGTTTCTATATGAACTACATTCATGGAATTTTTAATTTATCGTTGGCTACAACATGTGATGAATATATAGGTAATGAAGAGGTTCTGAATATATATGTTATGGTCTTGATCTGTACATTTTTCTTTCATATTTATGGATCCAAACCATTGTGTTCTTAGTAATGCTCATCACTGAGATATCATTCTTCCTTGTTATAGTGATGTTCACATCTATACTATGGTGTATTTATACTTAGATCTAGTCTTCTTAATTTTGTCTTAGGATGCATATAGTTATATTTGTGCATTGTCTCTCTCTAGTGGTGATGAAAATTCTTGTAAAAATCTTATAAAGGAGGGGCTTGATGCCTATATGCACCTCGGGTTAGATCGCATTTAGGTTGGGTGATATGCTGACACATTTGGGGTTTGAAGAGAATTTGGAGGTGAATAGAGACTACATTTTGGTTGCATTTCTAGGGCCTCTTTTGAAGATGTTTTAAGAATGGAAAGGAATGGTAGTACGCTTAATGTTGGACTACATGGAAACTTGGCTTAGAAATATGGAAGATGAGTTTTCTCAAATATTCAACACTGGACCCGAGTTTGATCCACGTAAATGGGTAGAGGAGAACATGTATAATGATTTGTATGAGACCTTATTTTTTTGATTTCCGATGGAGCTGTATGAGTGGTTATCAATATATGCACTGAAGAGAAGTTGTTTATATCAACCTCATGTGTGGACTCAAGAAGACTATTAGAGGCTTCATGATGTTGATCTCGTATGGACTCGTTCTGTTGATCATTGGTGGAGAGGTGTGTTGATGAGTTACACATTAGAGTACGTAGTTTCCACTTATTATTTCATAGAGGTTGCTGAGTTTGATTTCTCGCGAGAACCTAGAGGATCTTTCTTGTGTTCCTTAACTTTAGCCATCAAGATATTGATTGTGACCCTAATTTTAGAAGCATTTCCTATGGATAGCTAAACTCCCAATAGGAATGGGGTGTAGAAGCAAGTTTGGAAGGAGATGCTAGATATTATGGTGGAAATGGAGAGAGAGGAAAGACAACTCAAGTATAATGAGGCTTGAGAGAGGGAGTTGGTAAGACAATGTGAGATTGCAGGAGTAATGGATCTATGAAGGCAGACATTGCAGAAAGGATTTGAGGTTCACACGAAGGGTGTGGAACCTATGTAGTCTATGCTACACCATCTTGGAAAATGTGGGAGAACCCCCTTTTCTTTTGATGAGAGATCTTCAGATGAAGGAAGAAGAAGGGCTGTAGGTGCACATATGGACCCACCTAGCAACGAGACCCTTGCGTTTAGTTTTCCAAGTTGTGACAAAGGTATTTCTAGTTCAGTTAATATTGATAAACAAGAAGCATCAAGCGGTTGTAATTTTCCCTTGAGTTATATGGCTAAGTAGACATTTCTTGTATTTGGTGGTATCTTGTCTAGTGCATTATTTAAACAAGGTTTGGGCACGTAGAATGTGGGTATCACATCTGGGAGTAGTTCCACTTAACAAATCATAGGATCTCAGTTTAAATCGATGGTGGGTACAAAAAGTAGCACCACTTTAGGCCTTGTACCTACTATAGGAGGATGGTTTGGTGGATCAGGAAGTTCTAGAGTGAGTGGATCAAGTGGATATAGTGGTGGAAGCACCGGGGGAAATCAGGGTTCTAGACCTGGAAGACAGGGAAGATAACCCCAACAACACGTGTTCTATGATATGTCACTCCATTTTCTAGATTACAATGGTGTTAAGGATGTTGCATAACGTGTAAATAAGTGTGAATTTCTATGACACATAAAGGGGATCACTATCCCAGAGTGGAAGGAAAGTTAGTTTACAATGACGTCGCAGGGGCACGCACATAGCTGGTATTGGAAGTATGACCCAAATTAGATTGTGGTGGATTATACTGCACTGCATGATGCATTCCTCAAAGAATTCCACATTCTTGATTTTAAGAAAATGAGCATCAACACGTTGAAGGATATACAAGAATGCATGGTATAGAGTGTGCAGTATGACACGTGTTTTAAGATCCTCTTATCCAAGATATCTTACGACAACCATCCGTTACAACATGCTCAATGTTTTTTTGGAGGATTGATAATGCCTTTCAGGAGGGTTATTTCACATAAAACTTTCACTGACCCATTCAAGGCCTTGGAGGCATCTTTGCATGATGAGGCCATTGGAAGTGTTGACACTGGAGTGAGTCCCTTTTTGGAAGCTCATATTTCTTCCACGGTGAAGCAACTTGAGAAGTTATCTACAAATTTAGCACATGAGACTCACAGTGGACTTTGGTGTATGGAATGTGAAGTATAAGGACATACAAAAGATAGTTTCCCTCAGATGTTGATGCATGCCATGACATTAGACTATAAGATCTATCATGCGGAGAATGATCCAAGTAGATTCATGTTGCTGCAATGAATGCTCCATAAGAATTTGTCTTGTTATTGTAAGGTCTATACATCTACCACCCATGATACCAAGGACTATAGGTTGATAAACAAATATCGTGATGGCATTGACATTGGTGTGTGTCAGACCCATATTGCGAGTGGTTCCAAGGATGAGGATTGTACCTATGAAGGGCACATGAATGGTGGTGGAAGAGGATGAGGCTTTCATGGAGGATTTAGAGGTTGTAATGGTCATGGAAGAGGAAGAGGTGACTTCCCCCATAGAAATTGTTTTAACTGTAGATCTATAGAGCATTATAAGCACCAATGCCCTGACTTGTTGTAATGATCATGACGTGGAAAGAAGCATAAGTACAAAGAGTGCTTAGATTTTTATAGTCACATGCTTCAGAATCAAAATAAACATGATAAGGTTGTGGGGATGGTGAGTGTAAAACGTGTTGAGCCATTGTACATCCCTAAGGTGATGTCTAATATAGAGTTCAAGCCTATTTTGGTAACCACTCACGCTGAGGCTGAACATGTGAGGGAAATGAAATATTTGAAACTCACTATTACAAGAGAGGAGGAAATACATGGGAAATAACTTGATCCTACATACCAGAAGGAGGTGTATCAAGAGACTATAGAGGTGATTAGGATTCTATAAGAAGAGATTGAGTGTTTGAAGGAATAGTTGCAGAAGTTGGAGAAAGAAAAGAACTTTGAAACTCTTCAGAAGGACATATATGATATTAAGGAGGTGTGTAAGATGTTGTGCTAGGAGAACATCATTCCCATGTTAGGAGAATGGTTGAGGGAAAAAGTAATTTTCACCAAAGGCGAGCACGAAAGGAAGATCCTACATGCTAACTTACCCCATCATAGTCTAGACTATGACAAGGAGATTACAGAGAATGTGGTAGTGGATGGATAGCTCTTAAGTAATATTTTTATTGACACAGGTGTAGAAGTTAATGTTCTCACCCTAGATGCATGGAATCAGATGGGGAGACCACCATTACAGCCATCTTCAAATGTGTTGTATATGGAAAATAGAACTAAGGCTACTCCCCTTAGAGTTTTGAATAATTATACAATAGCTCTATAGGGAGTCAAGTTCACTGGGGAATTTGAATTCTTGGTGCTTACTGAGGTAATTAGCTTCCCAACGTTACTTGGGAACCCTTGGTGTTATACAAACAATGTTGACTTGTGTTTCAACAAAGGCTACATCAATTTTGAGAACAAAGAGGATCCTGTGATCATTCCACTAACTAATGGATGATTTTCACCCTATATAGAACCATTAGGAGAATGATATTTAAATAAGATATACGTACGCACCATAAAGGACCCAAAGTTTGTCCAACCATGAAAGGAGGGAATCATTTAGTGGGAAGACACACAATCTATGAGTGATACCACTAGTATTTCTTGTGATGATTCGGCACATGGAACATATGATTTTATTGGGAGAGAAATGAAGGGTAATTTGACTTGAGTGGTCAGGGATCATTCGGTCAAGCACCTGGGAGGAAGACAGTTACCAAGTTGTACTGGCAAAGGTAACCCTGATAATTTTTTACGTGTAATGGAGATGCATTAGACCTATGAGATAGAGATGAGGAATATGTTTGTTTATACCTTGTGTGGAACAACTACACATTGGTGGATGACACATTATGATAATCTTCTAGAGTGGCACGAGGTAAGGGTCACGTTCTCCATTAGATTTCTCAGAAGTAACACACCCACTAAGATACAGGACTATGATGGGAGGGGATCCACCTCATGCCATATTTAGGAATGTGAGAGGACCTAGAGGAAAGGATCAGAAGATTTACCCCCTTCCTTGTGGGTGCACAAGTTCTATTCCACCTTGCAGGGTTACACGCACATGCATGGTATGTTTATTCGGAGTTACGGAGACAAACAAAAAATTGGCAAGAGTTAATAGCATTATTCAAACCTTTGAGTATTTATCTTCTAAACCATCAGTAAATGAGGCCTTGTAGGTGATCAAGTGCCTTACATTAGGACATAGTGCCAAGGTGAAGGACATAGTTATTGAATTGTTGGGAGAACTTGATATGAGGGCATGCCTTGAAGAAGAGGAACCAGAAGAAATGTAGTTTAAGCACACTTTCCTAGAGAAGGAAAATGGTAAGCTAGTATATGTGATTAATGATGAGGAATTGGAAAAATTAGATGTTGATCATACGGAAGGTATGCACAAAGTCTTAGACAGTATAGATGAGAAGGAATTCATCTACCATGAGCACACTAAAAACAAAGAAGGTCAACATTGGTACTGAAGAGGAACCCAAGGAAGCCATTATTGGAGATTATTAGTCAGACTAGGAAGTGTCAAAGATTATTGAGCTATTGCATGAATTCTAAGACTTGTTTCCATGTGGGTACCATGAGTTAAAATGGGTCCATCACTCTCTTGGAGAAATGTGGATCAAGCTAAAGGAAGGGGCACGAATGGTCTGAAAGAGGCCCTACAGGATGAATCCTAACTTGCATGTGAAAGTGAAGGAAGAAATTGACAAGATATTGGAGTCTGGGATTATTGAGGCCATTGAGGAATCTGAATGGATTAGCCCCATGGTAATTAGTATTAAAAAGGATGGAAGGATACAGATATTTGTAGACTACAAAGATTTGAATGCTACTTGCATTATAGATCCATTTCCAACACCCTTTACTGAAGAGATTCTAGAAAGAGTTGCAGGTGTGAGATCCATTCTTTCAAAGATGGATTTTCAGGTTATCACCAGGTAAGGATTGTGAAGGAAGACCAAGAGAAAATGAATTTCACCACTGAATGGGGAATTTTTTATTACACAGTTATGTTGTTTAGGCTAATGAATGTGCCTGCTATCTTTTTGCGCATCACAGTACAAACATTTCAGGATTTCATTCACAAGTTTCTTCAAGTCTACCTGGATGATTAGATGGTGTATGGGACAGTGAAGGATCATTGTGAGAATATGAGTGTGATGTTTGAGAGGTGCAGGAAGTTGAACATCTCTCTCAATATTAAGAAGTGTATTTTCACCACTCCTTTTGGCACACTACTTGGTCATATCATTTGCAAAGAAGGGTTGTTGGTGGATCCTGCCAAGGTTTCTATAATTTTGGGCTTAAAGGAACCCACCAATCAGAGCAGTATATGGGTTTCTAGGGCATATGGGGTACTACAGAAAATTCATTAGGGGGTATGCCAAAATTTATCACACCATTAGAGGATTTGTTGAAGCATAAAGTAACATTTCACTGCAGTGAGGCGCATTAGGTGGCATTTGACACTTTAAAGGAAAAAATTACTACTACGCCCATCCTACGCTTTCCCTCGTGGGGTAATCCATTTCATGTACACATGGATGCTTCATGTATGGTGATTGGTGTAGTGTTAAGATAACCTCGAGAGGGAATTTTGATCATCACCCCTTATGTTTTTCCAGTAGGAAGCTAACTCCAGTTGAACATAATTATACTACCACAGAGCGCAAAGCATTGTCCATGATCTACGTGTTGCATAAATTTAGACAGTATTTGCTGGCAATGCATTTTATCTTCTACACACACCATATGGATTTGAAGTATTTGGTAAACAAGCTCATTTTACAAGGGCACATATGTCATTGGGTATTATTGTTTCAGGAGTTTGAATTTATGGTTGTGGTAAAACCGGGGAAGAGTAATTTAGGACCTGATCATTTGTCAAGGATTAATTTAGGTGAGGACACATAGAGCATTGAGGACATAATGTCAGATGCTCATTTGTTCAGACTACAGTGTGCACCCTATGATTTGGAAGACATTTCTATCTTTTTGTGAATGGGTGTGGCACCTGAAGGAGTGAGGAGAATAGAGAAGAAACAGCTTGTGATTCGTGCCACACCCTACATGCTAATTAGTGGAGACTTGTATAAACTAGGCCGAGATAAAATTTTGTGCTGGTGTGTACTTGAACATGAGCATAGAGCTATTATGGAAGAATCTCATGGTGATATTTCTAGTGGAAATTATGCTAGGAGGGCCACCACATGCAAGGTTTTAATGGTTGGCTTATGGTGGGAGACATTATATAAGGATTACGTGGAGTATGCAAAAGGTTGTGATCATTTTCATTACCTTGGAAAGTGTGGGAATCATGATGAAATTCCTTTGAGACCAATTGCTAGTGCAGAACCATTTGAGAAGTGGGAAATTGATTTTTTAGGCCCAATTTCCCCACCAGCGTGCAGGACCGGTTTGCACTATGTTATTACTTGTATTGATTATCTTACAAGGTGGGCAGAAGTGGTGCCTATGAAATATTGTACCATAGCTACATAATTAATATTTCTATGGGAGAACATAATAACTAGGTATGGATGTCTGTTGAGCTTAACAAGTGATAGGGGTAGACACTTCTTGATTGAAACTTTTCTGATATCGTTATCTAAATTTATGGTGGTGCATCACAAGACCACATCTTATCACTCACAAGGGAATGGGACTACTGAGGCCTTTAACAAAAAATTGAGTCACACATCGACCAAGATTTGTGATGTCGGAATAAAATATTAGGATGAAAAAGTCTCTTCCTTGTTATGGTCATATCGGACCACTTACAAGAGGTTGAAAAAAGCAACACCCTTTCAGTTGGTGTTTGGTGCAGAGGTAGTATTAGCCATTGAATTCATGTTACCTTCTCTATGTATTTCACATGCAAGAGGATTAGCTGGAAACAAGCTCTTGAGGAGCGTATTTACAGATTGACACAATTGTATGAGAGGTGAGCCATTTCTCACTAGAGTCAGAAAATGGAAAAATCTAGATAGAAGGTATGACACGATAGACATATCAAGAATAAGAAGCATGAGGTGGGGAAGATGGTTCTCTTGTATGATTCAAAGTTTCTGCACCACCCTGAGAAGTTTAAATTCCATTGGTTGGGACCATACATTATCACATATATACTTGATCGAGGCACTTTCTAGTTAGAAGCGCTAAATGGCACACAATTTATCAGTTTATTTAATGGGATTAGGTTAAAGCCCTACTATAAATAAGACTTCCTAGTGTTTGTAAATAAGGTAGTAGTGCTAATTAGCTTAGGATTTCCCTTCCTGCATTTTCTTTTCTATGTGTTTCCTTTCCTCATCATTTTTCTTTTTCGTTTCTGTTCAGTGTTGTGTTGCACATTGGTGCACTAGTAGCTAATTACATTATAAGTGATTCCATGCGTAAATGACCACACATACTTTTAGTATGGGATGGACTAGGTAGATATGTTTTGGATATGGTTGAAAAATTCTTTACGAAGATGAATTGTTGGAGAAATCACTTTGGGATGATGATTACAAAGGTAGAAGATTGAATGGTACCATGTATAAGGTGTTCAAGTTCATGTGGGAATAAAGGTGTCTTGGAGAAGAAACAAATAAATTGAGAAAATACCACGTAAAAGGGGAAAAATGATTGCGCAGTGTAACATGGGGTAGGAGACACCACAGGGAACTACTTGGTGGATAATGCATAGGTTATGTACTTTAGCATGGTGAGTCATGCAAAGGAGGTCTGTGGTAGTAAAGTAGTGTTGGTGCGCCAGAAGGTTACAAATTCAGTGTGAGGAGGGAAGTTGCAAAAGTTAACTTAAGTAAAAATTGTTTTATTAAAAAGAGACATTAAGACACATGGTCAGAGGAACTTTAAGGTGTTGAAAAAGTATAAATAGAGGGTAAAGGTAGTCATTTCGAACACTTTCCTTGGATATTTTTTTGTTCTTCGAGCTTAAAGTGTGATGAGGGTTTTGAGAAGAAAGTGAGGTACTTTTCATGAACCAATCAAGTTGTGCAAGCTGTGGTGTGATCTTGTGGTATAGAAAGAAGGAAAGAAGACAACAAAGAAAGAAGGGGTTGTGTGAGAGAGAAACATGGAAGTCATTATGGTTGGGTAGATGAAATAAAAGTGGAAAGAACCTAGGGCAGTAAAGAGTGAAAGAGAAAAACATAAATGGAACCCAAGAAACCTCGAATAAAGAGACAGGAGGTGGAGAAGGAAGAACCCATTGAGGTATACTCAGAAGTACAATACCCCCGGGTGTGATTAAGATCAAACAATATAGTTTGAATCTTTATAGTTGCAAGATCAGTGAATATAACCATTGAATGAGTGATAACAAGAAGCTGATGTGGGTGGATGTAGTTTCACACACTCCCATAGTAGACAAGCTTGGAAAACCTAAGGTTGACAACTCGATACAAAAATATTTGCAGAAAACTAGACTCCTGTAGCTATGAGAGCTGCCATTCTTTACAAAACCCACCCCACTGTTTAGGTGGTTGATGTCATGGGTACATGAGGACTTATTCTACTTTGTGGGAAGAAGAATGAGGATTACATGCCATTTGATTAGAATAGTAATAGGCCTGTGAAACACTGGTGAGAATATGGCACTTGATTTATGTGCCACTGCAAAAATTGAAGAGTTAGTAAAACAACTAAACTATGAGAAAGGGGGAAGGGCTCAGGTGATTACGGATCTTCCAAACCCAGATTTAAGAGTTGCTTCCTAACTCGTTAGTTACAATTTGGGAGCATCAAAAAGATGGAAGGACATCAATAGGAGATTCTTGTATGTGGCCTATAGAGTGTCCAAAAGGGCACATTACAATTTTCATAGAGTTTATTACAAATAACATTATTGAGGATGCACGAGTACAGAATGAGGTTGGCACAAAGATCACATGGGGCTCCATACTTCTGTTAATCATATTCTAGGAAATTGGTGTCCCAGATGGGCCAGATGGAAACATATGGGTTCACCCACTGGTACACTCATCTCTTGCAGTATAGTTTGCATAATTCACTTGTGATGGGACCATCTTGAGCACCTACAAGGAACGAGATAACTTATGATGTGAATAGTTGCATGAGGCCTTTGAGAACAAATGTCGTATCCCCCATGAACTACCATGAGTTGTTGGAGACCAGGTCAAATTCACAGTCACACAACATTTCTGCTTAGCAAGATTTATGATGGCCAAAGGAGAGATGGGGCCATGGTGTAAGCTCCCATTCACATTCACTGCTAGATACTTGAAGTACTCCATCAACCAATTAAAGGATGTGCAGAAGCTGACCTTTGATGCATATAAAGTGGATGATAATGTCCATACCCTTCACGCTACATATAAGTATGGTACTGACCCACATATGTCGAGGTTTTGGAGTCATATTTCTATACTTGCACCCAAAATTCAATGTCACCATCAAAGGTTATGTCCATCGAGTATTTATTACAGCTGTGCCCCAAGACTAAAGGGGGTATTGAAGTGGAGATTATAGACTCCCCCTTTCCAAAGCCACAGGAGGTGCCAATCCCACTAATGAAAGTAGTACAGGGTGAAGAAAGAATAAGAAGAAGAATGGGTTGGGGAGTTTAGACACCTTCAAGAAGAGGAAGTATTACACATGCCACAATGGTAACAAGGGTGTGAGTACTTCACAACAAGGTAGTGCATCGAGGCTTTGTAGGATAGAGTGCAAGGGAGAGGAGGAGTAGGAGGAAGAGGAGTTGGAACAGAAGAAACATAAGGTACATGATGTATCAAGTTTTCATCTAACAGGCTTGGAAGAAGAGGAGCAGGACCACACTTGCTTTTAGGGAGGAGCTAGAGGTAGAGCTTGAGGAGCAAGAGAAGAGAAGGGCTGAAGCAAAGGCCAAAGTAGTAGGAGAGGTGCATGTGAATGAAGAAAAGGAACATGTTGCAGAAGGGCCGGAAAAAGAGTACAATGTGTGAAACTTTGCCCATCTAGACCACTAGTGACACAGATAAAGATAAAGGGGACTTCTTTGTTATAAAGGAGAACAAGGGGTTCACCCAAGGATTGAGGAAGTAGTGATCAAAGCACAAGGAAACAAGGAGAAAGTGGACACCTGTGTCTCCTCCTATGGATTTTGTGGATGATCCCAAAAATATCTTACATGCAATATTTCAAGGTACACTCCCTCCAAAGAAGCTACATAGTTAGGATCTTATGGATGAGAAAGGAGGCATGCCTAGAACTAGAAAAATGTTAACCTAGAACCTGCATTGCCACTCTGAAGACCCTAAATTTGAGGTCAATGATCACGTAATTGAGACCATTCATTTGAAGAAGAAGGGAGGAGATACATATAAAGTGGTGGATCCTAGCCACCTAATGGATGAGAAGGCATGCAATGTGCTTCAAAATTTTTCCTTGGAGGTGATTTGACACAACTTGGATGTAGGGGCCACTATTTAGACCTTAGTCACAGTCAAGAAGGAAAAAGAAAAGGAAGTAGAAAGATTGCGCCAAGGACTGAAGGGCAAGAAGGTATGAAATAAGGAGGCCTATGATAAATATGATGCCCTCGTTAAAGGAATTTTGGGACAATGTTTTCCTAGTAAGCTAGACCAGGACAAATTATGGGGACAAGATGGAGTATCTCGAGGACCTTGTAGGGATGTTGCTTACAAATTTCAAGGATGGTGAGATCAACAAGCTGTAGAGATCACCAAGGAAAAAGAAGAGAACAAAATCTCTGTTGAAGCTCAGATCACTAAGTTGGAGGATTTAGTTACCTAATTCAAGGAAGCAAGCACATTGGTAGATATGATCTTTAACATTTGCAGGAAGTGCAAGCCAATCATTGACGTGTGAGTGAAAGAGGAGGAGGCCGCTCTTAAAGCCTTGTAGGAGAATATCATTACTAACAAGTCTAAGTGCATGTAGTTGATTGTTGATACCATAGCTCAGAAAGATAAGATAAAAACAAAGTGTGAGAAAATGGATTACAGTATTGGTGAGCTCCGGGATTCCATCATTGAGCGGATGGATGAGTTTGAAGGTATCTGCAAAAGCTATTGGTGGCTATAAATGAGCTCAAGGGGAATGTTGAAAAAGTCACCCCAGATCAAGTGCCCAGCATTTTAGGGGAAGCGCCAGGGAAGGAATTAGCAAATTTTAAGGCATGGGGGAAGTTAAATGATGAAATAGATGCATAGTTCCCTGAACTCTTCCAGTCAGGCGTTTAGTGGTTGAACCATGCAGAAAATTTTTCCTTGAAATATTTTTAGTCATCGAATTTTTGTTCGAGGGGTGCATGGAGGATTGTCTGTGGGTGGAAATGGCATTAGTATGGGGTGATGTTGAGCCCCTAAAATGATTAAATACCTAGGGCATGAAGGAATGTGTGCATGTAGAACCAAGCCGCAAGAGGCATGCACGGAAGTAGATTTTGGGGATGCATGAGGGCTCGCACCCAGGAAGGATGGATTTGTGACTTAGTCAATTTTGAATATGAATGAAGTTGTGCACTAAGGGAGCAAATGGAAAAGTGACCAGGTATAGTTATGGATAACATTAGGATATGGAGGCTTACAGCTCAAGAAATCATATTCCAAGGCATCATTATGGTTATCATAACCGGATAAGGAGTCGAGGTTGTTATGGGCTAGCTGGCACTTGCATGCTAAGGATACTCGATTAGGGAAAGACATGATGACATTTGGCATGTTTTGTGGGTAATGATGATTTGGTTAGGGGATATTCCTTCCATGTTCTCTCTTATGTATTGATTTACATGACACCTGAGAGAGTAGATAGTAAGATGAGATAGATAAAATGTAATGCGAAAATTGTAAGCTCTGTAATGAAGTTACTATGGAAGCATGGTGAGACTTTGTTACTGTATGATATCCATTCATGGAATCTTTAATGTATCATTGGCTACTATATGTGATGGATATATAGATAATGAAGAGGTTCTGAATATCTTTGTTATGGTCTTGATCTATATATTTTTCTTTCATGTTTATGGGTCCAAACCCTTGTATTCTTAGTAATACTCATGGTTGAGATCTTATTCTTCCTTTTTATAGTGATGTTCACATCTATAGTATGGTGCATTTATACTTAGATCTAGTCTCCTTATTTTCTTTCTTAGAATGCATATAATCATATTTGTGCATTGTCTCTCTCTAATGGTGATGAATATTCTTGCAAATCTCATATAAAGGAGGGGCTCAGAGCCTACGCATGCCTCGGGTGAGCTCCCAGTGAGGATGGGTGATATTCCAAGCGTGTTTGGGGTTTGAAGAGAAGGTGTGATTATAATAGTTTCCCTTGAGCTAAGATTCCCTAGTGCCATTCACACAAATAATAATGGAAAACAACTACTTTGTAACAATGCAAATGTGTGGTATAATTCATAATAAACTCTTTAATGCAGTGAAGTACACAGTTCCAAAATGTAGTCCTTGATGTAGTAGATAGAAAATATTATTTCCTTATAAAAATATGTACCTCTTGAATGTTTTCCCCCTAAAGAGGTTATATAAAACATGTATATATATGATTAATTTACTTAATTTTTGTCATTAACAAGTGAAATGCTGACCAAGGGTAATAAAAAAATATAAGAAATAAGTAACATCTAAAAAATTTAAAAAATAAAGGACAGAAGCCCCCAGAGGGGACACTAGTAGACGGGTGCTATTATCCCTAATGGGTGGTTCTGTACAGGGTTTTAGAAAGATAAAATAGTGGAATCATAGTTGAAAATGATGTCAGCTAGTGTGAAAAATTGTAAGGCATAAGTCTAGCAACAATCAAATGATAAAGATAAAAGAAATGTTAAAGAAAAACATGTGTAGTTAATGATTAGTTCTCTTTCTTGGGAATTATGCATAGAAATGAAGTATGTAGATGCTATATGTACATATCAAGTGCCTAATTTAGTGACTGAAAAATAAAATAAGACATTAAAGACAATGATTTGAAAATAATACTATTAAACAACACGCCCAAAAATATGTCAAACATAGTGTTCACTTTAAGCAAGTTGAATCCAACTATGGAAAATATTATATCTGAATTTCTTGAAGAAAGAAATAAGAATAAAGCTTCAGACTCAAAAATAGAGAAACTATTATCTTCAATGACTAAATACAACACTTTTTTTTTTATCAAAAATATAAACATGTAAAGATCAAAAGTACATGCTTTTTAATTATAAAAGCAAGGGTGTGTGCTTATGAATTGTAAACTACAATTAAAAGATCTCCTTGATGGAAATTTTTTGAAGAAGGAAATGGAAATAGGATAAATTGATGAAGAGGAAGATTATTCATGATAAGGACACAAACAAACATAGTGATGAATATTTTTTATATTAGGCGTGTGATTGTAACAATTCCCCACCATATTCATACTAAGGGGATGAATGTTTAGAATAAAGTATTAAGTTTGAATATTATACATAGTGGTAAATATGTGTGGGTGATTTGTTAGTAATAAAAAATCATGTAAGTTGTTATAGTGGGTTGATTATTTATACAAAAATAGTAGTGGTTAAAACTAATTAGGTATTTAGGAGGATTGGTTTGTAGTTTTCCTACTATTTAGGAGATAGAAAAACTTGTAAATGAATGATTGTTCCAAGTAATAAAATAAATTTTTAATTTTTAATTAATTATAGTTAAAGATTCATCTTCACTAGTGACAATTAACTAGGTGATGACAAGTTTAAAAAGTAGGAGTAATTATTTAGTGACCCTAGTTGTTTCCTTTCAAATGAGTTTTAAATGAATTTGTAAGTTGTTAGGGTTGTTAAACAGAATCACGTTCAAGAAAAATCACATCAACCCTTGGTAGACTATGTTGGATCATCCATAGAGGAGGTAGGTGAATAAATAAATTCCACTCTCCCTTATAAAAAGGCACCGGTTGATAGTGGAACTCCTGAGAAAGTAAACTATTTAATCAGGGAGTTTGGGATAATGATGCTACTATGATGGGATGAAGAGAAATCCCTTGTAATGCATGAGTTAATGAGATATGGGGATCACTCTAGAGTATTTAGTGTCGATACTTAATTTAAGGTGATTGCAAAGTGGCTCCATGGAACCAAGTTTTATGTAGACATGGGTTCGCTAGTGGAGTTGATAGTGGCTCCAATAAACCAAAAACCCATGCATCATATGAGGAAGGATGACTTATAAGGATATTTGTAGGATTTGAAAGTAGGTGAACTATTAGTCAATCAATCAACTAACAATACACAAAAAATGGCTACATTTGAAGTATCTAATGCAAGGCATTTTGAGGCCAAGGCAAAAAAACTAGAAGAAGGATACAAAAAGCTTAAAATTGAGTTTTTCTTAGTTCAGTGAGCCTTGGAAGGTAAAAATGTATTATGTAACAATTTGGAGAGGAGGGATCCCTAAATTGTAACAACATAGACCATAGGATTCTCAAACCATTCCTTTGATCAATATCCCTACGATTCCCATTGACATTGATGAATTGAGTGAAAATTTGAGGCAAGATGAGGAAAAAATTATAGAAAAGGATAAGAAAAGAATTTTTGTGTACACTTAATCAATGAGACATATTTATAGCTTTCTTAGAACCTAAGGTTAATGAAATTTGTAGAATATCTAAATCCATGTGGGAAATTTTCTAGGCCAATAAGAAGACCCCCAAACTTTGGTGGTGAAAATTAACTTGCAAAAATTATTATGATGTTCATCAATCTACAATCATTTAATTATAGGACCTAGGGACGTAAAATTTCAATATTTCAAGTGTTGTATGCATAGTTACAGATTTTTGGGAGGTATAAAGGTAAATTGCTGTCACTTTAATTAGGAAATAATAATGCTAGAAATGAACTAGTTTATAAATGAAAACAAATGTTATGCCTAATGGAAAAGAATATAAAAATATAACATAAATGAAGGAATAAATTGTTGCTAATCTAATAATGCAATGAATCAAAACAAAAATCAAAATGAGAGGGTTAGAAAAATGCAAGTGGTCCCTGCATTGGGTGCTAATACCTCCTAAGGCCTGTGTCTACAACAAATTAATAGAATTTAGATTCTTATTTCTTTAGCATGAAGCTTACAAGTGGAAAATACAACAAATTATGTATCTACGGATCAATATATCTATGTTTCTTTGTATATCTATATTCTTACACACCATTAAGCTTTCCCTTTTATATTTTTCATTACGATAGAGGTGTGAAGAGATAGAGTCCTACTAGGAGTTCCAATTGGATTAAGTAAAAATATATTAACCAAAGAATCTGGAAACTTAAATGCATGCAAAAAAACTATTATGTAGATGTTCTCATACACACACATAACTTAACTAACCGATCAGTAAATAAACTAGTTAATAATTATGAATTAAATCAATTAGTTCTTTGTTTGAGTTGCAACACATAATCAAGTGATGGCATTGATTATTCTCCTCATTCCATAACTACTTCTTCTATTAACACATGTGAGCTTAGGTACAGTTTCCACATTGTGCAAGCTCCTCAGAATAATGGCTTAATGTATGTATGTGAATTCCTTTGGCCATGGATGCTTTCTTGCATATGAGTCCCTTTGGCTGCTTGTTAGTTTTTGTAGATGACCTCATCACTATGAATGAGTTCCTTTATTGCATGTTAGATTTTACATTTGACAACTTCTTTGCAAACAAGAATGACATTTATACAAAGAATCATTTAACATCATCTTGCAATCAAAATAACTAATGCATACTCATAATCCAAAAAATAAAGTAAACCTTATTTATAATTATATTAACTAATATCTACTTCATGAGTTCAAGTAATAATGGAAATGTTCAATAGTATCACTGGGAAATACAAGTTCAAGGGTACAAATGGCTAAATAGAATATGGAAAATGAGGTGTTTTAGTAAGGAAATAAAATGAGTCAGCACACCCCAGACTTAACTTCTTGTATTTCATCATCAAAGATTCCTTAGGTTACTCTATGGGCTTAGGGTTTTCTTGAATAATGTTGTATAAGCACCTGAAATCCATTGGTGTAGATGTTCCCTCTGGTTCAGTGAAGAAGTACCCTAAATTCTTTCTGTACCTTTCCATGATAATGTCATTATGTATTCATTCACCTGAATATCACCAGACCAATGTGGTATAGGATAGTGGAATATTGGTGGATAATAGCCAATTAGAAACCAAGATTTACCACATCCATACAAATTTCAATATATGAATTGATCCTATTGAAAGTGGAAAAGATGTTATGATAAGAATGCACCTCTTTCCTTTGTATCTTAGCGGACATCTCTTCTAGCGCATCTTGCAGGCATATGCTATTTCTTGTGAGTTGAATTTTATATGGTTCCTAACTTCTTCATGAACTTGATTCCTCATTAGATATAATTTATGTCTAATGTATTTGTTTGCCATGTATTTTCCATACTCCTCAATTATGGCCTTTTTATTTGGAGCTTCACCCCTTATCATTAATGGTTACACTTTACATAAGTGCATGTATTCAGCCATCTGTTTCTCTTTGTATAACTCATTATTAAAGTAAGAACACATGTCCTTAATTGGAACATATCCTATTAAAGTACCAAGATCCAGTCCATATCATATTCTAAGGCATAATTGTGCATATATAATTCACATAATAACAACTGAATCTCATGAGCAATTTGTAGGTAAATTATGAAGAAACTTTTGGATCAACTTATATCGAACCAAATGTCTGCGTTAATAAAGATGATATTCAACTGTAACATTTGTTACTTCAAGAAGATGACATAGATGTTGGAAGGTGGTCAACATTTGAGTATGTCATTAGCTACCTATACTGTATCTTCATGCCTTTTATTAAGTCTATCAATCTCCTGGTCCTTGGCCTTGAGTTGCTTATCCTTTTCTGCAAGGTCTTGCTGATGTTGGAAGATTAATTATTCCTTTTCTCTCTCCCTCTTACCTTGAAATATATTGACATATTTTTAAAATTTCTGCACCTAGTAATCTAAAAAGGTTTTCTAAGTGGCCATGTTGTCAAAAGTTAGTTTTGGAGGTTCTTTGAAAGCTTCTCTGACAATAACATGTGGCTGCAGGCTAGCTTGTGGCAATAATGGGGAAGCATGCTCTAATATGGTCTGAAGTGTATCCTTAGTAACTATAGGGGAATTCCCTTGTGCCTTCCCAATATGCTTAGTTTGGAGTTCCATTTCAAGTTCAAGAATAATATTTTCTATATTCTCTTCAATATTATGGGGTAAATCTTGCCCAATTTCCATTTTAAGTTCAAGAACAATATTGTTCATTCTGAAATTTTGTGGTTCAGGAACTGCATGGTCATGTGTTGTATCCTCAATTTCCTCTATAAATCCTTCTCCTTAATTCTTTTCATGTTTTTCCCCAGCATGAACAACTTCTACTTGAATTTTAGTCTATTCAACAGGGCCTTCTTGGACAGGTTTCTCATCACATTCTACCCCCTTATTCTTCTCCATATCCTTCATGGTGTCCTCCAAGTCTTATTTATCACATATAACTTCAAAATTTCCCTTTTTAATGTCAATTTAAACATATTCTACATCACTATCAAGTGTTATTTTAATAGGTGTTTTATGCCTTGAGGTTTTGGGATTTTTGGTATGAATCCTATGTGATTGTCTAGGCATCTTTGGGGTTGTGCTGGAAGAATTTCATTTTCCCTTATATGAAGATAATTTAGGTGTAGATATGCCAAATATGGTTTCTACAACAAGAATACTCTCAAGAAAAATTGGCTGAGGGTTTTTCTCTGAAGATGGTGGTTTCTTAGAAACAGGGGTTCCTGTAGGCTTAGAAGTGGAAGTTATGGGTTCAGATGAAGGTGTAGAGGAGCTTCTTGTGATTCTTTGTCTTTTCATCCCTTTACACAATAACTCATATATGTTTTTGAACCTTGAAAAATATTTCCATTTTAATGTAGAATTTTCTCTTTCCAATGTATGTTTTACAAGAAAAGTGATAAGACAATGGTGATACAAACCTAACCTTCCCCTCTGTGACTCTCTACTCATTATTTTCAAGATTTCATTTAAGAAATTGGGAATATTAACATGTCTACCATTATTCAAATGATTGAGTAATTTAAAATGGACAATATTCAACCTGGAGTATCTACCCTTTCAAGTAAAGTATTTGATAATGTAATTGGAAACATCGACCCAAAATGGTTTCAAAGAAGTGTGAAATGTACCTTGTCCAGTCAAAATGTTATCATCTACATCACTAATTTCACATCGATATTCTTATGGGTTTACCTTCTTAGGGAAAGGATCACCTTCTACTTGGAATCCCTATTACTACAGCTATAATGTTGTTATCTTCCTTCACTATAAACCCTTGATAGTAGCCTCTCCATCCTTAAATGTGGCAGAAATTTCTATCACCATGGATTCATTGAAACCCTAAAACTTATTGATATACTCCATCAATCTGTAGGTTTAAAAATAATGAAGTATCTGTGGATAGCTGTAGACTTGTGAATGGTTTGTCAGCTCATGGTGAATTATATCCCCTCCCATTTTAAATTTTGTAAACTACTTTAGCTCTAAGACAGAAAAAAACACATAATTTGTAGTAATGATGCAAGAGTTTAAGTAAGGATAAAATTTTGAAGTAATTGCATTTCAAATTTAGTGTCCGACTCACATGAAATGAAAAAAGGAATGTATTAATTTGATTTGAGGGTTACAAATGTGTGAGGTGAGGTTGTGTGATGAAGTGGGGTGATGTGGAGTGACAAATCGTAAGGTAAAAGGAAATGACATATAATAGATTTTAAAAGACATTTATGACATGGCACAAACATTAATTAAATATAATCATTCTATCGATATTTTATTAAAGGGAAATGAGTACACTTATCTCGAGAAATATATCAGATGATGATGACATGTGCATTGTTATGATTTGTGCCTTTTGTTGCATGTTCACTTATCATGATGTTGCATGTTGAGGTGTATCCATGTTGTGGATGTTTTTGCTATAAGAATATGTGGCATTCGTACTGTAGGCTCCTTACATAGATCAAATAATTCCCAGAGAGGGAATAATGACTCGTTTTGGTGCCAGTCAGCTTCATCACCACTAGCTCGCTTAGATTTTCCTTATTCCCTTCATGCAATCTTAAGTTCTACTAGAAGGAAAACAAAGCAGAGATTTGCTACATGCTACTACAAGTGGACATTTAGTCTTTACACCATCTCCTTTTGTCATAGATCATGTAATTTTTATAACAAATACACCAAATTCTACAAAACATAATTTGTAAGAAAATTAAATATGTTAGCTGAGTGCTTTTGATCACCAATAACGCTGATCACATCACTTTTATTTTCCCTTGGAGTATTAAGAAATATGAATATACCAAGGCCACCAAACATTTCATTCTTCTATAACTTCAAAAGATGAACCAACATGTTCAAATTTTGACCTTAACTCTGATGTTCTCATCTCCATCATGCTTTTACCTCCTCTCAATGGCTGCATAAAGGTGCTCTTGTTAGTTAGAGTTTTGTACAACTTCAACCTATGACCATTCACCAGTAATTTGAATCTCAAATGATCTATGGTGGTGAATTTTATAGCTCCACTAGGGAATATTTTCTCAATCTCATATGGACCTAGTCACCTTTTCCTAAGTTTTTCCATGTGGTATTTGTACTTGGAGTCAAATAAGAGAGCCCAATCACCTTCTTCAAATTGTCTTATTTTTATGAATCTATCATGTCCTTTGATCCTTCACTTCTATACCACCTTCGTATTATGAACAAATTATATCCTAATTTAATCCAGCTCATTTAAGTGGAGAATTCTCTTCCTTTAAACTTCAGACAAATCTATGCCTAGTTCAAGTGCAATACTTAGTGTCTTATGCTCAAATTCAATAGGGAGAACAAAAATATTACCATATAAAAGATAGAATGGTGTGAAAAATTTTGTTTTCTTCCAAGGTGTCTTGAATTCCCAAACTACCTCTAGAAATATATCTACCCAATATTTCTAGTGGAGTGCAAAAGTTTTTCTCAAGATAGATTTTATTTACCTATTTTACACCTTGACTTGGCCATTAGATTGTGGATGATAAGGTGTAGAATTATTATGTCTGATTTCATTTTCCTTAGCTATATCATAAATAACTTCATCAATAAAGTGTGTACCTTGATCAGTAATGATTTCTCTTAGTACTCCATACCTTGTGAAGATGTGCTCATACAAGAGTTTGACAACTCTCTCACTCTTTTGATTTGGAAATGCTTTCACTTCTGTCTATTTAGTGAGGTAATATGTGCACACCAAAATGTAATATTTCTATTGAGATTTAAGATCTATTGGACTAATGAATTCCAAACCCCATTTGTCAAATGGATATAATACTATCTGAGGCTTCAATGGCATCACATCCGAATTGGTAGGCTTACCCATTCTCTAGTTTTTATCACACCTCCTGGTATATAATGTTGCATCCTTATGTATTGTAGGCCAGTAATAACCATTTGTTAGGAATTTTTGTGTTTTTCTTTTTCCTAAAAAGTGTCCTACACATGGTTCACTATGGCAGGCTTTGAGGACATCATAAATTTATTCTTCATATATGCATCTTCTCATAACATTATCCTATCCCGTGTGAAATAGTAAACTAGATATCCAAGAACCATTCACACATTTCTCAACAATGTATTTATTTTTAGAATATAAATATTGTGGAGGAGTCTTACCTGAGACCAAATAATTAGCTATATCATCATACTAAGGTGTCTTAGTGGAAATGGTAAACAATTTCTCAACTAGGAAAGAATCATCCTCTACTTGTTCTTCATTATTATTCTCCATTCTTGAAATAAATTCAACTACAACATTGTCCTTACTAGGCTTATCTACAATGGTGACATCGAAATCTTGCAAGAGTAACAACCATCTAATAATTCTGCTGCTTACAGCTAGTTTATTGATCAAGTATTTGACTATAACATGGTTAATGTGAAAAAACACTGGGTATCCTATGATATAGTGTATAAAATTGTTAATGGCGTAAAAAATGCTAAAAAATCATTCTCTATGACTGTATAGTTAAGTAAAGTGTGCTACAGGTTTTACTGACATAGTAGATTGCATAGTTTAGAATTCCATCCTTCTATCCTAAAAAATATCTAATGGCGTGATATGAGGCATCAATATGAATGTGAAATGACAAAATCTAATTTGGTCTCCTTAACACATGTACAAAAGTCAAGATTTACTTCAAAGTCTGGAATGCAACCTCACATTTGTCAGTCCACTCAAAGGCAACATACTTTCCTAGTAGGACAAATAATTGTGTTGCAATATTACTGAATTCCTGCATAAATCTTCTATAATACCCAACATGGCCTAAGAATCTCCTCACATCTTTCTGCTTTTTTTTTGTTGGTAGATTTATAATCACAAATATTTTTGCTGGATCTACCTCAATTTTGGTATTCGATAGATAATGCCCCAACACTATTCCTTCAAACATTATTATATAGCATTTTTCATTACTTAAGGATAGGTTATGCTCATTCCATATCTTGATAACTTTGTCTAGATTCTTCATTGTTTCATCAAATTTACTACCATATACTATAAAATCATCCATATATACCTCCATGTAGTCATTGGCTATATCTAATAAGATGCTCAGAACTACTCTATGAAATATAGCAGGTGCATTGCACAAAACAAAGGGAAGAACAAAGTATGCAAATGTTCCCCATGGGCATGTGAATGTGGTATTGTCCTAATCCTCTTGTGTAATATGTATTTGGTTGTAGCCACTGTATCCATCTAGGAAAGTAAAATATTTCTTGCCAAAAAGAGTGTCAAGAACCTGATCAATGAAAGGAAGTGGAAGATGATCCTTTTTTGTTGCTGCATTCAGCTCTCTATAGTCTATGTAGATCCTCTATTTACCATTTTTATTAGGTACAATGACAAGCGGTGACACCCATTGAATGTATGAAATTAGATATATGAATCTAGAATCCAATATTTTTTTAAATTCTTCTTTCACTATGTCCCTCACTACTAGGTTCATTCTTCTTTATGTCCATCTTATTAGCTTGAAGCTGTCTTTGATATATATTCTGTGTATAGAGCTTAGAATGGATCCCACGCATGTCTCTATAGTCCCATGTAAATGTTGTCTTGTGTTTTTACAGAAGAGTAATTAACAAATTCTCTTGTTGTATGCTCAACATTTTGTTCACATTAGGTGGATTTCCCAGAGTAATTTACACTTGTTTAGAGAGATTAGTCATGGATTATATACTTCTACTTACAAAATTTAATATAAAATCATGTGGAAGAACTTAGTGGAGGATGTAATTCTTACCTGGTTCATAGTGCTTTGCTATAGTAGGATTTGATTCTTAAGACAACTTATACACTGTAATTTTCTATCTACTTTTTCATTCCTTCCATAATTATTTTGAAGGATGTTAGAAAGAACAACTTTCTCTTCTTGTTCTTCAATTGTGCATGACTTCTCTAGCATCATGAGCTATTGAACTAAGATTTGATATTCTTCTAGCTCTTGAACCCAATTGGTTTGGTCTTCCTCATTGAATGATTGTGTAGGGAGGTAAAATATAATATTTTTGGTTCCACTTCCATTAGTGTAATCATATTACTAGATCTACATCCTATGAATGCATCAACAGTTGCCAACCATAGTCTTCCTGGGATGATAGGATATCATCCCAAACTTTCTTTTGGCTGAAGAACAATAACAACAATAGGGTACTCCCAAGATTCTAACACTTCTACTATGTCCTCTAGGATCCTTTACTTTTAACTATTGATCTATCTATAAGATACAAGACTGTGGATGTTGGAATTAGTCCCTCTAACTTCAAATCATCGATGATATTTTTTATCATTACATTTATTGTTTCCCCAAAATAAAACAAATTTTTCTTGATCACTGTGTCATTGATTGTGACATTTACCAAAGGACTTCTTGGATCTATGTATTTGGGAAAAATTGAGTTCCCAAGCATAATATTAGCTACTTGTCCAATGAACTGTACAGTATTTAGATCTTTCCTTTTCCTACCCAATTTCTTTATGCATAGGTATTTAACCAATTTATTATAGATGGGAACATCTTTAATAACTTGAATAAATGGAATTTTGATACAAATGTCTTTCAACTGGTTGACAAAATCAGAAACATATCCTGATTCGAGGTCAGTCTTCTTTTCTTGTAACCTTTCAGGAAATGGCAGCTTATTACCCTATTTTTTACCCTTGCTAGAATTTTTCTTAGGTTGTTGTGGATTAGAATGCATCGTACTCTAGATTTTTTGCGGATTGACATGCAAAAACTATGGTTATTCTACAATTTTAGTAATTTTGGGTCTAGCTGGTGGAGGAAGTGCTCTTCAAGAGTGAAGATGGATATTGTTAACATCAACATAATATGTAAGGCTGGTTTAGTGGAATAAGCTAGCTAAGAAGCTTTATTATTAGGGTTAGGCATTAGATCAGCTTGTAGTTGGGTAGCTTTTGGTTGAGATCCTACTTGGGGGTTTGGCATTAGAGCTTGCTGCTGCAGATAAGGAGGTTATTGATAAAATTTTTGGTAATGTAGAGGTGGATTATTCCACTATTTTCCTCCTCTCCAAGGTTGATGCCATGTTTTAGGAGGTTGTTTCCATTATTGTTGTGGTTGGCCTTGGAATTGAGGTTTCAACTATTGTTGATATTGGTTAGGATATGGGGCCCAACCTTGAGGGTTAGCCCAAGGTGGGGGATGTATATATGGATTATTAGACCAATTTTGAAACAAATTCATAAGATCTTGTGTCATACCTCCTTGCCTCAGTGGTTATGGTTTTATTTAAGAAACATAGAAAACTTACCCATCATCTATCTCCAACATTTTGAACTCAGGAAAAACCTCTCTTTATTGAGCAATGATGGACAATTATTTGTATCTATAGTCAAATTTCTTTCTTCTGTATGCATGGAAATACTCTGTGAGTGATGCTTCTACATCTTCCTTTTTCTTTTTGGCATGTAGAGCATCTAATTGATTAGCCATGTCATTGACAATCTCCTGCTTCATGTTTTTAAACATGTTTACAATTTTTGACTTGGATATGTTCCCAATTGTTTTGGTAGCTGATCCACCTCTTAATCTTACACTTCATACCCTCTTCATAGTAGCTCTTGAGTAATTTTGCAGGCTTCACAAATTTCTATAAAATTATCTTTTGAAATTTCCCCTACTCGTATCAGATCCAAAACATCCATGTCCTCACAGTGTCCCTTAAAAAAGATTAATGTGAGGGACTGAGGTGGTAGTATGGTGTGCCTCAAATTTTGAAAGCAGAACATGAACCTTTGCAAATAGTCTTCTAATGGTTCATCATCTTTTTGTGCCATTCTATATATTTCATCACCTCCTCTCTTTCTTGATCTACAATAATCCTGATACTTATTGAGAAAATTATCTTTCATTTGTTCCCACATGGTTACAACATTTCTTCCCAATCCTATGAACCATCTCAAGGATGCATCCTTGAGTGTAGTAAGAAATAGCTTCAGTTTATATGCATATGTAGTATAATCATAAGTCCTACACATAACTTCAAACTCAAATAGAAAGGTGTCTAGGTCTTCTACCATTGATTAGTGAAAATTGGGCAAGGACAAGGGAGAAATATTCTTTATATTTACAGCTGCATTATTTTTAGTAATGGGGAACTCAAAAGTGGCTGTCCCATTTTGAACATTCTGATCTACTTCTTCTGCCATCTCTGGATGCTCAAGAGTAGCTTCAGAATTGTGACTTGGAGGATGATATTTGAATAGTAACCCAAGGAAGTATTCTTTAAAATCCTTAGAGGTATATGAAGAGATATGTGCTAATTTTGGATTAGGTAAAAATATACCATGGGAATCCCTTGTTTGGTGCATGCATCAACTAACTCAACTCAATCAATGGAAAATTAGTTGCGGGGGTTGGTTTGGAGTTGAATTTCCTAAAACCCTAAAATGTTCTAAGAAATGAAAACATCTCAAAAACCTTATAACTTGGTAGTATCCATAGAAATGACACCAAAAATGGTGGTGTAAATTAACTTGAAACAATTAATATATTGTTCATCAATCTACAGGTAATTTAATTATCGGACCTAGGGACGTAAAATTTCAATATTACCAGTGATATATGCACAGTTACATATATTTGGGAGATATAAAGGTAAATTGTAGTAACTACAATTAGGAAATAACAATACTGGAAATGAAGTAGTTTATAACTGAAAAAAAATACTATGGCTGATGGCAAAGCATATAAAAAATAGAACATAGATGAAGGAATAAAATGTTTCTAATCTAATCATGCAATGAACCAAAACAACAAAAAAGTAGAAGGTTAGCAAAAAGCGAGTGGGATCTTCCTTGGGTGTTAATCCCTCCTAAGGTTTGTGTGTACAAAAAATTAATAGAACTCATATTGTTATTTCATTAGCATGAAGATTACAAGTGGAAAATACAAAAAATTATTTATCTATGGATCAATCTATCTATGTATCTCTGTATATATATATGCTTCCACAACATTAATATTTCCTTTTTATATCTTTCATTATAGTAGAGGTGTGAAGAGATAGAGTCCTACTAGGATTTCTAGTTGGATTAAGTAAAAATATCTTAGCCAAACAATCTGGAAACTTACATGCATGCAACAAAAATATTATGTAGATCTTCTCATCTAATCACATGACTTAACTATCCAATCAGTTAATCAACAAGTTATTAAATTATGAGTTAAATTAATTATTTCTTTGTTTGAGTTACAACGCATAATCAGGTGATGGCATTGAATCTTCTCCTCATTCCATAATTGCTTCTTCTATCAACATGTGCGAGCTTAGGTGTAGTGTCCATGTTATGCAAGCTCCTCAAAATCACAACTTCAAGTATGTATGTTACTTCCTTTGGCTGCAAACATTCTATTGTGGATGAGTCTCTTTGGTTGCATGTCAAATTATTTGAATGACCTCATCACTGTGAATGAGTTCCTTAGCTACATGTTAGCTACTGCATATAACAACTTTTTTGTAAACAAGACTGACATTTATACAAATAATCATTTAAAATCATCTTACAATCAAAATAATAAATGAATATTCATAATGCACAAAATAAAATAAACATTAGTAATAATTATATTAACTATTATCGATGTCATGAGTTCAATTCATAATGGAAATGTTCAATAGTATCACCTTGAAATACAAGTTCAAAGGTACAAATGGATTAACAAAATACATCAGATGAGGTGTTTCAGAAAGGAAATAAAATGACTCATCAAACTTGTTAAAATAACATATAGATATATGGGGACCGATTCAAGAGTTTTGGAAGAGAGAAACTAGGTGGCACATGTAACACCCTATAATTTCACAACCCAAAATGTAATAGTAAAACTGGTGATATTTTTGTGTGTTTGTTATTTTTGTTTGACATAATCCTGAGCCATATAAACACTGCCACTCATAATTACATTAATCTAAAGAACACATGGATTATAAGTTTACTTTTGTATGAATTGAATTTTATTACCTAAGAATAATTTCATTTGTGGAAGCACGATTAATGTCATTATGAAACACAATACCACATTACAGAAAATGTTAATTTCATTCAAGGGTTCAATCATGTGTTAGTTTCCTTATTTTTGTTCTCATTACTTATTTCAAAACAAAAATTCAATTACAATTCAAAAACAAAAAAATATTAGGTCCAAGTGTTTAAAACTACGTCATGACACAAATTACACACTAGCCCTCATTAAGGAAGTGAAATGTTCACAATTGAGTTTCTTATCTCGTAATAGGTTTCTTGTCCACCATCCTTCTATGAATCTTAGTTCACACATAATAAAACTCTACATAAGGAGAATAGTATATATTCAAACACCATTCATGAGGTCCTGTTTACCTCTTACAAAGGTAGTTTGTAGAAACATTAAGTAGGTTCAAACATGATTTATCCTTCTCTTATTTAGTTAATAAAAATATTCTCATTTTAGCAGAAGAGTACAACTATGAAATGACACAACATTTCCCGATGCTACGATGAACAAAGACCAATACACTAAACAAGATTCTCTCTTTGGATCAAATTTTCCACTATGATCATTACTGACCAAGGTTTAAGGCCCTTACTCAAGTTTATCACATGAACAAGGGTTGTTAAGAAGATCCCTTATAGATCCACTATGATTCCTATGGAAGTCCTTCCATGGTAATAACTAAGCTTGGAAAAAGCTCTCTCTAACACATTACTCTAAGTCATCCAATAAAACAATAAGGGAAACAAAGCTTACATGTTAACATATGAACATAGTTTCATTTGATCAATGGGTTTGGAAAAAATATTATCATGATAATTCTTGGGAAGTTATTACCACAAGATACTAACAAGAGAGACTAACTTCCTACTAGAACCATAAAAGTACCCATCCTTATTTCTAGTAGTTGCATCTCATGTTAAAGTTGTAACATTGTAATATTTACCTTGTTTGATCCCTTCTATTATAAATGACATAAGAGGACTTGGGTATCTTACATTAGTTTCCATGTGATAAAAAGCTCAAACTAAAAATACCATTCACATAATATGAATTTAGGTATTAATTTTATCCCCAAAGAGATGAACATTTACATTTCTATAGAAGGGTTTCATCTTATTTTCATTTTTTTTACCATAAACATTACAGTAGGATTACCATTATACATTGTTACATATTTTCCTGTGATAAACATAAAATTCCATCCTTTCATTACTTATTAGTTAACTTTAAATGAGCATGATAATACTTAATCATCACGCTAGGGGTAATTGAATGCACATAAACACCTACTTTAGTTTCTAAAAGATACATGATAAGAAGGGTTTTGCATGATTATAATGATAAATGATTAGATCTTGTAACAAGGTATGTAATGTTCATGTGACCCACTTACTTATGTCTCTTTTAGTTAATTAATTTATTTTGGACCCTAATTTACAAGGAATCTTAGTTTACACATGTTAATAAGGATAACCCTCCCTATGTGTGATTCAAGAAAACTCCCATAAGATGGTGCACAACTCAAATGCTTATGAATATTTGTCACTATATTCACTAATTAGATACCTAGGTTAATTTTTTTTATTATAAAAATATTCACATCTATCCTATGCATTACATATAATCATTAATGTTAAACGTTATTACATGACCTAAAATATGTTATAATAAATTTTAGTTTCAGGCTTATAATTTCCTTTTCTATATTACAATATCATCTTTACACACACACCATTAGATCAAAAATATTATTCCTTCAAAAAATTCTGAAATTATATTTCTTTCCATTATTCATGTTACTATGATATTATCTTATGATCATGCTATTATATTTTACTTTCTAGGAATATTTATTGTTCCTTTAGAAATCGTATTTATAATCATACAAAACTATCAGTCAACTAAATTAAAAATACCATACCATTATCATTTTATCAAAAAATGGAATGTGGATCTCACTTTAAATAATACAATAATGATATTTCCATTAATCATTACCTATATAAGGCCCCCAATTTCAATAACAACTACATCCAATTAAATATAAACATGTGACTACAATACAACATAATATTGTCATTGAATCCTTTTGTTTAGTGTACCTGCAACCAAAAACATGATCATCCCTAGAAGATGGTATGGAAAAATCCTACCATGTAACACATTCTACGTATTCATATTTTCAATTCACAATGACATTAAATTATTTTCATGTGAAATTAGTGAGGGAAAGGAATACACCTTCAGTTTTGTTGAGTTGTGGAGCTCAATTACTTAATTTTGGCATGCAATTAGAACTTGATAGAAAACATAGTAACCGACATCAGTTAAGGGAAGACCGACATCGATAAGGGAAGATCGACATCAGTCAAGGGCAAGTAAGAACTAACGACGGTTAGGTAGAACTGGCATCGGTTACCTGTGTGATGAAGTTTTAATTAACTCTCGAGAATTATATCTATTTTTAGCATTAAAATAGATTTATTAATTGTAATTTCATGGCTAAGTGCCCTAAGGCTAAAAATAAGTATATGAAGTTAAATTTAGGGTTTAGAAGTACTGTGTGGATCATTATTACAAGATAATTATGTGAGAGAGAATTTCTTGGTGAAGAAGAGAAAAAGCTTGAAGGAAGAAATTACTGAACATTTGAGAGGTGTGGAAAATTGTAAATCTTCATTGTATATCTTGTTAAAGATTTGGATAATAGATTGGCTTGTTTCTTGGTGGATGTAGCCCACACTGGGTGAACCACGTTAAATCTAGTGTGGATTTATATATCTTGTTTTGTATATTTCTTCTGGTATAATATCCACTTTTATTTACATGTATGCTTAGATCTGATATATTGTCTATAAAACCAATGTGCTAACCCCAACAATTGGTATCAGAGCTTTGTTTGAGGGTTTTGTGTGTTGAAAAAATTACTCACAGAGGGTTTTCTGATTGAGTGGGAGTTGTAAAAATGACAAAAGATAATAAATACAAGGTAGAGAAATTTGATGGCTGAAATTATCAATTATGGAAGATGCAGATTGAGGATTATCTGTATCAAAGAGATTTTTACTTGCCGTTGAATGAGAAGTCTAGACCTACAAAGATGACTGATGAAGAATGGAAGATTCTTGATAGAAAGGCTTTGGGATCTATAAGATTGAGCTTGGCAGCACCCATGGCTTCCAATATCACAGAAGCAACTTCTATGGTAGACTTAATGAAATCTCTTGCTAATTTATATGAAAAACCTAGTGCTTCAAATAAAGTTTGTTTGATGAAAAAACAATTTAGTTCTAAGATGCATGAAGATGAATCTACCTCTAGTAATTTTAATGATTCCTGATCTATTGTAAATCAGTTAAAATTGGTTGCTATACCATTTGATGATGAAGTAAAATCACTTTTATTCTTATGTTCTTTGCCTGATAGTTGGGACAAATTGGTAATGGCTGTTAGGAATACAACATCTACTAATAATATTTTGAAGTTTAATGATGTGGTTAGTATAATATTGAATGAAGAAATTCATAGGAAGAGTATAGAGGAAACATCATCTGGAAATAATTTGAATGTAGAAAGCAAGGGCATGAAGAAAGAGATATCCAAGAGTAAAAGTAATGGGAAATCAAAGTCAAGGGAAAACATATCTAAATCTAGAAGTAAGGGAATTACTTGTTGGAAATGTGGAAAGAAAGGACATACAAAGAAATATTGTTAGTCAAAGGATAAAGAGAATCAACAACCAGACAAAGGTAAAGAGGTGAATCTTGATTCATCATATGTAATACAAGATGATATTATTCTTTCTTTGGACAATAGAATTGAATCATGGGTTTTAGATTGAGGAGCTTCTTTCCACGCAACCCCTAATAAGAGTTATTTTAGAAATTATGTCCAAGGAAATTTTGGGCATGTTTATTTGGGTGATGATGAACCTTGCAGTATTACTGGTAAAGGGGAAGTTCATCTAAAATTGTAAAATAGAAATACATGGGTATTGAAAGATGTGAGGCATGTGCCAAGCCTCAAGAGGAATCTTATTTCTGCAGGGAAACTAGGTGAATCTGGTTGTATGGTTACTTTTATAGGAGACTCTTGGAAATTTTCCAAGGGTGCTTTTGCTGTGGTAAGAGGTAAGAAGGTAGGAACAATATATTTATCTACCTATATTACTGATTCCTTTTATGAATTATCTACTTTAGATTTAAATGCATGCATGTGGCATAATCGGCTGGGTCATATGAGTCAGAAAGGAATGTAGATCTCAAAGGATAAGGGTAAGTTATCAGATCTGAAAGATTTAGATCTTGATTTCTGTGAGCATTGTATCTTTGGAAAGCAAAAGAGAGTGATATTTATCAAAGTTGGGGCAACTAAGAAGGAGCACAAATTGGAGCTTGTACACTCAGATGTGTGGGGACCAGCTCAGGTAACTTCTCATAGAGGATCCCAGTATTATGTTACTTTCATTGATGATGCTACAAGAAGGGTATGGGTTTATTGTATTAAACGTAAATTTGATGTTTTTGAGACTTTTAAAAAATGGAAAGCCCTTGTTGAGAATGCATCAAATTATAAGTTAATGTTCCGTAGATCTGACAATGGTGGTGAATACTGTAGCAAGGCTTTCAATGATTATTATTCAGTGAATGGGATACGTAGAGAAAGAATGGTTCCAAGAACACCAAAAGATATTGGTGTTGTAGAAATAATGAATAAGACAATCATGGAACATGCTAGAAGTATGAGGATACATTCTGGATTTCCATTGCATTTTTCGGTAGAAGGAGTTGATAAACTGGTTTATTTGATTAACCGTGGTCCTTCAAGTTCACTAGATGGAGGAATACTAGAGGAAGCTTGGACTGGAAAAGAGGTAGATCTTTCTTTTCTTAAATTTTTTGGTTCAGAAGATTTTGTGCATGTTGATAGAGAAAATAGAAAAAAAGTTGGATGCAAAATTCAAGAGGTGCACTTTCATTGGTTATGTATCTGGTGATTTTAGTTTCCATTTTTGGAATTTAGAGAATTTTAAAATTATTAGGAGTTCTGATGTTGAATGGAATGAAAATATAATGTACAAGGATCAAATTTTGGTACCCAAGGATGATAAAATTGAGAAGTTTATTGATGAAAATGAACTCTCAGGTTTTAAAGAAACACCTACATAAATACACAGTAACTGTGGTCAGTTAGTCCCTAACTGAAATTTGTTATATGAACCACTGAAGGTTACAGAGGATCAAAATCGGCATCAGTTAGTAGAATTGACGTTGGTTAGAGGTGATCGGTGTCGGTCACTGCATAAGTTGATACTAATGTTGAGGAGGCCTAGATAGAGCCTCTGGTACCCCAAACTCATGTGAGAAGGTCACAAAGGGTAAGTAAACTTCCAGAAATATGTACACATTTTATATTTTATTTATTGTTGAATGATAGTGGTGAACTAGAGAGCTTTGAAGAAGAAATGTAGGATAAGACTCACATTCAGTGGGAGCACGACATAAATGAGGAGATGGACTCCTTGGAATGAAACCAAACTTAGGATTTGGTTAAGTTGCTAGCAGGTAAGAGGACATTGTAGAACAAGTGGGTTTACAAGATTAAGGAAGAAGAAGGTGGACAGAAAAGGTACAAGGAAAGGCTTGTAGTAAAGGGATTTGCACAGAAAGCAGGTATTGAATTTGGTGAAATGTTTTCTCCTATTGTTAAGATAAATTCTATTCATACTGTATTAATTTTAGTTGCAGTAGAATATTTTCATTTAGAGAAACTAGATGTGAAGATGACTTTCCTTCATGGTGATTTTGATGAAGAAATTTATATGCAGAAGTTGCTTGCGTGTGAAGTCAAGGGTAAGGAGAAACTAGTGTGTAGGTTGAAAAAGAGTCTATATGGACTCAAGAAAGATCCAAGGCAATGGTACATGAGGTTTGATAGTTTTATGCATGAGCATGGTTACTTGAGATGTGAATTTGACCATTGTGTTTATTTCAAGAAGATTGAAAATGGGAGCTATATTATTTTGTTACTGTATGTGGATGATATGCTTATTGCACGATCTAGTATGCAGGACATTGGTGAGCTTAAGAGAAAGCTAGCTCACACATTTTTATGAAGGATTTAGGAGCTATAAAAATAATCCTTGGCATGTAAATGCATAGAGACAGGAAAAACAAGAAATTATATTTGTCTCAGGAGGATTATATCTACAAGGAGTTAGAAACGTTCAACACACAGAATGCAAAACCTGTTAACACACCTATGTCTGGACACTTCAAATTGAGAAAATATCGATGTCCTTCATCACATGAGGAGGTAAAATAGATGACATGAGTTCCATATGATTCAATAGTTGGAATCCTCATGTACGCTATGGTTTGTACCAAACCAAACATTGCACATGTAGTGGGAGTTATGAGTAGATATATGGCTAATCTAGGTAAAGAGCATTGGAAACCATTCCAATGAATACTTAGGTATTTGAAAGGGACATCTAGTATGTAGTTATGCTATGGAGGTTTAGATATTTCATTACATTGCTATGTTGATTCAGATATGGCTGGAGATCTAGATGGTAGGAGGAGCACTACTGGATATATTATCACAGTAGGTGGAACGAAAATTAGTTGGATTTTGAGATTGTAGAAGGTTGTTTCTTTTTATACTACAGAGGTAGAGTATGTTGCAGCTACAGAGGATAGCAAGGAGATGATATGGATGAGTAGGTTCATGGAAGAGTTGGGAAAGGAGAAAAGTGATTGTAAATTGTTTAGTGACAGTCAGAGTGCAATTCATTTGGAAAATAAATCAGTGTTTCATTTGAGACAAAACACATTCAGTTGAGGTATCACTTCATACAACAGGTATTAGAGGATGGACACTTGAATCTGGAAAATATTCATACAAGCAGGAACCCTGTGGATATGCTAACGAAGCCATTAACAAAGGAGAAGTTGGAGCTACACTCCACTTATGTTGGTCTTCGAGTTTGAGACTTGAAGAGGAAGAAACAAATCCAAGGAAGGATCCAAGAATGACATTGTACATGTATGGTGTAGTAATTAAACTCCAAGAGGGAGATTGTTGAGTTGTGGAGCTCAATTACTTCATTTTAGCATGCAATTGGAACTTGCTGGAAAGCATAATAATTGGCATCGGTTAAGGGCAGACTGACATCGGTCAGGGAAGACTGACACTGGTTAGGGAAAGTAGGAACCAATGACGGTTCATTAGGCAGAACCGATGTCGGTTACCTGTGTGACGAATTTTTAATTAACTCTTGGGAATTATATCTTTTTTTAGCATTAAAATAGATTTATTAATTTTAATTGTATGGCTAAGTGCCCTAAGGCTAAAAATAATGATATGAAGTTAACTTTAGGCTTTAAAAGTAAGTGTGTGGATCATAATTACAAGATAATTATGTGAGAGAAAATTTCTTGGTGAAGAAGAGAAAAATCTTGAAGGAAGAAAGTACTGAACATCTGAGAGGTGTGGAAGATTGTAAATATTCATTGTATATCTTGTCAAAGCTTTGGATAATAGATTGGCTTGTTTCTTAGTGGACGTAGCCCACACTGGGTGAACCATGTTAAATCTGGTGTTGATTTATGTCTCTTGTTTTGTATATTTCTTCTAGTAGAATATCCGCTTTTATTTACATGTATGCTTAGATCTGATATATTTTTTGTACAACCGGTGTCCTATCCCCAACAAGTTTAATTGCATTTTCAACTTTAGAGAGAGAGAAAGAAGGGAGAAAAAAGACCATATTTCCCACAAGTAAATTTCTTAATACAAGTAACACATAGAGGTTAAATACAATCATGTGATAGTGTACAAAAGTTTCCCATCAATTATTAGGAGTAAAGGGGGTCCCACAATAGTTTTACCATTATTGTTGCAAGTTTACAAAAGTGGCCAATTTAGCTAGAGTGGATACAAAAATGAGTTCATAAACCAACATTCAAGACTCAAAAACACATTATACTATTTACCATATACTCTCCTATATATAGATAAACCCTCAGAATAAAATAAATAAATTTATGAAAACCATGGTTCAATCTGTGACCACCATTTTAGAGTTGATTCATAAATACACCAATTCTTTATTTATACAAATGACAAGTGGCCTACAAAATCCACTTACAAAACTAGATCCCAAAGTAATTTTCTCAAAACTAAATGTTGATTATAATTGTTAAGGTAAAAAGCTATAGGTATGAGGTGGTATAAATCCATTTCCCAACACGGATCCCCAAACCAAAATCCAAAAACATAACCAATTTCTAACTTTTGGTAGTTTTCCCAAGTTGTGAAACAACCAACTAGGCCTAGAAATGCATGACGTTAAATGATAAAATGATCATCCTAGGTTGGTTTAAGGGTTGATGTGATACTCCATGTCACTAATGAAAATGTGAACACAATAAAATTATGACATCTCCTCTATGGGAGTGTTAATGGTGTTTTGCATGTCATTTTATAAACTTTTGTAAGATGTTTAATGGTAGAGTGTTGCAAAAAATCTTACATTTGACTTCAACTAATGGTTACACTTTCCAAATTTGATAATCTAATATTTTAAATTTTTTCAAACACATTTTCTGAGTAGGGGTACACACTCAAAACCAATCATTCTTGTAGTGCAAAATAATTTAATTTTTGATATTTTAAACAAAAAAAATTATTTTATTTAACCAAAAAAATTCATCATTTGATTTTTAATTTGATACAATTATGAAGAAAAAATAAACAATACGAGAAGCACACTAGAAGGAAGAAAACCATTCCTATGAGTAATCAAAGTAGGCTATGATGGGTGCTCCAGGTAGTTATGAACGCATTTCAAAAGATTACATTCCATTAAGGCATATTGTCAAATAGTTATCACACCTTCACTATATTTCAACATTTTACATTTCTAATAAATATTCACTTTCAATTGTTCTTTGAATGTCCATACCATGTTTCAAAGCTTCAAGTTTTCCAAAAGCTAAGAGTATGTTAGATAAAATTGTCGAATTTGGATTTACACCCTCCAATTGCATTTTATTAAAATATCTAAAGCATTTTCAATAGACCCATTATGTGCATATCCAAAAATCATCACTATCTATGAACCCACATTTCGTAGAGGAATTTTCTCAAATAAATAAGGTGTTTTGTGTATCTTTCCAAATTTTTGCATACATGTTTACCTAGGTGGTCACAAGAACACCATTAAAAAATAAATGTCTTATATTATTTTTTTGTTGGATCGAAGGCCATAAAATTGTTCATTCTTTCATGTAGGAGATATATCACACCAAAGGAACATCAAATTTATGCAATTTTATAGAAATGGTCTTAGGAGATGAAGGCAATATGATATTTTCTAGATTCAAAACATGTACTAAATGACACAGAAAAGGAGGAAATATGTATTCATGTATCTTTCATCAATATCCTTTCCTTTTGAATGGAAATCCACATGCCCCTTTCTACATAGATGTTTAACTAAATAACATAAGGTGAAACATTTTTAGGAACCAATGTCGTAATTTACTAAATTCTCCTAGTTCTATATTCTTAGGCAATCTACCATAATAATAAGAAAACAAATCCACATAGCCACCACAAGTTTAATTAACATTTTGATAATAAAGTCTAGAGTTTCCTTAAGATAGCCACCAATTCCAAGTGCATGCTTCAACATTTACATACGTATCTACCATAGCACCTATAACTACAACATTTGATAAATGTCCTACCCATTATTCTTTGATAGCATCCATATTTGTTCCCTAAAATATTACCTTAAACTATAAAGAGTATGTTGGAAAATATGAACAAATAGGATTCAGGGAAATAATTCCTCACAATTTTGGAAAATGTTTTAGTGCTTTGTGAGGATACCCACGTCTAGGGTTAATTCATCACTAACATCCACCAATGTAGACCTACATGTCCAAGGAAACAAGAGATATACATGAAAATAATAGTTTGGGCACTTAACCTATCATAAACACATGCTCATTTCTAAACTCCTAGTTTGGAATACCCTTTCACTCAAATAAGTTCCAACTGACACATTTCTCCTCCCAGCTCACATGCATCCTATGAGCCTTAATTCCTTGGCATATGGAAGGGAAAACTAGAAAAAATATCATTTTTTGGGGGGATTTGGAGCCTCCTATCCATTGGTTTCCACCCTTACATGACCTAATAGGAACAATTAAAATAACAAAAATACAAATTGTAGAATGCTTTTTTCCCAAAATCCCTTTTATTTCATCCCCTTTTTTAAACACAATTTTATTTTTATTTATTCATCATATCTCTAATTTCCCCTTCCTCAGGTTAGCTTGGAATTTAAATCCATAAATGCACATATTCATTTTAATTTGTTTATTTATACAAGTGCGTAAATAAATATATATATTTATATAAATCTATTTCCTCAGGATCAAAAGTTAACATTAATTATAATTTCACCCTTGATAAGTTAGGATCACATGCTTACCAATGTAAAATGAGGAAAGGCACTACAAAAAAAAACATAACGTATAACATTGAAGTAACAAATTAACTTAAGATTGAAAACCTAAGATGGGAGAGTGTAGAGGCACTGAGGGGAATAATCAATAACATGAATGAAGCTACTAGTATTTTTAAAGAATTTAGAAGGACTTAGATATAATTGAAGGAAAAATAAAGGAAGCCTAAACAACCCTATCATTCATGAAATTCAAAGGATTACCTTCTCTATATAGGGATAATGGTATTTTGAAAAACAAAGGAGAGTAATAGTTAGCCATGAAAGAATTGATTAATAAGTTTGGAATGGAAATCATAAAAAATTAGTCACCTACCAAGAAGGATCTGCCAGAATCTCATGAAGGGTACATTAATCTCAAAGCAAAAGTTGAAGACTTCAACAAAGCATAAAGCCTATTGGTGGAATTTTATTGGGAAAGTACATACATGGATGTTGAGGTGGCTACGGTGATACATTTATTATACAATGTCCATTTAATTTGAGGCATTATTTTGTGCCATGTAAAGGGGGTGGGATCACATTCTTTAGGCCATGAATGGAAATGATTTGGTATTTGGAAACTACCATGTAGAAAATGGAAAGGAAAAAAATAATTTATAAAGAAACCTTCATGATAACTTGAGCCTCATGAGATTTTAGGATGAAGTGGGCACTTCAGGGGACACTCATGTCTATAATTATTTCTCTGAAATGATTTTCCAAAACATCTGCATCAAAAGGAAATGTTGAAATATGTAAATTTATCCATCAAACCTTATAGATTTATTAGTGGTTTATGATTCCATTCATTTTATTTGGGGAGAGAGTGATAAAAAATGTGTTAAGATGAGTTCAATTACATCAATTGGTTTGTTGAGAATTCCCTCGTATGATTGATGTAAAAAATACCAATCGAGAATAATTTATGATAATAGTAGTTACATCTACTTTTGTGAAACACACCAAAATACATTACTTTTTAATTTTTTTTTAATATAAATAATATTGATTTAATTATGTTTTATTATGCTAACTTCTAAACTTAGTTATCCAAGATTTTAGCTTCATACCCCAATGTATAATTTTCCTTATAGGAGTTACTCATATATGATTTTCCTTCCACTTTTGAAAAATCATTTCTAAGCCACCTGTTATATCTCCTACATCACCATCTCCTTGCGACACATGGCTAATATATCACTTCCATTCTTATTGATTATAACATACTTCGAGGGGCATTCTCCATTTCCTCACACACATTATATTTCATTTATTTTTGTATATTTCAACTCCATTCTCTGCATTTTCTCCATTTTTGTGCCATTTCTTCACTCTACCCCTATTTCATTGCCTACCATGACTGACCCCATTCCACTTCACATAAAAAATTGTAATATTTGGAAAATAAAAATTTTAGACTCTGAGATGAATGGAGAAGAAATGGGATGGAAAATAGATAGTGTAGGTGAATGTAGATGTTAGAGAACTTTGTGATAGGGTGTGTGATGGGATCTCAGTCGTTGTACCTATTTGAAGCCTCGTTGAACAACAACCCATGCCTCCATCATTACCAAACCTCAATGTTGAAAATTATTTCTTACACTACTTGATGCAATGGAACAATGTGAATGTTTTGAGTGATGGGGATTTTCCATCTTAGTGGACATCAAACTGGTTGAGGTTATGTTACCATAATACTGGACATCCTAATAGACAAGCAACCAACAAATATCGACACATTACAAAGCATGATTCTCTTACTAGTGATGGGAAACGGGGAAGAGTTTGAGGGCCATTCAAGTGTTTTAGGGAAGTTTTGAATAACATTTTATTGAAGTTATGTTGTCATTTTGTAATGGTGAATTTTGATTATGTTTTCACTTTGTTAAAGGAATATTAATCCAATGTGCATGATTATCAGGTACTTCATAAGTGGTATTAGCAAGGTCAATAATGATCAAGTGAACCTGTCTACGAGGTTGCAATTTTTACTGCATTATGTTTTTTATACATCCCTTGCCCTATATTCTAGGTTAAAAATGTTTCTTGATGTTGTAACTATTAAACATAGATGATATTAAGAAAAAAGGATTTATATTAAATCTATCTTTGCATCATTTAGTGGTTCCAAGATACTGCAGTCAGTATTATTATTAATAAATGTCTTATGCAAGGGATTTTCTATGTTCAATTTGATGGCTCATATACATTTTTTCCACTTTCTATCTGTATTCTACAATTTAATAGTAATTTAAGTTGTATATTTATCATACTTAAATGTTATTCAAAACAAACATTTGATAAATTATACTAATAATAAATTGTATTTTTTTATAATTTAATCTAGCATATAAATTAGGACAAAACCATGTGTATTATTTGCAGTTAACTATAAAATAGTAGATAGTATAATGTACTGAGATGAAGTGTTTTGGATAAAATTGTGTGATATTTTCTTATAGATGTTTTAAATCATGTTCCATCATCAAGTTGAGTATAATATAAAATTTAGAAAGTATAATATAAAATATTTTGAAAATGATTTTTTCTCGAAGAAATAAATTTAGTAACTATTTGTTAGTGCCTACCTTCAATAAGAGTACTATTATTCTCAATACAAACTATTACTTTTCCATTCACGCTTTCTAAAACATGAAAAAAAAAGGTTGCTAAAGTTTATTAATAATAATAATTATTTTTTCTATATAAAAATATGTATTTCTCCAATCATTGGTTTACCTCATTATCATTTCAATTTCTAATAACCGAAAATATGGTACAACAGACTACTATGATGTTATTTCTAATAACGATATAAAAGAAACCATGCTTTTATTTGAACCATTTTAAAAATTTATTCATGAATATTAATATAATTTATATATATTATAATTGAATACAAGTGTCAACGATTGGCTCTATGCAAGGTTATAAGGTTGAAACATAGCCCAAGGTTCCAAAGATTCACATTACATACTTATAACAATGTAAGACAAGTTTCAAGCATAGGAATATAAGAGAATAACAAGGTTAGATAGAGGAAAATGAAACATATGTTTCCATGTGTCCACATTCCATTCACCATTGACATTAAATAACAAACTGATGATGGATAAGTTTTATTCATTGACGTCTTGGACTATTCAAAGGTAGGCTAATGGTGGAGGAAACTATGTAGAGAATTAAAATCGATTAAAGATAAGTTTTAAATATCAGTAGAGTTTGGAGGCCACATCAAGAGGAAACTCAATTGTAAAATTTTAATTTATAGGGATGAGTCATGATGTGTAAAAGCCATGAGTTTCACGGTACACAAACTAGTTGCAACTAAAAGAGACTGAAAATGGTCACATTACACTCACATAAGGTTGAGAAACTATAGTTTAAATTCACATCTCCATTTGCAAGAGCCATTCTTTTAGTTTTTATTTGAAGAGATATATTGTTGAGAGTTATAGTTTTTTTCACAAATCTTTTAGAGGAAAGTTGAGAAGAAGAGTTATATCATGAAGAGATTTTTTAAGGCAAGAGAAATTGAAGTAGTTAAAAAAAGTAGATATGGCTCCTAAAGTTGAGGTAATCAAGTTCATCACTATCCTGAATGAAGGAAAAGAAATATATTGTTTTTATAAAGGATGTGCGTACCTAAATGACTAATTAGAGTTTAGTTTTTTTAGGAATTTCGTGACTGTGATACATAATTTAGAGGAATTGATATCACAGATGTAGAATAAGAGTATTATGATGATTTAAAGGCTATTATAGACTATGGACTTCATCACATTACTACCAAATATGAGGTATTCCCATATGGTGACTTGTTTGATGATGTCTTCATATCTTGCACCCTCTTAAATGGTCAAATCATCTCAAATACCACCGGATTAGGAATTTTTAGAGTTAATGTAAATTATTTCAATAGTATGTACAAAATACTACTCCCAATATATCTTATAATGAAGCTATTATGAAAGAGTATATGAATGAAGAGGATGTTATGGATGACCTTAACTTATGGGATGATGATTTATCTAGAGTACCAAAGAGATTGATAGCCATATAAGTGACACATTAGTTTGAACATAGAATTAGTAAGTTGTGCAAGTTAGTTAATAAAAATCCATGGCCATATCTTCCCTTATCTGTTGGTAAATATAAATTAATCAATTATCCATCTCCCATGATTTTTTCCAAATAACAATGTACTTATGCTAATCTTCAATAAGATCCTCATAGAAATTGGGATCCTCAAGGATATGTAAATGATCATTTAACTAGGAGGAGAAATAAATATCCAGGGGGTTATGAACATCAATGAGGGATGATGAATTATATAATTTAATCCTTGATTTTAAAAATGAGGTAATTAAGCAGATAAAGGAAGAAGGGTTCATTATAGTTGATCCACTAGTGTAGATCACTCCTACTTCACTAGATTCCACTAGTAGATATCTTCAAAAATGTATTTTATAAGTTGTTACTGCTACCCCTAAAATTCCAAAAGTAAATAGTGTGACAACAAAGGATTTTTCCTTTATTTAGATAAGGAAATAAATTCTAAGCCCCTAAATAGAATAATTTCCATCAAGTCCAATTACTCCAAAAATATGGCACATTAGTGGAAAAATAATAGATGAGATTGAAAAGGTCACGGGTAAACAAACATGATTTGATATGGAATCAACTATTCATAGTTTGGTAGGTTCACTTACAAAACTTGTAGTGCCATCATTCACTACAATAGCCTCATCTAATCCCATGGTGAGTCATGTTCAATATTTTTCTATTGATATTTCATGTTCATATGTTAGTTTAAGTTTGGTTTCAACTATGGTTGTTTCAACTCCTCCACTCACTTCTCCCATTCCTCTTAGAAATTTCATATCATCTTATCTTCCTCCCACTATCACTTCACCTACCATTTTTTCTTCTTCTCCTACTTCCTCCATTATTCCGACTCTTCCATGTTGTTACCATCATTCATAATGAAATCCAAAGCTATGATAAGGCCAACAATTTCTTCTACATATCCCATCTATTTCATGGCGATGATGAAATTAGAGGTCCTTAACATAAAAATGCCATTATCACCAATCTAATCATTCCACACAAGGATAATTGGTCAGTTGGTGCCAAGGTTTACAATGCCAGGATTTTTAGTAGTAGGGATTCCAATGTAGATACAAATGGGTCATACCGTTAGGAAAGTAAGGAAAATAAGTCACAGTTCTATTCCTATGGGTGATTTCATAAGGAATTTTTTAACTCAACATTCTATTGCATCAGTATCCCCAATTTCTACAACTACCCCATCTACCACTCAAGAATGGTCCCATATACAACCAAAGAAATGGAAGATATGACATATGAGTATCTAAAAAATAGCTAAACAACAATAAAAATACCAAAAATTAGATACAAAATATCAAGACCCTACCTATAAATCTCATGAAGTTTCTTTGTTTTATATTAATAAAGAAAAGAAGATGCAAAAATTTACAATTAGGATAAAGGCCCAAGGACAAGACACATTATCAAGAACATAAGAAGATATAATGGGATTGTCTAGAAAGAGAGGCAAAGAATAATGGCCATCACCTAATCCTTTCAATATAATTGATTCATCCATCAAAATGTTAAAAGGAGCTTTGTAGGAAGTAAAAGATGATGCCACTACCAAGAAGCTATAACTTAGTATTTCTCCATCTCTTAGATCTAAAGTGTACTATTATTTCAAGGAATTGTGTTGGAATAATTTTCTCGCTCTTATTCTAGATTAGTGAATTGGAAACAAAAAAAAGAAAATACAATAATGATAGGGTTTAAATCTACCTCTAGATGAAATGATGATGGATATGGGCACAAAAGATCCTCCTCGCAATGAGCTTGGTAACATGCATAAAAAAGAAAAAATCAATATGAAAATGGATTATTAGATAGGATGGTGGGCTTCCTGAAAAATTCGATCTCAAGAAGTGAAAAATTCATAGGATAGATGTCAAAACAATTTTTGATAAAAGATAGATAAAATAATGATGGATAAGTGATAACAGAATTTGAACTGAAATAGAGAATATGAAATTTACTAGAAAAGGTAAGATGCATATCTGATTAGAGAAAATGCTAATGTAAACCAAAGATGTGTGGGTCATCGGTGAACTAAGACTGTTAGGCATAGTATATGGTGAATAGGATGGTATAGATGAAAAATTAATGCAAAAAAAATAAAAATGGAGGAATCTTTTATGGAACTGGAGATGATGCTGAGATGTTGTAAGAAATCTAGATATGATGAGAATATAAAGGATGCAAGAAAATTGATGAAAATGAGAGCTATAGATAGGGTCGATAATGATTGGTTCCGATTGATAGTCATTGGATGTGATGAAGATGAGATCTAAAGTTGCAGGTGTACATAATGGAAAGAATGGTAAATATGGGGTACTAAGAGATCCATAAACAAGTAACTAGTAGAATGGATGAAAAAAATTCAAACAAATATGAATCTGGTTGATAGATACTAGTTAGGGTCGATAGAAACTGGGATAGATCTAGGGTTTGATTGATGAGGATGCATGGAAATGATGATCTATAGAAAAATATGGAAGATGACTGATCAAACAGAAGACCTCTGAGATAATAGATAACCTACAAGACAGATGAGATCCAATGATAGGATGAAAATGGGCAATCTAAGCATAAAAGAGAATGATGTCAAGAAAAGAGAGAACTTTACATCTCCAAAGGTGAGGCATAAGATATCTAAAGTAGTTCCAAGGTAGTGATAACACCTACAAAGAAGAGAAAGAAATGAAGCCAATATCATAAGAAATATTGAAGTCTCTAAAATAACATCTTGATGAGAGGAGGGTTATGGTCATATGTATAGGGTCGATGATGACCTAGATGGTTCATCAATGCCTATGGTGGTCCGTTGATTTAGGAAGTGGAATATTGTTCAACTCAATAAAATAAGCCCTTGCGAGGTGGGATTAGGGTTTTGGGTGTGGGTACCTGGTAAAATGTTACCTATGTATAACAAGCACATGTGATAGTGGTCTGGAAGAGGTGAGTGCATGGATAGGTGTGGAAGGTTGACAGATTTGGGCCCTAAGGTTTCACGCCTAAGAAGGATAAATTTTGAGACTTATCTGTTTTGATATACATGGGCTAAGAATAGGATGAAGTGTAGATAATGCATTGGATAAGGACATGAAGACTTAAAGAATACGTGAAATCTATTTTTGGAGCAAGTGGAAGATCAAGAGACATGTAATGGTAGATCTAATAATATGATTAGATTTGGAGTTAATTATAAATGATCTATTATTGGGTGAAGCTTGCATGTTTATGTAGTTATCCTTATAGCGGCACATGGCTATTATGAGCATGTGGCATATTTTGAGAGTGCGTGGGCCATGAAGGGAAAGTCCCCACCCCCTATATATATGTATTGATTTACACTATTTTTTGGGACTGAGACTGAGATATGGATTGTAACATAATTATGATGCTGGTATGTTTGTGCGCATGAATTTGTGATGATACTTAAGGTGTATTCAACTTCCGTGTTTTGTGATTATTTAATATAATGGATCATTATGTTTGGATATTGATTTTTTATGTCTCTTCTCATGGTTATTATATGGTGGATATGGTATTAATCCTTATGTGATTTATGTTTACTTATTATGTGTGTTTCCAAATTGAGCTCGGATATTATTGTTAGAATGGGATATACACTTTGAATATGGTTATTATGAACATGTATGCTAGCACCCTGGTAAGACGAAAACAAAGAGGGACCTAGTACCTTTGTGCGCTTTAGGTGAGTTCTCATTTTTTCCTGAGTAAAGTTCCAACATGCTTAGGGTTTAATCTAAATTACTTTTCCAAGGTTTGAAAACTACTGTAAACTCAAATTCCTTAAATAGAAATATCCACCTACGTATGTGCCCTTTTAAAACAAGATTGCTAACAAAATAATTAAGTGGCATATGATCTATGAAGAAAATAAATGGTGTAGCGAATAAGTATTGTCTAAACTTGTGAAATGCGTAAATCATGGAAAATTATTCAAATTAAACTATGCACCTACAGATTTAGAGGACTTTGCAGTATTATTACAAACTGGATAGGTACCTGAGGGGATGAAGACTTTAGAGAATAAGCAACTTAGAATACGCATGGTACCCTATTTGTTGATAGGTGGAGATTGGTAAAAATTAGGTTTTGATGAAGTTTTATACTGGTGTGTTATGGATCATGAACGTGAAGCCATTATAGAATAATATCATGGGGGAATTGTAGGAGGTCATTATGCTAGAGATGCCACCATGCACAAGATTCTGATGGCCATATTATGGTGGGAGACTCTGTATAAGGATATTAAAAAATATGTTAAGGTGTGTGATCACTGTCAACACCTTGGGAAGCCTAGAACTAGAGATGAGATGCCTTTGAGGCCTATTGCAAGTGCTCTACCTTTCGAGAAATGAGTGATTGAATTTTTAGGTGATATTTCCCCACCCACACATAGGAATTAAGCACACTACATTATAACTTGTACAGACTATCTGATAAGGTGGGTAGAAGAAGTGCCTACAAAGGATTGTACGAATACTACAACAACAATATTTCTACAGGAAAACATTATCAGCAGGTATGGATGTCAGTTGATCTTGACAAGTGATAGGGGAAATCATTTTCTTAATGAGATAGTTAGAATTATTTTTGGGCCTCATAATATTGGGTAAGTGTAAGAAGGCACGTGGGCGCATGGGATCTATTTGAAGAAGGGCATGTAAGGTGAAGGCACGTAGGGCAAGGTTCTAGTAGGGTTTACCAGAACACACATCACACGCACATAAGACAAGATGGGTTTTGGGAATTAGCCATGTTCGGTGTTCCAGGAAACACATGAGGAAAGTGTGATCCATCTAGCATGTAGAGTGGATAAGGTGCCAACTTGACAGTTGTAGGATCAAGAATGGAATATTACATGCATACAATGGAAGGATCTAGAAAGACATCATTGTAAATAGTGGAGAGCTGGAATCAAAGGGAGCATGCTCCATTGGAGGATCACTTGAACACTTGGAAGCCAATCTGTTATCTCAGGAAGGCATGGCAGTAGAGACTAAGGCTATATATGGAGATTCTTGGGTAGAAGAGAGGAGGGAGAACATGAGAGATGAGAGGAGAGACTGAAGAGATATAACATTGGTGAGGTAAAGCTCTACATATATAATGAAGGATCCTTTGGGTTGGGATTAGTTAAAATGTAGGAGTGATGACATAACTAGAGGGATGGGTATGTAATGAGTTTTGTATTGTGGAAAAAATAGCTTAGGTTCCTCATGTATGACTCTGATCTGTATTGTTATACTGGCCTGTTATGGCCTTAATGAATGATATGCAGTTACTAAACTTATTAACATGAATATAAGGTTCTCTTATAAATAATATATGTGTTCATGAGCATAAATCATAGCACATTTTCTTTGTGATATGAATCATTTTTGTATCCTATTGATATTTTTCTTTTGAATGGATGCATTAATATGATGACTCATGTTAATCTCTTATAATGAATGCATGGTTCTTTTCTTTCCTACATCTAAATCTATCATTAAGGATGTATTGTCATAAGAATCATATAAAGGAGGGGCTCGATGCCCATGCGTGCCTCGGGTGAGTGCCCAAATCCCGCTGGGTGATAGGACAACATGCATGAGATTAGAATTTTTTTCTAAGGGTATTAAAATGAATCAATCTTGGTTCCGTTTCCAGGATCTCTTTTCAAATTTTTGTGAGAAATGGCATATATCTTGGTCCCTGTGATGCGTGCTGACCAAACATATGACCTTGGAAAGTGTTGAAGCATGGTTAAAGAGAATGGAGGATGAGTTTTCTCAAAGATTTAACATTGGACCTGAGTTTGATGCATGTAAATAGGTAGAAGAGAACATGTACCATGAGTTGTATGAGAAATTATTCTGTTATTTTCTAGTAGAACTATATGAATGGCTTTCAACATATGCATCCAGATCGAGATAGTACTATAGATCACATGTATGGAACCAAGGTGATTATCAGAGGTTACAGGATGTAGATATGACTTGGACGCGTGTTGTTGATCACTGGTGGAAAGGAGTCCTAACTAGTTATACTTTAGAATAGGCCATTTCTATGTATTCTTGCCTAAAATTTATTGAGTTTGAGTTTCTAAGGGAGCCTCGAGGATCATTTTTATGTGTTATCCCTTTGGCTATGAAGATATTGATTATTACCTTAAGTTTAGAGGCATTTCTTATGGTTTGCTAAGCTTTCCGAGCAATGGGTGAGGAAGCTACGGTGGAGGAAGATGGAAAGCCTTGCGATTGAGAAGGAAAGGGAGGAAAGACGACTCAAGTATAGCAAAGCTCATGAAAGGGAGATGACTAGACAATGCAAGGTTGTAAGTGTGATGGATCTATGGAGGTAGAAGTTGTGGTAAGGAGTTAAGGTTCACATAGAGGACATAGAATGTGAGCATTCTATGCTACCTCATCTTGGTAAGTGCAGGAGAGAATCCCCTTCAATTTATAATGAGAGTTCGTCACATGGAGAAAGGAGAGCCATCAGTGTGCATTTGAACCCACCTAGTGACCAACCCCTGGTGCTTGGTTTTTGAGATCAAGGGAGAAGTATTGTTAACACAGTTGGTATTAGTGAGAATAACCGATCTATGCCTAGGAGATATAATTTATCATTTGAAACATCCATGGCTATGCAAACCTTCCAATATTTGGAGGAATTTTTGGACAAGGTGAAAATATGCAAGGTCTGGGTATCGCATGTGGAAGTGGCACGTGACACACAACTTGCAGTGGGAAAATATCACAAACCATTAGCATGTAGTTTAGTGGGGCATTGGAAACACTAGGTATGACCACTTCAGGCCATTTTCCGGCTATAGGAGGTGGATCTGGTGGTATAGGGGCTAGAGGACTTGGTGGACCTAGTGGATCCGGTGGAGGAGGAAACACCAGAGGAAACCAAGGTTCTGGATCAGGAGGACAAGGGCCTTAGCCACCTCCATAAGTATTTTTTGAGATGTATTTGCACTTACCAAACTATAGGGGTATTAAGGATGATGTAGAATATGTCCACAAGTGCGAATTACTATTCCACATGAAAGGGATCACTATCCTAGAGAGGAAGGAAAGTTTTTTTACAACGACGTTACAAGGGTGTGTGCATAGTTGGTACCAAAAGTATGATCCCCATCAAATAGTGGTAGACTACACTACATTAAATAACACCCTCATAACAGAGTTCCATATCCCTAAATTGGAACATAAGAGCATCATCACCCTGACGGAGATCTAACAAGGAATGGTAGAGAGTGTGCAGGAGTACAACAAGCCATTCAAAACTCTCTTGTCAAAACTATCCTATGACATCCACCATTCTCAACATGCTCAATGGTTTATTAGAGGATCGATAACACCGTTTAGAAGGGCACTGTCACACAATACTTTCACAGACCCACACGAGGCATTGGAAGCTACCCTACGCACTAAGGCTATTAGAAGCATTGATACTGGTCTTAGCCCTTTTCTGGAGGCTCAAATTGCTGCAATGGCCAAGCAGTTGGAGAATCCATCTAAAAATTCAATGCATGAGGCTCGTAGTGGTTTGTGGTGTATAGAATGTGAAGTGGAAGGGCATGCAAATGATAGTTTCCCTAGGAATTCAGTATGCACCATGGTGATAGATTGTGAGATTTGCCATGTGAATCATGATGCAAACCTCTACTATAATGTGCAATTTGTAAAAATGTTTCTTACTATTGTAAGATATGTACCTCTATGACCCATGATACGAAGGATTATAGGTTGATTGACTAGATTCATGAAGCTATTGATCTTGGTGTGTGTCAAACTAGTCTTGCAAGCAATTCCAAGGATGATGATCATCACTATGAAGGGCATGTACATGGAGGAGCACATGGAAGAGGATTTCGTGGAGAATTTCATGGTCGCAGTAACCACAGTGAAGGAAGAAGTGAGTTCCCATGAGGAACCAATTATAACTATGGGTCTATGAAACAATATAAGCGTGAGTGTCCTAAACTATTATAGTGCTCATGGTGTGGAAAAAAAATATAATTACTAGGAGTTACCTAAGTTTTTTGAACACATGAGCCAACAACATTGGAAAGAAAAAGGCACTAGGATGGTGAGTATAAAGAAGGTTGACCCTTAGTGGATGCCAAGAGTGGAACGTGAGTCAGGATTAGAACCTATACTGGTAAGCAGAAACTAGTTGTTAAGGAAGAAGTAGCACATGGGAAGTATCCAGATCCTACTCATAAAAAGGAAGTGTATAAAAAAACTATGGATGTGATTCGGAGTTTGTAAGGAGAGATCCAATGTATAAAGGAGCATTCAAATAAGTTGGAGTAAAAGAAGAATGCTGAGGCTCTAAAGGAGGACATGGATGAAGCCAAGGAAGTATGTAGGATGTTAAGGTAAGAGAATATTATTACCTTGCTAGGAGAATGGCTGAGGGAGAAGGTAGCATGTGCTGAAGTAGAGTGCAAAAGGTAGGTTCTACATGCAAACCTTCCTCCTCAAAGTGTTGACTATGATAAAGAGATTACATTGAATGTATTTGTTGATGGGTGGCTTCTAAGCAATATCCTCATCGACATAGGATCGAAGGTCAATGTTCTCACCTTAGATACATATGGGAAGGTGTGCATTACAACCATCTTCGAATGTGCTATATATGTAAAAGAGAAAGGTAATGACCATTGGAGTCTTGAAAGATGCACTTATCACTATCTAAGGGGATAGGTTCACTAGGGACTTTGAAGTCTTGACACTCGTCGACGTGGATAATTTCCTAACATTACTTTGGTGCCCTTGGTGTTATAAGAACAATGTTGACATACGGTTTAACAAGGGGTATACAAGCTTATTGAACAAGGAAGAAAGGGTGATTATCCCTTTAACAGATGGGAAATAAACACCCTATACTTAGCCCTTAGGAGAGGAAGTACTCAACAAAATCTATGTGTGCTCCATCAGAGATACGAAGATAATTTATCCCACGGAGGGAGTTATCTAGTTTGAAGATGCTGACTCCTTGAGTGATTCCACTAGCATGACATTTGATAATTGGGTATATGGGACTTATGAGTTGATTGGGAGACGGTTGAGAGGATTTGTAACAAGGGTAATGAAGGCACACTTAGTCAAGCATGTAGGAGGGAAGAAGTTTCCAAGTTACTCTGGTGCAACATACCCTAAAATTTTCTTATGAGAAATAGAGGCTCAGTGGAAGAATGAGGACGAGAGAAGAGGAATGCTTAGTTATAACTTGCTCAAGACTATATCATGTTGGTGGGATACTCATCAAGAGAGCCTCTTATAATGGTGCAAGGTAAGAGTCACATTTCATGTAAGGTTTGTTGGAACATAATGATTAAGTGGTCTGCCAACCCTTAACGTATATGGGTCCATCACTAATATATAGGTTAATATTTAATAATATGAAATATTTATATTTATATTATTAAATATACTAACCTAGGTATATACTTTAGGTTAAATATTTAATATCATGAAATGATTATATTTCTAATATTAAATATTTTAAACCTAGGTGTATGTGTCAACCATTTTAGGTTGAAAAGGTGGGTTGGGAGACATACCCGGTCACCTTATATAAAAAGGACTTTAGGTCCTCATTTGATATATTTGAGAAATATATCAAAGGTGTACAAATCAAGTTATTTGGTTTTACCCTTGGTAAATAGGGTTTCAAATGAAGAGGTGATCTTACTGGATGTAAAATAAGTTCTTTGAAGTAAAATGTTATTTTGAAATTGGTTTTTACCCTATTGGGGTTTTCCACTATAAGTACTGTGTCACTTGTGTTATTTATTTCATGTAAGTATTTCTTTATTTACTTATGTTATGATGTAATATTTATTTAAATATTTATAATATGTAAGTTGATTAAATCTATATTTATAAAAATCGTGAAATTCCAACATGGTAACAGAGCAAGGTAAATTAAATAAATTAAGATCAAATGCTTTATATTTTATTTATTTAATTTGTACGGGTTTTTTCAACCAACCCAAAAGGGTATTTAAAAGTATCTGGTCCCCTTCTTTTTTCCCCCTATTTATTTTGGCACTACATTTGTGCAATTAAACTCTCGGTAAAAATTGTAGGGTTTTTCAATTTTCAATCCCTAAATTTTTTTGGGGGGAGATGTAATATGATATGATTCTTAATTTCATTTACATTTTGTAAATTATATGGAATTAATGTTTGTTTGGAGATTGATGTGTGCACATGTGAAAGGGGCTTCAAATATTTACCTGTGTGAAAATCACATACAGAAAAGGAAAGGATTTATTACTATATGAAATAATTTTCATGTTTTCTATAATTTCAAATGTTTGCAGGTTAAATATTATAAACACAACATCAAATTTACACAGTAATATCACTCTCTGTATTATGTTTTATGTCTATTATATAGCCAGAAGTATAGCCAAACCACCTCCTAATAAATCAGGAGGTGTTACAACAAATAACCTGAAATAATATTCATGGGTAAAACATACTCTATGAATAATATATTGTTGAAACAATATATTATAACAATATTACAAACTTAATATTTAATATATAACAATATTAATATATTAACTAACTTAAACTACTTATTTACCTTTCGGTAAATACCAAACTATAATGTAAACATTAATATTTAATTTCCTAACATTCCCCCCTTAATGTTTACATGGTAGCATTAGAACTTTCACACTTCCTTTGTAGCCTACCACCTCTGTGCGCTCATGATCTTGGCACACACTCAAACTGAAGGTAGAAGAAGGAACGCACAAACTTCTTATTGACCAAGCACTGTTGGGAACACATCTGACTGAGGAGGATGGGAACATGCTTAGGAATCATCTGCTTATCAACCAATCACTCTAGGGAACACAGGTGTACCAATAACCTATGCAATGTGGGAACTCAAGCAGGAACACATCTGAACAACCTTCAATGGTTTTAAGGAGGATAACCACAAACCTAGGTATGAACAGGAACACATCTAACTATTCTACCTCATCAAGCCTCATGATGTTGCGTTTCACTATGTTATTTGTTCTGCACTATGTTTTTGCATTTGGGGAAATAGGAATAGCCACATACTCAACTGAAAAACTTGAAAATGGAACATTGGATCATGTTGATCATGTTCCCCCCTCAATGTGAACATTTCACTTATTGAACACAAAATAGGAACTTTGAAAAAGAATCACACAAGACATCAAATACTGAAAGCACACTCACACCACAAAATGTGCCACCATAGCTTCGTGCGGCCCTGTCGTTGGTGACTAACGAGAGGTCACTGTCTGACCTCCAGCCTTTGATGCCTCCATCCTCCAGTCAAAAAATTATCTAATAGACTAAAATCTTCATCACTTTCAATTTTGATGTAAGCAGTATTTCCTTCCTCTTCATTTTCTCCTTTGTCATCAAAAAGCCATGGCATTATCTTGCAGTTTTCCATCAAGTAAGTCTTGTGCTCTTAAATCTTGCAATTTGAGGACAAATGACCAAATTGTCTGCAGTAATAATAGGTAAATTGTTTCTTTGAATCTTTAGAAGTTGATCCATGTATCTGAAAGAATATTTAGATCTTACCAAATTTTATCTTGTTTCTTACCAAACAGGGCATTTTTCCTCTAAGTTCCACAAACATGATTCTCTTTTCTTCATCTAACAAAGAAGAAATAAGTTCTTCTAAACTTGGATTTATTTTACTCAATGTAAAGACCATGTTAGAATAGCATGCAAGGCATGCTATTAAGTAACACTTCTTTAGCGTCGTCATCAGGGACATCTACTTTTATTCCAACTAGTTGATTGCAAATAGAATGAAAATTACTAATATGTTCCACCATGTTATCACCTTCTTCCATCTTGAGGCCAAACAATCTCTGCTTTAAAGATATTGCTACGCTTGCAGCTTGTGATCCAAAATTTTTGTTCAATGTCTCCCAAATTATGTGAGAGGACTTTTTTAAGTGTATATGATGCAAATATGAATTTAATAGACCCAATCCAATAATCACTGTAGCCTTTTGATCTCTGCTTGCCCATTTTGCTACTTCATCTGCATTTGTCAGTTTCTTCTCTTTTCCATCAACAATATCCCATAAGTCTTTGTTAATTAGGAACAACTGAGTTCGTACTTGCCAGGTATGAAAATATTTACCTTCAAAATTTTCAATGTGACTCAACTTATCCATTATGAGGCTTCACAAATAAAAAAAATAGGTGTCGGCTGAAACCGAAAATGCACCTTTTTACAAACAAATAAACAATAATGACTATTCTCTTTTGTCTACATAAACCAAATTGACCAACAAAAAAAGTAATATTAACCAAACTTTTGACTCTTATAGACCCAGACCCAATAATATTTTACTACCCATATAACAAAATATAGTAATCAATTCATACCAAGCAATTTTTGTCATTTCTTGCCTCTAGGCTACCACGTTGCCATGCCATTCTACATAGACTTATTTTATTTTGCATGTCTCTATTAGGGAACAAATGATAGATGAAGAATCCACATAGGTTGAGTGTAAGGAGGGTCGATAGAGCATGTGGGCATGCATGAAGTAGATCACAACTTGTCAGGATTAGATCAAAGTGAAGAAGAAGGCAAGACCACAACATAAGATTTGGAATCGTGTAGATAATGAGTTCGATGGATACACATAGTCCAAAGAATAGAATATGTGTGATAAGTGATTTCAATAGTTTATTCAATGCTGGGAAAAGTTGAATATAGAAATAATGAGATCCGATGCAAATAAATTCTTCCTCTAAACATGGATTGCAACACATATGGAATGTTTAAACAAATTTATGTATTCGCCCATACCTAATATTCCTACAAGCAATTAGGAGATGTCTGTCGGACTACACTATGTGTTAGCGTAGATGTAATGCCATTCCAATGCTGCAGTAAAAACCATACGCTGATAAAACTTGATCACCAATATGGAGGATAGTGCAAGTTAGTGTGTAATGCAATGTAATCTTCGGACGCCTTTCCTTCTCCAAACACAACATGAAATTCTTGCAAGCACTTCGCAGGAACAAACACAGGCACAAAACCTGTCACATTTCTACACAAAACTTCTCACTTATCAAAATGAATCTTCCAAAACGATTTCTGGGTTTTATTCCCCACGTTGCAAGATTTTCGGAACACTTTAAAATTCTCAATTTCGTTAAGAATTGAGAAAGCTACAAGTATTTTACTGAAGGTCAGTTTTGGATCAAGCTTGGTGGAAGAGCTGTGTGTTAGAGATGACATCGAAGATCAAAAAAATAACGATGAATCGATATTTACCATTTTAATAGCACCACGTCATCAATTCAATTCTCCTTAACCAGGGGCAACAACGAATTTGGAGAAGCCCCTTAATAAATATTCACAAGCCCTTACTCAAATTAGATGCACACAGAGACAACACTGCTCAAATTTTTTTCTCATCCCAATAAAAACATATCAATCTAACACACGATATGATCGCCACTCCAAACAAATAGATTGGAATAAATATACACCTTCAGCTGTACCACAGGGACCATTACATCACTCTGATACCAAATATAAAAACAACATCAAATTTACATAGTAATATCACTCTCTGTATTATGTTTTATGTCAAAGTACAAGCGCTATTATATAGCCAGAAGTATAGCCAAACCACCTCCTAATAAATCAAGAGGTGTTACAACAAATAACCCGAAATAATATTCACAGGTAAAACATACTCTATGAATAATATATTATTGAAACAATATATTATAACAATATTCAAACTTAATATTTAATATATAACAATATTAAATATTAACTAACAAACTACTTATTTACCTTTCGGTAAATACCAAATTATAATGTAAACATTAATATTTAATTTTTTGACAAATATTTTGGAAGGTAAATTCATACCCGTGTTCTTTGGACCCGTCTAAAAGAATTTGATTTTAAAAACTATAGTTTATAGTTAATCTATAATCCTATCATTTTTTGAACAATTAAAAATATATAGAATAAGGTTTATATAATAACTTATGTAAACATCGTATTAAAATCTATATAATTTGAAAACTATATATTTTATATACTTCTTATACTATAGTATTATAACTAACCATTCATAAAATCTCACGTAGTTTAAAAAAATATAAAGAAGTTTATACCTATAACTCAGATATAAATGTGGAACTTTAAATATCTAATGCCCAATTAAAAACAAAATGGATTGCTAGTTCAATTGGTGGCCTTCATAATCAAGTATTGTAAATAAGTTTAATCCTATATTGGTAGTTATGTAGCCATCACAAAAAATTACACCTAAACATTTTAAACTTTAGGAATTATGCTAAAATATTTTGCCACATTCTTCATAGTTTCTAAATGAGATGCGGGGTAAAAAAAATGAGTAAACTTAAAACCTAGGAGTAGTTTTTAAAGGTCATATGGCATTTCAATTGAGGAACTATTTCACATGGCACTCGGTGAATGTATGACGATGTTCTCCCTCAAAGCATGTATAATGTAATATCCCTAACTTATGTTATATCATACAATATATGTATGCCATATTAAATACATTGCACCATAGAATATAAAATAAGATTATAAAAATCATAACAATAGATAATTACACACTTTAAGTGGCCATGTTTTTTATTTGGTCATTGTGTTTTTTATAAAAAAAATACTATAGTTTATAATTTTTATGAACTATATGTTGTTTTTTATTTACATTCTATAAACTATATACCTTTTTATTAAAAGTGTATATATTTTTATATTATAAATTATAATAGGCTATTCTAATGTATTAAAATATAACCTCCATAATATTATACAGAAGAATAAATTCTAGAATTTACATTCTAGAAATACACACAAGTTTTGGCTTCATTAAATTTGACAGTCAAATGACCGTCACGGTAGACCAAACATAAGATAACATGGCAGTCATTTAGACTGTCAAATTTAAGCTCGTATAGTGTTCTAGGAAAATTTTATTGTGTTAAAAATTGACGGTCAAATGACCGTCATGACAGCCTATGACCAAAAACTATCTCCATGCATGGTCATTTAGACATCAAATTTAAGCTTGATCCAGATCTTTTATCTACATTATAGTTTTTTTTTCTTTCACGAAATTTGATGCTTGTTATGTATTGTTAGGGGTCTCTTCTTCACTTCTATATGGTCGAGAAATATTTTTTTATATAAATTTGAGGTATAAGCTTCGCAAAGCCCTTTATATTGCGGGGTTATTATTTTGATCAAGGGAGGTTAATTATAATGCATTGTAATGACATAAATTAGTTATGATCAAATAGTTTCTTTAGATATATAAAATTTAGATTTGATTCTATTAAAAGTGTTATTTTTATTATTGATAAATATGTATCTAACTCTGTTGTAAATTGTATATTATAATGGGGTGTGTTTTGCAGGTCTAAGAAAACAATGACGTCCAGCTATTTCTATCTTGATAAAACCCAAATCTTGAATGAAACCAACTACAACATTTGGGTCAAAACATAATTTATGGCGACTTGAAACTCTGGATTGATTGTTTCTGAAATCTGAGGCTTTGCTCCTACCAGTCATCAAGACAATTGTTGATAACATGAATGCATTCTTGCAAGCGAATGCAAGAGGCTCTTTCTATGATTTTGCGTAATGTGAACGATGAGTACCTTCTACACATTCAGTAATATCAAACATCCAAAAGAGGTATGGACACAACTAGAATCTATGAATGAATGATACTTGGTATATTAAGAATAGTAATGAGAGTATAATATAAAGAATTTGGAAAGAAATAGTCTGTATATTTTTTGATGATTTGTCTTCTACATTTTATTTTATATCTCAGAGTTTGAATAATTCAAAACTATGGCCTAAAAGGTTATGACATGTTAATTACTGAAACTTATATGAAATGTATAAATATAATCTAGTGGAAGGTTTACATGTGTTGTCTTCTTCTCTTGAAATTACTTCATTAAATGCATTCTAAATGATGGTTTTGATTCTGATTTAGTGAATGGTCATGACAGTGTTTTAATACTATAGATGTTTATGAAACTCTTCTCTTCCTAGATAATAAATTAAATTAGGCTCAATCTATGTTAGAAATTGCAAATCTTATTAACCTTAGGAAAATGACCATAAGCCATCATATATACACATGCATTAATTACCTTGTATGAACCTGAGCCTTTTCTGAAGTATTATAGGGTCTAGGTGGATATACAAAGTAAAATATAATGTTGATGGTAGTATTAACAAACATAAAGTTAGACTTATTGCTAGAGTGTTTCAATCGGAAACCTGGTATTGATTATGTTGAGACCAATTTTCCTCGTGCAGCTAAAATGAGTATTGTTATGGCACTTATTTGTAATTACCGCTCAATTTGAGTGGGAAAACACATAAATGGACATAAAAAAATACTTTTTTGAATTGATATTTAAAATAAAAAGCTTTACATATTTCAACCTAGCTTGATTTGAAGAAAATGGTAAAGAAAACTATGTTTGTAAGTTGAGAAATCCTTGTATGGTTTAAAACAAGCTCTTAGAGCTTGGTATGTAAAAGTTGTTTCCTTATTTAAATTGTTAGGTTTTGTTAATTGCTCTTCTAACAATGATATATTAATCAAGCAATAAGGCTCACATATTATTATTATATGTATATATGTTGATGATTTTCTTGTTACTGGTGACAATTTTGATTTAATTGGTAGGATTAAAGAGAAATTAAAGCAGTGCTTTGAAATGAATGAGTTAGGTCTCTCACATCATGTTATTTATATGACTGTATTTCATTCTATTGTTATTTTTTAAAACACAATATGAAATCATTATATTGAAAAAATTATGATTGATTGTAAACCATTTTCTACTTCAATGGAAGTTGGAATAAATATTGACCCTAAATCTGCATATGAAAAAGGTTGATCCATTATATACCTTGTTAGTTGATAGTTTGATTTATTTAACTATAACTAGAATCAATATTTCCTATATAGTAGGAATTACTTTAAGGTTTATGAAGGAAACTTTTTTAGAGATCATTTGAATCTTACAAAATAGAATTTTTAGATATTTGAAAGGAACAATCAATTATGGATTGCATTATACTAAAATGAAAATGCCTATCTTATATGGATTTTGATTCTAACCATATTGATGTTGTGTTATAAAATATACTAGATATGGTTTTAATTTTTTTTGGTGTAGGAACCATTACTTGTAATAACAAATTAAATCAATAGTCTCCATTATCTTCTATTTGAGGCAGAAAAGTACAATGGAAGAAGTAAAGAAACTATATTAGCCTTCAGTGGTTATTGTTTAGATTGATTAAATCCAGTTATGGGCCAATTATTCCTCTTCTATATGGTGGCCAATGTTGTATTAATCTTGATTAAGAATCTAGTTCAACATCAGAGGACAAAGCACATTGAAATAAATATAAGCTTCATCCGTGAGAAGATGCTAAGTGATGACATAAATCTTAAGTTCGTGTTGACTGAAGAGCAGGTTGTTGACATCAGGTTGCTGACATCTTCCCAAAGTCCCCGAGTGCTGCAAAGTTGATTGTCACTTTCATGAAATATTGGATTGATCATGAGTTTCCATTGAGGAGGAGTGCATGACAATGTCACCTCCAACTTGGTTTTATAAAAATACCTTTCAGGAATTTGTAAAATAACTTCGGGCAAGGTTTTTGTAAAAAAGACCTTCGGGAAAGTGTAAAAATACCTTCGGACATGTATACACTTCTCAACTTCTTTTTTAGAAAGAAGTGTAGAAAGATCTTAAAGCCTGGTCTTTAGTAAACTCTTTAGGTGCTATTGATTTTACTAGTAAATATTTAATATAAGCATATTTTTCTATCCCTTAGGATTGTAAAAGGCTCCTAATGCTTGTGGTTTAATAACCTTTTATGAAAACCCCTAAGAACATGTAAAACTCATAAATCATACTCAACCACTACATTATGGGATGATCTTTATGATTCAAATCCTTTTGTACCAAAAGGTAAATTGAGTATGATGAAGGTGTTATAATTCCTTCAACTGATATGCTAGCCTAAAACCTTTATGGTTTAAGGATTGTAAATCATGTAGTGTTCCGCGGGTAGGTAGTTCCCCTATTGGCATATGTTATGTTATCCCACTTAACATAAAGGGGGAGTGTTGGAACATAATCATTAAGTGGTTTGGAAAACCCTTAATGTATATGGGTCCATCACTAATATATAGGTTAATATTTAATACTATTTATATTTTTATTTCTATTATTAAATATACTAACCTAGGTATATACTTTAGGTTAAATATTTAATATCATGAAATGATTATATTTCTAATATTGAATATTATAAACCTATTGTTATAGATATGTGTCAACCATTTTAGGTTGAAAAAGGTGGGTCGAGAGATATACCCGATCACCTTATATAAAAATGACTTTAGGCACTTCTTCATTTGATATATTTGGGAAATAATTCAAAGGTGTGCAAATCAAGTGATTTGGTTTTATTCCCTTGGTAAATATTGGTTTAAAAGGAGGAGGTGATCTTACTGGATGTAAAATAAGTTCTCTGAAGTAAAAGGTTATTTTCAAAGTAGTTTTTACCCTATTGGGGTTTTCCACTATAAATACCTCTATGTGTCATGTGTTATTTATTTCATGTAAGTATTTTTTTATTTACTTATGTTATGATGTAATATTTATTTAAATATTTATTGTGACATTATATAATATGTAAGTTGATTAAATCCATATTTATTAGAATCCTCAAATTCTAACAAGGTTTTCCAGGAGTAACACGCCCACAGTGATCTAAGAATACCATGGTAAAGATACCAACCTCATTTCATGTCTAAGCATGTGAAGAGGCCTGAATGGGAAGAGCAGAAGCATTACCACTTTCATTATGGGTGCACAAGGCTATGCACGTGTATGGTATATTCATTTGGAAATGCACTGTCAAATAGGTAATTATCAGGAGTTGGTGGCTAATCTCATTCAAAATTTCAAGTATAGGATTACAAAGCCATCAGTGGATAAAGCGTTACAAGTAATCAAGTGCCTTATAATGGGAGATAGGGCTATGATGGAAGATAGAATTTAGGAGCTATTACGATAACCTGGTTTAGAGACAAGTTTCGATGAAGAATAATCATACAAATTACAACTTGAGCACACGTGAATGGAAAAAGAAAAATGAAAAATGGTCTATGTAGTAGATGGTGAAGAAATGGAAATTTTGGATGCTAACCATTCTGAATGTATGCACGAAGTCATAGATAGGGCTGATAAACGAGCATGTGCCTACCATGTGCCCTTGAAAATAAGTAAGGTTAACATTGGGACAAATACAAAATCTAAGGAAGATATCATTAGGGGCTATTGGTTGGAAAAATAAGTTTCAAATGTCATTGATCTATTGCGCAAGTTCCAGGATTTATTCCCTCATGGGTACCATGAACTCAAAGGCATCCACCATTCCTTGGGGGAGATGAAGATCAAGTTGAAGGAAGGTGCCTACCCTATCCGAAAGAGGCCTTAACGGATGAATCCAAATTTGTGCGTGTATGTCAAGGAAGAAATAGAAAAGATGATAGCATCTGGTATCATTGAGGCTATGGAGGAATTATAATGGATATGTCCAGTGGTTATCAATATCAAGAAGGATGGAAGAATAAGGATATGTGTTGACTACAAGGACCTAAATGTAGTATGTGTTATCCATCCTTTCCAAACCCCCTTTATTAAAGATATTTTGGAGGGAGTGGCTAGGTGAAAGGTCTACTCTTTCATGGATGGGTTCTTAGGGTATCACCAAGTTAGGATTATAAAGGAAGACTAGAAAAAGACAACTTTCTCCACTAAATGGGGAAGGTTTTCCTACATGGTTATGACTTTGGATTAAATAATGCACCTATTATGTTCTCGTGTATTATGGTAAAAGCATTTAAGGACTTCATCCATAAATTTCTTCAAGTTTACCTTGATGAGTGGACTATGTATGGGATGGTAAAAGACCATTTTGATAATCTGAGGTTGATGTTTGAGAGATGTCAGAAATTGAGGATATCCCTTAACATTAAGAAATGTGTATTTGTTAATCCATTTAGAACCATGTTAGGACATATTATATATAAATAAGGCTTACTATTGTATCTCGCCAAAGTTACAGTTATTGTGGGATTAGGGGAGCCGACTAGTCAAAGTGTAGTGCACGGATTCCTTGGACATACGGGCTACTACAAGAAATTCATCAAGGAGTATGCCAATATTTCCACGTTCTTATAGGAATTGATAAAACACAAGAGTGCCTTTCATTGGGGAGAGGCACAAAAGAAGGAATTTGACACTTTGAAGGATAGGCTTGACTCTACGCCCATACTACGATTTCATTCTTGAGATAATCATTTCCATGTGCATGTTGATGCCTCATGAACAACCATGGGAGAAATACTAACATATCCTAGTGAGGGAATTGTTGATCATCTCTTGTGTTTTACAAGTAGGAAGTTGACACCAACAGAAAAGAATTACTCAAATACTGAGTGCAAGGCATTGTCAATGATCTATGCACTCCATAAGTTTAGATAGTACCTGTTGGTAACACCCTTTATATTCTATACAGACCATATGGCATTGAAATAATTAGTTAAAAAACCTATTTTACAAGGGTGCATATGCCATTGGATCTTATTATTCAAAGAGTTTTAGTTCACGGTGGTTGTAAAATAAGAAAAAAGTAATTCAGGACTTGACCACTTATCAAGGATTAACTCGGGGTAGGATGCACAAAGCATTGAGGATACCATGCCGGACGTGCAACTGTTTAGGTTACAACACGCACCCTCAGACTTGGAAGATATTGTAGTATTCTTGAAAACTGGTGTGGTGCCAGATGGGATGAAGGCTCTAGAGAGGAAGCAATTAGAAATATGCACCACACCCTACATGTTGATTAGTGGAGATCTGTATAAGTTAGGAAGTGATGAGGTTATGATTTGATGCATACTGGAACATGAGTGTGTGGTAATTATGAAGGGATCACATGGTGGGATTGCAGGAGGACACTATGTAGGAAATACAACCACACGGAAGATTCTACTATAGAGCTTTGGTGGGAAACCATCTACCAGGATTGTATTGCATTTTGCAAGGCTTGTGACCATTTCCAGCACCTTGGAAAACCTGGAAAGAGGGATGAAATGCCCTTGCAACTAATAGCCAGTGCTGAACCTATGTGAAAAATGGTCAATCAAATTTGTAGGGCCAATTTTGCTAGCCGTGCAAAGGACTGGTTTATGGTATATCATTACTTTCACTTATTACCTGACAAGATGGGAAAAGGTAGTTCCTATGAAGGATTACATTGCAATGAAAACTACTAGATTTTAATGTGAGAACATAATCAGTCGGTACGATTGTCGTTTAAGATTGACTAGTGATAGGGGTACACACTTTCTCAATGAAATAGTCAAGATTATACTAGCAGAATTTATGGTGACACATCACAAGACTACCCCCTTTCATCCATATGTAAATGGAACTGCTGAGGCATTTAACAAAATACTAAGTCACACGTTGACCTAGATTTGTGATGTCAGAAGACAAGATTGGGATGAAAAAGTATCAGTTATTCTATGGGCATAAAGGAAAACCTACAAGAGGTTGAACAAGGCCACATCATTTTAATTGGTGTTTGGTGCAGAAGAGGTTTTATCAGTTAAATTCATATTACCATCACTACGTATAGCACGTGCAGGAGGGTTGGATGATGAACAAGTGCTAGAAAAGAGGATTGGTAAGTTGATGCAGTTAGAAAAAATGCGTTCACTTGATAAATGGAGTTAGAAGACAGAAAGGGAAAGACAAAAGACAGACATGATCATCATATAAAAAAAAATTAGCTTGAGGTTGGGAAGATGGTGTTGTTATATGATTCCAAGTTTCTATGCCATCCGGGGAAGTTAAAAGTCCATTGGCTAGGACCTTACATCATCTCATACATACTTAATTCAGGATCTTGCTAGTTAAAAGCGTTAGATGGGACAAGATTACCCGGTCATTTCAATGGGATTAGGATGAATCCCTTCAATAAATAAGTCTTCTTGGTGTTTTTGTATAAGGTAGTATTGCTACTTAGATTAGGATTTCCCTTTATGTTTTTACTTTTCTTGTGTTTCACTTTCTCGTTGTTGTTTTCTTTCTCTTTGTTTTATTTTTTGCCTTGTGCACTAGTAACAACATTATTTTCTAAATTTTTGCATACGCAAAAGACCACACATCTATTTTAGTTTGGGGTGGAGTAGTGTGAAGTAAATTATAAGCTATTAGTAAAAGTTGAGTGGCCTAGAAAAAGGAAGAGCGTAAGATTGAGAAAACACACGGGGAAATGGTGTATAATGAATTATGGTGTCAAGAAGGCTATAACTAGGACCACGTACAAAGAATGAAGAGCATAAGAACCACATAAGGTAGGTGAGAGAAAAATCAGGAAAAGGACTGATGAATTACCTTCGGTGTTGTAGATGTGCGCATAGGAGTCTTAAGTCATATTGGATTTTTTACGCACCAGAAGGCTGTAGAAGGTTTTTTGCATAGGATTGGGTGTGTGGGTAAGGGTGCTTAAGGTTGGTCTAATGAAAAAAGAAGCATTTAGTGCTAAGTACGATGGTTGGTGGTATAAAATGTATTACTAGAGAGGAGAAAAAACTATAAGTATGAGATCGGGCAACTCATCATTTTACCTTGCTATTACGAAGTTGAAGCACTCTAGTGAACTAGGGCATCCAGAGAGATTTCTGCGAAGGAAAAAGAATCCTAGAAATCTAAGTGTGTGGACTAGAGTAGATCTACAGACCAGAGTGGAAGAAGTACATGGGTGTGAGAAAAATTTGTTTAATGTGTGTCATCTTGTGGAAGGGTTTTCCTAGTTAGGGTTTGGTTGCTAGGGAACAGAAAGAGACAAATTTCTTTGTGGAGTCAAGCCTTAGAATTGAGTAGAGTAGAAGATTATAGAAATGAGTTTTAAATTATAACCCGAAAAGAAGAATGGCACAAAAGAAGGTGACTGTTTCACTAAAAAAATAGAATGTCAAAGGCAAAGGAAAATAAACCGCTATCGTCCCCAGCTCCAATGAGAAATGGTATGCAGAAATACAAGACCCATATGGAATCTTTTTGGGAAACGAGTGGGTGTCATACTTGAGACAAATGACCATGAGCAATTACAGTTCCATCACATGAGTACTACAAAGAAAGAAATTGCTTTGGAACTGGTTTGTACAACTAACAAGAGGACACTAGATGGAATGTCAATATATAGTGATGAGGTGAAACTAAATTTGGAATAGGCAGGGCTATTGCAACTGTATGAGTTGCCTTATTTTGGCAAGCCTGAGCGGCTATATTAGTGGTTGATGTCACGTGTACATGAAGACCATTTCTACTTTGTAGGCTACAAGATGCACATAATACTTTAGTTGATATCCAAATTCACTGGCTTGAATTATGAAGGAGAATCCATAGATGATGATTTGAGTGATAAATAGGTCATCAAGGAAACTGTGGAGGCTTATGACTACAAAAAGGGTTCACGGTACTTTGAAATTGTAGAAATTCTAGACAATATTATGAGGATGGCTGTGTGCTTGGTCACCAAGATTAATGATCAAGAAAGATGGATGTAAGTAAACAAGCCATGGTTAAATGTATGGTGGAAGATCTCATAAGGGACCATCTATAACTTATCCGCCTTCATTACGGATGAGATTATAAGTAGTGCGTAGGGAGGAGAAAAGATACTATTCAAAAACATTCTCCTCGCTATCATATTCTCAGAGATTAGAGTGCCCAATGGGCCAGAAAAGTTCATTTGGGAGTATTTAGAAGAAAACCCCTCACCCACGAAAAGGTTCAAGAAATATGCTTGTGAAACCATGATGGTCACTTACAAGGCACGCCTAGAAAAGTGGTACAAGAAAATGCACAACACATTTGGGGTGGAGTGGAGGATCCCTGAGCAGTTGCCCATGCTCGTAGATGGAGAGGTAGAGTTTGTAGTTTATCAACATTTCTACATTGGCAGGTTTACATTGATGAATGGGACTAACATCCCATGGTTCAAGCTACCCTTCTTCCTTCACCGCGCAATACTTCCAAGTAGGGGCCAACCAATTCAAGGAGGCCAAAAGGATAAGGTTTGATCTTAGTGAAGTAGAACAAGACCACCACAAGCTACGCCAACGAGATTCTCGTATACCCGAAGAAGTGCATGCATATGTGGAGAAGTATGTCTCCCACAAAGTACAAATGATGAAGATCCGATAATGACTACCAATCGTTCGAAAAGGGCTGCAGACCAGGGTATATCTGTGCATAAGGCCTAAGTTTGAAAAAGGTTTCTATCTAGAGAGTGATGTCTCCTTTCCTAGAAGACCCCACAGGTTGGAAAAAGGCCACACCAAAGAAGAGTGAAAGAGAAGAGGTGCAGGAGAAAAAGGCACCAAGTTTACAAATCTGCACAATCGGTGGGCACTTCTGAAAGCAGTCACTGAAATCTAGTACTTGACGCATGCAACAATAAGTCCCCAGTCAAGGAAAAGACCCCAGGAAGAAGAGGCTCCAGAAATATGAAGAGACCTCATCACACATGAAGATTCACCAAGGAAGACATCGCCTATTAAGGAGAAGGAGATAGGAAGAATCTCCTATACTGGAATCACTAGTTAAGAAGAAAGTAGAAGGTGACAGAACAAGGTAGACTCACAAGGAGACAAAAAGCCTAGAGGCCTACATTAGCAACAAGGATGACGATAATCCATGAAGGAGGTCAAGACCATCTGGTATATGATATACATGACTTGGAGGAGGAAGATGAAGAGAAGAATGATGAGGAGGAAGAAGAGGAGAAGAATTATGAGGAAGAAGTAGAAGATCAAGGAAGGGGGCTGAGTGAAGAGGTAAGCACCAAAAATCAGGGAATGCCAAGCCTCACCAAGGAACAAGTGGAAAAATCTAGTCAAGAGAAAAGTGATGCAGACATTATTAAGGATTTGGTGGAGTAGGAGTTAGAGTGGCATGTGCAGATGAGATTTTGAAGGAGATTAGAAGAAGAAATCGTTGGAAAAGAATATGGCAGCATAGGTGGGAATCCCAATTTGGCAGTAAAATTCCCAAAGGCTGTGCGAACAATTGTGGGAAGGGTGTAGTGGTAGTACAAGGGAAAGGAATGGGATACATCAATGATCCAAGCAAGGTGCTACGCAATGCGCTTCTAAAGCACTGTACCAAAAAAAAAAATCCTGGCTATGTACTGTCGTTTGATGAAGAAGGTGCATTTTCCCAGACAAGGAATATGCTATCTTGGGCATTCGAGTCACATGTTGATGAACCTTGAGTTTCAAAGTAAGTCAGAGAGCACTGATGAAGGTATCCAGAGAAAAAAGAATTTAATCCCTTGGTGAATGATCAACAATTATTAGATGAGAAGGTCTATAATGCGCTCATCATAAGTCTCAGTTAAGATTAAGGCCATACTATTTGGAAGGAATGATAGAGTGAGATTCATGGAGGAATTGGAAAAGGAAAAGAAGGAGCTTGCATTGAGAAGAGAAAGGAATTGAAGTAGGAAGAGATTATCAACACGTAGTTAAATCATGAAGTGGAAAGAGGAGAAAGCTAAGGGTGTGTAAGCTACACAAGAAATATTGAAATGATTACAGGTGTTATTGTATTAAAGTATCCTAACCTAGCACCGCCTGAGCAAAAATATGAATCAACCTTACAGTGTTTGGAGGATTTGACTTGCATCCTCATGATGGAAAGGTGACCACTTGCCTTAGATGTCTACAGAAGAGGCGCTGATGTGCCAAGAAAAGGAAGAAAAACTGAAGGTTGTCGAGATTGTTGCTTGATATATTAAACTCCTTGCAAAGGTAAAGGCTGCTGCATGTAAGTTACTAGAAGCTGCATATGGCAACTGCACTGATAGAGATAGAGTGACATGCATCTTGGTCACCACTCATGAAATGGAAATCAAGGAGTTTCAGAGAAAAGAATAAGGGGAACAAGGCAGAAAGAGATAAAATCCTATCCGAGGTAGAAAAGAAGTCAGAAGCTATAGAGACCTTGCAGAGGCTTGATCAAAAGTCGACTAAAGGAATTGTACCTATAGATCACCTATAGGATGGATGCACGCTTGAGGACTTGGGAAAATAATTGGAAAGTATTGTTGAGAAAATGAGCGCAAAAGGGGAGGAATTAGGTTTTGAGGAGGTGAGTTCTTTAGTCGGAGACCTCTGTCAGCAAGCGCATAGAATGAGGTTGGTGCTTGGGAAAAGCTAGAGGTAGAAATAGGGAAGGATTTCCCTCTCCTCCTTAAAAAATAATCATTTGTTATCCTTCATTCTCCCCATTCTTTCATTATTTCTCCCAATTCTTCCATTCCTTAATTATTTTTCCCCCTATTCTGAGAGCCGTGCCATTATTTATTCATTGAAGAAGAAGTGTTTCTCGAGGATGGAGAACATGCATAGTGTGGGGTGACGTTGGGCCCCTAGAATATTTGGCTAAGTATAAAGAAGGTGTGTGGGCACATGTGCGAGACCTAATTGAAGAAGGGTGCATGAGTTGAAGGTGCGCAGGACAATGTTCTAGTAGGGTTTAGTAGAACACACGGAGTGCACATGCTTAAGAAAAGATGGGGGGTTTTTTGGGACTTATCCATATTTAGAGTTCCAGGAAGCATCACATGAGGAAAGCATGACCCATCTAGCATGTGAGAGTGGATAAGGTGCCAACTTGACAGCTGTAGGATCACGAATGGAATATTCCATGCATGCTAATGGAAGGATCTCAGAAGGACATCATTGTAAAGAGTGGAGAGCCCAGATAAAAGGAGAGCATGCCCCATTGGAGGACGACTTGGACACTTGGCAGCCAATCTGTTACCTCAGGAAGGCATGATGGTGAGAGACATAAAAGCTATATATAGAGATGCACGGGTAGTAGAGAGGTAGGCAGTAACAAGAGTAGAAGCATGGGAGAGACTGAAGAGATATAACAATGGTTAGGAAATGCTCTGCTAGAAATATTATGGAGGATTCTATGGGTTGGGATTAGAGGAAACTATAAGAGTGATGGCATATTTAGAGGGATGGGTCTATGTAACTAGTCCTTGTAATGTTGAAGGACGTAGTTTAGGTTCCTGATGCATGACCTTGCTAATCTGCATTATTATATGGGTATGTTATGGTCTCAACTGAAGGTAATGTGGTTATTGAGCATGATTAACATGCATATACATGGTTCTATTCTAAAGCATATATGTGTTCATGAGAATAAAGCCTAGTACATTTCCTTTGTGTTATGAATCAGTTCTCTATGCTATGTTGATACTTCCTCTTTTGCTATCTGAATGGATGCATTGATATGATGAACTCATCCTAGGTTCTCCGAATGAATGCATGGTTATTTTATACTTTCTACACTCTAAGTATCTATCATTAGATGATGTATTATTAAAAAAATCACACAAAGGAGGGGCTCGACGTACCCCCGTATGCCTTCAGCTGAGCGCCCAACACCCATCTGGGTAATAGAACGACGCGGATGGGATTTTACTGTTGTTCTAAGGGTATGAAAATGACTACACACCCTGGAGTTGAATTTCACCCCCTTGTGCTATTTTTTTTTTTTTTTCTTGTTGCAGGCCCACTAGGTTTCAATTTCACTTGTAGGCCACTTCGAGTGCTTTCAAGACGCAAAAGAGGAAAAAAATTCCTCAATTGATCCCAATCTCCTGAAATTCCTCTAAATTATCCCTAGATTTGAAATTTAGCCCACAAGCCCTTGATCCACATGTGAGGTTCCTTCTGGCGTCAATTCCTTGTCTACTACATGTTGTCTGTTTTTATTGGGGGAAAAATGATAACAATATGGTCATGACCTATTTGTATGGTCTTGAACCAAAATTCCTTCCAAATTCACTTTCAAATTCAAATTTTTATTTGGGTCTTATAATCGATTTGGTTCAACCTTTCTGGAGCCAGAAAATTTATGGAACCCTATAAAAAGACTACCTCATTTGTTAACATGGACATATCCTAAAGTAATGCACTAGTTGGAAGATCACTTCTTACACTATGATAGAGGAAGTCCAAAGCTCACCTGGAAATTAAAAAAGTGCATCCATTGTCATTGGGACCCTATTAGATATTATTCTAAAATAGTTCAAAGAATTCATAGTGCTTGTCAGCTATAGGCACTGGAAACACTCTTCTTTCCAAGTTATTTAACAAGAGTAGGCTAAAGCATACTATAAATGAAAGTTTCTTGGTGTTTGTAGAGGATATCATAATGCTAGGTTGGAGAATGACATGCTAGTTTACATGTATTACAATATGAACTGCCTATTGAAATATGTGGTACACATAGAAGAAAGGGGTACTCAAATTGAAATTTTTATTCTAATTTTTTTCAGTTTACAAGACTCACACATAGATGGATAGGATTCATAGTGATAATGATGAGTTCAGCTTGCAAGATCAGAAACTACTTGCATATGATCAAAAGGTGAAGGTACTTTTGCATAGATGGTGCATGTAAGGAATTATAGGAAGCTGAACAACCCGAAGTAGTCGGCAACGTTAGAAATTATAACTGGGACTTGGAAGGCCATATAGAAGGTTTTGGACGTGTAACAAGTATATCTTGACCTAGGTGGAATTTTAGTTCTGGTACAGTTTGGTAGGATTCCCCAGATCCAGAGAATTCCATATGAGAAAATAGTCACAAAAATCTATAAAAAGAGGTGCAACTGAAGTACTATGTACGTTCCATTTTTTGAATGGTTTGATTATATGTTATGTTAAGTGGTATATGAGAAATTTGAGTTCCAAATCTCATGAAAGAGAATAAACAAGTGTCAAACTAGTTATTTTATTCTGTGCATCAGACTTTATTGATTGTAAATCCACTTAATAATCCCACACCTAATTCGAGTGAGGGAAAAATTTAGGAATCGTTAAACATTTTGGTGAACCTAGGGTTTGAGGAAATCCTTAAAATTCTAGGTAGGTCCTGTGAGTTATAAGTTCCAGTGATCCAAACCCGACTTCCAAGGGTTCCATATTTTCATTGTAATGTTCAACCCTAAAAAGCATTTGCACAGCTAATGGTAGGAGGCAGAAGGAAGTTTCATAGGTTGATTCTAGATTTTGGTCTCACTTTCTAGGGCTCCTAATTATCCTAAAGGTCACCTTTATTAAGCATGGATAAAGTAACTAAGTACCTAAGGCATGAAGCCTTATGAGAGATTATTGCGGAATACAGGGTGTGATAGGAACATGCAAATCAGAGATATCAACTAGTAGTAGTGTGAACCTCGCATTTTAAGATGGATTCGAGATAGTGAGTTTTGCACAAGTGGAAAAGACATATTCATAGGTAGCAATCCAATATAAGTTACAAAATACCAATGTGGATAAGCCATGGAGAGTTGCATTTAAGGAAAGATATTAACTAGGGAATATATCCCACATAATTAATCATGAACTATAAGGAGTTTAATTAATGGTTAGGAATATTTTGCACATGAATGCTAAAGGCACTCAATTGAGGGAAACACGTCCTTGACCTAATCTGGCATATATTCCTTCGTATTAGTGGTCCTAGAAATAATTAAACCCTAACTTCCTTCAGGATTTTGCAGATAATTTTCATTGAGTGGTTAAGAGGGAAGGATGATTATTCTAGAGGAATGGATGGTTTCCATATAGGAGTGAGATGGTATGTTCTACCTATTGGGTCAATTTGTAATGGTGATCTCTAATATAAAGAAAGCTCTGTTTTTTGCATGAAAATTAACAACTCATGAGTGAGACTTTTTTGAGATAATATTGGCTACCATATATTTCCATAAAATAATGAAGTGATTTTATCAACTATGTAATGGATCTTGTACCTGTGCATTTGTTTATATATAGGTTAATATGTATGTGACAGGTTTTCTTTATGGTATTTAATGGTTGATTCTATTTCAATTGAGTTATTTTATTGTTGTTTCTTTATGCTAGAGGTGTAAATCAGGTCTAGGATATATCCCTTACATAATTAAAATGAACTGAAAATAATTAATTTTAAAACATTATATTGACATCCCATTTTAAAATCAAAACTTAACCTAATGAGGTTCACATTCCTTGGTATTCGGTCCTAGTGCATCCAACCCTAACTTGGGTGAGGGTCTAGCATATTTTCATTGAATGTTCAACCCTAGAGTGTTTAGGATGAGGCAAGAAATTTTTAGGATTACATTTTGATTCTACCATTGTTGGGACCTCTTTTGAATCCTAATTGTGAGAAGTCACCTTTTTTTGCATGATAAAGTCGTAACAACTTTATTTTACAATGTGGAAGCATTTTAAATACTGGATATATATAGTTATATAATATATTTAATAATGGAACAGTTTGATATCAATAAAGTAGAAGATGTGACATTTGACATATTGTTTATATATAGGTTAAGCAATATAAAATGATTCCTTCAGGTATCTAACAGGTAATTTACAATGATTTCAGGGAAGGTTGATGATTATTCTTGAGGAATGGATGGTTATTAGATAGGGAGTGAGAGACTATAGTATATTGGGTACCTATGTGTAATGATGAGAAAATTTGATGTAAAGTTAAAGATCTTGTGTGAACCCACTTTCCATGAATGGGAAATCCTTTGACCTAATATAGGCTACCATATTCCTTGCGTAATAAATATAAGAAGTGATTATCCAAACACTTCCATATGTTCCAATTTCTTCATACATATGTCAACCCTATACATGTTACAAATTTTCTTGATGGTATTTCATGGTTGATTCTACTTTCAGTGAGTTGATCATGTTGTTTTATGCTTGAGTGCATTAGGATAGGAAATAATGCTTACATATTAAATTCCATGAATTGATGAACTTATTCTCTGGTTGTATTACATCCTCATTTTAAGAAAGAACATTCTAGTGAAGATCACATAAAGGAGGGGATCAGTGCTTATGTGTGCCTTGGGTGAGCTTTTAGGATAAACAGGATGATATGTTGGCATGTTTGGGAATGGTTGTTCAGGAAAGAAGTGATTAGAGACTACATTTTAGTTTCATTTCCAAAATCTATTTTCAAAGCCATTGTGATAATGGTACATGATGAAATAGCATTTGGCATTGGAAAATGTCGAAGCATGGTTTAAAATCATGGAGGATGAGTTTTCTCAAATATTTAATAATGGACTTGAGTTTGATACACATAAATGGGTATAAGAGCACCTGTAGCACGAGCTGTATGAAACCTTATTTTGTTGCTTTCTAGTGGAGTTGCATGAATGGATTTCAGAATACACATCTAGGTTGATTTATTACTAAAGGCCCTCTATATGGACCCAAGATGAGTATCAAAAGCTACATGATGCCAATCTGAAATGGACCCGTGTTATTGACCATTGGTGGAAAAGAGTGCTGACTAGTTATACCCTGGAATATGCAATTTCTATGTATTGTTGTCCAGAGGTTGCTGAGTTTGAGTTCTTGAGGGAGCTTGGAGGATTGTTTTTCTATGCTATCCCCTTAACCATCAAGATCCTAGTCATTACATTAAGTTTTGAGGCTTTTCCCATGGCCAACTAAACTTCCTCTGAGCATTGGGTGAGGAAGCTAGAGTGGAGAAAGATGGTGGAACTTGTGGTTGAAACAGAGAGGGAAGAGAGATGAGACAAGTACAATGAAGCTCGTGAAATGGATTTAGGAAGACAATGTGAAGTTGTAGGAGTGATGGAACTATGGAGGTAGATGGAGGACCTTGTGGCTGAAATAGAGAGGGAAGAGAGATGACTCAAGTATAATGAAGCTCATGAAATGGATTTAGGAAGACAATGTGAAGTTGTAGGAGTGATGGAACTATGGAGGTAGATGTTGCGGGAAGGAATTGAGGTTGACATAGAGGACATGGAACCTGAGCAGTCTATGCTACCCCATCTTGGAAAGCATGAGAGAGAAACCCCTTCATCTTCTAATGAGAGCCTGTCACTTAGAGGAAAAGTAGTTGTTGGCATGCATCTGAATCCACCCAGTGACGAACCCTTAGCACTTAGATTTATGAATTCATAGATAAGTATTACTAACCTAGTTGGTATTGGTGGAGCTAACCAATCAACACCTAGTGTTATGTTTGTGGAGCCTATTTTCATGTTAGAGTGTGGTACACCTTCTATGTGTTACACTCGGGTATTTTTTACGGCGGTCCCGCTCATCGCTGAGCGGGTCAGGGGGGTTCGGGGGTGAAGCCCCCGAAGCAAATTTTCATGGGTGGTTTATCAACCCATGGGTGATGGGTAACCGTTATGGGCTATTTTTGGGCCCATGGTTTTTTCAGTCTTTTGCCCATTGTTTTGATACCCACGGTTTTTTGCCCTTGGTTTTGATACCCATGGTTTTGTATCAAACTGCTTAAGTAGTTGTCTATTTATATGGTCTTATGTATATGATAGATGTACAAGCAAATGTATTATAGATGTGTTTTGAATTCGGGTGTGAATTCTTTAGAGTTTGTTGAGCATAGCTCCAAACGGATCTGGGTATTGTATTGAGAGAGTGGAGGCTTGTAATAAAATCTAAGGAAGTGATTCTTGGTGGACGTAGCCCAAATTGGGTGAACCACGTTAAATCTTGTCTCTCTATGTTGTGTTATTTATTCTGGACTTTTATTTGTGATCTGTAATATTTTCTACATATTAGTTTCTATTGTTGCGATTTTGTAAGGGATTATTCCGCATATTTTATCTCTTATTTCCTAACAATTGGTATCAGAGCTTGGTTTGGTTTGCTGAAGTGTTGAATCGTAGGGAAAGTTTTATCTTGAGTGGGAGCTATGGCATATGATGGAAGATCTAGGGTTGATAAATTCAACAGGTAGAATTTTAGTCTTTGGAAGATGCAGATGGAAGATTACCTTTATCAAAAGGATCTTTATACTCCGCTGTCTGAGAAGGTGAACAAACCCTCGAGTATGACAGATGCGGAATGGGATTTGTTGGATCGGAAGGCACTTGGAACGATTCAGATGTGTCATGCATCCTCAGTATTATTTAATGTTTCAAAGGAAAAGACTACAAAAGATCTAATGGATGCATTAGGGAAGTTGTATGAAAAACCCTCTGCCTCTAATAAGATATTTTTAATGAAAAATTTGTTTAATATGAAGATGTCTGAGAATAGTTCAGTAACAGATCATTTAAATGATTTCAATACGGTTGTGAATATGCTAGGTTCAGTTACAATAGAATTTGATGAAGTTAGGGATTTATTAATTCTGTGCTCTTTACTTGAGAGTTGGAATAGCCTAGTAATGGCGGTAAGTAACTTGGTTCCAACTAACTCGAAGTTGAAGTTTGAGGATGTTGTAGGGGTGATTCTAAGCGAGGAAATGCGAAGAAAAAGCTCTGGGGAACCTTCTACTTCAGGGAATTCTTTGACAGTGGAAACTAGAGGGAGATAGAAGAATAGAGGAAACCGTGGAAAATCAAAAGATCGGGCAAGGTCAAAATCCAAGAACAAGATTGTATGCTAGAATTGTGGAAAGCCTGGGCATGCAAAGAAGGACTGTTGGGAGCTTCGGGATAAGAAGAAACAATAGGAAGAAAACAAGGAGGCAAATGTGGCATCGGGTAATGTATGTCAGAATGCTTTGATTCTTTCTTTGCATAATATTACTGAATCTTGGGTTTTAGATTTAGGGGCTTCTTTTCATGCTACTCCACATAGGCATTATTTTGTTGATTATGTTCAAGGGGATTTTGGGCATGTTTTTCTTGGTGATGATGAGCCTTGCAACATAGTTGGAAAAGGTTCTGTTCAGGTTAAGATGCAGAATGGGAATACATGGCTATTAAAGGATGTCAGACATGTGCCTACATTAAGGATAAATTTGATATCGGCAGGGTAGTTGGGAAGTGATGGTTGTACTGTGATATTTACAGCAGACTCTTGGAAGGTTACCAAGGGTGCTCTTGTGGTGGCAAGAGGTAAGAAGGCTGGAACCTTGTATTTAACCACTGATAATACTAATGCTTGTAATCTTGTGGCTTCAAATGCAGATAAAACATTATGGCACTATAGGCTTGGTCATATGAGCCATAAGGGCATGAACATCATAAAGAAGAATTTGCCTAGATATACAGAAAAATGTTTGGATTTTTGTGAAAACTGCATATATGGGAAACAGAAGCGAGTAAGATTTCTAAAGGTTGGACCTACGAAGAAAGAGAGTAAGTTAGAGTTGGTACATTCTGATGTGTGGGGGCCAGCTCAAGTATCATCTCTTAGGGGTTCAAGTTATTATGTTACTATTATTGATAATGCAACAAGGAAAGTTTGGGTTTATTGTATTAGACACAAATATTATGTATTTGAAACTTTTGTTAAATGGAAAGCCTTTGTAGAGAATGAAACAGGTCTTAAGCTAAAATGTCTCAGGTCAGATAATGGAGGGGAGTATTGCAGCAATGAATTTAATGATTACTTTTCTAAGAATGGAATCCGCAGGTAAAATACAGTTCCAGGAACTTTGCAGCAGAATGGGGTATCAGAAAGGATGAACAGAACAATAATGGAACGTGCTAGGAGCATGAGATTACATGTAGGACTTCCTCTTTCTTTTTGGGCAGAAGCGGTGAGCACAGCTGTGTACTTGATAAACAGAGGACCCTCAAGTTCCTTGGATGGATGCATACCTGAGGAGGCATGGTATGGTAAGAAAGTTGATTATTCATTTCTTAGAGTCTTTGGATGTGAGGTGTTTGTTCATATAGACAAGGATGATAGGACCAAGCTAGAGGCTAAATCAGAAAAATGTACTTTCATTGGTTATGGCGGTGATGTCTTTGGATTTAAATGTTGGAGTATTAAGGACAAGAAAATCATTCAGTCTAGGGATGTGGTATTTAATGAGAAAGTCATGTATAAACAACAGTTGCAGGAAAATAGGGAAGAATCCAAGAAAGAATATGCAGTGGTAGAGGATCTTCCAGATGGGAAAGTGACCCATGAATCAGTTCAGGAACCTACTCAACAGGAACCCCAAACTCCTACAGTGAGGAGGTCTTCTAGGGTAAGAAAAGTTTTTCTCCTTCTCTTTATTATTTATTACTCACTGATAGTGGAGAGCCAGAGAGCTTTGATGAAGCAATGCAGGTAGATGCTAGTAAGAAGTGGGATCAAGCCATGGATGAGGAGCATAAGTCTCTCATGGAGAACCAAACTTGGGATTTGGTGAAGCTACCGGAAGGCAAAAGAGCATTGCAGAACAAGTGGGTGTACAAAGTTAAAGACGAAGAAGGAGGAAAGAAAAGATATAAGGCCCGGTTGGTGGTCAAGGGGTTTGTATAGAAACAAGGTATAGATTTTGATGAGATATTTTCTCCTGTAGTAAAAATGACTTCTATTAGAACTGTTCTTGGAATAGTGGCAGCAGAAGACTTGCACTTAGAACAGTTAGATGTAAAGACTGCATTTCTCCATGGTGATTTGGAGGAGGAACTATATATGCAGCAACTAGAGGGCTATGAGGTCAAAGGTAAAGAGGAGATGGTGTGTAAACTGAAGAAGAGCTTGTATGGCTTGAAACAAGCTCCACGTCAATGGTATAAGAAGTTTGATAGCTTCATGATGGAGAAAGGTTATATTAGATGTCATTCTGAACATTGCGTGTATACAAAGAAATTTGAGGATGGAAGTTATATTGTCCTGTGTTTGTATGTTGATGACATGTTGGTTGCATGTAAAAACATGCAGGAAATAAAAGTACTCAAGAAATAGCTAAGTGAATCCTTTGATATGAAGGATTTGGGGGCAGCCAGAAAAATCCTTGGTATGAGGATAACTCAGGATAGGAAGGAATGGAAGTTGACTTTATCTCAGGAAGAGTACATTAAGAAGGTATTGGATAGGTTTAACATGCAGGATGCTAAACCGGTTGGGACTCCTTTGGCAGGCCATTTCAAGTTATCAAAGGAGCAGTGTCCCATGACAGAGCAGGAAAGAAACCAGATGTCCAAGGTACCTTACTCATCAGCAGTTGGCAGTTTGATGTATGCTATGGTGTGCACTAGGCCTGATATTGTCCATGCAGTGGGAGCTGTGAGTAGATTTATGAGTGATCCATGTAAAGAGCATTGGCAAGCAGTAAAGTGGATCCTTCAGTATTTGAGAGGGACCATGAGGACAATTTTGTGCTATAATGTATCAGACACCACTTTACGTGGTTATGTAGATTCAGACATGGCTGGAGATGTAGACAGCATGAGGAGCACGACAGGTTATATTTACACTGTAGGTGGGACAGCAGTGAGCTAGATTTCATGACTACAGAAGCTAGTGGCTTTGTCAACCATGGAGGTTGAGTATGTTGCTGCCACAGAGGCAAGAAAAGAGATGATTTGGTTACAACAATTGCTTGAGGAGTTGGGGCATAAGCAGGAGGAATGTAAGTTGCATAGTGATAGTCAGAGTCCTATACACCAGCTAAGAACTCTGCTTTCCACTCCAAGATGAAGCAGAATATACAATTGAGATATCACTTCATCAAGACAACTTTGGGGAAAGATAAGTTGAAGTTGGAGAAGATTCATACCAGTCAGAATCCTGCAGACATGATGACCAAGGTGGTCACAAGGGATAAACTAAAGCTATGTTTAGCTTTGGTTGGCCTTCGCGGATGATAGTGAAGGGTTGAGAAGCTTTCTCAAAATGGAAATCAGTCTCCAAGTGGGAGATTTTTATGTTTGTGGAGCCTATTTTCATGTTAGAGTGTGGTACACCTTCTATGTGTTACACTCGGGTATTTTTTACGGCGGTCCCGCTCGCCGCTGAGCGGGTCAGGGGGGTTCAGGGGCGAAGCCCCTGAAGAAAATTTTCATGGGTGGTTTATTAACCCATGGGTAATGGGTAACCATTATGGGATGTTTTTGGGCCCATGGTTTTTTTGGTCTTTTGCCCATTGTTTTGATACCCATAGTTTTTTGCCCTTGGTTTTGATACCCACAGTTTTGTATCAAACTGCGTAAGTAGTTGTCTATTTATATGGTCTTATGCATATGATAGATGTACAAGCAAATGTATTACAGATGTGTTTTGAATTCGGGTGTGAATTTTGTAGAGTTTGTTGAGCATAGCTCCAAATGGATCTGGGTATTGTATTGAGAGAGTGGAGGCTTGTAATAAAATATGAGGAAGTGATTCTTGGTGGACGTAGCCCAAATTAAGGGTGAACCACGTTAAATCTTGTCTCTCTATGTTGTGTTATTTATTCTGCACTTTTATTTGCGATCTGTAATATTTTCTGCATATTAGTTTCTACTTTTCCGATTTTGTAAGGGATTATTCTGCATATTTTATCTCTTATTTCCTAACACCTAGGAGGTATAACTTTTCATTTGGCACATATATGGTTACACAATCATTTCCTGTGTTTAGAGGTATATTATCTGGAATGACATTTGAGAAAATTATGGGTATTAAAAGTTTGGGTATTGCATCTAGAAGTGAGGCATGGAACATATCTGGCAACAGTGCAATATCACAAACTATCGGTGCACAGTTTAGCACGATAATGGAAACACAAGGCGCGACTAGTTTACGACCATTTCCAGCTACGAGAGGTGGATTTGGTGGGTTAGGTGGAGTAGGAGCTAGTGTACCTTGTGGACATGGCAGATCTAGTGGGTCAGGAGGGACATGTACTGGTGGATCTGGTGGTGGAGGCAACACTAGAGGCAATAAAGGTTATGGATTAGGCAGGTAAGGGCCTCAACCACCTAAAAAGTATTTTTTGAAATGTATTTGAATCTACCAGATTACAAAGGTGTTGAGGATGTTGTAGAACATGTACACAAATGTGAGTTGCTATGGCACATGAAGGGGATCACTACCCCAGAACGAAAGGTAGGTTAGTTTGCAACAACGTTGCATGGGTGTGCGCATTGTTGGTACCAGAAGTGTGACCCCCACTAGATAATAGTATATTATACTAGGTAGCGTAATGCCTTCTTAGTTGAATTCCATATTCCTGAGTTTGAACAAAAGAACATTAGTGTGCTAAAGGAGATTTAACAAGGTATGACAAAGAGTGTGCAGGAGTATGATGCACATTTTAAAAATATTTTATCAAAACTATCTTATGGTATTCATCCTTCTCAGCATGCTCAATGGTTTGTTGGAGGACTAATAACACCCTTTAGGAGAGTGATTTCACATAAGAATTTCACAGACCTACACGAGGCCTTGGAGGCTACCCTACACGCTAAGGCTATGGGAAGTGTGGTTACTGGTGTTAGTACTTTTCTTGAAGCTGAGATTGCTATCATGGAAAAACAACTAGGAAATATTTCTACAAACTCGATACATGAGACTCACAGTGGCCTATGGTGCACTAATTTTTTGGTAGAGTGGGATACAAAGGACAATATCCTTAGAGATTGGTATGCATGATAACGTTAGACTGTGATATTTCTCATGTGGATCATGATGCAAGTAGGTGTCCACTGCAATATTTTCACCTCTACTACTCATGACACCAAGGATTGTAGATTGACTGAATAGATACATAATGCCATTGAAATTGGTGTGCACTAGACCAGCATTGTAAACAATTCCTAGGATGATGGTCATCACTATTGAGAGCACGTAGATGGAGGAGCTAGTGGGTGAGGATTTCCCAAAGCATTTAGAGGCCGTGGCGATTGTAGAGGTGGAAGAAGTGAATTTCCTCATGGGACCTGTTATAACTGTGGGTCCACAGAACATTACAAGTGTGAATGCCCTGGCCTACTACAGTGCTCTTGGAATGGAAAGAAGCACAAGTATGAGGAGTGCCTATATTTGTTTGAGTAAATGATCCAGCAAAAATGGAAGGATAAAGGCTCTAGAATGGTAAGCTTGAAGAAGGCTGACTCATAATGGATGTCAAGGGTGGCGCATCAGTTAGAATTAGAACCTATACTGATAACAACACAAGTTGAGGCTACACGTGACAAAAAAATACCAAACTAAAGACCACTAGTCATAAGAGAAGAGGTGGTGCACGGGAAGTATCCAGATCCTATTCATTAAAAATAGGTTTATTAGGAGACCATGGATGTGGCTTGAATCCTAAAAGGAGAGATCCAGTTCCTAAAAGAGAAATCACGATAGTTAGAGTAAAGGAAATGCGTTGAGGCTCCATAAAAGGATTATAAGGAAGCATACAAAATGTTGAGGCAAGAGAATATGATCCCTTTGTTAGGGGAATGGTTACAAGAGAAAGTACCACATGCCAGAGGAGAGTGTGAGTGAGAGGTATTAGACACTAACCTTCCCCTTTACACCATTAATTATGATAAGGAGATTACCTTGAATGCAGTAGTTGATGGATGGATCCTAAGAAATATTTTTATAGACATACGTGCAGAGGTTAATGTTCTCACTTTATATGCATGAAATCAAATGGGAAGGCACCCATTACAGCCATCCTCAAATGTGTTGTATATGGCTAATAAGACAAGGGTGATACCCATTGGTGTCTTGAAGGACGTTGGTATCATTATCCAAGGGGTGAATTTAAGTAGAGACTTCAAAGTCTTGGTGCTAGCTAAGGAAGACTAACTTTCCAGTGTTACTTGTACGCCCTTGGTGTTATAAGAACAATGCTGGACCTACAGGTTCAATAAGGGATACATAAGTTTTGAGAACAAGGAAGAACGGGTGATTATCCCTTTAACTGATGGGAAATCAGCACCCTATACTGAGCCCTTGGGAGAATAATTCCTCGATAGAATCTATGTGCATGAACTATTAGGTACCCTAAGGTGATTACATCCTACGAAAGGAGTTATTCAGTTTGAAGACGCTCAATCTATAAGTGATACCACTAGTGTAGCATGTGACAATTGGGTGCATGGGACTTATGAGTTAATTGGACAGACAATTAAGAGGCTCCGTTACAAGAGTGACGAAGGGCGTGCCAACTTAGAAATGCCTGAGAGGGAAGTAGTTAACAAGATACACTAGGGACGAAAACCCTGATGCTTTCCTACGAGCCATGGAATCTCCAATGGAGATGTGAGATCGAAAAATAAGGAGCATGATTGTCTACACTTTGCACGTGGAACCGCAACAAGATTGGTGGGATGATGCACATTAGGAAAATATTCTCAAAGGGTGGTGCAGGTGAGGATTGCATTCTCTATTAGATTCTTAAGGAGTAACGTGCACCAACTAAAATTTATGTAGCTATGATGGAAAAAGATCCTACCTTAGATCATGTCTGGAGAATGCAAGAGGATTTGGATGGGAGGCGCGAAAGAATTTACCTCTCTTCCCGCTAGGTGCACAAGGTTTTATTCCACAATGCAAGGATGTGCACACGTGTGCATGGTAAATTCATTCAAAATTATGCCGTCAGACGGGGAACTGATGGGAGTTAACAAGATGACTTGATTCAAACCTTTGAATATTAAAGTGTTGAGCCATTGGTGAATAAGGCATTGTAGGTTGTTAAGTACCTAAATATGGGAGATAGTGACATGGCTGAGGATAGGATTTTTGAAATATTTGGAGAACCTGATTTGGAGGTGCATTTTGATGTGAAGGAACTGGAGGAACTACAACTTGAGCACGCTATATGCATGGAAAAAGAGAAGGGAAAGTTGGTCTACGTGATAGATGATGAGGAAGTGGAGATATTTTGGATGTTAACCATACTATGGGTACACGTGACATAATCCGAATAGTGCTGATGAGAAAGTGCACAAACCTACCATGAACCTCTCAAAATAAATAAGGTTAACACTAGCTCAGAATATGGAACCTAAGGAGGTTACTATTGGGGACTATTGGTCAGAAAATGAGGTTTCAAATATCATTATATCTGTTGCATGTGAGTTTCAGGATTTATTTCCACGCGGGGTACCATGAGCTTAAGGGATTTCACCACTATTTAGGATAGATACAAATCAAACTAAAGGAGGGAGTGCACACTCGATGCAGAAGAGACCTTACCAAATGAATCCAAATCTACGTACATCTCGGGTCAAAGATGTAGATAGACAAAATGATCACATCAGGCATCATTGAAGCTATTGAGGAATTAGAATGGATAAGCCCAATGGTCATAAACATTAAAAAGGATAAGAGGATAATTATTTGTGTTGATTACAGGGATTTGAGTGCAGTATATCTCATTGATCCCTTTCCAACCCCTTTCACTGAGGAGATCTTGGAAGGAGTATCTGGGCATGAGATCTATTCATTCATGGATGGCTTCTCAGGATATTTTTAGTTAGGATTGTGTTATTCTAAAATCCAAAAATAGAATATATATGTGTTTTTAAAGTCTATTCAAATCTGAATCTTCACCAAGCAGAAAGGACTTCATCAAAACAAAAAGAGAAACGAGAAGCTGCGGATGCTGCCAAGTGTCAAGCAAGCGCAACTTCAGAAGTCAAAGGAGGTGAAAAAGTCTCAAACTCCCACAAGGCTGACACATGGAGTCAAAAAAGAAGTAGGAAAGCAAGCCCGTGGATGGTGCCAAGTATCCACCTAATGATTTATCCAGAGCCCTAAAGAAAACCAAATTCATAAGGTTATACGGGCCTTCCGCATGGATCTTACAATAAATGGACTTCATTTTCAAAATAGGCCGTAAAAAAGATGACAAGCCATCTGTCACGTATAAGTGATTTAAGGTCTTATCTGTAAGATTTAATTCTTGAAACTTTTTCAAAATATCGGAGGAAAAGGGTCATTTCATTACAAAATATGCGCCGTTTTAATTAAGAGGCCAAGAATCAATGTATAAAGGGTTGAAATATATGGTTATGTAATAAATAGCCAAAGGTGTTTCTTCTCAAAAGGAGATTCCATCTCAAGGTAGTCGGTTACAGAATAATTAAGATGCATTAAATAGGCATGGCTCTCCCTTTTTCGAAGGGGCCAAATTGTGAGAAATATTTGAAGAAATTTGTTTCTATCACTTCATCTCATTTATTGTAATTGAGGGGAAGTTGAGGAGTTTGAAAGTTCTCTCTTACCTCCTCCCCCTATAAATTGTAATCAAAGTTTGATAAGGAAGGGGGAGAAAAACATGGAGAATTTTAGTTAGGTACTAGGAGAGTCAAATATTTTCTTCTTTGTCGTAAGTCTCTCTTCTGTAAAAGGAAGAGATCTTGGTACTCTAGCATTTTGCCTCAGTTTTGTAATAGAAATATTTTTTCTTTTCTAAATATAATACTATACAAAACTATAAGAGTGATATATATTCCTTGTGGTGTTTTTTCTGTTCATCATTTTACATAGCTTTATTGTCTCTGATCGCCTTTATTTTCACATAGAAACTATGCACCTATTAATGTTGTCACTATCCTCTAAGCTATGCTTAAGTACTTTAAGGTAGTGTTCTGTGTGACATTCTCTTACTTGTGGTGTATTTTATCTACCCTTCTTTAGTTATTCACCATTTCCTTTCTCAGGAAGTTGTGGTGTTGATTAAATATCCTAGCAAGCTTGTTCGGTCCATCACCTTAGCTTGTTTTATGTTTTATTTAATTCTTCTCACACCAGAGAAGAGTGACCTTATTTAAAGTATGGAGGTATCCTTAGGGTGCATGTCCCACTAACCTAAGGATTCCCATGACTCTGATGACTCTATCTACTAAGGATGGTCGTCAACAGTTTTCCAAGCATGCCTAGTGGCATAAATTAGAGTGATATTTTCTTATGGCATAAACGCATTCGATTCTAGATAGAAATCAAGATTCAATGAAGATATTTGCAGAGCACATCAAGAAACTCCACAAGGTCTGACCAAATCATTACAAAGGCTCATAGATCTTGCTCTCTTCTATTTTCATTCATCTATCTTTCCACGCCTCCCATTTCTCTTCATCCCATGAGGTCATGCAGCCATGACTTCATTACCACCAAGGGATCATCCCCTTGTCCATCTCCAAGCCACCCATTCCACCCTTTCCCTTTCTTTGACCAGCTATACCACTCACACCAACAAGCAATGGCTCTAAATCCAAAAGAAGAGGAGTATAAGTTGAGAAGTGATACAAGCGTTTTCTGTTTGTGTCAGCAGATGAGTAGAAAAAAGGTTACAGAAGTTTCTGTTGTTTTTCCTCCCCACAAAGTGGCTCCCCTGAAAAAATCCTTATCAACTAGTATTCATTCTACAAAATGAAGTGACATATGATGAATAATTTGTAGATTCAAAAACCATCATATCAATGCATAAAGCTTTGTAGAGGAGGAAGAGGATAAGATCGAGTGCTTATCAAATTTGGGGGAATGGATCGATGAAGAAGATATTATGGAAATAAAATTATTCACTGCTTCATAGACTCCACAAAAAGCGTAACATTTTGCTCACATGACATCTCCCCTTGGACTAATCCTAGGACTCTAGAAGAAAGTATTATTGAGATATTTTTTCTTTCAATCAAAGAGTCTTGATTCACCGGTGAAGATGTTAAAAATAGAAGAAGGAGAAGATAGGGATGACACCTGTCAAAGAATCCTACAAAGAAGCCTTGTTCCAAAAAATATGATCTAGAACCATGGGAAGGAATAGAGAATCATAATTGACCCCTTACCTGTAGAATGGTCCTCCTCAAGACCAAGGAAAACATTCATACCTATCATGCTCACTACAAGGCATGAGGATGATTTTCAATGACCCCGAGGGTCAGCTATAACACCTCCAAACAAAAGATGAAGAAGATGAGGTATGCATAATGTTCATTGATACCGTAGGTTGGAATAGTGAAGGTTAATTTTTCACTCTTACTACAGGCCATGTCACTAGCCAAACTGATTTCATGGGACTGCGTTTTATAAGAAAAGGAAGCTATTTTTCATTTCTTGTTTTAGGTTTCATTTAACTTATGCATCAAGCCAGTAATATTAGTATTAGGAGTAGATTTTCTTTCAGACAAAATAAGTGCTTATGCACAGTCTGCATTAGTCATTTGAGACATGTATGTTTTTTCTTTTGTATAAGGCCTAGACTTATCTCACTCTATTACGAAGGAAACAGGATCTTATGAAGACTCCAGATCCTGATTAAGAATCAATAGTGAAGCTGAGGCGTTTGCAAGATTCACTTTCTAGAAAATATAGAGAAACTAAACTCAGCCAAAGGATTCGATTTCCCATCTTTTCAATTCTCTACTCTCTAGAAAAAATAAAAACTTACTGAGTTTCATTATGAGAGTAGGAAGGAGGAAGAGTTCAAGCGGTGATTATGAATGCTCCACATAGAAAGCTGAAAAGGGCCACAAGCTCCAACTTCAGAGTAACTTTGAAACACAATACCAGACAAAATTGATAGAGGAAGATCATGGGTTCTTTTCATTTAGTAGGATAATGGTCCCATTGAGTTGCACAAAATTTTTATTCGTAAAATCCACAAATAGAATATTTCTTTGTTTTCGAAATCTTATTCAAAGCCAAATCCTCACCGAGAAGAAAGGAATTAATTAAAACACAAAGAGAGATGAGAAGACTACATGGAAACTGCCAAGTGTCAAGTAGGTGTAACTTTAGAAGTCAAAGGAGGTGATGAAGTCTCAAACTCCCACAGGGCATGACATGTGGAGTCAACAAAGATAAGTAGGATAGCAAGCACCGTGGATGGTGTCAGGTGTCCACCTAGTTGTTTCCTAGGATCCCTAAAGAAAAGCAGGGACATAAGCATGTGCAGGCCATCCATGTGGATCTTTCAACAAATGGATTCCATTTTAAAATTAGGCCATAAAAAGAAGACAAGCAATCTTCCACGTATAAGTGATTTAGGGTCTTATCTATAAGATTTAATGTTCAAGAATTTTTCCAAAGATCGGAGGTGAAGGGTCATTTCATTACAAAATACACATCGTTTGAATCAAGAGGCCATGAACCAATGCATATGGGCTTGAAATATTTATGGTTATGTAATAAATATTTGAAGGATGTTCTTATCAAAAGGTGAGTCAATCTCAAGGGAGTCAGTTGCAGAATAATTAAGATCCATTAAGTAGGCATGGCTCTCACTTTTCCGAAGGGAGGCCAAATTGTTAGAAGGATTCGAGGAAATCTATGTTTCTTTCACTTCATATCATTTATCATAATTGAGGGGCAGCTCGGAAGGAGATTGAAATTTCTCTCTTACCTCCTCCTCTCCTATAAATTGTAATCAAAGTTCGATGAAGGAAGGGGGAGAAAAACATGGAGATTTTTGGTTAGATACTAGGAGAGTCAAATCTTTTCTTCGGTCTATCACAAGTCTCTCTTTTTTAAAGGGTAGAGATCTTGGAACTCTAGCCTTCTGCCTAGGTTTTGTAAGACCAATCTTGTCATCTTTTCTATATGTAATACAATGCACACAACTATTGAAGTGATATAAATGCCTTATGGTGTTTTTTGTATTGATCATTTCGCATAGCTTTATTGTCTCTGATCGCCTCTATTTTCATGTAGAAAATGTGCATCTCTCAAGTGTTGTTACTATCCTCAAAGTTGTGCTTAGGTAGTTTGAGGTAGTGTTATGTGTGACCTTCTTCTGACCTTTGGTGCATTTTCATCCACCCTTCTTCAGTTATTCACCATTTCCCTTCCCAGGACAGGTTGCGGGTCTCAATTAAATCTCCTAGTTGGTTTGTTCGGTGACACATCTTAGCTTGTTTTATGTTTGGTTTAAACATTCTCACCCCTATCTCCCCCCGCAGAGAAGAGACAATTTTTTTAAAATATGGATGTCTCTTTAGGGCACACGTCCCACTAACCTAAGGATTCCCATGACTCCGACAGCTCTATCTACCAAGGATGGTTGCCAACAAATTACAAAGGAGGATCAAGAAAAGATAACTTTCACCACTGAATGGGGAAGTTTTTCCTACATGGTCATGGATTTTGGACTAAAGAATGTGTCTGCTATGTTTTCTTGCATTGTGGTGAAGGAATTTCAAAACTTCATCCATAAGTTTCTTCAAGTCTACCTTGATGACTAGACAATGTACAGACTAGTGAATGACCATTGTGACAATCTATAGTTAATGTTTGAGAGATGCCAAGAGTTTTGCATATCCCTCAATATCAAGAAATGTCTCTTCACTACTCCATTTGGAACCTTGTTGAGGCATATCATATGTAAGGAAAGATTTCTCATGAATCCTACCAAAGTTGCCATTATTGTAGGATTGGCAGTGTATGGATTCCTTTGGCATACGGGGTACTGCCATAAGTTATTAGGGGGTATTCCAAAATCACCATGCCATTGGAGGGATTGATGAAGCACGAATGCAAATTCCATTAGGGAGATGCGTAACTGATGACGTTTGACACATTAAAGAATATGCTTATCACTTCACCCATATTATGCTTTCCTTCCTGGGATAAGCCTTTCCATGTGCATTTTGATGCATTATGGATGGCCACCGAAGTAGTGTTAGCATAGCCTAGTGAAGGGTTTGTTGATCACCCTCTTTGTTTTTCAAGTAAATAGTTGACACTTGTAGAGTCGAACTATACTACTATTGAGCATGAGTCATTATCAATGATCTATGTGTTACACAAATTCAGGCAGTATCTACTGGAAACACAATTTATATTCTACACAGATCACATGGCATTGAAGTACTTGGTAAACAATCCCATTTTACACGGGTTCATATATAGGTGGGTCCTATTATTTAAAGAATTTGAGTTTACAGTTATTATAAACCAAGTAAGAGTAGCTTGGGACCTAACCATTTATCAAGAATTGACTCAAGGGAGGATACAGAAAGAATTGAAGATATCATGTTGGATGCATAACTATTTAGGATGTGACATGATCCCTTTGAATTAGAGGATATTGCTATGTTTCTCAAAACAGGTATGGCGCAAGAGGAAATGAATACTTTGGAAAAAAAATAGTTGGATATACGCGTTACACCCTACATATTAATTGGTGGATATTTATACAAATCAGGCCGTGATGATATTCTGTGCTAGTGCATTTTAGAACATGAGCATGTTGCAATCATGAAGGAAGCACATAGTGGTATTGTAGGAGGACACTATGTAGGGAATGTCATTATGTGGAATATTCTATTGGCAGGGATTTAGTTATAAAGCATCTACCAGGATTGTACTGTGTTTTGCAAGGCCTGTGACCATTTCCAATGCCTTAGAAAACTAGGAAGAGGAGATGAAAATCCCTCCAAACTGATTACTAGTGTATAACTATTTGAGAAGTTGGCAATTGATTTTGTAGGCCTGATTTCACTTGCCACATGAAGGAGTGGTTCACGCTATATCATTACTTGCACTGATTACTTAACAAGGTGGGCAGAGGAAACACCTATGAAGGGTTGCAAAATGAACAAAACAACAATATTCCAGTGGGAAAACATTATCAATAGGTATGGGTGTCCTTTAAGCTTGACTAGTGACAGAGGCACACAATTTTTTAATGAGATGTTCAAGATTTTATTAGCAGATTTCATGGTGGCTCATCAAAAAACCACCTTGTATCACCCTCAAGCTAATGAAACCACTGAGGCATTTAACAAGATACTGAGTCACATGCTAACAAAAACTTGTGATGTGGGGAGATAATATTGGGATGACAAAGTCTCAGCCGTACTATGGGCGTATAGGAAAACCTACAAGAGATTGAAAATTTTTGTACCGTTTCAATTGGTGTTTATCATGGAAGCTATTTTACTAGTAGAATTTATGCTACCAACTTTGTGAATAACATGCACATGAGGATTAGATGGCAAACAATCAGTACAAGAGTGCATGGAGAATTTAATGCAGTTGGGAAGAAGGTGATCACTTGCTAAGTAGATTCAGAAGACTGAGAAGGAATGAAAAAAATCATGGCATGATCATCATATAAAAAACAAATAGTTTGAGGTTGGGATGATGGTCTTGCTTTATGAATCTAAATTTCTATGCCACCCTGGGAAATTGAAAGTCCATTGGTTAGGACCATACATCATCTTGTACCTCCTTGATTATGGCATGTGCCAGTTACATACACTTGATGGGATGAGGTTTTTGGGTTACTTCAATGGGAGTAGGTTGAACCCCTACTATAAATAAGGCTTATGTGTAGTAAAAAATAAGGTAGTATTTGCTATTAGATTAGATTTCCTTCTTGTACTTTTTTCTTTTGGTTGTTTCCCTTATCATCATTTTCGGTTTGGTTTTGTGCGTTGGTGCACCGGTAGCTAATTATATTGTACGAGGTCCTATGCATAGGATACTGCACATACATTTTTATGTGAGGTGAAGTAGAATATATATTAAACATAGTTGACAACAAAATTCTTCGATAGTGGACTTTGTTGGTACTCAAATTGATACTTCCTTTGAAACCGAGTAGCATCACAATTTGATCAGGATGCTTAGAGACAAGAAAATCATAATAGAGTCATTTTGTAGCAGGGGATGGATTTTAGATGAATCTTTATCACTCTAGTTGTGAAAGGACTAGGTATCACCATCCTAAGAATTTGACCTACCCTCACTACTTTAGGTTATGCCTTCAACCAAGGTGAGAGGACCCATTTTATGACCTGTATTAATGGAAATCATCAATGAATTAGTAGTATTTCCCTATTCCTTTACAATATTTTAAAGGATACCTCAAGAAAACATGGCCAATACAACATAACCTAACTCTCATGAGTTATCGCTTTAGAAAATAAAGATGTTCTCTATATAAGGCCTAAGTCACTAAAGGAAATGATTAAAACTGATTGCACTTGCATATTTTAGTAAGGGATGGATAAATTCAATGATCTTCTTTATCATTTGTGGACACAAAGTGCAAGTAGGCATAGTTCATGTATGATATATTTTTGGATATGCCTTTTATGGCTGGGAAGTTAAGCAGGATAAAGTTTATTATACCGAATCCATGAGAACTTTAAACAAATGTTGAAAAATCCACGAGGAAAAAATATGAATATATTTACTATAGTCAAGAAAAACCTTCAACTAGAAAATTATGCATCTATGAAAGGTTAAAGACACACGGCTTCACACATTATTCAAGGACTTAACATAATAACTCATGCTAAAGACTTAATGAAACCTTAGAAGTCCCTATTATATCATGCTTATGATGCACTCATAAAATGACAATCAATTTGTATCACTTAAATAAAAGTAAACTGAATTTAAATCACTTATTGGATTATGAAATGAAATATCTCTTCATAATGTAATTGAAAATGCCACAATATTGTCATGAGGATGATATTTTGTGTGATTTCAAAGGGATTTCTAATGTAAGATTGCAACAGGAACATAGATAAGTATTTGAAGATATCTCAAAATGATAATAGACATAACAAAGTTCAGGATTAACATGAATTACTCAAGGTTTTTTAGAATTTAATAAACAAGGGAAAGTTTGTTTACAATCTCAAAGTTTTTTCAATGGTTATACATTTGCAACCATGTTGACATGATCAATATTAAAAGACACACAAGAAGTAACTATTTTCTCAAATACATTCTCTCAGAAAATGGCTTCTCTCAGATTTCTCTCCTTTTCTTTTCTTCGACAATTCTCATAAAATTTTAACCCCCCTTTATGGCATGGTTTTTCATGATTTTATATCACTCCACTTCAAATATTTTCCCCCTAAAAAAAAGAATATTATTGGGAATACTTTCTGTTATAAATTTATTCTTGGGATTCACTGCTTGGAAAAGAAATAAGCAGAAGTTGTGTCCTTGCCACCAGGTCCAACGTCAACACCATCTTTGAGCAAGAGGAAGGGAAAAACACCACCTCAACCTCCAATTATCATATTAGATAGAGAAGAGAACCCATCAATATCCACTCATCACTCAAGGGTAGGAATCTCCTCATCTCAGGATAACAGAGGAAGGTTTATAACTCATCTATCCACACATCTGATGCATTTTTCTTCTTCCTCCGAGTGAGAATTTCTGGGACCCCAACCAATTCCTTTTCCAAGGGACAACCCACCCTTTTTAAGAAAATGGGAAGCCAAAACCAGCTCAAGGACTCGCAATTCATCCAGCCAACAAAATGCGGTGTCTACCCTCTTATTACTCTAGCCATTCCCTCTCAAATTAATACCATAAAGTCGACCCTTCACAAGGGGAAAGGGAAAATGAATTTATTTTTAGGTGGTCTAGACATTTTGGATTGGGTGTCATACCATCAATATAAAATCAAGCTTGAACAAATTATGAACTGCCCTAGGATGAATTTGGATTCATTGATTGATATGGGTATGTCCAGGGACTTGGCCGGGTTAATCATCTTTATACAAATAAGACAGGGCTCATATGAGTTTGTGATAAGTAAAAAAACCTTCTAAATAAACTTCCTTTGTTGGAAGTAGACTATGAGACCAGACTGAAAAATATTTGAGTGTTGTCCTCCCTTGATTGTTTCCATTTTGGTGTGTATACATATTTCACTATCAAGATCAGGGGCCTCTATATAACCCTATCTTGTTTTTCATTCAAATTGCAAGCAATACAAGAATATTAATAGTTCACATGTCTATTCCAAGTATGTGTAAAATTTTAATCTAATCCACTACTATATATTTTTATCTTTCAATTGAAACAAAGATTCAATAAAATTTTAGAAAGATCATTACACTTTAATGCATCAGAAACATCACTTCACAATATCATTTTAATGGAGTGTGAAGAAGAATACAAATTAAGAAATAGTGTTCTTAAGCATGCTTATCATATTTTGTGCCTGCATCCTCTTCCTCTTCATCCTTTTCTTTTGCATCTTTCTCCTATGGTATCCTTTCCATATAAGCAGCATATCTTTGGAATAATTCATTTGTTTCATCTTCATTAGGTCCAATTTGGTGTTGGAAAATCAATGTTTGAATCGCTATTGAATCCATAAACTAGGCCATTTTTACTTATATTTCAGTGGCCTAGATTTCAATTCCTCATTTCTATTCTCAACTTTCCACATAGTTTCAATAAATTCATAGGAGAAGTCAGTTGCCTAGATATAGTTTTCAAAGGAGTCAAGTAAGAAATCAATTTTCAAGTCCCCATAGATATTTTTTAATTTGTCTACCACTATATCCTCTAATCTCCAATCAATAGCATCAAGCGAATCATCGACCCGGTTCCTTTTGGCTTCAATTTTTTTTCTTGATTTCATTCAAGGTATCTAATCTAGTTTTTGACAATTCTTCAAGAGCATGCTGGCTCCCTTTGTACTCTATTGGTATGATGTTTTTTTGTTCAACCAGCTCATCACTAAGCCAGGTTATGTAGTCAAGTTTGGGGAGATTTACTTCCAAGTAAAAAATATCATTGTCACACTCTTCAATTATTCCATCAATTTCTATTAGTCAAATTTTGAGGTCCTCATATTTTGACCTTGCCTCTGTAATAGCTTATTTTCCTTACTCAGTCAATTGTTCAGTCCAAGTGTCCACCTCTTGGACCTTCTTAACAACACCATTTACTTTATTTATACCATCAAGGGTATTCACATAGGCATCTACTTGTTCATTACTAGTTTTCCCTGTCAATTGTTGCAAAAATGAACTTAAGGCCTGAATTTGTTCCTTTAGCTATTTTTTCGTCATTTCATCCTCATAATTTTTTTGTAAAATATCACTTACTACTTCAAATACTCCTTTCTTTAGTTGTTACCTTGAAGGATTTCCTAAGGGAATAATCTAAATGTTGTAATCGTCAGAAGTTATGTCTTTTCTTGTCTTACCCTTGAAAGGAGTTGCTATCTCTAAGGTTTTGATGCAACCTAGAATTCAATGTCACAAACCCAATAAAACCCTATGCACATTAGCACATCACTCAGCCTATATTGAGCACTCACCTGAAGCAAGTAAAGGTACTAGGTCCCTCTTTAGGTTTGTTGTTGTAGGATGTTAGCATGACGAGACTTAACATATATATTTCTATTACTAGCTCATCATTCTACAGTGCATACCAGATCTGTATCTAAGGGAAAAAAAATTAAGTACTAACCATGATGAGATCAAAAACATACTAGATTTAGATACACACATAACTAAGACTTAAATTCGGCCAATTTCCTCCATTATATTCAATGTAATAAGTTTACAAAATCTTCATTACAATATCAGTAGTATACGCATAGCAGATTAAACAACATATCTATGTATACCTTGATCCCCCTCTATTACATAGATTATTACATATATATAAGGGTGGGGAGTTTCCCTTCATTAATTATCCATTCCAAAATAGGTCACATGCTACTAATAGCCACGCGCCATTACAAAAATAGCCACACATGCAAGTGCACTAACAATAGACTACTACTAGCTAACTGGTAGTAGCAGATCTATTTCTATCATATGTCCATGCAAAGTGCTTCATATCCAATCCTCCAAAAATAGCCAATGTGTGGCACACATGTCTCTTTCTCATTTGTGTGCTCTGCACACCATCTCTAAAAATAGACCTTCATGAGAAAAAATGGCTAAGTCCTGAAAAGATGAAATTCTATTCCATGTGTGCATTCTCCCTATTCATTTGTGCCTTTGAATATGAATCACTTCCCTACGTGTACTTATTTTGTGATTTTCATCAAGTGTTATTTTATCAACATTACCCCACACTAAATTCATTATTGCCCTGATAATGGTCATCTCCAAAACTGAAGTAAAGAATAGAAGAATGAAAAGAATGAAAGAATGTTTTTACTCTGCAGTCTTTTCTTCATTCTGAACAACTCATTCAGGATATTCCTATTTTATTTCAGCCTCCAAGGTCTGCCACTCAATGAGTTCTTCCTCTACTTTCTCTAGTATGTCCATAGCAATAGACTCTAGTTGATCTTTCACAATCTCCCCTTTTTCATATTGCAAGACCAACAAAATGCTAGACATTGAGGTCATCCTTCCCTCTAGAGAATCCATTTTCTACACAAATGAGCTTCCCAAGCTCCTCCAGCTGATTTTTGTGTGGCTCTTAGACTAATTTCAGAGCCTCATACTTCTATTTAACCATTGAAAATATTTCTATGTAGCCCAATGTTTCATCCTTAATCACTTTCTAGACCTCATTGTTCTTCTCTAGGGTCTTTATGTTGATGAGCAACTCTGGAGATGTGTAGATGTTCAAGTCCTTGTCTACTTTCTTTAGTTCTTCTAGCAGCATCTTCAACAGTCCTATATATGATGCAATCTTTCACATCACTGAAGCCTTCTCTCATTCTTTGTCTTGTGTTGGATCCTTTGGTACCGTCATGCGCAAAGGTTCATCTTCAAGCACTAGGTCCACCAATGTACCTATATAGTGTATTGCTCAAGGAAATTTCTATGGTACCTTTGGCTCCAAGTGTGGCCTAGCCCTTACAAAATTATCACCGATCTCCTCTACGATGATGATAAATAAAACATTCTTTTTCTATGCTAAGTCTCTCTCCTATGTTAGGTGTGCTATTGCCCCATCCTTAGATTTAATATCTTCCCTGAGTACCCTAATTGTGGCATCCTTGTCCATATTCCGCCTCACCACCTTTGTTGAGAATTTCACCAATGCATTACTTACCTGTTCATCTGATATAATAATAGGATTTACGGTCATGTGTCTAAAATGAGGTGTATTCTTCAACCTCCTTGATATGCACAACTCCTCATACACATGAAAATCTGGCTCATCCATGTGTGTTTGCATTAACCATGATAATTGTTTCCTTGTGTACACTGTAGCCATATCTTCATCCATTAGTTCTCATCCATATAATTCTTTTTGTGTTAGCGTGATCTATAAACAGGCATGGATAATTTTACCTATGTCCTCTACATAACCCATGGCTAGTGGAATGTGCTTACCACTTGCTCTTCTAGACCTAGGCTTATTAGGAACTTGAGCCTCTAGATTTGGGACTTATGTCTCCATGTCCTGAGTAGTCTCTGTAGCTATCTCATATGTTCCCTTTTCCTCCTCTTCTCCTTCCTTCAACTCCTCATATTTTTTTTCTTCTATGTTCTCCAGAGGTGTAGGAGAATTAGGCACGCTTTCCACCGGCTCTTCTACCTCCTCATTTAATTTCAGTTTCCTTCACCTTTGCGTAATTTTCTCCTTCTATGGAAAGAGTCTTGGTGATTTTTACACTATTTGTAGAGTAGAACCTTGGGTCCTTGTTCTCCTAAACACCATCTTAAACTTGTTATCTCCTTAGACTACATATAATTCCTCATCATCCCCCTCTTATGATTGAGGTGGTGTAGTGGCGCACTTAGCTTCAACCTTATTTGTAGGATGTCTTCTTCCTCTATGCTCCAAACCACCACTATCTTTATGCTCATCCTCCTCATCCTCTACCTTAATTGGCTATGTGGTCTTAGGCACTTCGATTTTCTCCATTGTATGCTTACCCCTTGGTGGTTCTAGAAGTGTGAACTCATCTTCCACATACTTGTTATTTTCCAACTTGGGCTTAAGTTAGAGGTATACGAGTGCTGCTCCAACATCTCCCACAACCAAAATTACTGGCTTAATGCTCAATACATCTAAAATGAGTCTTTCAATATATACACCCCACCCTGGTAACATATTTCTTCCTTAGTATGTGGTAGTTGCAATCTACCTTATTCACATTGAATGTAAGTCACCGTGCATCATGTGAAGGGATATGGCAACTTATAAAAAGGGCTCCATGATCCATCCTTTATGGTAAATCACGCTATGAAAATTTTTTGGTATATAATGAATTGAACTACCTTTCCAACCACCAAAGGTATGTCCTTGGGGATGCACCATTATTCTTCAAGGGCCATGCGAATCCTATCATACCATTTCTTAGCCCTCTACTTGACTTGTTCTATCATGGATCCTTCACACAAGTACTTTTTGAAGTGTTCTGCAGGTGACTTGTGTTCCATGGGATACTCCCATATCTTCTCCTTTGGTCCATCAGGTACTCTAATCTCCATGAACACCAGTGATAACAAAACAACTCCAAGGATGATATTTCCTCCTATGTGTGCGTCCTCAATGATTTTTTCTACAATATAACGTGAAATGTTGTATACTAATCCTTCAGAAATCTTTTGGGTAATATGTAGCCACATGGTGTTCACTTGTGACCACCTTTCCTGGTCATTTAACTTTGTAAAAAGATGTGCAGCTACTTGCACAACTGGATACATCTTCAGTTTGTTGATGTCCATACCACATGGACCCTTTGTGTACCTCAACCCTTTTTTGGTCTCCAATATTGTGGGCTTGTTTGTCAAATCATCTCACAAATCCTCTCCTATGCCTTTCAACCCTATTACCATAGAGATTAGTGCGGCTGAAATTCTTTCTCTGCATCCTACAAAGTAAAAAAATTCTTCGTGCACTCTACTCATGAGCCACTAGTAAAAGGGCTCATACTTCCCAAAGTAAGGGAGTTCATATAGTTGATAAACACCAATCTTCTTCAACAACTTCTCACTAGCATCATCATACACCGGCATGTCTTTCACCTTACACTTAGTTGTCTTTTTGTTCAAGAAGGCATCGAGCTCCTTCTAATTCTCTATGGTATGGTGATTGTACTCACTCACCTTGATTCTTATTATATGTGAATCCCAGTCTTGGCTTACGATAACCCCCTCTGGATATTGTATTTTAGAAAAATTACTTTCGGTAGCCATCTCTTCTTCTTCTTCGACCACCTTCTTCTTTCCCTTCACTCCTACTGCAATTACCTTCTTGGGTGCCATTTCTACCTTGCAATCCTTTGTAGACACTCACCTCTTGAATTCTACAATGTGTGATTCAAACCCTAGATCAAATCAGCATGCCCTAGGTGAACTTGCATGCCCAAGCTCCTCTCTATCACCTTACTTAACTCAAACCCTTAATGACTGGGGATGTAAGCTCTTACTGCACATAACTCTCTTCGTCACGACTGGATATACATCTTTTTCACCTCAATTCAATCACTCGGATCTTTTCACTTAGCATTTTGTCAAATACTCTTAATTGCAATGGTAAAAATGAATTCACATCCCATCCTTATATAGATTTTTAAATTTTTGATGCATTCATTACTCCTTCACCTACCAAATATCCTCTCATTAATTGACCAATTCCATCCTTTCCACGTGTTACATCATCACGCCCCAGCTATAACCTTCTAGTGCACCTTCCTACCCTCTGATCACAGACTTATCTTTAGCATGCTTCCTTATGCCTAAGTACCTCATCACTGCACCTTCTACCGGTAGTTATTATGGCATCTGCTTACTTTGTGTTATACGGTTCCTTCATTCGTCTCCATCTTTGGTCACTTTTTAGAAGCAATCCTTTGACTTGAAGAGCACCCGTACTAGCTTATGCTTTCACCTTTTTCAATTCCCATGATTTTGTACCTTGATATTGACAATACACCCCACACTAAAAGTATGTGCAGTCCTATGCGCATAAACATACTTCATATAGTAATTAGCTTCATGTGTGCAAGCATGCTTATTACACAATACAACAACTAAATTGATAAAGCATAGTGATAAAGAAGGAAACACATTAAGGAAATACATAATTGAAAACCTAATCTAAATGGAAATACTACCTTATTAAAAACACCAAGAAGACTTATTTATAGTAGGGCTTCAACCTACTCCCATTGAAGTAACCAGGTAGTCGTGTTCCATCAAGTGCTTATAATTAGCAAGAGCCTGTTTTAAGGATGTAAGTGATAACATATGGCCCCAACCAATGTACCTTAAGTTTTCCTAGATGGCATAAAAACTTAGAGTCATAGAGAAGTACCATCTATCCAATCTAAAAATTCTTGCTCCTTATGTGTCTGTCATGCCATGCTTGCTGCCTAGCCTTTTCTTGCTTTTAACTCTAACGCTCTATAGCTCTTCGCTCATCCATATAAATTATCTTTTCAATCCATTCTTATAAAGCTTTCTCATCAGTTAGACCTCTAATGTGTGTAATATGCAAAGAAAGGAACATAAAATCCATAGGAATAATGACTTTTATGACAAATAGTAACTGAAATGGTGTGGCTTTGTTCAGTCTTTTATATGTTGTTCGATATGCCTTAAGTACTGTACATACTTTATCATCCCAATCCTTTCTTCCAACATTGAAATTTTGTTGAAAGCCTCACCAGTTCCATTTTCCTGAGGATGATAGGGTGTAGTTTTATGGTGTGCAATCTTGAACTCATCTAATAAAATTCCGATTGTCTCATTAAGAAAATGTGTGCCCCTATCACTGGTCAAACTCAAAGGACATCCATACCTTATAATAATTTTTTCCCATAGAAATCATGATGTTGTAGCCATGGTACGGTCCTTCATTGGTGCTACTTCGTCCCACCTTATCAGATAGTCGGTGTAATTTATAATGTAACATGATCCGGTTCTGCACACAGCTAGTCAAATGGGACCCAAAAAATCTATAGCCCATTTCTCAAATGGTTCTACGCTAGCAATAGGTATCAGAGGAATTTCATCTCACTGACCTGGTCTTCCAAAACATTGACAATGATCACATGCCTTGCAGACTTTATAGAGGGTCTCCCACCATAATCTAGTGAGAAGAATTTTTCACGCTAAGGCATCACCTGCATAGTGACCTCCTGCAATCCCACCATGAGCTTCTTCCATTATTCCCATGCACTCATGTTCCAATACACAATGATGCAATATTTCTTCCTGACCCAGTTTTTACAAGTCACCACTAGTTAACATATAAGTTGAAACTATAGGAAGTTATTTCTTCTCCAAGGATTTCATTCCTTCTGGTGCCATCCCTATGTGTATAAAGACAACATTTTCCTCTAGTTCTAATGGTGCATGTTGTAACCTGTATAATTGTGCATTTGGCATGGTATCCTCAATTGCATGTGCTTATTTTTGTGACTGTATTCTTGATAGATGGTCTAGTACAGAATTACTTTTTCCTAGTTTTACGATAACTATGATATCAAACTCTTGAAATAGGATCACCCATCGACATATGCACCCTTGTAAAATAGGATTATTTACCAAATACTTCAATGCCATGTGATTTTTATAAAAGATGAATGGTGCAGCTAGTAGGTACTAAAAAAATTTATGTAATGCATAGATCATGGACAAAGATTCACACTCTATAGTTATGTAATTTTGTTCTGTAGAAGTCAACTTTATACTAGCAAAATGAATAGGATGATCTACAATACCTTCTCTAATTTGAGCCAACACCATGCCAATGGCCATGCCAGAGGTGTCAAAATGTACATAGAATGGTTTTCCCCATGAAGGAAAACATAGAATAGGCACGGTAGTAAGTTTATTCTTTAATGTCTCAAATGGGTGTTGATGTTGTTTTGCCTAGTAGAACATACCTTTTCCTTTTAGTAACTCTTCTAAGGGTGTAGAAACTTTGGCATAACCTTTGATAAATTTTCTATAATATCCTGTATGTCCCAAAAATCTTCACACCTCACTTTGACTAATAAGCTCCCTTAGGTGTATAATGACTACAACTATGATAGATCCACTAACAAACCATCCTTGCAGATTATGTGTCCCAAAAGTATCCCAAATGGTGTAGCAAATATACACTTCTTGATGTTTAAATAGTTACTCAACTATCTACACCATTCAAACATTAAGTGCAGATTGTCACAGTGATCCTTAACTAATCCATACACTGTCCAATCATCTAAATATACCTGTAAGAAGTTGTGAATAAATTCCTTGAATGCTTGGACAACTATGTGTGAAAATACATCAGGCGTATTCTTTAGACCAAAAGGCATCATAGTATAGGTGAAGCTACCCCATTCAATAGTAAATGTAGTCTTTTCTTGATCTTCCTGGGCAATCCTAACTTGATGATACCTAGAGAACCCATCTATAAATGAATAGATTTCACACCCTATAACTCCTTCTAGTATCTCCTCAGTAAATGGCATAGGGAATGGATCTGTTACACATGTAGAATTCAGCTCCCTATAGTCCGTGCATATTCTAATCCGTCCATCCTTCTTGATATTGATCACCATTGGACTAACCCATTATGACTCATCAAGGGGCTTGATAATTCTATATTTCAACATGTTGTTAATCTCTTCTTTGACCTTTTCACACTAATTGGGGTTCATTCTGTAAGGCCTCTTTCAAATTGGGCATACACCCTCTTTAAAATTTATCTTCATCTCCCCTAACAGTTCATGCATGCCTTTAAGTTCATGGTACCCTCTAGGAAATAAGTCCTGGTAGTCCCTTAGTAAATCTGTAATTTTTGCCACTTCAGAGTCTAACCAATAGTCTCTAATTATGGCTTCCTTAGGATCAGTATGTGTTCCAATGTTCACCCACTGTCTTCATAGGTTCATGATAGGCACGCATGGTCTTATCCACACTATCCATTACCTCACACCTTCCTCTTGAATGGTTTACCTCCAAATTATCTACTTCTTCATCATCCACTAAGTAGACCATATTTCCTTTCTATTTCTAAAGGAAAGCACGTTGAAGTAATGTTGCATCGACTGCTTGTTCTTTATCAAAAAGAACTCCTGAGTCTTCTTTATCCAATAACTCCTGAAGGAGTTCTCCAGCCTTGACACTATCCCCCATAGTTACGTGGTTAATAACTTTCAATGCTTATTCTACTAGATTTTTTGTAGAGAAGAAGTTGAACTTCTAGGCCATCATTGCAATTAAATCATGCCAATTTCTAGTTTCTCTATCGATTTCTACATATATATACCAAGCACACGTGCAACCTTGTAAAGTGGAATAAAACTGATGCACCCATAGTGAAGGTGGTAAAGCTTCCTGCCCTTCTATCCAAAGTCTCTCACACTCCTGAACGTGGTGCTGAATAGGTTGATTACCTTGATAAATATATATTTGAGTACATTCATTGCTCCTAAAGAACCTAGTAGTAAGAGCAATCCTAATTTCATTCCATTCAACTAGATTATTCCTGTGGACCACCCACCAGCGTGTTGTTGTTCCACGTAGTGTATATGCTAGCATATTTCTCCTGTCCAGTGAGTCTATCCAATTTTCTACCATGGCACACAGGAATATAATGGGATCCCCTTATCTTATGTAACAAGGTACTGAGTTGTTACCTATCCTCCTAACATAACGTAGTTTTGTGACTTGAGTGATTATGCTCTTTACATCGTGCCGTACTAACTCATAAGTGTTGTGATCCCAATTATCATAATAAAAAATTGTAGTATCGCTAATAGACTATGCATCCTCCCACTTACTTATTCCTTCTTTGTTTGATTCAATCATCTATGGATCTCAGATAGTGCTTACATAAACCCTACTCAGATATTCTTCACTTAAAGGATCAACATATGGCATGGAATTTCCATCTGTTAAAGGGATAATGACCCTTTCCTCTTTATTTTCAAAACTAATATAGCCCTTGTTGAACCAAAGATCAGCATTATTTGCATAGCACCAAGGACGCCCTAATAGAGTTGGGAAGCTATTTGATTCTGCTAGCGCTAAAAATTCAAAGTCTCTAATGAACTTGGCTCCTTATATGGTAATCGATACATCTTTTAAAACTCCTATGGGAGTGGACTTAGTCTGATTAGCCATGAATAATACATTATAGGATGGCTGCAATGGGGATCTCCCCATTTATACGCATGCATCCAAGGTTAAAACATTGACTTCCACACTTGTATCAATAAGTATATTACTCAATAGCCACCCATACACAAAAACATTCAGAGTGATTTCCTTGTCATAATCTAGGCTATGAAGAGGGAGGTTTGCATACAGAATCTTTCCTCCAGTCTTAGTACTTGTACACGGAGTGTTCCCTTTTAGCCAACTCAATAACAGTGGAATGATGTTCTCCTGGTGCAACATTTTGCACACATCTCTCAAGTCATCTATATCAGTTTGGACCATCTCTGATGATTTCTTCTACTCCTTTAAGTATTGTATCTCACCCTGAAGATTCCTTAGAACTTCCATGGTATCCTATTAAAACTCATTCTGATAGGTAGGATCTGGGTACCATGCATGAAGAACCTCATCCTTAGTGATTGTAGGTTTCTGGGTACTCATTCTGATTGATTGTGCTCCCAATCATAATGCTCATTCTTGCACTTATAGTTATCTGAAACTCCAGTCTCCCATATACTAATATCTATAGCATCACGAATCTGTCCAATCAACTGATCCTCAACCTCTGCCACGGATGCCTTCAAAACGCCCCTCATTCCGATCATAGCGCGCCTGATTGTGCTCCTGGTCTTGATGCTCATTCTTTCCCTTAGAGTTATCTAAAACTCCTATCTTTTGTACACCAATATCAATAGCATCATGGATCTATCCAATTAGTTGGGAGTCCTTCATGTCATGTGTTGTGGACCTGCAGATTTTATAGTATCTTGAAACATTCTTCCTTATCGTGCGTTACAATAATGGGTAGTAGCTAACATCATGGTTTAAGTGGCATATCTCACAATTCATCAGCAATGAGCGTATTGTTCTGCGAGGAAAACCATCCTTTGTGTGACCCTCTACTTCATAATCTGTACACCAAATTCCTAAGCGTGTTTCATGGGTTGAATTCTGCTGATAATTTCTCCTAGTATGTTTTGCCATAGCTGCAATATGTTGCTACTTCTAAGAATGGACTAACGTCAGTGTCAATGACTCCTAACCACCTCAACACGTGCAGGGTTGCTTCCACGTGAATCACATGGATCAATATATGTCTTATGTGATAGTGCCCTCCTAGAATGGTGTAATCAAGTCCCCCAATAAATCATTGTGCATTGTTGGCTTGCATGTATGTCATAAGAAATCTTTAATAACAACATTTTAAACCATGCATCATACTCTCTAACACTTTTAGTAGTGCCTTGCTTAATATCTTTGAGGGAAATTATACTCTTCTACTCAAACTCAAGGATATGAAACTCTTTTAAGAATGCATCCTCTAAATGATGCATAATCTCACGCAAGTCTGATCAAGGTCAAACTTCCTAGTACCAGTTGTGGGTGCATGCCCTTGTAATGTAGTATCAAATTGGATCTTGCCCTACACTCAGAATTTGTGATTCCTTTTACTATGCCACAATATTTCACACATATGCACATGTTCAGCAGCATCTATCTATGCCCCTATACTCTGGAAGATGATAGAGACATTTCCATATAAATATTTTGGGGTTGGGGTGGACCTTTCCCACTTGATCCAGAACCTCCAGTGTTTCCCTTACCTCCAGAACCTCTAGATCCACCTAAACTAGAACTTCCCATGCCTCCTGATCCCAAACCTATAGCCGAAATAGGTCTTCTAGATGTACTCCCCTATGCTCCGACAGTAGTACTATATCAAACCCCTATGGTTTGTGAAGTAGTTCCACTCCCATAAGTGAATTCAACATTTGGCACGCTCATATTCTGTGTGGATGATGTGCCTAAAAAACACACCTCCAAATAGTAATTGAAGTCATTTTTCCTGCCATTGATGTAATTGCTCTCTTACTTCCCAAACTTGCTTGTTGATTACTTTTCGTACTAGATACTGGAAAACCAAGCGCAAGGGCTAGGTTACTAGATGGATTCAGATGCATGCCCGCGAACCTAGTCACCTCTACTGGCATGCTCCTTTGTGAGGCCGAGGAGGGTTACATGTCATGCTTTCCCAGATGGGGGAGTTCTTGATGCTCTGGCTCCACGTCTTCTACATGTTGCTTCCAAATCCCTCACGATCCATCTTTCTCCTCAACTGCCAACCATGCTGCAATGATCACGTTACTTCTCTATCTCCCTCTCGCATGCACCTCATTATACTTAAGCTGCCTTTATTCTCTTTTCCTTGTCGACTGCTAAGTCCACCATCCTTCACCAATCCTGCCCCCACCCTCACGTCATGGTGGTGAGTTTAGTTAGCCATTGGTTTACTCTCCAAGTTTAAAGTTACCATTAGGATCTTGATCACCAGTGGAATGCCTTGTAGATAAGCTCCCCATGGATGTCGTAAGAACTAGAATTCAGCTACCTCTAGACACGAATAAATGGAAATTGAGTATTCTAAGATATAACTATTCAAGACACCATGAAAACATGTTTCCATGGCTCGAGTTCAAATCAGAACAGCATCATAAAGGGCCTAGAATTCTTCCTATGTCTAGATAAGTACGTGATACCTTCAATTCCATTTAGATGAGTAAGCAACTAGCCATTCATACAGTTCTACTGGAAAGATAGCTAAAAATCTCTCATATAAGGTGTCATACAGATTATGTTCTACCCAAGTGCATGTGTTGAACTCAAATCCAATGTTGAACCATCATGTGTATTCTTCTTCTAGATCATGTATCCATTCTTCAATACTTGCTAAGGTCAATTGGTATGTCTTCATCATGTAAACCATCCTAGAAAACAACTGGAAAAGAGGTCCCGGAAACGGAACCAATGATGCAGCCTAGAATTCAGTGACACAAACCCAATGAAACCCTATGCAGGCTAGCAGATCACTCAACCTAGACTGAGTTCTCACCTGAAGTGCGTAAAGGTACCAGGTCCATCTTTAGGGTTGTTATAACAGGATTTTAGCATGAAGAATATTTAACATATATAGTTCTATTATTAGCACATAACTCTACAGAGCATACCAGATCTATATCTAAGGAAAAACATAACTACGTACTAACCATGATGAGATCAAAAGCATACTAGATTCAGATACTCATAGAACTAATACTTAGATTCAATCCAACATCCTCCATTATATTCAATGCATTAAGTTACAGAAGCTTTATTACAATATCAAAAGTATGTACACGGCAGCATAAAATTGTATGTCTCGATCTCATCACCTCTCTGTCACGATCTCCTCTATATATCTTATATCTATTACACAATTTACTACATATATATAAGGGTGGGGACTTTCCCTTCACCACTTATCCATTCCAAAAATAGGTCGCATGTTATTCTTACCCACGTTCCTTTACAAAACTAACCACACATGCAAGTGCGCTAACAATAGACTACTGCTAGTTAACTAATAGTAGCATATCTATTTCCATCCTGTGCACATGAAAATTACTTTGTTTCCAATCCTCCAAAATTAGTCGATGAGTGGTGTGCACATCTCCACCTCATTTGTGTGCTCTGCACGCCATCTCTAAAAATAGACCTTTATGAGTGAAAAAATGGCTAAGTCCTGAAAATCTAAACTTTTGTTCTGCACACGTGTGTTCTCCCTATCCATTCACGCATTTACGTATGAATTTCTTTCCCACATGGACTTCTTGTGTTCTTTCTCTATCAAGTGTTCTTTGATCAATAGGTCCATAAACTAGATGAAAAACCATGAGTTTTTATAGAATAATCATGGCAACACATAACATGGAAATACTCAAAATCTTTGGAAAAGATAGAGCAGTAAGGTTGGCTGCGGACACAAAAAGATTCTCTTCTTGAATCCAAATTAATCTTACTTAGAGCTCGATAAGTACTCTTTTAGAACTTGTTCCAATATTTTGTTTCCTATGATCCTGTGAGTAGAATTTCTTAGGACACGTGTTTGTATCCTATTTGAGATATAGAAAGCATCTCTTATTTGTATTGTACCAATGATTCTGTCTTTGTATTGAGATATTTACCTCAAGGGTGACTATGACCAAGTGTCTTACTGTAATAACTATGTGATTCTTCTGGATGTTTCTTTTCCTAGTTTGGAATTTCAGATTGATTATATTTAACCTGAGCCATATCAATATTCAAAAGAAACTATTTCACTACTTCTCTAGCTAAAACCATGGTGGAATAAATTTCTACCCCTTCGCCCTTTTGTATCAAAGTTTGGGCTATGGGTTCCTTTTCTCCAGAAACCGGCTAATTTTCCAAACTACTATATTCATGCCCTAATGATACCTCTGGAAATGTCATGGTAGGTTGTACCACTGGAAGAAAATCCACCTTTCCTATTAAAATTTGTGAGTTTCCACTAATAATGATTTCCTCATTAGTAATAGTATCTTGTACCATTTTAAGTCTTTCTTCAGAATACAATTTTCCCTCTTGAGGAAAGTCACTAGTTGTGGTGACCTCAATAGAAGTAGACACATCTTCATCTACTACCAATCCAGTATTAATATATTTTTCAGCCACTAATTCTGATTTATCCATTTCAAAAACCACTTATTTTGGGGAAGACAGATTTATTTCTTGATTTCTTACTTCAGTTGTTAGTGCATGTGCATCCCTTTTTTATTCTTTACTTACCTCAATACTATCCAGTGGTGTTAATATGGGTTCATCAATAGAAAAAATAAGTGCATCCAACATGGATAATCTCTCACCAACATCCACATCAATCACCTCAATTTGTACATTTACAAATTCATGCATTATTTCAACTAGCGGTGCATTGATATCCCTAACAAGTAGAGCTTTAGAAATTTTCATACCTAGAGTAACAAATTGACTGTCCATCCAATTAACTATAGTATTCCCCTAGGGAACTAGGTTCTGAGTACATTCCAATGTGTTTTCCATGAAGGGTGAAGGAAGGATAATAGGATTTGATTGCTCCATATGTTGCAATGATGCATCCTGCTGCTTTTGGAAGATATTAGTTTTCTCTATTTTTGGGGGATCAATTACCCCATTCGTGTGTTTGAAATTTCATGGCATATGGGTACCCACTCTTACCAAACTTAATTGATGGACAATCTTGGGTTTTTTGTGTGTCTACTCAAAATTATTCAAATTTGTTGCTACTTTTTTTTTCATCCTTGTGTGGCCTAGGCTGAATGTGACCACTTGAAATGGCTCCACTCATTAATTTTTCAGTACTATATGGCCTAGGTGAGACACTTGGATGAGCCACATGTGATGCTAGACCTTTCCCTTTTTTCCTAAAGGTGTGCTACAAAATTAATGGGAGGATTCTCCATAGAATTTAAAAGCATCTCTTTAGTCTTCTACATGAGAACTGACACATAAGTGTCAGTTCCACTAGCGGTCAATGTCGATTCATAAATGAATTCAGTAGTAAGTATTTTATTTGGTAGTTGAGGGGCTTTTCAACCTAGTGGATCCATTTTTTCTGCATCCTCCCTCAGGGGTGGAATATCCTCACTCATATTTCCAAAAATCTCGAAGTTTCTTAAGATCTTTATGTTCTAGATTGACAGGTCAATATTCTTCCGAGTCAACCAGTTTACATTTCTCCAAATAACATCATTTATTCTCAAATAAGGATCATCAAATTCATCCACATTCCATTATGGAGGAGAAATGGGTTGATCCTCCACTTTATGACCGATATAGAACCTAATTATTATGTGAGGATCATATATAATCCCCTCTGGGATAATTTCAATTTTATAGTCAATTATTCGTGACAAGGTCATTCTAGAAAAATCTCTTAACCTGACTTCTTCCTCATCTCTACAATTCATCCAATAATCTTCAAAATGGGGCTCATGATCAAATTTATTTACAATATTGGTGAACACCCATCTAATATCATAATTTGGCCTTGCCTCAAACTTTTCCATGTTAAATTTCTCCAATTCCTCACCAATCATCCTAGCCTTTACCTATGTAAGGACATGAATACCTTCCAATTCTAATGGGGAACTAGATATTTGTTTTATGCTTTCCAACAATCAACTTATGTACAGCAGTCAATTACCTTGCTAACTCACATAAAACAAGTTTTTCATCAACATATCGAGGCAACTTATAAGGCTTTCCTTCAAAACCACTAACTCTTATAAATGTGAATTTCTTATACTGAATAAAGTAGCAACCATATTCCAGAATTACATGTCTTGCCTGCTGAGAAATTATGTACCATCCCCATTCTAGTTCAAAAAGATAGATAATTGGTGTGAAAAAGGCATCATTTACTAAACTTACATTTCCACTCCAGTTAGCCAATTGCAGCTGAGAGAAAATTTTAGGCATTTAACATTGCTTGAAATCAGCACGTGGTGACAACCCTGGGAAACATTTGTGGACAACAACATTATAAATGAGGTATGTCATCATATAGAATTCAAGGATTGTAATTTCTCCCATCTCAATTTTCACTGCTAGAGCTACCATGTGTTCATGAAGTTCTTCTGCAATGAAGGTATCCCAACAAATATTTCCTTTTCTCTCTAGGATAATCCACATGTATGTAGTCATCCATTCCTTAAATTCATTCGTAATTTCTAGACCTTCAATTTAGCTCAACAGTATAATAAGGTCTTCTACCTCCTTATTAAACTGTGCCTTAACTAATTTCTTAGGGATTCTAATAGTTTTATTTTTGCGAGGATCCATTTTGAACTTATAAGTTTGGCAAAATCCTTCTTCTTTTCTCGATAATAAGACAAAGCCAATTTAATGCCTATGGTGTTTGGGGTTGTGATAATAGGAAATTTTAACATAATTTTGATACCAACTAGTATTAATGTCAATACTACAACCCCACTTCTATCAACACATCCCTCTTTTCAAAATCATAATTAATATCACAATGCCATACTAACTTTGAGAAATGAACAGACAGCGCGATGGCACCAAATTTAACAATGTGGCTTTCCTAAATCACTTTCAAAGATTCACTCTTATGGGGATCATCTCACCTTTGGAGGAAGTCATTTAAATCTGCACACAATAAATCTGTATATGTAATCTTATCCAAATTGCTTGTAATTCCTGAAACAAGAGAGAACAAAGAGGGAAAAGTCTTCATCTTTGAAAAACCCTAACTTTATCTCAGTTGACCTTGCCAACAAGAAGAAAACACAAGTATTTCAAGTTCTTACCATTTTTCCATGAACACCCAAGCAATTTAAACTTAAAATAGTAATTTCTGTAATCCTTTGGTTCTCCAGTTGAGTTCCATAGTTGAAAATGCAATATCTCACAATAATATGCTTTTTTAGAAACAACAAGAACCGGAAAACTAATCATAAATGAATAATGCATTCATAAACTTTAAATGTCCTTGATTTTTGTGTACGAGAATTGATGGCAGCAGAAATAAATACATTGCATCATCACCATTCATTGTGCCCTTCTCAAATTTAAAAGTGATCCATCCATGTGGAAAACCCTTCACTAACGCAAACTTTGGGAACACCTTTTGCAATTTTTCAATGTTTTAAAACTTTCATAATTTTGAAAACTTTGACCCACCTACCCAATTTTTACTTTCAACATGGGCATGACACATAGCCATACCTTGATGTTTGTAGAGATGTGGGAATTTTCTATAATTTTACCTTATCTTTTACATAAGACCCAAAAGTACCAAAAATCCTTGACGACCCACTTCTCCTCTTTCTTTAAAACTAAAACCACGTGTCCTTCTGCAGACCTCGGGGACCTTTTTGCATTCTTAACATCTTTTCTCCTTAAAGTGCATAAATACAACTGTGCACCACATCCCCACATACATTCATTTTGAGCCACGTGTACACCTTCAAGGAGGAAAGAAAAAAAATATTTGTGCTAACTTTATGGTCATAAATACTCAAGGAATATTCGTCGGGTCACAGGACCAAAGTTGTAGTTTGTGAATTTCATAGGAAAATTGCAAGTTTGTAAATTGAACATGCTTCACTGTACTAATTAAAAATTTCCATGTACAATAGAAGACAAAGTGAGAGAAATAGAGAAACAAAACATGATCGAGGAAAACCTTTACCAAAGGGTAACAATCCCATTTCAGATAAAAAACAGTTTGCTTCCAAAGAGAGATTTGAAAATAGTATGCTCTGTTGGTACCTGTTATCACCGAATCACAGCACCCTTGTGTTTATACAAGTGCATATACTTGAACTCACGGTGTGATTGGATAACATGGGTACTATCTCCAAGTTGTGGGACTTGCTACTTGAGATAGACCTCCAGAGAAAGCTGGTTCTTGCTCCTTAATTACCTGCCACAATCTACTCTAATGCAGGGGAAACTAACTATTCTAATCTAAATTTCCAAGGGACCAGAGAGAGATAATGCATAAAATGAAAGCCTACACTAAAACGGTGATACACCAGAAAAGGAGGGTGTGAGAGTAGTTCTCCAAATGTGTGAAATACAAAAGCAAAGTGCACACTAGAAGAGGTGATGACAGTTCTCCATAATCTAGTAAAATGCATTCACAACAATATTCCAAGCATACACAATGATAATGGATCCCTGTAAGAATATAATAATAGACAAAATATCCTTGTAGAAAGATAGAAGGGGCAAGAAGAATGCAAGAAAACACAGCAGGGGAAGATACATCCACAACCTGATATTTTATTGCTTCATGATATGCACAGTTCAATCTATTACAAGATAAGGGCCTAGATCACCATGCAAGGAGTCCACTATAAGTGCCTACAACACATTGGCTTCAAAAAGAAATTTTGACAGAGCTTTGCTATCTGAAAAATCTTCTCTTACAATGAGCCCAACACTCCAATTTATAGAAAAATGAGAAGGGGAAGAGAAGGGGAAATGGAAATCCCGAAATCTGTCCTTCAACCACCTATAAGAGACATTAAATGGAGTAAAATGATTATATATTACTTGCAAAAGGCTCCCCATACTGTCCCATGTGCTGCAGCAGAGAAAGAACGATGACCATGCCTCTTAATTGCACTCCCAACTACCAAATAAAATACTGTTATGAACCCGGCCACGTTTTCCTAAAAATCTCATTTAATCTCTCATCAAATCTAGAATTTCTTGATTACTGTGTGTTGGACTCAGAGCCACAATTCCAACAGTACCAATTTTGTGTGATTTCATTGAGAAATGCAAAAGTTATGGCCTTCTGAGTGCGGGCAGCTATTTTGGGTCTGGCAGGCATTTTCTATCATTTGACGGGAATGAGCATTAACTGACTGGAGCCAAATATGTTTCCCTTAATTAAATATATCTACCCTCATTAAAAATAATAAATCCAATTTTATGAAAATCGGAGCTCGAAGTCAAAAGTTATGGCCGTTTAAAATTTCACGGGTCAAACGTTGACTTTTCTTCTTTGCCTTCAGCCGCTTCGGCTTTTCGCGTCCTGTGTGTACCTTTGTCCCGGCTATCCCAGAGGAAAATCTCCTACTTCAGCTGATTCAGGCTCCCTTGTTCCTATTTGCGGTGAAGACACATGGCAAGATTCCATTCGCTCTCGGCTCTTTCGGCTTTTCGCGTCCTCCTCGCACTTTTGTCCCAGATGTCCCAGACTGCCTGGGATAAATTTCTCCGAACTGCCTGAAATGGACTGACTTGCACCAAACCGGCTGATCCATGTCTCGTGCATCCTGATGTCCCAGATGTCCCTTTCCTCTGTAGACTGCCTGGCGGCCTTTCGGCTGATTCGCGCCCAGATGTCCCTCACGTCCCGACTGTTGCGAGGACTAAGACTTAACCATTTTTCATGATTTTTCCTGGCCCAAGCTTGTTTTCTGCAACTTTTTCACATTTTTAAAACTTTTTGGGTTTTCTTCTTGGACAGGAGAGTTAGAAAGAAGCCGAGGGGACCCCAGAAACATGATTTTTTACCTTAAATAAATGTAATTGCTTGGGACTAAAGAATTTGATGCATGTTATCAAAATTACCTTGAGGGGTGAATTTTGGATAACAGTACCCAAATTTTTTCTCCTTTTCAGTCTGAGCAGCATTAGAGATATGACATGAAGATTGAATTCAAATAAATCATGATGTGTGTCATTTTGTAGCTGGGGATGTGATCTAATTGGCACTCAGATTTGTGGAGAGATGGATAGCACTCAAATAGGACTTGATCTTGTCCTAACTATTTTAGGTTGTGCCTTTCAACCAAGGTAAGAGGACCTTATTTTTAACACTCAAATGGTGAATGAGATGAACATATCCCTAAATTTGTGCAAATAGTATGAAGAGGCCTTGGGAAAATATGATCAACACTCAAAATCTGACTTTCACAAGTTGTCACTTCCAAATTATGGAGATACTTTCAATGCAAGGTAAGGGTCACTGAAGACATTGTAGGATCATAATTTGCTTTATGCATTTTTGTAAAAGGATTGTATTCTATGGTTAATACACAATGCAATGCAGGAGTAGTATGGGGTAGGATTACTTTATTTGAATGAAGTTTTTGGTGGAAGATACTAGACAAGATTAACTAGAATTTTCAAAATTATTTGAGGAACTTTGCAAAATTTGTAAGACCTAAACAATAGAATGCTTCAAATGGGTTAAGTTACTCCTTTAACTAGGATATGTGCAATAAATGGAATCTAAGATTGGCACTCTTCCACACAATATTTGACAACTTTCCACAAAATCTTGAAGTAGATGAACCAACAAAGCATCCAAAAACCTCTACTTTATCATGACCTAAAGTGCACCCAAAGGTTTACAAAGAATCTCTAAATTTAAGGAAGGTAAAGTGATTTTAAATCTGTTTATCTCTTTATCAGATGAAAGCTCTTCTAAATGTGAGATTACAAATTCCACTAAACTATCAATAAGAAATGAGACCATGTATGATCAAGAGATATTTTGAATACAATACTGCAACAAGAGTAAGAAACACAAATTGAAAACATTCTGAAACATAAGTGCATGCAAATTTTTCCAAGAGATAACACAAAATAATCTAGAAATGATCAAATCTATTAGTAGGGGAATGTTATAAGAACAATCTCAGAGCTTTTTGATGGCTTTACAACTGAAACCAACTCAACATGATACAAATCTGATGCAAAAGGAATTAGAAATGGTTCTCAGGTGGTTTCTCAGAGAATGGGATTCTTCCTAGATTTTCTTGTGAAATTCTAAGTTTCTTTGACCTTTTGCATGTCAAAAAACATGAATTATATAACATTCTATTACATTTGATCCTTCTTTCCCAAGAAGAGAATATGCCAAGCATTAAGTTTGTTATAAAATTCCAACATGATTCGCAAATAGGGACGTTTAACATATTTTCAACAAAAGCTGCCAAGTGTTTGAAAAAAGGTGAATCATTACAAAACCTTCATCATCATCCATTTTGGAGGCACATTTTTCATCCTCAGAGAATGTAGACCCTCTTCCTCTCATTATTTCATCCTTATCCCTCCAAAATTTGATTCTACAACTTCTTAATTTGATATTTCACGTTTTGGACACACTGGGGCAAAAATTATCCTCAAAAACATCTCAAATCTCAAATTGATCCCTAAAAACAATTTCATTGATCCTTGCATGCACAAACGACAAGAATTTGCCAAAAAATTGATGAAAATTGATGCAAAATTCCCATCTCCAAGCTTCCTGGAGCCCAAATGGTGGTCAAAATGAAAAATGCACAGTTACCATTGATTTTCCCTTACTTCCTTCAATTTGAGCCCTCCACATGTAAAAATGTGATAAGAAATGGATTTGGGATCACTTTTTGACTTTTTAACATTTTTGAAAAAATGTAAAATTTTGAAATTTTTGTCTTCCCCTCCGACCTTGAAATTTGGTGCTGACACATGGCATATGGTTGGCCCCATTGAATTCGTAGATCAATTCTACACATTTCCACCTTTTTTGGAAATTTGGAAAATTTTCACTTTTTTCCCCGTGGGCCCGTGCCTCTATCCTTGACATGTGTGACCTTCTCTATCGCTGAGGATATGTGGGCTCAATTCTCAGTTTAACACCCCTTTTTTACCAAGGGAAAATTTATTACTTTGCCTCTACGGGCCCACACCTCTGATTCCGTCCCTGCCATGTGTCTCCCTGTACTTTGTCACAAAGCCACGCCTCAAATTTTAACTCTAAGCCATTTTGCCAAAAGGGAAAAAAATCCCCTTTTCCTCTGGCAGCCTGCAATTCGTTCTACACCTACCACATGTCTCCCTGTGGTTCATTTGCAGGTTAGTGCTTCAAATTCTCACTCTGACTGATTTTGTGAAAAGGGTACAAATTCACTTTTGCCTCTGACGTCTTGTCGACTTGCTCTATGCTCTGAAACCACCACATATCTCCCTTCACTCCATTGTAGACCCACGGCCCTTTCCTCAACCTTTTTCCCTTTTGCCAAAAAGGAAAAAATCGTCTAAGGCCCCCGCTAGCCTTCCATTCCCACCTGCCATGTGTCCTCCTCAGATTGGATGCGGGCCTTGGGGGATTTTCTCCACTTCTATGGACTTTACCAAAGTTCCCTAAGGCACAAAATTACCCGCCCATCTGCCCTTGTTTTTTCTTACGACACGTGTCTCTCCTTTGGCACCTGCGTAGCTGTGGGGGAAATATTGAATTTTTTCCTAAAACCAAAAAACGTTAAGTTTTCAAAGAAACCCACTGAACCTCGACCAATGAAAAATGGCCACATGTGAGGGGAGGCTTGAGCTTTAATTTAACAGGTAAAGGACACCCATATGACCATCAAAAAACACAAAAATTGATAGGGATGCCTGAATTTGATTTTTTCTTCGTGGGTGAAGGATTTTTTAGTCAAAAAACAAATAGAAATTAATTTTAGGTAGTTTACGACCCTGTAAAAGGATTTTTGAGGGGAAATTTGCATGAAACAAATAATCACAAGCTCCAAGGGCCGGGAAAAGTGGAAAAAATGACAGAGGCCTGTGGATTTGGAAATTTAGGGCACAAAGTAAGGCATACATGTATATTTCATTTGAATTGGGGTAAAACAATGAGTTTACGAGCTTTTCAAGGCATTCTATTTGGAGGGAAACTTTACAGACAACCAATTTTGAAGAAAAACGTTTTAGAACATGCAAAACAAAAGAAGATTTAGGTCAAAATAGCAGAGGATAAAAATGGGCACCAGCATCAGCTCCTGCTTAGGGATGGGCACTCCCAGTGAGTGCCATAAGAACAAAAGTAGATCAAGTGCCAAAATAATCCATTGGGAAAAAAGAGTCATGAGCCAAAGCCACCAAAAACCAGCTGAGAAATTGACAAAAATGGCTACCACACACCAAGGAAAACCACAAACCAACAAAAATGAAAAACAGAGTAAAAACTAAACATTGTACAGTATACAAGTTGGTGCATACCTCAAATTTGGGGACTAATCCAAGAAATACTTCAGATACATGCCATCAACAAACAGTTCAAGCAATTCCCCATCTAATTCCTTAAGAAAAAAGGTATTTTCACCAATTCTAATATCAATGGAGTAAGGGCCCATCCATAATGCATCAAATAAGTTTATGAGAGGATTTCTTCAATAAGAATAACTAGAAGAAGAGTGATAATCCTCTACCAAAGGATGATCTATCTCACCAATGGATATACCTTTTCCTAATGTCCAACCTTTAACAACCTTCCAAACTCTTCTCCCTTCCAACTCTGAGTTCCTTAAATCTGAAAACAAATTCTTAGTAGAGTCTCTGATGAAGAGATATCTTCTTCCCTCCAGTTTTACAGAGATTAGAAACACAAAAATAAATGACAGAAAGATTAAGAGATTGGTATTTATCAAGATCAAATCAGCATGGAGTCGCCACTAAGGAATTTCACCCTAGTTATGAAAATGCACTAAAATACTCTATCAAATACCTATCAACACTGAAAAAATTGCCAAACTTTATAAATTAGACCTTCCTTTTCTTATATCTATCAACCACAAATGCAAATGAATTACAACTACTACTAGAAATTGAAAAAATTATAGGCAGAACTTATACCTTCACTTAATCCTTACAAATCTGATCATAAAATTATGCTTCAATAATGTATTTGCATGTAGAATTTACAAGGGACATTACTAGGGTTTGATATGCATTCAAATAACTCAAATATTTTGCACATGGATCAGATTGAACTAAGAAAATATCAAACTTATAACTCTACCCTTCATTCCATCTTTATAAATCTAATCAGAAGATGATACTTAGATTTGTAATTCCATCAAAATCACATAAGAAGTATTACCAAGATCTGAAATACTAAATAATGTCCCCAGAAACGGTGCCAAAAAGTGTTTTTGACAGGCTAAATAGATATAGACTGGAAGTGAATCAACAAATCAATCTCTCAATGAAACAACAGATCAACAAATTGGTCTAGATATTACATTCTTTGGTCCTCAGCAATGGTGCCAGAAAGTGTTGGTACCCAATTTTTTTCTCCTTTTTAGTATGAGTAGCATCAGAGATATGGCATGAAGCTTGAAGTTAGATATATCATTATGTGTGTCGTTTTGTAGCTGGGGATGTGATGTAACTGGCACTCAGATTTGTGGAGAGATGGATAACACTCAAATAGGACTTGATCTTGTCTTAACTATTTTAGGTTGTGCCTTTCAACCAAGGTAAGAGGACCTATTTTGTAACCCTCAAATGGTGAAGGAGATGAACATATCCCTCATTTTGTGTAAATAGTATCAAGAGGCCTTGGGAAAATATGATCAACACTCCAAATTTGACTTTCACAAGTTGTCACTTGAAGATTATGGAGATACTTTCAATGCGAGGTAAGGGTTACTGAAGACATTGTAGGATCTTTATTTTCTTTTTGCATTTTTGTAAATGGATTTTATTCTGTGGTTAATACACAATGTAATGTAGGGGTAGCATGGGGTATGATTAGTTTATCTGAATGAATTTTTTCATGGGATATTCTAGATAAGATTAACCATAATATGCCAAATTCTTTGAGGACCTTTGTGTTTCACCTTTTTCTTAGATTGTTTCTTTAAAGTGTTGACGAAACATATAAGGTAACGGGCATATGAGGAATACCTATTCAAATGGCGGTTGATGGGTTGTTGCACGCGTATGACTTCCGAATCCAGAACTGACTGTGAGAGCTTCCTTTTGGCTAGGAGGAACTACCTGTAATGAAAAAAGACCACCGGAAGGAATTAAACAATATGGGCAGTGAACTACCTAACATGAGCTAGATCTGGGAAGTATGATACTTCCTAGATGGTTGTCAGTCCACTTTTTAAAAAAAATTAATGTTGTAAACAAAGTAAATCCTATTGTTATTTTCAAATGATTTAGGTATCTCACTTAAAACAAAATAATAAAATAGATATAATCTAACAGGCTAGGCTAGAATAGAATCCACAGGTCAAATGGTTGGTTTTGGGTTCTGCAAGTCTAATAAAGCTCTTAGGTAAGTCACAAGTGAGTGAGGGTGAGGTAAAATTAGTTGGGTAGGTCTCTGTTTAAGGATGTGTGGGCAAACACAGAGACTGGCATCGGTCAGGAGTGACCGACGGTGGTTAGGTATAACCAGTGCCAATTACTGTGAGATCTAGAAATGTCACATAATAGGGTTTTGGTCTCCTTTGTGACTGTAAAAAGGATTTTTGTTGGTCTAGACAAGTATTGGGTGACTGGAATAGGCTTTTACGAGGTTTTAATGAGTCTATGGAGGTGAAAATGTTGGAGAAGGTCAATAGGGACCAAGATAAACAATGGGTGATAAAATAATGATGAAATGAAATAAACCAGAGAAGTATGATGTTATACTTACTTGGATTTCATTCTTGAAGGTTTGTGTGTGAAGGATGGAGATGCTGATGATGGGTTTTGAAGGTTGCAAGTGATCACCAACTGAAGAAAATCTTCTACATGGGTTACATGCATAGTCCTCTTTGCTTGGATAGATTAGATCATGGTTGGGATGGCTGTGCAAGCGAAGATGCTCAATCTCCTTCCTTGGATGTGAGTTTTTGTTGGAATTGGCTCTCTGAAGATGCGTTATCTCTCTGAGATGTGCTCTTTGCTCATCAACTTACTTGCTTCCAACTTCTAAGTTCCAACCTTGAGAATAAGGTTGTTTTGGGTTAAAAGGGGTAACCGACGGTGGTTTGACATAACCGGCGATGGTTAGAAGTAACCGATGTCGGTCAAGGTGGAATTTCCTAGGTTTACTAAACTTAGGGAGATCCTCTTGATTTTATTTATATCTCATGTCATTATCCCGTGGATTAGAATTGAAGCCTCTTGTGAGCATGCAAGAATGTGGTTAGAGGGAATTTAGGCATTGATTTTTAGGGTTTGTGTAAGTCTTAGTTAGTTATGGGAACTCGCTAAGAATAGGTCTTAGGTTGAGTTAGCTTGTTGAGGTGTCTAAGTGAACTATGTGTGTACATATTACTTAAATAAGATATTTAAATAATAAATATAGTGAGGATAATGTATTAATTTAATTAAATTAATATTAGTGGGGTGAAGGGGGTCATGGCTAGGTAAATGTCAGAAAAGGGTGCTTATATGTAGAGGGACGAAAGGGGAGCATGACCTAATTTTGGTGTCTACATTTTGCCCCTTTTTGTTGTGTAGCTTGTATTGGGAAGTGACACTAACAAAAATAAGATGTGGTTTCCCCATGTGAGGGTGAAGGTGATCCCCCTCAAACCAAGAACTGATGATGCAGTAGGCTAAAGCGGTAAGTGGTTTGATAAAAGGTAAATGTAAAGAAAAGGAAAATGGGACAGGGAAAAAAGGGGTGAAAGGCCTACTTGGGTGATCTAGGTAATGGATCAGGGTCAAAGGTAGCAACAGTCAAATGCATGCACATGTATAAACTACAGCACACTACCAGGTTGAAGAGTAGGAAAAATCTACAGCATCTAATGTCAATAGGTTTATCCAAACAAGTTTGAAGTGAATCCAGTATCCAAGGTACAGGATAAGGTCAGGAAACACAACATAGGTTAGGTGCATCAACATTTAGGTATGTTCCATTACACCAAAGGTAGGGTCAGGATAAACAGTCATGGTAATAGACTAGGTAAGGTCATTGGGTTAATAAATACAGGTAACCATGCCACAAGGTATAGTGAACACATGAGGTCAAAGGTCACTAGCGATGGTCCAGATCCAAATATCTAGGTCACGGCACGGGTAAGGTGGAGGTAAGGGTAAAATAATGAGTCCGCAAAGGAGGAAAAATGGAGGGAGGAAGTAACGATGTCAGGAAACATAAGCTAATGGGTGAGGTAAAGGTATGGGGTAAAGAGAAAGGTAGAGGGTGGGGAAAATGGAAAAGTAAGGGAAATGTGTAGGTAAGGGAAACCGATGGCGGTCATGGATAACCGACATCAATATAGGAAAACCGGTGATGGTTAGGTAGGGCATGAGATCGATGTTGGTCGAGGGGAACTGACATCAGTTAGGTCGGGTTTGGTATAAAAAAATTCCGCATTTGGATTATTCATTTGTGATTTGCAAAGTGAAGAAAATACAAGAAAGAGAGAAACATGAGAAATGCATCTAGAGGAAACGGGACAGTGTGTTGGCAGTGTGAGTTGACAGTGGTTGGGTGGGTGAGTAGCGGGTCCATGAGATCTTAGTGAGGGATTCGATTGATCGGAGGGTACGGGTAGATATTTGGAGATTATAGAGGTTGGAGAGGGATTGGGTGGACCACCGACATAGTGGCCAGATGTCCCACTGAGACGACGATAGCGTGATGAGGTAAGTGCCTAACTCTTTAATGTTAACTAGATAGAGTAGATGGTGTAAGAGTTTTTAATTTGTGGATTTGGGTGGATTTTTGTATTATGTGGGCAGGAAAAAATTTAAATCGGGTATGGGTAAAAAATGGGCAAAAAAGAGGGGGGGAGGGGTAGGAAATTGGATAGGTGTGGTGGGTAGGGGTTATGGGGTAGTGTAGGTCAGTGTAGGTGGGGTAAAAGGGATAGGTGGGAGGGTTACAAAAAAGGGGGGTTTAGGAAGTCACAAATTTGTGCACGATAGTGACCGGCGTCAGTCAAGCTTGGCTGGCATGGGTCGGGTAGAACCGGGATCAGTCACCTAACAGGTGACTAATGCGGATTACGTGGTAACCGTGGTTGGTCAAGTTAAACCGGTATCGGTCACCAAATAGGTGACCGATGCTGTTTTAAGGGTGATCGAAGTTAGTTAGGATGAACTGGCACCGGTCGGGATTGTAGGCAAAAGGGTCCCAAAAATTATGTAGGTTAGGTGGTTGAGATGGGTAAGGTAAAAATAGGGTGGTGGGAAATGATAAGTGATGGATAAGGTCATGGTAAAGGTAGATTAATGTTGTGCTTTGGATTGGATGCAGGGTCGATCATAGTTGCATATGCGAGACAAGGTTCCACAACTATTGGTGACATTGCACAGTCTAGTGAGCCCGATGGAGCTGTAACACATGGAGGTAGTTGGCTTGAGTGGTATTCGGCACTAATGACATGCTATTCGGTAGCCTAGTTTGATGGTCACACTCATTGATAAATGGGACTCCATGACCAACACGTTCCACCTTCCGATGGGTGAGATGACCATCACCATGGAGGACGTGTTCTGGATTCTAAGGTTACCCATATTGGGGGCCCAAGTGTATTCTATCTCCTCTAAGGCCTCAGAGGAGCTAATCGGGACCATATTTGGTGAGGGGGTGGCAAAGCTGAGCTTCCATAACGCCAGTTTGAGTTATGGTAAGATGTACCTAGCCCGTTAAGATGAGATGAGGCTAGTAGTTTTATTGATGAAGGTAGTGTGATACTATGCACTACCTAATGTAGAGGGTGGAAACTTTCCCCAATCACTGATGGGGGTGCTCCATGACATGATGGTGCATGAGACATAGTTTTCCTGGGCACCAACATTTTTGGTGCAGCTATACAGAGCACTGTGGGCATATGGGAGGCTACGCAGGTTTAACATGTGTTGTACATTTATAATGCACTACTAGGCCTACGAGCACATAGTCTGTGTTCGACCTATAGGGATGCCCTGAGCAGATCCATTCCCACTAAGATGTGTGTGGTTAGGATATAGGAGATGGGTGCTGGTTGTAGGAGAGCGGAGGTTAGATAGGCCAAGATATGACGTGGCCCATTTTCGGTAGTTGTTGTAGGGGTTGTCTGGAGTGGACATTATCTGGAGACCATATGTGGGATTTCCCTCATATAGGCACATGCATGAGGAGCTAGCTGAGATCTAGCTAGAGAGGTGGATTCAGGGTCACCGTGTTGAGGAGGATGAAATGATCCCCGTCGATAGGGTTTGATGGCAGTTTGGGCTGGTACAGGATATTCCTTTGCCCTTCCCATAGTATCAGAGAGATGAAATGGAGAGGCCTCTCCCTCTACCATAGTCTACAGTGCCTACAGGAGAAGAGGATTAGCCAATGGATTAGTGGATTGATGATGTCATATGCATAGATAGGTACATGTAGTGGTGGGTAGCTTAGTTACGAGCCATACCACCTAGACCAGGGCAGCCAAATTTAGCTACCATGACAATGCAGAGAGACACCCTACAGGGGTAGGTAGTGACACTAATCACGTAGATAGGTATATTCTAGACATAGCTGGAGGGGTCAAAGGAAGAGGTAGCAGAGCTATGAGAACAGGTGGCTAGTTTGCAGGTCTAGATGGTAGAGGGAGAGGGTGGAGGAGATGAAGGAGATGGGGACAAAGATGGTTAGGTGGCAGCCCTATATTCTCAGGTGGTATGATTACAAGGTCATTTGGCCATAGCCCAGGTGCAGATTAGGGTCTTACAGGCCTAGATACAGGCACAAGGGTAGGGGGCACCACCACAGGAATAGGGGCAGGGTCCACCACCACAAGCGCATGGATCTGGTCCCAGTTCACAGGCTGGTGCAGAGAAGATATAGGGGCCGAGACCTAAGGGACCACCACAGACCATGCCTATATCTAGGTTACAGGATGTCCTAGGTGAGGTGCGATACTATCAGGACCAACTCATGGTAGCCAAGATAGACTTCCTCTCATAGGGAGAGTACATGGAACAATAGGCATCTAGTCAGAGGATGATATCCTACACACATAGTGTGGAGAGCACAGGAGGGCAGCGAGCTCCGAGGCCTGATCAGGGAGAGGCCACCAGTTCATGGAAACTAGAGCTAGGTGGTGTGCTAGCAGGGACATAGGAGGCTGAGGGTGTAGGTGGTACAAAGATGGAGGGCATCTGGTGAGATGTCTGATATGTGGCCACCCTGAGTTTTGATGTATAGTAGTGATTATTTTTGATATATATGCTTGCCTACATGCCGAAGATAGTAGTATTTTTGATCACATACTAGCCTGCATGTCGAAGATAGTGAGGATATATGAATGATTGTGTTGTATATTTTGAGCATATACCATCCTGTGTGCCAAAGATTTTTTGTATTAATTCATTCATTCTTTGTGTGTATATGAGACCGGCCTGCGTGCCGATGACATTTTGTATTATATATCAGCCTACGTGCCAACATTTTTGAGATGATGGACATGATGAGATATGCGTGTATTTTGAGGTACACATTTATTGATTTATACAATGAGATTCATGGTATTTGGTGATGTGTTAATATGGTTATGAGATATTGGTTTTATGGTTTGTGTTAGATGAGATATGGATTTGCTATTTTAATGTGGTTTGAAATTAGGCAAGTTAGGTGGGTCTAGGCACGGATCGAGTCAGGTTATAGGCATGGATCGAGTCAGGTTATAGGCATGGATCAAATCAGGTTTGGTTAGGCATTGATCGAGTCAGGTTATAGGCATGGATTGAGTCAAGTTTGGTTAGGCATGCTCGAGTTAGGTTTGGTTAGGTATGGATTGAGTCAGGTTTATTATAGGCATGGACCGAGTCAAGTTATAGGAATGGATCAAGTCAGGTTATAAGCATGATCGAGTGAGGTTTGGTTATGAGTCATTATTTTGGCAATGAATGATACTATGGGTTATATGTGAAATGTTGTATAATATATGCATAGTGATGATAGAGAGATTGCAGTTGTAATAAATGTATGCCGTGGTAAGCAACTTGTTATGTATGTGGCTTGATTTCTAGTTTTGTTAGAAATGGGGAACTAAGTGAAGTTTAGGGTAAATGGTGAGTTAGGCATGGTTGATGAAATGATTAGGGTAGAGAATGGCCGAGCTAACATCCAAGGACCCCAAGCCCTCGGAGTGCTGCCTACATAGTCCCAGTGAAAAGGGACCTCAGGCCAATGTAGTTCTTCCATGAGCTAGGGAAGAATATGAGAACGAGTTGGTAGGTGTTTGGGCATGTTGTGGGTTTAATTTTAATAGGTGTGGGTAGATTATAGGTAAAATGATGTAGGTGAAGGCAATTATGGCGAAAGGGGAGGATTACCCCAAAGCTAAGCTATGAGGACCAAGTCCTGTATAAGGTAATTAAAATGTAAACAAAGATGGTTAAAAGATCAGAGGGGGGAAATAAAGCCACTTGATTGGGTAGGATCATACCGAGTAGACCATACTGTGAATGGGGTGATGAACACAAGATCCAAAAGGCATTGCATGATTAACTATTCTGTAGTGAAAGTAGTCACAAGATCACCAAATGTTGAAAGTCCAAGATGTCCCTTGAGGTGACTTAGGAAATGAGAGTGGAAATTGTAAGGTGGGTGAATGGTAGTGAATTTTATATATTTTGAGTGACAGGTCTTTTGGGCAAGAGGTCTGAGGTCACAATGGGTAAGTCCATGACAAAAAAGTGTTTTTGTTTTGATAGACTGATTGATGCAGGAAGTATATATGGGATAAATAATATGGTACTCCTTGAGGTCTTCGTGAAGTTGATCGATGCGGGAAGCTTTGGTTTCTCTTGTTTTTTTTTTGAAATCTTCACATAGGTGTCCTTCGAGGGAGAAGTCTATTTATAGTAGAAATTTAGATGAGAGGAAGATGTCATTTTGAGGGAGTCATATTTTTTTTATTAGAATTTTGACTCAAGGAGTTTGGTCCCATTAGAGGTTTTTGAAATCATGGACAAGATCAAGGTGAAGGATAGGACTCTTTCTTAAAAGGTAGGGTGGAATGACCATGGGATCTCATCTAAAGGTAGATGAAAAGTATCTATGAGAATCATGCTATGTGTAGTGCCGTGGTACACATATTCAAGAGAAGATAACAAATTACGGGTACTCACATGATTCTTGTTTAATCGTCAGGGAGGTGTATGGAGTGGATAGCACTCAAGGGATGAGATTGTAAAGAGATAAAGGGTGAGGTAGGACCAAAAATCAATAATAGAATGGTCGAATATGCAATGCGTTAAGGGGCTCAGGTTTGGGTTTACCCTTAAGCGGGGACAAACGATAGGCACATGATCCATAGGTATGAGTTACGATGTATGGTCCAAGCCAATTAGGAGTGAATTTTCTGCATTTAGTTTTTTCCTTTGGTTACGTGTTGATTTTATTTCAAGACAAGGTTACCAACTTAGAAGGTTCATTCATGAACATGTTTGTCATAAGTGAATTTGATACATTGTTGGTAAACTTAAAGGTAATCCAGAGCATTAGGACGACGTTCACCTAATAACTCTAGTTGTGTTAATCGGTCCTAACAAAATCCATCATCAGTAAGCATGTCCTAGAGAGAAATTTGGAGTGAGGGGGCATGGAATTTGAGAGGCAGGACAACCTCTGTATCATAGACCAACGAAAAGGGTGTGGCCACAGTGGAAATGTGAATACTAGTGCGGTATGCCCATAGGGCAAAAGAAATGTGTGTATGCCAATCCTTTCCAGTATCATCAATCACTTTCATGAGAATTTTGTTGAGGGTTTTGTTAGTGGATTTGGATTGGTTGTTGGTTTGTGGATAATAAGGTGATGAGAAACTAAGATGAATGCCGAAGGTGTCACAAATTTTTTGTAGTGTTTTATTTTTGAATTGTTTTCCATTTTTAGTGATGAGGTGATGAGGGACACCAAAGTGATAGATGATGCGATGGTTAATGAAATCACATATTTTCTTAGCTTTCGTGGAGATGAGTGGTATGGATTCCACCCATTTTTTGTAGTATTCGGTAGCAGTTATGATCCATTGATGGCATTGGGAAGAATGAGGATTGATTTCTTTGGCAAGATCCAAACCCCATTGAGATAAGGTCCAAAGGTCACAAGCGACCTGTAAGGCATGACTGGGTGTATGATGAAGGTTGGAATGTTGTTGAAATTTCACATAGTGTTTGAAATAGTCACAAAAATAATGGTTAAGGGTCAGCCAGTAATAACATAGGCAAAGAATACGCTTAGCAACAACAAGGCCATTAAAGTGACCTCCACATATGCCATCATGAACCTCCTTAATGGTATAAGGAATTTTATAACTTGTGAGGCATTGTAAGAGAATGACATCAAAGCCACTCTTATAGAGGAGTCCCCCAGGATAACGAAATGGGAAACCTTTTTAAGGAAGGCACATTTTCTGTTATGGGTGAGATCAGGAGGTAAGATGGAGAGGGAAAGGTAGTCGGAGTATTATTTATACCAAAGGTCACTCGGGTCAGGGGTGTCATTTCCGATTGAGTAAACATAATGAGGTAAATAAGAAGGTGAATGGAGGCATTATATGCTGACAAATATTTTGGAATCGGTAGGGGAAGCGGGTATTTGGGAAGCTAAATAGACCATGGTATCTGCGAATTTGTTGGTTGAACATGGGATGCTTTGAAGTGTGTAATGATCAAAGGTTGTCAAAATTATGTCTACATGATGTTTATACTTTTAAAGTATCTCATTATGAAATTGGTACATACCATTGACTTGGTTTATGACCATTTGTGAATCACCAAAGATGTGGATTGATTTGACATCTAGGGAATAGGAATCTTAGAGACCTAGTACGAGCACTTCGTACTCAGTAATATTGTTGGTGCATTCAAAGTCTAGTTTGAAACACAAAGGCATGGGTTCTCCATCTAGAGGAATGAGGATAACACCAGCCCCACCCCCACGCTAACACTTGGAACCATCGAAGAATAGTGTCATTTGGTAAGGGGGTTTGTCAAGGGAAAGTTTAGCAATGAATTCATCAGAAAAGTCAAAATTAGAGGGTTGGTCCCTGGTAATAAGTGTGTCAGCTAGTTGGTCGGTGATATCCTGGCCCTTAATGGACTTTTGGTGAATGAATTCAAGGTCAAGATCAGCTAAAAGCATAAGCCATCATGCGGCATGCTGATTTTGATAAGGTTTGGCGTACATGAAGTGTAAAGGATCGATGTTGGTCACAACATAGGTTTTGTGGTCGAGGAGGTAATTACAGAGTTTGGTGGCAATGAAAACTAAGGGTAAGCAAAGCTTTTCTGGATGGTTATATCGGGTTTCATAGTCTAAAAGAGTATGGGTTATGTAATAAACTGCCTACTCCCTGTGTTGTTCATCGCGATGACCAAGCATGGCTCCCAAGGAATGATCGGTAGCTGATATGTATAGGTAAAAAGGTTGATCTTCTTTAGGTAGAATGAGTACGGGTGGTTGGAGAAGGTATTGTTTTAGGGCCTCAAAATCTTTGTGATAGTCATCATCCCATTTAAAGGAGACATCATTCCTAAGTAGATGATGAAATGGTTGACACCAATTAGATAATTGTGAAATGAAATGGTGAATGGAGTGTAATTTACCTTATAGGCTATGGAGGTGTTTGAGGTTAGTGGGCGGAGGCATTTCCAGAATGGCCTTGACTTTAGCAAGGTCAACTTCTATACCACAGATGGAAACAATAAATCCCACGAGTTTTCCTGAGAGAACCACGAAGACACACTTTTTAGGTTGAAGGCAGACATAATATTTAATGAGGCGGTCAAAGATGGTTTCAAGGATGGTGAGCTACTCGGTGCGATGTTTAGATTTGGCCAAGAGATCACCCATGTAATCTTTCAATATGCGATGCATGATATCATGGAAGATGTAAGTCATAACACACTGATATGTAGCACCAACATTTTTAAGGCCAAAAGGCACGACTCAATAGCAAAAGGTTCCCCAAGGGGTAATGAATGCGGTCTTGTGCTGATCTTTCGGGGTAAACAAAATTTGGTTATAGCCTAAGAAGCTATCCAAGAGTGAGAGCATCTCGTGACCAGCAGTGAGGTCAACCAGTTGATCAATACTGGGCAAGGGAAAGTTGTCTTTCGGGCAGGTGAGGTTGAGGTCATGGAAGTTTGTGCAAATTTGGATTCCCCCTGTCACTTTAGTAACAGGGACAATGTTAGAAGTCCAACGAGGATAATCAATGGGTAAGATGAAGGAAATAGAAAGAAGGTGCTGAAGTTATTCTTTGACAAGAAGAGCAATGCTAGGGTGCATTTTCCTCAGGTTTTGTTTGATAGGTTTGGCATTAGGAATGGCTATGATATTGTGGACCACTATGGTGGGGTCAATACCAGAAATCTCTTCGTAAGACCAAGCGAAAGTTTTGTTATGATCTCAGAGAAAAGAAGTGATGGCTTCCTATTCAGTAGTATCTAAAGATTCTTTGATCTTTAGGATGTGTGGGTCATCCTGAGTATGAATGTTAATCTCGATAGCCAATTCGTTTAACATGGTTTGCGTCTCAGAGAGTAATGAATGATGAATATATGAGTCTTCTGCACTAAGGTAGGTGAGTATGGATTCATCATCCTGACATTAAACGACGTTAATGGTAGGTGTGTCATCATCAATCATCTCAGAATACAAGAATGGGAGAGTGGAAGGGACCTTGCCTTCGTGTTGATAAGTTAAAGCCCCAAGGAAATGGTGTTTATGAATTTTTTTTGTAGGAGGGATAGATTCAGGATCCATCGACTCCATCGGTGAGGGTGGTGATGAAGGTGGAGAAGGGCTAGGGTCTGTAATGAGTTCAATGCGGGCCTATTTGGTAGGAGGTTCAAGGAAGTTGATACCACCACGGTCATTATGTTTTCCGGTGGTACCTGGAATAACGGTATGGTGGCCTTTCTTGTAAAGGCCAAAACTAAAACCCTTCTATTCACAGTGGTGCAGGAAGGTGTGGACGAAATGATGATTGGTAAGTGATTGGAAGTCAGTGGAAAATGGGTGGGGTTGTGATGGTGGTTTAGGTGAGTAAGTGGTAGTATCAAGTCCCCCATAGGTGACACTAGTAAAAAGATGAGGAGGACCATAAAGGAGGTGTTCTCTTATATGGTGATCATAGCGAGCATGTTGGTGAAGGCTTCCATAATCATGTGGAGTAAGGAATGTGTTGACACTATATAGGCAGTACTCCCCAGAGTGAGGCATTGAAAAACACCATCTAAGGGATCAGTGGTTAATATGTGGGTAGTTGGTATGGATGATGTGTCCGAGGTCGAGGTAGAGGTGGAGTTAATGGATTGGGTAGCTAATGGGTCAGCCGTGTAGGTTATAGCAGTGATAGGAATATAGGAGTTATGTGTGGTGAAAGCAGTGGCTGTACTGGTAGGTGGAGGTGTAGGTGAAGTGGTAGTGGTTGTAGAGGTAGACAGCTTGACAAGTATGAGCACATCATTGGATCGGTAAAGCATGTTACATGTTCTGAAAGGTGATGGGTCAGCTAGAATGGTATAAGTGTGTCCTTTGTGTTCAAACTTTACACAATGATGCAAAGTGGAAGGAACACAACCCATGACATGGATCCAGGGTCTACCAAGCAACAAGTTATATTGGAATTCCCCTTCCAAAACATAAAACAATTCTAGAACAGTGCGGGGGCCCATGCAAATGTGAAGGATGATAGTGCCTAGTGTGGAGGTGATAACATCGTTGAATGAATGCAACATGACCAGATGTTTGTGCATGCAATTGTCAGGTATGCACATTTGAGAAAATGCATGGGATAAAATGATGTTAATGATAGTGCCTCCATCAATCATCACACGGCATACATGTATGTCATCAATGTGGACAAATATGAAGAGGGATGGGTCTAGGTCATCGTTTTGATATGGTGTGATCTCCTCCTCTGAGAAGTTTAGGGAGGCCACTTGGTGAACAAGGTGAGGTGAAGATGAAGGTGGTAATTTGGTGAGAGAGGCTACATGACGAGGTGAGATAAAGGAGGCTACGGGTGTAGGGTCATTGGGTAAAACCTCAATAGATTGAAGAACCTTTGTAAGGGCTTGATGATGGGATTTTGAGGTTTGGATGAGATCGTATAAGGATATTTTGAGCGGAGATTGGTGTAGTTGTTTGAGCATGGTGCGATGTGTGATGTCATTAAAAATGGGGTATGTGGGGCCACAGATAGTTATCTTAGGTATGGGTGTAGATGGTATGTTGGGTATAGGATTGGTTGGTGGGTCAACTACCTTTTCATTACCCTTTTGTGCATGTGTAGTGATGTGTACCATGTTGATTTGAGGGAAGTTGGAAAATGGAGAAGGTGTAGGGTAAGTGGTATAATGACATGAAGGGAAAAAACCTACTAGAGGAGAAAAATCCTGTGAGGTTATTTGGGTACAATGACATTTGGGTGGTGGCATGGAAAGTTCTCTGATGTGAACCATGTTAATTTCAAGCAGGATCCTCCTCAAGAAGGTCATCGTTGTCAAAGTTGGTTTTTGGTGGACACAATTGGATAAGGATGGTTTTCAAGGCCTTGAAGTTCTCCACATCATGCCCTGGCACATGATGGTATGTGCAAATTTTAGTATCATCAAACCCTTTCAGCTTGGGTTTGAGGGGGTCGTAAGGTTGGAATGGCAATAATGTGATAACATAAGTCTCGAGGAGGTTGGTTAAAATTTTGGCATAGGACCTTGCTAGTGGATCACAATGGGAAGTGAATGTGGGTTTGGGTGTAGGTGTGGTTGGTTGTCGGGGAACTATTTTTGGAAGAGTAGGAATGGGTCGAGCTATGGGTTTAGGTGCCTATGTGGTTTGAGGTATCAGTTGGGTTCGTTTGGGTAGGGGTACAATAGATAGAAAGGTAGGAGGGTGCAGGGTTGTTTTGACTACCTTGTTGTGGGGTAGTGGGATTTTGTTTTTAGGTTGCACTTTCTTTGGTAAAGGTGATGTGGGTGTATAAGGTCTAGAAGGAAAAGTAGATAGAGGAAGAGGGTGAGTTACCCATGGGGATAATGGGGGTGCTGTGAAGGTAGATGACACGGGTCATACTTGGGGTGTCAGGGACAAAGATTGAAGTGTAGTGGGTAGTGAAGCAATAGCTGAAGGTATTGGAGGTATTAGTGGTAAAGAGACTCCAGGGGAGGGTATAAGTCGTGTTATGTGCAGTCACGTTATGTGCCTAGGTAGGTTAGAGGTATGTGAGGAAGTAATGGGTTGTTGTTTTATTGGTTTATGAATGGGTGAAGGGTGTTTGACCATGTTGGATAGCTGAGATTTTAAGGTAGACGGGACAAGTGTAGGCATGATTAGTGTGGTAAGGGTATGCGGTCGAGGAGTTTGTTTCTTTGGTTTGGGTGTCAGAGTAGGTGTGATTTTGACGTTGGAGGATGTATCTAAATAAAGTTTAATAGGTGGATGAGTAAGGCTAGTGGTTGGGGTGACCCCTAAAGTGGTAATAGGTTTAGTGGAGGTAAATGTTGTGGGTATGGGTTTAGGTTTAGGTATAGGCTGGGTTATGGGTAAGGGTGTGGTGTGAGTGCTAACAGGTATCATGGAAGGGGTTGTGACAATAGTGGTTGAATTTGGTTTGATGGGTGGAAATGTGTTTGGGTAGATAGTGGAGGTGTCATCGAGGGATCTCTACATCTGTAATGAGACAGGGAGTAGGAGGCACCCCCATAATAAATCCCTATCCACATAATCTAAGTGATCAGAAAAATTTGAGAATGGAACATCTGTGGGTGGAGTTGGTGAGGACCTAATGGGAATTCTTGTAAAATTCATCTTCAAGATGGGGAATTGGCCAGCTTTAGCTTTCATGGGTAAGAGAGCTGAAAGTAGGTCTATTGGATGTTAGGTAGCTGATGGAGAATGCTTTCCAAGAGGCAAAGGTATTTCCACTAGGTCTGTGATGGGTGGAAGAGGTGATGGGAGCTCCTCTATAAGTGGGGGAACAGATAGGTGCTCCTTTGTAGGTGGAGGAGGTAATGGGTGCTCCTCTGCAGGTGGAGGAGGTAGTGGGTGCTCCTCTATGGGTGGAGGAGGCATGGTAGGTAAAGGCTCTCTAAGTGGTGAAGATAGGGGTGAGAGGGTCTCGATGTTAGTGAAAGACTCCTCCGTTGGTGATGAAGGAGATGAAAGGTGTTCCTCTATTGGTGAAGGAACAATGGAGATTGGTTCAGATGTGGAAGGAGGATTTCAGGCTAGGATTTCCTCTATGGAAGGGATGTGAGGTAATTGAGAGGTGATAGGTACCTCATTAAAGATTACGTGAACCTCACGGGTATAGGTATCATGAGTGGATGCCTCACCAACTTGATTGGATGAAGGGGCATGATTGGGAAATGGTTTTTCGAAGATTTGTAGCTTTTGGTTGGGGGTGGCGTTGGGATTATCAATAGTTAACTCACATTTCTCGAGCATTTCTCGGACAATATTCTTGAAAGTGATGTAGTTTCTGTCACTATGACCCTTCACTCTGGGATAGTTACAGAAATCATGCTCCACAAGTAGGGTCAAAACCAGTGTGTGGTTTTATGGGTGGAAGGGTGATGGCTCCAGCTTTGATAAGCTTTTCTAAGACAAAAGAGTAAGGTTCCCCAATTGGGGTATATTTTTTTGGGTCTTGTCTAAATCAAAAATCCTGGATAGGTGATAGATTAGATGAGGGTGTATCCTGATTGGATGGATGAGCTGGGCCGGCCTTGAGTACCATTGCATTAGCGATACCCTTAGCCTTTGAATAATTGGTTGGTGCTTTGGAAGAAGTAGAGGTTTCATTCGACTTGAATGCCGAATTCTTATTTCATAATTGGATTTTCTTCTCTTCAATGACCCGAATCTCTAACTTTTGTGCCATAGTGAATGCCTCATTGAATGTTTGGAAATTTTGGACCTGCAAGGTTGGGGAGATATGTTTGGTTCAAGCTCATGTGAAGAGCTTGATGAGTTCATTTTGTGGAAATTAGAAGGTAATTTGATTGATCAGGTTGCATCAGTGAGTGAAAAAATTTGCGATGGATTCGTCCTTGTACTAACATGTGGAATATAGATCAGTCATGGTAACCTTCTTGGCAATATTGATGGAGAAATGATCCAAGAAAGCTTGGGCTACCTGATTGAATGAAAATATAGAGTGTTTAAGTAACCCACTATACCAATCTAATGCAGGTCTAGTGAGGGACATGGTAAAGGTTCTCAAAAGCAAGACATCATCATGAGAAATCAGATAACACCCATGTTTTAATGAGTGTAAATTTTGTTGTGGGTCTTCCTTACTAGTGAAGCGGTTGAATTTAGGCATTTCCCAATGCACAGGGTATGAACGGATAGGAATGGATGGGTGAATAGGATTGTTGTAAATCTCATCATAGGTGAGAGTGTTGCGGGTGCCAAAAATTGATGCCTCCAATGTCTGCATCTTGTCCAACATCAATTTAATTAGGTCATTGGTTGGTTGTGATGATTGGATGCCTCCTATAGTGTGAGGAGGTTGGTTTTGGACATGTAATGGGGGTGGCATTCCAGTGTATGGGGCTGCCATGTAAGGTGGTGGAAAAGAAGGAAATGAAATAAGGGGTATGTACCTAGAAGGAATGATAGATGAAATAGGAAGTTTTTGGTAGTATGTATATGGGGGTGGAAGGGTCGTGGTAACCCTAGTGGAAATAGGGGCTAATGATTTTGGAATGGAAAGAACCAAATTCTTAAATGCGGTAGGAATCACTGACATTAAAGGTGGGAATGTAGCTACGGGTATGTGTGAGACATTAGGGGTGGATGAGGTTGTGTTTGGGGTATTCGTCGATGGTATGGTGGATGTAATGGGTACCATAGAGATAACAGACGTGGTAGTCATGGCGGGTATAGAACCTAACTATGAAACGAATGGGGGTAAGATGGATGCAGGTAGCAAAGAGCCAGATGGGGCCGATGTGGAAGTGGGTGTGAGATTCAGGGGGATAGATACGGGCATGTCATATATCAACTGACCCGAGGCATCTCAAGTGGATGAATGGGAGAGGTAAAACTGTAAGGCGATAGGGTTCTGGTCAAGGAGTCGTGTGAAATCCTCATCTCCGATAGCGATAGTAGTAGGCTAGATGGGATCCATGGCTGGTGATAAAAATGAAGGTGGCGAAGGACTAGGTGGGAGTGGTTGGCAAATAGCATGGAACACAAGGGTGTTCGCTTGTCTTCGGGTTAGCACCATGCAAACCAGTATTGATCAGGTAGCGCTACTTCTCTGTAAATGATACAGAGAACAATAGGAATAGGTGAATCTAGTGATAAAAAATGGTTGAAGTAAAAAATGGTGGGTGGAATGTGAAAAAGGATAACTGATTCCGATTAGGGGAAATTGACGTCGGTCAGGGGTATCTGCTGCCAGTCACTGTAGAAAATGGACAGTGAGTAAACAGTGAGACAGAAGGTAAAATCTTACAAGTATGCCAAATTTGAGGATGTGTAAAACATCAATGGGAATAAAATGACAGTGACAGAGACTGTGGAAAGTGGAAGAAAGTGATGTGAAAATGTCTGTTTGAGTAGGTTAGCAAAAGGACTTGGAACCGACGTCAGTTGGGTATATCCGATGGTGGTGAAAGGTAACCGATGACGATTATTGTGAAATTGAAACAGTGATAAAAGAAAGTGGTTATGAATTAAAATTTGATGTAGAATCAGACCCATAATTTTGGAAATGATGATGATATGGCCCAAGAACACTCAGATGAATCCAGAATACACCAGCTGTGATGACGAGCATGTAAGGATGAATAGCAAAAAAATGTGATGAACATGATCTTTCACCTCAAAACACAAGCCAAGTAGAAACACTAAGAAAATGTGATTCTAGGAGTGCCCTTTCTATTATGTTTGTTTAGGTTATGCTATTTAGGGACTGAAACATGAATTGTGAAATAGATTTTTTAGTGAGGATGGCTTTCTACAAAGGAGATCTAAAGGGTGATGTTTCAGGTGTGTTATGTTGGGGGTGGGCTTCGCTCTGAAGTATGACTCGATAAAGTAGCGAGCTGGGTACCCACTGTGTCATGATTGTGTGATCACCTACAACTTCTTCCAGGTAAGATGTTGTTTAAGAATGTATGTATTTTGAATTTTTGTGTGGTTTGGTAACACTCAGAGAAAGAGAAAAGAATAGAAGTGCTTTTCTATGATTCATCTGTCAACCATCAGCTAGTCATCACCTCCAACATATAGGTTGCCCTCAATTAATGTGAGCTAATGTAATAAATCAAAATGGAATGCAATTTTTTTTAAACCCAAATCGAAAATGCGAAATTGGATGACATAATAAGATGAAGAGGAAGAGGGATACTCTTTCACTACAATGCAAAAAACAAGAAGAAATGATTCTTTTTAATTACACAAAAACAAAGGTTTCCTTTAGAGAAAATAGAAAGGAGATGTCGATTACCAAGGAAGAAAATTAGTGTGTAAGATTTTAGAAGGGAAACAAACATACAATTTTTTCCTAGGAATGAATGAAATGCAAGGAACCCCGGATGGGTCCCACCAGGCATGCCAAAATGTTTCACATTTTTATTAGATTGTTTCTTTGAAGTGTTGATGAAACAGATAAGGTAATGGGTATAGGAGGAATACCTATTCAAATGTTGGTTGATGGGTTGTTGCGTGCGTATGAATTTTGAATCCACAACTGACTGTGAGAGATTCCTTTTGGCTAGGAGGAACTACCTGTAATGAAAAAAAGACCACAAGAAGAAATTAAACAATATGGGTAGTGAACTGCCTAGCGTGAGCTAGATACGGGAACTACGATACTTCTTAGATGGCTATCAGTCCACTATTTTAAACAAATTAATGCTGTAAAAAAAATCCTATTGTTATTTTAAAATGATTTAGGTATTTCACCTAAAAAACAATAAGAAAATAGATCTAATCTAACAAGCTAAGCTAGAATAGAATCCACAAGTCAAATGGTTGGTTCTAGGTTCTGTAAGTCTGATAAAGGTCTCGAGTAAGTCATACGTGAGTGAGGGTGAGGTAAAATTAGGTGGGTAGGTCTCTGTTTAAGGCTGTGTGGGAAAACATAGAGACCAACGTCAGTTAGGTGTGACCGATAGTGGTTCGGTATAGCTGGTGCCGGTTACTGTGAGATTTGGAAATGTCACATAATAGGGTTTTGGTCTCCTTTGTGATTACACAAATGATTTTGGCTGGTCTAGATGAAGTATTGGGTGACTGGAATAGGATTTTGTGAGGTTTTAACGAGTCTATGGAGGTGAAAATGTTGGAGAAGGTCAATAGGGAGCAAGATAAACAATGGGTGATAAAATAATGATGAAATGAAATAAACCAAAGAAGTATGATGTTATACTTACTTGGATTTCATTCCTGAAGGTCTGTGTGTGAAGGATGGAGGTGTTGATGATGGGTTTTGAAGGCTACAAGTGATCACCAACTGAAGAAAATCTTTTGCATGGGCTGCATGCACACTCCTCTTTGCTTGGATAGATCAGATCATGGTTGGGATGGCTGTGCAGGAGAAGATGCTCAATCTCCTTCCTTGGATGTGAGTTTTCACTGGAATTGGCTCTCTGAAGATGCGTTATCTCTCTGAGATGTGCTCTTTTCTCGTAAACTTTTCTTTCTTCCAACTTCCAAGTTCCAACCTTGAGAATAAGGTTGTTTTGTATTAAAAGGGGTAACCGACGGTAGTTCGGCTTAACCGGAGAAGGTTAGAAGTAACCGACGTTGGTCAAGGTGGGATTTCCTAGGTTTACTAAACTTAGGGAGATCCTCCTAATTTTCTTGGATCTCGTGTCATTATCCTATGGATTAGACTCGAAGCCTCTTGTGAGCATGTGGGAATGTGGTTAGAGGGAATGTAGGCATTGATTTTTAGGGTTTGGGTAAGTCTTAGTTAGTTATAGGAACTTGCTAAGAATAGGTCTTAGGTTGAGTTAGCTTGGTGAGGTGTCTAAGTGAACTATATGTGTAGATATTATTTAAATAAGATATTTAAATAATAAATATAGTGAGGATAATGCATTAATTTAATTAAATTAATTAAATTAATATTAGTGGGGTGAAGGGGGTCATGGCTAGGTAAATGTAAAAAAAGGGTGCTTATATGTCGGGGGATGAAAGGGGAGTGTGACCTAATTTTAGTGTCTACACTTTGCAAGAAATCTGTAAGGCCTAAATAATAGAATGATTCGAATGGGTTAAGGTACTCCTTCAACTAGGATTTGTGTAATAAATGGAAGCCCAGATCCGCACTCTTCCACACAATATTTGACAACCTTCCACAAAATCTTGAAGCAGATGAACAAACAAAGCATCCAAAAACCTCTATTTAATCATGACCTAAGGTGCACCCAAAGGTTTACAAATAATCTCTAAATTCAATGAAGGTAAAGTTATTTTAAATCTATTTATCTCTTTATCAGATGAAATCTCTTCTGAATGTGTGAATACAAATATCACTAAACTATCAACAAGAAATGAGACCATGTATGATCAAGAGATATTTTGAATACAAGACTACAACACAAGCAAGAAACACAAATTGAAAACATTATGAAACATAAGTTCATGCAAATTTTTCCAATAGATAACACAAAATAATTGTGAAATGATCAAATCTATCAGCAGGGGAATGTTATAAGAACAATCTCAGATCTTATCAATGGCTTTACAACTGAAACCAACTCAACATGATACAAATCTGATGCAAAAGGAATTAGAAATGGTTCTCAGGTAGTTTCTCAGAGAATAGACTTCTTCCCAGATTTTTCTGTGAAATTCTAAGTTTCTCCAACCTTTTGCATTTCAAAAAACATGCATTATATAAAATTATATTACATTTGATCCTTGTTTCCCAAGAAGATAATGTTCTAAGCATAAATTTTGTTACAAAATTCCAACATGATTCGCAGATAGGGACATTTAACATATTTGACAAAAAAGTTGCCAAGTGTTTCAAAAAAGGTGAATCATTATAAAACCTTCATCATCATCCATTCTAGAGGCACATTTTTCATCCTCAAAGCATTTAGACCCCCTTTCTCTCATTATTTCATCCTTATCCCTTCAAAATTTGATTATACAACTTCTTGATTTGATATTTCATGTTTTGGATGGGCTATGGAAAAACTTATCCTCAAAAACATCTCAAATCTACAAATTGATCTCTAAAAACAATTGCATTGATCATTGCAGAAACAAATGGCATGAATTTGCCAAAAAATTTGATGAAAATTGATGCAAAATTCACATCTCCAAACTTTCTGGAGCCGAAATGGTGACCAAAATGAAAAATGCATAGTTACCATTGATTTTCCCTTTGTTCCTTCAATCTGAGCCCTCCACGTGTCAAAATGCGATTGGGAATAGATTTGGGATCACTTTTTGATTTTTTAACATTTTTGAAAAAATGTAAAATTTTGACCCTTTTGTCCACCCCTCCGCCCTTGAAATTTTGTGCTGACACGTGGCATATGGTGGGCCCCATTGAAGTCACGACTCAATTCTGCACATTGCCACCTTTTCTGGAAATTTGAAATTTTTTCACTTTTTTCCCCGTGGGCCCGCGCCTCCGCCTTTATCCTTAACACATGTCACCTTCTCTATCACTTAGTATATGTGGGCTCAATTCTCATTTTAACACCCCTTTTTCGCTAAGGGAAAATGTATTACTTTGCCTCCATAGGCCTGCGCCTCCGATTCCATCCCTACCACAAGTCTCCCTCTACTTCTTTGTGAAGCCATGCCTCAAATTTTTACTCTACGCCATTTTTCCAAAAGGGAAAAAATTCCCCTTTTCCTCTGGCGGCCTGCACTTCCTTCTACACCTACCACATGTCTCCCTGTGATTCATTTGTGGGAAAGCACTTCAAATTCTCACTCTGACTCATTTTGTGAAAAGGGTAAAAGTTCACTTTTTCCTTTGACAGCTTGCCAACCTGCTTTGTGCTCTGAAGCTACCACGTCTCCCTTTGCTCCATTACAGACTTGCAACCCTTTCCTCAACCTTTTTCCCTTTCACCAAAAAGGAAAAAACTTCTAAGTCCCTAGCCAACCTTCCATTCCTGCCTACCATGTGTCCTCCTCAGATTGGATGCAGGCCTTGGGGGATTTTCTCCACTTCTATGGACTTTTCCAAAGTGTTGTAAGGCACAAAATGACCCACATGTCTGCCCTTGTTTTTTCTTGCAACACATGTCCCTCCTTTGGCACCTACAGATCTACGGGGGAAATATTGAATTTTTTCCAAAAACCAAAAAACGTTAAGTTTTCAAAGAAACCCGCCAAACCTCGACCAACAAAAAAATGTCCATGTGTGAAGGCTTGAGCTGTAATTTGACGGGCAAAGGACACCCGTATGACTGTCAAAAACCACAAAATTTGACATGGATGCTCGAATTTGATTTTTTCTTCGTGGGTGAAGGATTTTTTAGTCAAAAAACAAATGGAAATTAATTTTAGGTAGTTTATGACCCTGACGAAGGATTTTTGAGGGGAAATATACATGAAATGAACAATCATGAGCTCCAAAAGCTGGGAAAAGTGGAAAAAATGACAAAGACCCATGGATTTGGAAATTTAGGGCACAAAGTAAGGCATACATGTATGTTTGATTTGAATTGGGGAAAAACAATGAGTTTATGAGATTTTCAAGGCATTCAATCTAGAGGGAAACTTTGAAGACCACCAATTTTGAAGAAAAATGTTTTAGAACATGCAAACCAAAGAAAGATTTAGGTCAAAATGGTAGAGGATTAAAATGGGCACCAACATCATCTCCTACTTGGGGATGGGCACTCCCAGTGAGTGCCACAGGAAAAAAAGTAGACCAAGTGCCAAAATAATCCATTGGGAAAACAAAGCCATGAGCCAAAGCCACCAAAAACTAGCTAAGAAACCGACAAAAATGGCTACCACACACCAAGGAAAACCAAAAACTGACAAAAACCAAAAACAGAGAAAAAAATAAACACTATACACTGTACAAGTTGGAGTATACCTCAAATTTTGGGATTAATCCAAGAAATGCTTCAGATGCCTACCATTAATAGATAGTTTAAGTAGTTCCCCATCTAAGTCCTTGATAAAAAAGGTATTTTCACCAATTCTGATATCAATGGAGTAAGGGCCCATCCATAATACATCAAATTTACCATGTTTGCCCTTATCTTCATTTTTGTTGTCCTATAAGAAAACCAGATCTCCAATATTGAAGGTCCTAGGAGTGACCTTCTTGTCAAACAACCTCTTTAACTTCTCTTTAATGTGATGGCTAAGGTGTGTAAATTTTTGTGGTTAAGAAGGTGGCTTGAGAGAAGTCTGAAGACCTTAAGAAGGGAAGGATCACATGGTATAACATAAGGTAGGTAATGTCAGGGGGAACTACTTAGTAGAACATGCAAAGGTTATGTACTTTGGCACGGTGATGCACGTGAAGGAGGTCTGTGGTAGTTTAGTGGTATTGGAACGTTAGAAGGTTATAGCTACAAAGTGTGAGGGGAAGTTGCAGAAGTTGCTTTAAATTAAATAAAATGATTTATCAAAAATTGACATTAGAAAACTTGGTCGGAGGAACTCTAAGGCATTAATTAAGTATAAATAAGAGGTAATAATAGTCATATTGACTACTTTAATTTAAGAGAATTGCTTTTGTGCTCTTGAGATTGAAGTGCAATGAGGGTTTTACAAATAAGAATGACATGAAGCACTATCATGAACTAGTGGACTTGTGTAAGTTGTAGTGTAATCTTTTGGCATAACAAGGAGGGGAGAAGATAGTAGAGAAGGAAGGAGGTTATGTGAAAGTTAATCAGGGAAGCTCTTGAGTTAGGGCAGAAAAAAGATGGTATTAATGCACCTAGATCATGAGGGAAAGAAGGAGGAAGATGACACCGAAGAAGGTCGAAACAAAGATACCAGTGGTGGAAAAGGAGGATCCCATGGAAATTTACTCAGAAATGTAGTACCCTCACGAAGTTATCAAGGCATAAAAGTGGATCTCGAAGCTATACAAATGCAATAATGAAAATATGATGCAGTCAGACCTAGTATCAAAAACTCCAATGGTGGACAAGCTCAAAAATGCTAAATTCAATGACTCGGTGCAACAGGGCTGCAAAATACTGGAGTTTTTCATCTATGGGAGCTGCCTTTCATTGTCAAAACCACCCCACTATTTAGGTGGTTAATCATAGGTGCACGAAGGCTTCTTATACTTTGTAGGAAGAAGAATGAGGATCACAGTTCATTTGATTCAGATGGTTACAGGCTTGTAGAACACTAGAGAGGATATGGCACTTGATTTAAGTGACACTACCAAGATTGAGGTGTTGGCGAAGAAATTGAACTATGAGAAAAGAGGTAGGGCACAAGTAATTACAAATATTCCAGAACCAGCATTAAGAGTCACCTCTCAGGTCATTAGCTACAAATTAGGCATGTCAGTAAGGTGGACAGACATTAACCAAAGGTCCTTATATGTGGCCTACAGTGTGTCCAAGAGGGCACACTACAATTTTCCCAATTTATTACAAATGGCATTATCAAGGAGGCACTAGTCCAAAATGAGGAAGGAGAAAAGATCACATGGGGCACCATCCTGCTATTGATTATGTTCTAGGAGATTAGTGTCCCAGAGTGACTAGATGGGAATATTTGTGTTCACCTGGCTGCATATACGTCAACTGCATTCTAATTTGTGAAGTTCTCCTGCGATGGGACCATCTCAAGTTCTTACAAGGCTCAGATGAACATGTGTTTCGAGTGATTGCATGAATATTTTGAGAATGAGTGGTGCGTTCCCCATGAGTAACCATAGATTGTTGGGGACTAGGTAACATTTTCTATTACACAACATTTTTTTCTAACAAATATTATAATGGCGAAGGGAGATATGGGGCCATGGTGCAAGATCCCCTTCACTTTGATGACCAAATATATGAAGTACACCATCAACTGGATGAAGGATGTGCAAAATTTAATTTTTGATGTAGACAAGGTGGATGTTGATGTCCACACGTTGTGCGCTACATACAAGTATGGAACTCGACCTTCCTATATCAATTTTTTTGGAGCTAGACATTATGGACTTGCACCCCTAAGTCTGTGTTACCATCAATGGATATTTCCATTGCGTGTTTGTACAACTACGCCCCAAAACCCATGGGAAAATTGAGGTGGAGGTTACAAAATCCTCCTTTCCAAATCCACAGGGAACACCGATACCATCTATGAAAGAAGTTCAAGAAGAAGAAGAAGAAGAAGAGTAGGATGAAGGGAAGTTAGATACTTCCAAGAAGAGGAAGTACTACACACAATGGAATGGTAGCAAGGGCACAAGAACTTTGGTACAGGGTGGCACCAAGGCCTCATTACTAGGGCATGAGGGAGAGAATGAAGGGAAGGAAGAGGAGGAAGAAAAGGAAGATCCTGAAGAAAAGAGATAGAAGACACACGATGAATCAAGCCCCACAACAGGATTATAAGAAGGAGAGGAAGAATACCCCACCACTTTCAAGGTAAAATTGGAAGTGGAGTTGGAGGGGAAAAAAGTTGAGGCAGAGGCCAAAAATGTGGGAAAGTTGTGAGAAGGGGAGGAATATTCAACAGGGGAAGAGAATAGTCTAGTGCTCGATGCCTCTATAGCTTAGGCCACTAGCCCAAGGGGAGATAAAGGGGGATCCTTTAGCATAAATGAGGATAAGAGATTCACCCCTAGGGTGAAGAAATAGAGGAAAAAACAAAAATCTACAATGACGAGGTGGACATCTGTATCCCCACATATGGACTTCATGGATGACCTAGCGAAGGTACTGCACTTGAGATTCCAGGCCACCCTCCCACCAAAGAAAATTTATGGATTAGATTTGATGGATCAAGAAGGGGGTGTACCTAGAACTAGAAAGATGCTTATCTAGAGCATGCAGTGCCACTTCAAAGAGCCTGAGTTTGAGGTCAATGATCATGCAATCAATACCATTCATTTGAAGAAGAAGGGAGGATTAGTATACAAAGTGGTGGATCCTAACCACATAACAGATGAGTAGGCATGTAATGCATTGAAGAAGATTTCTTCAGAAGTGATCTGACACATTTTAGATGCACGGGCCACTTCTCAGACCCTGATCTTAGAGAAGAAACGTAACGAGAAACAAATAGATATATTGCACCAAGGGTTAAGGGGAGAAAAATTCTGAATAAAGGAGGCATATGACTGAGATGATGCCATCGTAAAGAGCATCCTGGGACAATTGTATGGAATTGGTGAGCTAGGATAGGACCAATTATGTGGAAGAAATGGAGTACCTTGAGGACCTCATAGGGATGTTACACATTAACATCAAGGATGGCATGGGCCCCATAGTTGTAGAGATCACAAAGGAAAAACAAGAGAAAAAGTTCATCATTGAAGCCCATATCACTGAGTTGGAAGACTTTCCCTCACAAATCAATGAGGTAAATATATTGGCATATAGGGTCTTCAATAGCTGTAAAAAGTGTGAGCCAATCATCGACTCATGGGTAATAGAGGAAGAGGAAACCCTTAAAGTTTTACAGGATATTTTCCCCACCAATAAGGAAGAGCACGCATAGTTGGTCGTTAATACCATGGCCTAGAAGGATAAAATCAAGACAAAGTGTGAGAAGATGGACTTTAGAATCAACAAACTTTGAGATTCCATAACTGAATGGAAGGATGAGTTTGAGGGTTTCTGCGGGAAGTTATGGGTGGCTATCAAGATGTTGAAGGGGAGGGTGGAAGAAATCATCCCAGACTAGGTAGCAAGTTTTGTAGTTGAAGCGCCAGGGAAGGCCTTATTAGAATTTAAGTCCTAGGAGAAATTAAAGGACAAGATAGATGTGGAATTCCCCAAAATCCTCCAATTGGTTGCATAGCATCCCCCACCATTCCTAAAATAGTTATTCAAATTCTCTCCCAACCACTATTCTCTATTATTTGGACCAGTATTTTGGTTGACAATATTTTTGTTCCGAAAGCACGGAGAATTGTTGGGTTGGAAACAAGTTTAGTGTGGGGTGATACTGGACCGCTACAGTAACTAAGTACCTAAGGACATAAGCCTTGTGGCATGCAAAAGTAGGGAATAAAGGCACAAATAGAAGTAATTCTTAGAGAGGCATTAAGGCTCGCACCCAAGTAGGATGGATTCAGGATTTAGTGAGTTTTGGAAAAAAGGAAAAGACGCGTGTAGGGAGAAAATGAAAAATTTACCAGATACATATTTGGATAAGCCACGAAGACTTGTTGGTCAAGGAAAGGATATTCTAAGGCATCATTATGGTTATCATGAATGGATAAAGAGTCGAGGTTCTTAAGGATTAGATGACACATACATGCTAAAGGCACTCGATTGAGGGAAACACATGGCAACATCTAACATATTCTTGGGTAGTGGTAGAGCAATCATTCCTTTAGGCTTTTGTAGGTAAGAATAATGACAAGTTAAGAGGGAAGGTTGATGATTATTCTAGACAAATGGATGATTTTCATATAGGGAGTGAGAGATATAGAAATATTGGGTAATATTTAATGGTGATCTTTGTGATGTAAATAAGGATCTACTAGTGTGAACATTTCCATGAATGGGACTCTTTTGATGTAATATTTGCTACCATATTTTGGCTAATAAATATAATGAAGTGATTCTGAAACACTCATGTGATGGATCTTGATCTGTGCATTTTCCTTAAGTTCATATGCATGTTACAAGTTTTATTGATGGTATTTCATGGTTGATTATCTTTTTGTTGAGTTGATCATGTTGTTCTATTCTTAGGTGCATTAGGCTAGGAGTTAATGCTTACATCTTAAATTCCATAAATGGATGCACTTATTTTTTGGTTGTATTACATCCTCATTTTAATAAATAATATTATCACGAGGCTCACATAAAGGAGGGGCTCGGTATATGCATGTGCCTCAGGTGAGCTTCCACACTAAATTGGATGATATGCCGATGCATTTGGGAATGGTTGTTGAGGCAAGTAGTGATTAGAGTCTACAATAATAATGGGATTGGATTGGGAGTCACATATCAAATGAAGCAAAGTAAGTGACTATAGTCATCACACTAAGGATAATGAGGAGGAGTTAGACAAAACCCTGGTGGTAAAAACTAGATTTGTGAACATAAAATGACATGGCCATCTATGGCAATTAAGGAAAGAAGTTGTTGGAGAATGCTGGATTCATGCAATTGTATGAGCTTCCATATTTTGGAAAACTAGAAAAATTATATCAGTGGTTGATGTCCCGAGTCCATGAGGAATTTTTCTAATATTCAGGGCAGTGAATGTGACTTACTGTGCCCTTGATTGGAAGGTTGATAAGGTTGTGGAGCTTAGGCACTAATATTGTCAGTGACCTTAACAATGATGAGGGCATAGAAGAAATTTCTGCTACACTAGCTTATGCAAATGGTGGTTTCAATATGGATATTGTTAGGCTAGAAAATCACCCTATGATCTAGGATTCCACATACCTCCTCACCAAATTGAATAACTAGGAGTGTTGGAGCCAAGTACATAAAATTTGGCTCCATATCATCAAGAAGATGTCTAAGGGAGTGGTGTATAACTTGTCTGATTTCATTTCAAAGACTATAATTGAAGAAGTGCACCATGGAGACAAGATAATTTTTGGTGTTATTTTATTATCTATTGTGTTTATGGAAATTGGGGTACCTGATGGGAAAAAGGAGAATATTTAGCAATTTCCCAAGGAGAAAAAGTCACTTTTTTTTAGATTTGAAAATTACACATGTGATGGATCTATGAGTGGGCCTTATAATAAAATGTTGGAACTATGGTATAAGAACTTGCAAAAATATTTTGAGTACAAATGGAGAATACCCAAGGACCTTCCTTTGGTATTGGATAAGTAGGCCTAGTTCATGGTCTATCAATTTTTTTGCATAGGTAGGTTTGGAATGAAGGATATAAAGTGGAGCCCTTGTTGCAAGCTCCCATAATCTTTCACCACACACTATTTCCAAGCCTCAGTGCATAGGTTTTCAAACACTCACAGATTGGGTTTTGATGCATACAAGCTAGAATATTATTATCATATGCTCCAGAAGACATATGTGTATTCGAGTAACTCTGCTTATATAGAAAATTTGATCTTTGATTATTTAAATATCGGCTTAATGAGTTTGGTAGTTGGGAAACTTGGCATGGCTAAGGTATACATCTACCTTAAGCCTAGATTTTTGAATGGGAAGTATGCTGAAAATGAATTCAATATCCCTAAGTAACTAAAAGGAAATCATACTGTGGGCACATTGCAAGATGAAGAGTTCAATCCTCCCTACAAAGATGAAGAAGAGGAGGAGGAAGAACTGAAGGAAGACAATTGTGGCCTAGATCATAGCTCAAGGAGGAAGCCCAATGTTGGGGAGAATAAAATGCGTAAGGAAACGCCTCCTAGACATGAAGAAGGTGGAGAAGTGAGAGTGGAAATGGGCACCATGGAGATAGAGAAAGGTGAGGGTACTGAAGACCGGGGTTTTAGAAAAGGATTATGAAGAAATAGAACACAAAGTATAGGTGTGAAACATTCACATCCACCTAATAGATCACCCATAACCTCTCCCATCAAAATTGAACTAGCAAGGAAGAGGCACAAGTATTTGCCCACTAAGGAGACTAAGAAGGAGAATTCAGATGAAAGTGAGCATATCATAGAGGAGACTCCTTTTATTGATTTGGATGCAGAGGAGCCTCAACATGAAGAGATACAATATGACATAGAGGCTTATGAAGAGTGTGAAGAGGTAGGTGGTGCCATAGGGGAAGAGAAATAAAAAGATAAGGGAAAATAATTCGGTGAGACTACTAATGAACATATGGGTGTGGTAGGTGGAGGACCAAATTTGGATACTAAAGTGTGCATTCCTAAGGGTCACCAATCTGGGTGAAATAAGGAAGAAGAGATGTATAAAATTATAGAGTTGAGGTACGTTAATGACCCTTCCAAAATCATTCGCACTAGGTTTCAGAGTACTTTGGACCCTCCAAATATTTATGGATGGGAATTGATGGACCCCCATGGTAGGAATATACGCATGAGGAAACATATGTCTTAGAGCATGCATACTCACATAGTTGATCCTGAAGTTGATGTAAAGGAGGAAGCATGTGTTTGAATGAAGATGAAGAAGGGGACATAGGCCACGCACATGACTATGAAGCTAACAAATTTCAAATATGAACAAGAAAGTAATACCTTAACAAATATGGTAGCAAAGTGGTATGCAAGAATATAGATACTTCGGCCACGCTCAAGTCATTTCTGAAATATAATAAGATCCTAAAGGAATAAGATGAGAAAATGAGAGAAGTGCGCAAGAAGGACATGTAGAAGAGGTAGAAGATTCTGGATTTTATGGTAGAGCTTGGGAAGGATATTATAGATGTGCATCTAGACATAGATGAACAAATGAAGAAGACATATCAATCCTCCTTGCACTTATTACAATATTATGTCCATATTTTGATCAAGAAGAATTTAGGCGCACCAGAGGAAACTGGGGAAATGGCTGCATAGAGGGAGAAAGAAGCTATAACAAAGAAGGAGAGGACAAAGAAGTAGGTCATGTGAAAGATAGTTGAATATGATGTCATACTAAAAATAATTAAGGAAGAACTGAATAAGGCATACTTGATGCTTAATCTGTGTGAATATCCAGAGCATATCATAAAAACAAGGACATTCATTAAAGAGAATGTAGTCTTTTCTGTGAATAAAAATGAGACTTTGGGACGTGAGGAGAAGATGAAATTACTAGTAGAGAAGTGTGATGCACTCACAATAGTGTGGGATCCTCATAAGGATAAATTAAAGGAGCTTGGGAAATTGATAGCATGAAGAGTAGATGTGATGGAAAGCATGAATTTATGTTTGTTAATTTTTCTCAGAGTACTGAAACACAAGGGTGATGATATGAAAATGGATGAAATGTTATATTTTCTCAAAGAGATACCAGAAAATCCAAAGAAGGGACTCAATTATTGGAATGAGTTAAAAGCATACATCAAGAGAGAGTTCCCTAAATAAAATTTCTTGAAGGAGAATAGTGCCCAGGTTACTGGAGTCTTCTTACATCTTTCATTATTCTTGTACAATCATTATTTACTTCTTTATTCTTTAGAGAGATAAGGTATGAGTACCCATTGCTAGGGGTGGAAATGAAATTAGTTTGGGGTAATTTTGGCCTGGTAAAATGTTACATATGTATCATAGGTGCATGTGGTAGTGACGCACAAGATGTGGGTGCATGGATAGGTGTGAAAGGTTGACATATTTGTGCCTTAAGTTTTTGCGCTCGAGAAGGATAAAGTTTGGGATTTATAAATTTTGATATACATGGGATAAAAATAGGATGTAGTCTAGAGGACACATTGGATAAGGTCATGAAGACTTTAAGCATACGTGAAAGCTATTTTTGGTGAAAGTGGAAGATCAAGAGACATGCAATGGTATAGTTATTAATAGGATTAGATCTGGAGTTAATTATAGATGACCTATTATTGGGAAAATCTTGCATGCTTCTGTAGTTATCCTTGTAGTGGCACATGGCTATTTTGAGCATGTGGCCTATTTTGAGAGTTCATGAGCAGTGAAGGGAAATTCCCCACCCCTTATATATGAATTAATTTTCACTATTTTGGGGGATGAAACAGAGATCTAGATTGTAATAGAGTTATGATTTTGGTATGTTTGTGTGCATGATTTTGTGATGATACTTATGGTGTATTAAACTTCTTTGTTTTTTGATGATTTAATATAATGGATCATTATGGATGGTTATTAATTGTTGATGTCTCTACTCATGGTTATTGTATGGTGAATATGGTATCAATCCTTGTGTGATCTATATGTTTAATTATTATGTATTTCCAAATTGAGCTCATTGATCTGATTGTTAGAATGGGATATGCACTTTGAGTATGGTTATTATCAACATGCATGCTATCACCTTAGTAAGATAGTAACAAATAGGTACTTGGTACCTTTGCGCTCTTCGAGTGAGCACTCAGATTTTTCTGAGTGAAGTTATAGCACACCTATGGTTTTGAGTGGTAAAATAAGATTACATGGTGGTAAATAGGGGATAGGGTTCTCTTGCGGGATATGAATGTATTAAATGAAGGTATATGGGAACCTAGGGATGGTAAATATGGTTATTATGGAGGATAAAAGGATTATATGATGGTTTAAGACTGATTAACGGTGGTTAGGAACTAATTAAATGAGAATAAGGATGAATTAGGGGAAATAAAAAAAATGATGGGGTAAGATATGAAAGTGGGAAATTTGAATAAATTGGATTTAGGATGGAAAGGGGAAATTTGAATAAGAAGAGAGATATGGATGTGAGGAAATGATGATGATGGGCAGTGGACGTGGGATGATAAACAAGGGATACCAAAAATTAGTGTTTAAATTTTCCCCTTTTTTTTTAATCATTTGAGTTGGGCAATCCATGAGACAAAAATGAGAAGTGATAAAGATGATGATAGTTGGGGTGCTTCCCCTCAAACTATGAATCAATGATACGAAGAAGAATCAATCATTGGTTTGAAAGAGATAGATGAATGGAAAAAGATGAAATAAGACAAGGAAAAAATAAGATGCAACAAGTGGAGAAGATAAGGACAAAAAATAAATAAAAACAAAATATGGTGGTGATTTTGGAATCACTTTAGTAGGAAACAAAGTACAACCTCAATGGAGATGATGGAAATGTCCTACGGAAAATTGAGTAGGTAAAAATCATGTAAATATGGAGGGAGTACAATGGGAATCCACTCAGATGGATATGAAAGTCATGGAACTAATAGGTTGAAGGAAAATGTCAAAAGTATACACAAAAAAATGTGAGGATGGTAAAGACAATGGTTTGAAAAAATGTGAGGGGTAAAAAATGTGATATCCTTTATATATGAGGAATAAAAAATATGCATATAGGTGGGACAAAGATAAATGGTGGGATTAGGATTAATTATAGTGCCCCAAGAGGGTCATGAATATGATATCATAATGGGCTACTGGATGTGATTAAGTATGCACGATGAGATTGAAAGTATCAAGGTAAGTATAATGGGACAAACAAAGGTGTGGTATGAACAACACACAAGTCACAAGGGGAAGAAAAGATAATTTGGAAGAGGGATTAGGTATAATAGGATGAGGAATGAACATTTTAGGGTTGGTTTGATGGATACTTAGTTGGTTCGGTGGCGAACGGGGTTGGGTCAAATGTGATTAGAGCAAGTCAACATTGACCTAGGTTTGTGGACTATATAAGTGGCTAGGAGATGGGGTGGCCAAATAAGCTCATTTACATTGCGTTAATTTATCGATCAAGATCTCTAAATGAAATATAATTTTGAGATATCGAATGAGATGGAGGCTTACAGAGAAACAAGGAAGCACTTGAGGACTCAAAGGATGTTCGCATATGTTTCTAATACGTAATATCATTGATAAAAAACCACATTAATAAAAAAATTAATGTTATATTATGGACATCTGATGATGTATATGGTGCTAACATGATGTTTTGGATGTATTTGTACTAACACAGCGTAATTCAGTAAGTGCTTGCTCTTGCAAGTCTATATAGGTGCCTAGGAGGTGTAGATTCATAATGTGAGCTTCCTAGATGCTTGGGAAGCATGTTGACATGTTTTCTATCATTATTTGAGGGTGCTTGAGCACTCACAGAAGTGGAATTGTATAGGTACAGGTGATTCGCTTGGTTATAGGAGCTCATTGGGAGCAGGTATCTCAAATTAAACATGTGACAATGTGGATTGGAGCCATTTGAGCTCATGAAAGAATGAAATTAGGTAATTCATGGCATATGAGGCATTTTTGGGTCATTTTTTAGAGGTTTCATGTTCAGTTATTGCATTATTTTAGTTAACCCTAGCTTCTACAGCGAGGATTTATCATGCAAGTATAGGTAAGTCTTAGTGACTGGAGAGATTGATCCATGAAATTAATATTTTGATGATAGGAGATTTATATTGATGAGTAATGACTCTCTAAGAAAAACTTCAGGTTTCCATGATCGGAAATTTGCAGGATATGATTGATTTTGTGAGATAGGGTTAAAAAAAGGCAAAATCTATCACAAAGTGCAACTTTTTAGGCTCATTGTGAACAATGTGATTTGCATGGTACCTTTTGGATTTCAAAGAGGATTTTTATTTTATTTTATAATGTTTTAAAAAATCAATGCAGTTACTTGATTTTCATTTTTTATGAATGAATGTTAAGAAGGTAAAGAGGTCTAAAATACTAATTAAACCCTAGCTAGGAGTTGTTTGCAGAGAATGAAGTATAATGACCCAATTTTGATTGATTAATAAAAAATGATGATTGGATGTTGTAGATGAATCCTCATTATTTCCATAAATGTATGGTTGAGGTCATGGTCATGAGTGGGCCCTACCTAAAAATAGCAGTTTCTGAGAAAGAAGGTTTTGGGATAAGATGGTCTAAAGGAGTAGAATGAAAAATTGATGGTGTATGATTCTTGGAAGTTTTTAATGAATTCAATGGAGTTTGTAGAGTATGTTCATCCAGGTTCATGGTGTTTTGAGGTCTAAACATGTTGAATGGTTAAAGGGCAGTTTTGGGATCTTAAATAGAAGGGTTCAGTAAAATAGTCATAACCTGAGCTCCAAGTGGAGTTTTGAGATGATCAAAGTTGTGTTGGAAATTAGATTCAGATATATTTACATTTATGTATGTATTTCATAATTATGAGATCATTTTACATGTTTTCTAGGTCATTTTTTGAGAAAGAATGTTTTTTAGAAGTTCAAGAAAACATATGTTTTGGTGCAAGTTCGATGTTGTTTGAAGAAAGAGATGGATTGGGTGATGATTCATATTACCTAGAATGTGAATAGAGATGAATCTTACATCTAATGAATCCATTTTTAGGTCTTGAATATATGTATAAATTATTTTATGATCTAACCTTTGGAAACATCATTTTTGGCAAGTTGATTTGGTGAAGGAAAATGTTGTTGTGGTTTGAAGTGAAGGATGTATCATAAATTATAACTAAATTAGAAGTGTTCTAAATGTTATTACAGTTATTTTGAGTGGTAAAGTTTCATGTTTTGGCTGAGTAGATTTAATTTAGTGGCATTATGAAGTTTCTAGGATGTTGAAGGGTGCAGGAAACAACTATTTTGAAATATACAAAGTGCAATGGGCCCATTAAACGAAATAATTTTATTGGTTGATATTAATTGTGAGCATATATGATAATTAAATGTTAATTTAAACATGTGTGGTGATTTATGGTTTATGACCAAGGATGGTTTTGAAGTAAGGGAATTTTTATCTTTGTGCCCATGGAGTTTTGAGCCATTTCTGACACATGAAGTGATAGTTTAGGATAGGCCGACCTACTTTGGTCACTTATGGATGTAATAATTTGAATTTATAATTCCTATATGATGCATGGGTCAAGCCAAAGGAGGTAAAATGTGTGAGTTTGAATTTGAACCTTGGAGAGGCTATAAAACTGAAGTTATGGACATATTGTTTCTATCTTTTTCAAACGTCTTTTATATTATTTTGAACAACCCTTTTTTCTGAAAAGAAAAACCATTTGATCCTAGCCCAAAATAAATGGAATTCCATTCTAGTATAGATTCTAGTCTATTTTTCATGAATATAATTTTAGCAAGTACAAAGTTAGTGTTGTTTCCTTGAGAGCGAGTTGAAGAAGGAGGGTAGATTTAGATGCTTGAGTTTGGATTCTATATTCATAGCATGTTGATTTTATTTCAGGATTATAAGGTTATTTCAGATCTGATATTGAGCTGAATACATTCTCATAGTTCCATATCTTCATATGTATTCATGAGACATAGTTGATTGTCTCAAGAGATATTGGTTGTATCTTGTTGATCATTGTTGAAGACACTACATATTGTAATCTGTTTTGAATATAAAATTAAAACATTTTGATCTGATTTTGAGCATAAATATAATTGTTTTTGAATATATATTTTGATCATTACATTGTGTTAATTTCTTTGTGAAAAATATCTACTTTGATGTGTTGTACATGAGCATGTGTGATTAGGTTTTGAAGCAAAAGTGTGAAATGTTTTATTGGGGAATGATTCACCCCCCCCCCCCCCCCCCAGTATTTATCTCTTGCAACAATTGGTATTAGAGAAATCCATTAGAAGTGGCCTAAAAATATATAGGGAGATCCTTGGTGATAAGATGACACCTATAGATTTCGAGACAATTCAGATTAATACCTTCATGATAAGAAAATGGGTAGGTGATAATTCAGACAAGATTAAAAAATTAGTTATAGCTCATGACGAAGCATTTAAAATTTTAAAAACTCGACTTGAGGCATCCCAATATGAGCTAAAGATTAAGAGAGAAGAGTGTATCAAACATGCACATAAAAAATAAGAAATTTTCAAGGTTATAACGAGTCAACTTAAAGCACAAACTAAGTTGAAGATCAAGAGTAAATAAAAAATGATTTGAAGAAAGATTTAGGCACCATGACAAGCAAAGTATTATCCTTTCAAATGAGTTCACAAAATATAAGTAAGATGCTGGAAATTCAAAAGTCATATTGTGATATAACAAGTCTAGGATTCAATCATAATCCATCCAAATCAAAGAAAAATGAGGAAGAGTCAAGTCAAGGACCAAATGAAAGAAGGTTTCCAAGAAAGGGAGAGAGTTCAAGGATTTCACCTCATATTATATCATCTATCAGGTAGCCAAATACATATAGGTATGGTGTATTTCATGGTAGTTATTACAAATGTGGTGCTTGTGGGCATAGGGCTAGTTTTTGTAGTCCTAAGGTTGAAAAGAAGGATGATGGAAAAGGAAAGGAAAATTGTGAAGAAAATAAGGAAGAAGAATGTCAAGAAAAGAAGGAGAAAAAAGTAGGTCAAATATATGGAGATGAATTTTATCTTTGTCATGAAAAATGTCATCTTGCAAAGTATTGAAAGAGTCAATCATCAAACACAAGAAGGTATGTAAGAAAGTTTAATGGTTATTTCTATGCTTGCAATGAATATGGAAATTGGGATTATGATTACAAAGTAATACAAGTGGAATGATTTAGGTGCCGCAAGATAGGGCACATTGTAAGGTTTTTTAATGCAGGTTAGTTGAAGAAATAGCCTCAAAGACCTAATCCACAAGCTCAATCATACAAAAAGAAGGACAAGACTAGTCAAAGTGCTAAAGAATATTCCAAGGATGTGATTGAGCTAAAGGAGGGATCTGCTACAACAAATGAGAAATCAGATAAAGAGGAGATAGTCAAGGTATAAGAAGAGGGCTTGATACCTACTCAGGTATCTCATAAAGCTCCTCCATGGTGACATATGCCTCTATTAGGCTTCACAGAGGTGTATAAGAACAAATGAAGCTTTGGAGTGAAGGGGAGCTATGTATCTCAGTATGAGTCTCTTCCATTTGCAAAAGGTATGTCATCCTCTATCTCTACTTGTGTTTTCATGGTTCTTCTTGAAGTGAAATGTCATGATCTCACTTTGATGGTGTCTAAGTCTAAGTTCTTTCAGTATGTGTCTTATATAGGTCATCATTATATACCATGTGTTCATACTCTTTATGAATGGGTCAGATGTCTCTATTTATGGTTCATTCATGTCTTTAAATGAAAAAGGGTTTATGATGTGTCAATGGAAGTAATAGATATTATAATGTCAAATAATGTGATAATGACATGAAATTCCTCTCAGTCCGTGTCTAAAATTCATGTGAGTTCTGATAATGGTATGAGTAATTCTTAATTGTCTTGTGTCATGTGTCAACATTTCATGGTCACTTCTTGTGTCACACATGTGTGCCATTTGTTCATGTTAGTTTCTCTTTTATGTGATGTTGTCAAAACTGTGTATAAGGTCTTGAAGTAATGGTCTTATTGTGGTATCATGTAAAATTTCTTCAAGATTGGTCCTAAAGTTTGTTTTCAAGGTCACTTTCATAAGTAAATGAGTTTATATATGAGAAAGTCAAAATAGTGAGTACTTCAATGTGTGTATTATTTTTGACATGTGCCTTATACCATGTACTCTGAGATGTCTTAGTCATGAAATCATGTGTAGTCCTTTTCTTATTGTCAGATTCAAAAATTCTATAGTCACATGAGGGTTTGATGTTTCACAACCCAGTCTACAGTGAATGATTGTCTTCAAGTGTGTGCTCAAAGGTATTAAACCATGAAAATGTATCTGATTTTGTTAAAAGATCTCATACAATCAATTTGTGGACTAAATTTCTCCATGGTAAAATAAACTTGGACTATGTAAGGTGAGTGTATGTTCATCAAGGTGTCTATGGTATCCCTCTGAGTTGTGTCATGAAGATTGAAGTTGTATTGTGTCCTCTTGTAATCCTCAAGGTCCTGTCTTAAGAGAAGGGAAGAAATTGGAGTCATGTTTTAGCTCATCTATAATCAATCATGAGTTTATGTGTATCAAGTTTCTTCAAGAAAGTGAAGTCATCTAATGGTAAATACAACCCTAAGTCATGATAGAAGAAGGTGTAAAAATTGTGATGTTCACAAAAAATCTATGCTCTGAGGTCAAAATTGTCACTCAATATGCAATATAAAGTAACTATGAAGATAACTTTGACCTATCAAATGTGTGAGTGTGTCTATGAGAGATCAACAAGTTGGTTCAATGCCCTTGATAACATAAAATGCATAGCTACAAGGACCTAAATGTATAAGAAGTTGATTGTGAATGGACTGAGGGTTAGGAACTAAAACCCTACCTCTGTGACTGATATCTATAGGCCTATTGAGGATTCTAGAAGGTCATATTATTTCTAGAAAATCCTATGAAGTTGGTGGACCCTAGAGATGATTCCAAAGTCTGTGATCAAGTTTAGAAAATGAAAGTCAAAATAGTGAGTACTCTTCAATGTGTTATTATTTTTGAAGCTGTGCCTTAGATATAACACATTTACTCTGAGATGTCTTAGTCATGAAATCAATGTGTAGTCCTTTTCTTATTGTCAGATTCAAAAATTCTCTATTCCATGATGGTTTGATGTTTCACAACCCAGTCCCTACAGTGATGCTTGTCTTTCAAGTGTGGTTGTGCTCAAAAGTAATTAACCATTAAAATGGGGGTATCTGATTTTGTGTTAAAAGATCTCAGAAATCAATTTGTGGACTAATTTCTCCATGGTAAATAAACTTGGACTATGTAAGTTGAGTGTATGTTCATGCAAGGTGTCCTATGGTATCCCTCTGAGTTGTGTCATGAAGATTGAAGTTGTATTTTTTCCTCTTGTAATCCCAGGTCCCTGTCTTAAGAGAAGGGAAGAAAATATGGAGCTGTTTTAAAGCTTCATCTATATCAATCATGAGTTTATGTGTATCACAAGTTTCTTCAATACAGTGAAAGGGTCTCTAATGGTCCAATACAACCCTAAGTCATGATAGAAGAAGGTGTAAAAAAATTTTGTGATGTTCACAAAAATCTATGCTCTGAGGTCAAAAATTTCACTCAATTATGCAATATAAAGTTAACTATGAGATAACTTTGACCTATCCCATGTGTGTAGTGTGTCTATGAGGAGGAGCCAACAAGTTTGGTTCAATGCCCTTGGATACATAAAATGCCATAGCTACAGACAGGAACCTAAATGTGTATAAAAGAATTGTGATTGTGAATGACTGAGGGTTAGGAACTAAAACCCTACCTCTGTGACTGATATCTATAGGCCTATTGAGGCTTCTAGAAGGTCATAATATTTTCTAGAAAATCCTATGAAGTTGGTGGACCCTAGAGATGATTCCAAAGTCTGTGATCAAGTTTAGAAATTGAGCTAGAATGACATAAATTGTTATACATGTCAAAATATGATTATGCCAAGTGAAATACAATTTTATGAAACTACAGGTAAGTAACCTACCTCAGTAATCTATGATAATAATCTACAAAGATAATTTCATCATAATGTGGTATACACTTCAGGGGGAGTTAGGAGATATTATGAGAAGGCTTATCATCAAGGTAAGAAGCTACAATGGAGGTATAAAGGTCTATAATAGGTATTCATGACTAGGGAAGTGCATTATTGCTAGCCTTGGTGGTGTATTAATTGTCTGATGACTGTCTGAGTATTTGTATTAAAAAATGGTACTCTACAATGCTTCAAAGTTAGGGTCCATAAGTAATAGTGTTCTAGTTTGATCAAGCTTCAAAGAATGTGTATAACTTGTCAAGGATCATGAGATTATTTCAAGGACTCTTATTCGTACATATCAGAATTTTGTAAGACCTTTTGAGGTCTGTGGATGATCCTCAGGTTGTTGCATAATCAAGTCCAAAATATAGAAGAAGGATCATGTGTTGAAGTTGTGTCTTTGTAAAATTATAAAAGTGATGTTAAAGGTCTATGTATAGCTTGAGGATGGAACTACATAGTGTTATGGTGGTTTTAGTGAGTGCTAATAGAAAATTCTACAAGTGTATGTGATCAACAGGAGTGAGAGACTTTTATGAAAGGTATGATGCATATTTGTAGACAAGTCTGTATGATACATCTCATAAAGGAGATTAGCTATAGTGATCCACTAGTGGATATAGAGCTCAAAGTGAGAGTATGTTGTAACGGAGAAAGAATTTGTGTGAAAGGAAGGGTATTGTGCTTCTATAAGTTTCAAAGGTTTAAACTATTCCTCATGAATTTTTAATCACTCTTAAATTTTTCAAGGTATGTCAATGCTCAAATTTGGTTATGAAAGTTGAAAGTAAGATATAAGCCTCTTTTGATGCTTATATGATTCTTGATGATGGAATAAGGTCGTATAGGCCTGGAGGTGGATGTTTTTAGTATGATAGATGTCTTATTTAAAGGTTTCAAAATTATTTTTGTCTTGAAAAGTTGATTGTGGTAATTTTGAAAGAAAAATAATCACTTGAATTGGTTCACTTGTTCATATTGGGAAAAATTTATATGTCATAGTCCTCATGTTCTTTAAAGTTGTGCTACAGTGGTAATGAAATGAATCTTTAGGTATACACCAAGCTATTCATGACAAGGGGAGTCCATGATCCACTCCATGAATATGCTCTTGGTGTTTTCACATGTATGAGCTAAGAAGAGTAAGGATCTCGACTAGCTGTAACTGATTTTATGGTAAGGATGATGACTTGATGATGCTTAGTGTATAGTTATTTGTGAAAGTTGCTTTTACAGATGAATGAAATCAGTCAAGATAGGGGGAGCATGAGGTTTGGTTTCTTGAAAGTGATATGGATCATATTATGTGCTTATAACGTATGGTGTATGTGTTTTCTCCAAGATTATGTTTGTTTTGACTCTTGATTGAATTATTTCACCCATTATGATTGTCAAGAACTAAGAAAGTTGTTTAGGACTAGGTATACATGTCTGAGGTGTTTTCATGCCATATAAAGAAAGTAAAAAGATTAATTTTGAGATTTCCCACTTGCGATAGTGGTATTAAGTCCAAGGGGAGTGATAAAGTGTTGTGCCAAAGGATGCATTGCTTCTTGTGGCATGTCAATTTGTTCCTAAAGCTACTCAAGAGTTACTTATGGGATTTAAGTCCTTGTGAGAGGTAGAGAGCAAGAAATTATATTGAAAAGCTAGATCTATGCCTATATAAGATGGTGTTAACTCAAGAATTAAGGTATGGTGGATTTTAATACTTATACATGAAATTTTTGGCATGTACAAGGAGAATTTTTTTTAGTTATATGTCTGATATTATGATTTCATGAAGGCTAAAACATGGTTGAGGTGAGAAATATCAATTTTTACATTCCTAGAAGGTAGATGATGGTGTTTTTTCCCAAAGGATGGTAAGATGATTATTTTTTCATGATTTCTTGATGCATTCAAATGATTTATATGATGTTCCCAAGGGGAACATGGTGTGTTATATGCTTGAAATGAAGGCAAAATTAGTGTTTGAAGCAAATGCAAGAAAATGGAGCCACTATGAGACCTTTTGTTGATGTTTATAACCAAATAATGATGTGAAAAATATAAGGAATGTGAATTATGTGAGCTACAGGTCTTCCTTTTTAATTAATCCAAAAAGTGGGAGAAGTTTAGGGTGTTTTCCATCAATGACAAAGGGATAAATTATTGTCATATGGTCCTAATATGTGTTTTCATTGATGAAAAACCACATTAATGAAAAATTTAATGTTTTATGATTGTCATATGATGATATATATGGTGCTAATATTATGTTTCATATATATTTGTTCTGACATAGTGGGATTCATTGAGGAGTGATTACTCTTGCAAGCCTATACAGGTGCCTAGGAGGTGTAGCTTGACAATGTGAGCTTTTTATATGCTTGGAAAGAATTTTTACATGTTTTATAGCATTATTTGAGGGTGCTTGAGCACTCACAATAGTAGTATTGTACATGTACATGTGATTCACTTGGTTACAAGTGCTCATTAGGAGTAGGTATGACAGCATTTGAAGGTCTAACTATTTTAAGTTGGAGCCATAAATGAGATTATGTAAGATATTAATTCAAGTATATCATGACATATGAGTGTATTTTTTGGTCATTTATCTGAGGTTTCATGTTCAGTTAATTACATTATTTTAAGTTGGCCCTAGTTGCTACTAGTGAAGAATCTAGCATGCAAGCAAAGGTAAGTCTTAGTGACCTGGAGATATTGGGATATGGAATTCAAATTTTTTATGATTAGAAATATTATAAGTGATGAGGAATTATACTTCTATCATAAAAATTTCAGGTTCCCATGATATTAAATTTGCAAGATATGACTAATTTTGTGAGACAGGTGTCAAAATCTAGGTACATTTCCAGCTCGAAGTGCAACTTCGGATACTCGTTGCGAACAATGTGATTTACATGGAACCTTATGGATTTCAAGGATGATTCCAATTTTAATTTTATAATTTTTCACAAATATAATCAGGTCAATTGATCTTCACATTTTTATGAACGATCGTTAAGAAGGCAAAGAGGTGTAAAACCCTAGTTAAACCCTAGTTAGGAGCAGTTGGCATAAAAGTGAAGTCTACTGAACCATAGTTCAATTGATTAATCAAGTGAAATTTTGATGATTTTATGTTGTACAAGGACTCCCTCATTATTTCAATAAATTTATGGTTGATGGTCATGGTAACGATATGTGGGCCCCAACCTAAAAATAGCAGTTTCTAAAGAAAGAAGGTTTTAGGACAAGATGGTCTAAAGAAGTACCATGAAAAATTGATTTTGAATGAATGATTGGAAGATTTTTTACTAATTTACATGGAGGTTTTAGAGAAATTTCATACAGGTTCATGGTGTTTTGTGGTCCAAACAAGGTTAAATGAGTCAACGGGATAGTTTTTGGATCTCAAATAGCTAGGGTCCAATAAAATGGTCATAACTTGAGCTACAGGTGGCGATTTTTGATATGATTCAAGTTGTGTTGTAAAATATAGGTTCATATATATTTCTATTGATATATTTATTTACTCATGATGTAGGTCATTTGACATGGTGTCTAGGTTCATTCTTCGAGTAGGAATTTTTTTTTTGATAGTTCAAGACATCATCTATGTTTTGGTGCAAGTTTGATGTTATTTGAATCGTGATATGGATTGGGTGATACTTCCTATCACCTATAATATTGATTAGGGATTAATTGTTGAATCCAATGAATCCATTTTTAGGTCTATTGAATGTATGTATAAATAATTGTATGAGCTAACCTTTGAAAAAAAAAATTTGGGCAGGCTGAACATGGTGAAGGTAAATATGTTCCTGTGGTTTTAAGTGAAGGATGTTTCATGACTTTTGACATGATTATAAGTGTTATAAAGGTTAGTCCATTTCTTATTTTATTTTTCTCATGGTAAGATTTTGGTTGTAGTAGAAGTGATATGGTGATCATTATGAAGTTTATAGGGTGTTGAAGGGTGCATGAAACAATTGTCTTAAGAATTATAAAGGGAACTAGGCCCATTAAATGAAATAATTTGATTGGTTGATATTATTTGTGACCATGTATGATTTTTTAATATTAATTAAAATATGTGTGGTGATTTATGGGTCATATGACTAAGGATGGTTTTGAAGTAAGGGCATATTTCATTTTTGTGCCCATCGGAATTTTGAGCTATTTTTGGACACAATGAAATGATGGTTTAGGCTAGGCCAACATACTTGGGTCACTTGTGGCTATTATTGATTTTAATTTATATTTTTTATATGATTAATGGGTCGATCCAAAGGAGGGAAAAAATGTTGGAGTTTGAATTTGAGCCTTGGAGAGGCTATGCAAGTAAAGTTATGGGCATATTGTTTCTGGATTTTTGAAACCCCCTTTTTATCTTCTTTTGAAGAATAATTTTGCTACAAATCAAACCCCTTTGAGACTAGCCCAAAAAACCATAGAATCTAAATTCTTGGATAGCTTCTGGTTGAGTTGTCATGAGGAGGAATATAAGCAAGTGAAAATTTGATGTAATGTTTCTTTGAGAGCGAGTTGGAGGAGGAGGGAAGATTTGGGTGCTTGTAGTTTGGATACTATATCTGCATAACATGTTGATGCTAATTTTTAGTTTTATAAGGTGATCTTCATATCTAATATTTAAGTTTAATACCTTATCATAGTTTTTACTATCTTCATGTGTGGTCTTGAGACACTAGTTGATTTTATTGAGAAGCTACTTCATTGTATCTTGTTGAAAAATTGTTAAAGACACTACATTTTGTGATATGATTTGAGCATCTATATTGAAGCATGTGTGGATATGATTTTTAGATTAATTTTAAGTTTTTTCGTAGATTCTATATTATGTTCCTTTCATTGTGAAATGAATTTCATTATGAAAATTTTGTATGCTTTGATGTGTTGTACATGAGCATGTGCGGTTACAGTTTGATGCACAAGTGTGAAAGGTTTTATTTGAAGACTGATTCACCGCCCTCTTATTCCTTTTCACCTCTAATAGGTTGGTCGCCTATATAACTAGATGGGGTGGCCAACTATTCTCATTTTCATTGTGTGAATTTGTCGATCAAGAGCTCTAAATGGAAGATAATTTTGAGATATGGAATGAGATGAAGGTTGGTGGAGCAGCAAGGAAGTGATAGAGGAATTAGAGGATGGTAAGTGCATAATCCATAGCTTAGTGTTTATGTTATTTAGTTTTTTTCAAATTATTTTTGCATTTTTCTGGGTATTTAGGTCATCTCCAAGGGTGGTTAGCGACAACTAGACACAATCTTCATCGAGTAGGGCTTTAGGTAGCGAACCAAGCTAGGTGGAGTTGACCTGAACTGGATTGGTGACGGTTGGGCGAAGATGGATTTTTATTTTATTTTCAATGATGATTTACATGTGGTGGGATGCTAATGATTTCTTGTTATATGGATTTTATATGTGAGGGACACATTATATCTTCAAGATAGAGTGTTGGCTATATATGATCAAATTAGAGGAGATGTGACTGATGGAGAGTGGGATGACTTAGAGGTGATAGGAATGGGTGCATTCCACCATTATTAGAGGATACCAAGGGATGTTAGATTGGTGATTTCATTTATTGAGATGTGGGATGTCAGGATGAGTACATTCTGGTTAAAGATAAGGGAGATGAAAGTGACATTAGAGGATGTTTACTGTATCTTGAGGTTGCCGATATAGGGGAGCCTATAGAGCCAATTACAGCTGAGAGGATATTAAGTGTATTGACATGGATGTTTAGAGCTAATGCCCCATAGATCACATTCACTTCAGGGGCCTTCCATATAATTACACGGTATGAGCCAGGGACACCTAGGAGCAAGTTGATATGTTTAGTGATGATGGATATTTCATGATATGCACTACCTGATTATGGTGGAGCAATATTTCCAAGGACATTGTCAGGGGTGCTCGTGGACATAGTGGAGAACATGATTTTTCTCTCATTTGGTACAAAACTATTAGCACAGACACACCATGAGTTATGGATGTATGCAATGGAGAGGAGATCCATATTAGATGTTAAATTTTTACTACAATACTAGGCTTATGAGCACATAGCTATGATTAGGTTTTTAGGGATTTCATGGGTGGTTAGGGATAACATATAGTTATCAGTTGGATACTTGAGATGGATATCTAACTAGGATCACATTGACAAAAGAGATAGAGGAGAGGAGTGGTATACATATAGATTGAGGGGGAATAGATTGGACCAGGTCATATGGAGGCCATACTGAGGGTCTCTTGCATGTACATACATGGATATTGAGCTATATGGCATGAAGAGGATTATATGGGTGGAGGGGTAGAGGCCAAAGAGGGTGGAGATTTTTTAATTTCCATAAGTTATGAGGAATTTTTGGGTCATACAGACAAAGCCTGGGGATTGTATCATGTATAGATAGGTTGAGACAGAGAGGGACTTTCCTAGTCCTATGATGGTCAATCCACTAGAGGAGGTAGGAGGTCCATGGGATAGTTATGATGATGTAGGAGTGGGGTTCATATTTTTGGAGTATATGATAGAGGTATGGGTGACCTAGGAGGCAAAGGAAAGAGCAGAGCTAGGATTGGATGAGGAGGAGGTGATGATAGTGGGAGATGAGAAGGTAAGACTTAGAGAAGGGGAGGGTGGAGATAGAGGGTTAGCATTGGGGATAGCTCATATACAAGAGGAGATGGATACTAACCATCATGAGAGAGATGTAGCACACCAAAATACTATAAGATTACACTAGAGGGACCTCGCCATTTAACAAAGAGATAGATATCGTTGATGGAGGGATACCTAAAGGCTGAGATTTGGAGATCTTAGACCTTTGAAATTAACATTAGGGAGTGAGGTGCTAACAACTTCATAGGGAGTTATCCGGATGGATTCGCTAAGTAATATCTCTCTAGATAAGTACAAGGCACTTAGTGCATAGGAATGGTATTACAAGTGCATTCTAGCATAAAAACTACTAGATGTTCCATGATACATAGCCTATCTAGTAGGGGAGCAAAGAGCTGGGAGCTCAACGCCACTAGCACCATCCAGGAGCATAGCTAGCATGGTGCAACTAAGGTGAGACCCAATTATAGGAGATGGAGGATATGATGGATAGAGATATGTGCAAGAACCTACCCTAGGGGGAAAGGTTTAGAGCTCAGAGTGATCAATTTTTAGTTCATCGAGTAGAGGGTGAACATCATATGTATATTTTGATGATATATTTTTTTCTGTATATATTTTTGAGATAGAGCTCCATAGAGGGCTATCAAGGATGTATAAAAACATTTTGATGAGGATATATAAGTGATTTTTGATCGTTTATATGAGATGTATGATGATATATATGATGGATGTGAGTTACTTGACTATAGTATTGATGTTAGTTTAGATGTTGGATTTAATGCAATTCTTATTGATGATGTGATGTTTTGATTTGATGTTAGATATGCGATGTGATGATTTGATTTGTTGATTTATTATTATCATGATTCAAATGACATAGTTTATATGATGTGATTTATGGATTAATTCAATTTTATGAGATTTATGTTAGGTAGCATGATAGATGTGTTTGTGATGTGATAAATATGAAATGTTATGACTTAGAATAGAGTAGATATGATGGGTTTAGATGGGAAGGGTATAGATTAAGCTAGATGATGATGTGAGATATGATGATAGGGATAATATATTCATATATGATTAGATGACAATGTAGATGAGCTTAGATGTTGAATATGAGGATGTTTTATCAAATTACAAAAATAGGAATAAAGATACAAGTGAGACATAGATGAGATGATATTTTCAAGACTTAGATAGGGGAAATATAACTACGGTTAAGAGAACGTAGTTGGATAAGATGAGACCTTGATAAGATGACTCAAGGGCATGAAAGTACAATTCATCATAAAGAGGTTCGTATGTAGAAAAATATGCTTTAGAACTAGATAGGAGATAAAATGTAAAAAGGAACAATGTAAAGAATTGCAATTACAACCATTGATAAGTGTTAACACATAACTAAGGATATTTAGTCAATTTTAAAACCATGAGGATAATATGGAATGTGTTCCCATAAATTCACTATAGACATGAAAAAGGTGTTAAGATGGAGCTAGTATGAGGAAAAATAGGTTCTCCTTAGGTGGCAGTCCTAGTTCTATGCCACAACTTTGAGCAATATGGTGCAAACTGATTAATGCGGGAAGTTTGTTGTAGATAGGGAATGTTGATCAGTACAGGAAGCTTTCTGCAGATTCTTTCTTTTGATATTTTACTTTTTTTTTTAGATTTGGAAGGATGATCTATTCAGGAATCCTTTTACTACCATGATATATGATAGTAGCCATCCTTTGAGGGATTGGTCTACATTTACCTTTTTATCTTTTGATATCAAATTTTGAATTTTTTGAGGGAAGGATAAGATATGTATGATAGCTATCCTTCAAGTGATCAATAATTTTTTGGATATGATAGCTTTTTGATATGAGCATCCAATTTTTTTGAATTTAGGATAGAGTTGGGGAGAGTGAAGTAAGCCACTTGGGGATGGGATGATAAAATGTACAAGTGACACCGGTAGACCCTTAACATAGATTTAGTAGATAGATAAGAGGGTGATGGATGTAATGATCACAGGGTTACCACCTAGAAGGGGGAGCTTGTCCATAAGGAATATGCTACATGCAGAGCCATGGTGCCCATATTAAAGGTCATAGACATGAAAGTGACGGTAGACCACATATATGCAAATCATTATGAGGAAATATGGAGAGGCTGTTAATGGAAGCAAGATATTAGGAAGTGACTAAGACTATGTTGGTAGGTATGTTAATAGTAGAAGGGTCATAAGTACAATGTGTTAAGAGGTTTTGTTTCTGGTTTACCATCAAGAGATGCTAAACAATAGGCTCTAGACCCATACTTATGTGTGATAATGTATGGTCTAATCCAATTAGGACCAAAATTTCCACATTGGATCCTTTCAAGAGTAGTGATGTTATGATTTTCTTGTAAAACTAGGTCACCAATATTAAAGTCATGTTCCTTGAGATGTTTTTTATAAGAAAATTTGATATTCTCTTGATATACATGGTGATGTTTAAGAGTGGTTAAGCAAATATCATCTAATAATTCAAATTGTGCTAGATGCTCTTGACGATACTCTTGTTAGAGATAAAGTACCGAAGAGAAACCTATAAGGATGGGATTTGGATTTGTAGAGGAAGAATAAATTAAAAGCATAGACAAGAGAGAAAGGAGTAACGCCCATAGAGGTATGGATGCTAGTCAAATAAGCCCAAAGAGTGAAGGGAATATGAACATGCCAATTACGACTTGATCTATTGATAGTCTTGGCTAGAATGTTTCTGGGAGTTTTATTAGTGGCTTTGGCTTGAATTTTATGTACATGATAATAAGGATAGGATAATCTGAGCTTGATGTTGAAAGTGTTGCTAAGATTCTTAAGTTATTTATTTTTGAAGGAATTTTTGTTTTTCGTAATGATTTTATGGGGAATGCCGAAGCATAAAATGATGTGATGATAGATGAAATAAATAATTTTTTTAGCTTTAGTAGATGCAAGTGGAATGGATTCTTCCCATTTAGTCAATAATTTAGTTACGGTGATGATAAAATGATGGCATTGAGAGGAGTGCATATTTATGAAGCAAATGAGGTTAAACTCCCATTGTGAGAAAGGATAAAGATCTGGAGCCAAATGCAAGGCCTGACTAGGAAAGTGGATAAGATTAGAATGCTTCTGGAACTTGACACACTATTTGACATATATATAGTATTCTATATTGAGGGTGGGATAATAATAACCCATCCAAAGAACACGTTTGAAACCATCCAAACCAATAAGGTTTCCACCACATATACCATCTTGGAATTCTCAAATAGCACAGGTAGATTCATGAGATTTAAGGCAATGAAGTAAGGTGCCATCAAACCCATGTTTATAGAGGATGCTACCAAGGATGACATAGTGGTTAGCACATTCAATAAAATACCTCTTACCATTTTTATATAAGTTAGAGGGGAGTTTAGATTGAGATAAATAATCAAATATTTGAGAATACTTGAGATTGTATTGATTGGTGTCAACATGATTGATGAGAGGAAGCCTAAGGACATGAGATGGTTAATCACGACAATGAAAAACAAAAGAAATCTTAGATTCCTTTGTTGTGCATGGGACGAGAGATGTGATAGATGCCATCATGTATGCAAAATGATTAGATGACTAAGGGACAATTCGGATGGTGTAAAATTTGAAGGCCTCAAGAAGGAAATTGACAATGTCTTTATATTTTTAAAGGAATTCATTTTTACATTGATAGGTTTCTTTAAATTAATTGATGATGAGATGAGAGTCACCATAGATATCATTGATTTGGACATCAAGCATGACAACATTTTTGAGACCCAAGATGAGGGATTCATACTCAGCCATATTATTTGTGCATTTGAAATTAAGCTTGTAAGCACTGGGGATAAGAGTATCCAAGGAGGAATGCTGATAACATCAGTGCCTCCCCCATGCCGAAACTTAGATTTGTTAGAGAAAAGTGTCATCCAAAGGGGAAAAAATTCATGATCAATGGTGAATATAGACTTGTATGAAAATTATTCGTGAGGAAGATGATTTTTAGGAAGACAGGATTAAGCTATTTGATCAGTGATAGCCTAGCCCTTGATAGATTTGTGAGAGATGAACTCTAGGTAAAAATAATTCATGAGAATGAGCCATCAAGTGAAGAATTCATCATGATAAGGTTTCAAATGCATGGTTTTAAGAGGATGAAATTTGGTGATGAAATATGTTTTACGATTAAGGAGATAATGACGAAGCTTAGAGGTAGAAAATAAGAGAGAACAACAAATATTTTTAGCTTCATTGTAACGAGTATCATAATTTTGAAGCATGTGAATGATGTAATAAGCGTACTGCTCCCTACCTTGCTCATCAAGATGTGACAAGATGAAACCCAAAACATGATCAATGGTAGAGATATAAAGATATAATGGTTCCCTCTTACATGGAGGTGTGAGCACATGCGGGGATAAAAGATATTTCTTGAGATCATCAAAGGCCTTTTGGAAATTTTCATCCCAATTAAATATGATTTCTTTGAGAAGAAGATGGTGAAAAAGTGGGAAATGGTCAATTATTTTTAGATGAAGTGATTGAATGATTTAAGTTAGCCTTGAAGATTGTAAAAATTCTTAAGATTATAGGGAGGAGACATCTGAAGGATGGCTTTGATTTTGGCAGGCTCAACTTCAATGTCCCTTATAGAAATGATGAAGCTAAGGAATTTTCTAGTTAGGACTCCAAACACACACTAAGATGGATTTAGATGAAGGAAGAATTGGATAAGATGAGTGAATGGGATCCCAAGTATGGAAAGATGATCCCATCGATGCTTGGATTTACCCAAGAGGTAATTGATATAGTCATCTACATTTTTGTTGATAAGGTTTTGGAAGATGTAAGTCATAGAATAATGGTACATGGCCCCAAAAGTTTTAAGACCGAAAGGCATGACACAATAGTAGAAGGTACCCCAAGGAGTGATGATAAAAGTATTATGTTGGTCTTCTGGAACGATGAGAATCTGATTGTATCTAAAAAACTATCCATAAGAGAAAGCATCTCGTGACCAACAGTGAGGTCAGAAAGGTATGAAATGTTAGGGAGGGGAAATTCATATTTAGGGAAAGCAAGATTAAAATCTCAAAATTCAGTGTAGATAATAAGATTTCCATGGGCTTTGACAACATGTATGATGTAAGAAACTGTACGCATCCAATTTTTCATGTGATACATTTTTGGAATGGTTTATAAATCCCAAATGATGATTAATATGTTTTCCAATGGTGTAAAACTCCAATTAACCATTTTTAGTATACATTTTTAGCATAGAATGCTTCCTTTAACCATTCCCATGATTTTTGTGATTTCTTTTATCTCTTTCACAACTTTTTCCTTATACTTTATCTTTAAGTTACAAAATTTCCATAACCTGAGATCGTTAGCTAAAACAATATGACATTCATAGGAGATGAAGGGTCCAATCCTTAGGTCTTGTTGAGACCGTAAATCAGCATGCAGTCTGATTCGCTCCCATCTTAACTATTGCAAGAGGAGGAGATTCTGGAAAACTTTGCCTGAATCAAAAAACAATTTAATGAAATAGACCAATCCTTTGACCGGATGCAACAATACATTAATATTATTCTTTAGAAGAACTCTGCTACCCCTCCTCCAATAGGAAACATATCCAAGGAGTGGTAGCCTCCCAAGGATCCGACCATAATAGGACATCATGTGCCTTTTCTTCCCAACCAGACTCAAAATGCACCTAAGCTAAACGCAACACCATATATGGGCGATCTAATTTCGAAATTGGTGGATAGAGTTAGGGATTTAAAGCTTTCCTAACCTCATTGTGATACACATTTTTGAGTGTAAGGAAAGATCCCCCACCATGCAAAAAAATTTGGTTATGTGCCCTTTGTGCTTTCACCTCGTCCGATTTACATGGGTGTTCCTAATCATGGAGACCTTCACAATGGATTAGGCACATTAGGTATGCCCTCTCATACTTCATATGGGTACCCTCCACCGGTTCCAACCAAAAGTGTGTTCTCAAATTCCATTCTAACTTTCAATGCGGCATTACCTAGTTTTTCACCTTATATTCCGTACCCAAATAATGTCCGTCCTTACCTCCACATGTACTCTAAATCACCGTATGGGGATATGTTTTATTTTACCGGATCATATACTGAGCCTCATGGGATGTCTTACACCCCCATGAATGATTATGCTGTGACATATTAGCCACTCATTCCTCCCTTACCTCCCCATCAAGGTTCATCCATGGTAGATTATTACACATTGGGCACATATGCTGAATATATTATGGAGCCCCTTGCAATTACCATACGAAGACTAATTTTACCAGGAAAACTTCTTGAATTGCCAAATTTTAAAGGGGAAGGGGACCCAAATTCACATATTAAAGCATACAAAATTGCAATAAGAGAGATACTCCCATGAGATGTAGTTATAGCTAAGCTTTTCTGCAAGACCCTTGAGGGTATCGTTCTCAAATGGTAATATAGGATACCAGAAGCCTCAATTCATTTGTTCAAGCAACTCGTCTCCAATTTTATAAAGTATTTTGATATGAATAAAATATTGTGAACAAGAATAAGAGAATTCCTCCACATCAAAAAATAACAAAATGATTCTTCCACCCATTTCATTTAAATATTGTGGAAAGTCCTCTACTCCTTGGCTAGTGATCCAAACATAGACCAAATAAATATTTACGAGTTAATCCTTCATTATCTCAACCGAGAGACCAAGGAGGAGGTCAAAAATTTTCCTCTTAGAAGATATGAGGAGGTCCTAGAGGGTGTTCTCTACATTGACCAAGTGGCAATTCAGAGTGGCTAGAAAAATTATGGCTCAAATGGGAGAGTGGTCAACCCCTATCACGGTAATTCAAACTACCCGAACAATTGAAAAAACAATAACAAATGACCTAAAGTCCTAAATAAGAACTATGGTGTTACAAAGGATGGCATAACTAACTGATCCAAGAAGCCAAACATTGTCAACACCAGTAATGCTAATAATGGAAACAATAACCTGAATGCCAATTATAAAAGGAGAAACAATTTCACTCCTTCTGTTAATGTAGTGGAATTTAGTTGTCCACCTCTCCCACCTTAGAAAGTTCAAGTCCATGTTCTGGTTCAATACCCAAGCAGTTATCTAAACCAATATTAGAACCATGGCCAAAGGCCCTTGAACTTCAAATTTAATAACCAATAGCATAAAAAGAATAGAAACTATGGGACACAACAAAATAAAAATCAGAGACCTCATGATTAAGATCTTGACTTATACTACAAATTCTATAGGGTTAGAGGACATGATGCTCATATGTACCGTGATTATTAAAAAATTAAATAATAGTCTCTAAAGGACCAAAGGTAGCTCTTTATAGAGATGTTATTGGATAATCCTATGACGCTGACACAAAACACTCACATGAGGCTTGTTTCCCCTTAGAATTATAACCTTAGATTCTTTAGAGACCCCCTCACAATGCATCCCGAGAATGAAATTTTAATGCACATGGTACCAATAAGGGAATTCCCATAGGGAACAATGATCACGAATCATCTACTTCTTCAAACCATTTGATTTCTCCTCATTTATATGGTCAGAAGAAAAATAAGGTTTAATGGAGATAGAATCTAATCCTGAAGTTAATGTAGTGACCCACACCTGATACTACTCTTCAAAACCTCTTCCCATATATCCTTCTATGTAAAACAATACACCAGTGGCTCCTAAACTAGTAGGGGCCTATGATCTCATTATAGATTTGACCAAGACCTTATCTCACATTTCCTTTTTGGATTTTTTGAAGAATTCACTTGTACATCGAGTAGCTTTGTTAGAAGCATTAGGCCTTAGCCATGTAATTCACATCACTCCTCCAAAGGAATAAGTTAATCATATATAATTTTATGTCTATCCCCCATGGAAGCCTAAGAGATATGTTGGTTTTGTATTTGAAATTAGCAATATGCCAATCGACATTGAATTAACACACAGAGGTGATCCTACGTTATACCTTTAGGTTTTGATGATCAACAACTATGTTATGCGCATAATGATAGATGATGGGGATACCATAAACATAGTTCCTTTCTCATTTATTCAGAAGATAGGCTATGGAGAAACTAATTTTTGTTCAATTCAAAACATGTTGAGAAGATATGTCACCCTTAAGGAAACATCCATCAGGACTATAGTGATAATGGTTACCCTTGGAAAAAATACCATGTTGAATGAGTTTTACATTATAAATCATGAAACAAACTATAATATGATCCTCTATGGATCGTGGATACACAAAATGCATGCAATCCCTTTTACATTGTTCCAAGAGGTTAGATTCCTACACCTGGGTAAGGTTTTCATAGCTTAGGGCAATCCAAATCCATTTGACAATCCATTTGGCCAATCTAAATAAGAAACTAGGGGTTCATACTAAATTAGAGATCCTAGAAAATTAGTTGAACAATCCTCGAGGCTCAAATTTTGAGTCCCAAGTTGTTCCAATGAATAAGTTGGAATCCCTTACGGAAATTGAAGGGGTAAATCCTAATGAAAAGATATCTGCTGTAGTAGAAATTGTATCAACAAAAATTACATATGAGATAGTTAAGATTTTGAAGAAAGATTTACCTATCATTCTTCCTTTTCATTCCTTGGGAATAGGAAAATCTCTTGGGATGGCTACCCTTCTAGTTAATGGCTTTGAAGAGATTAGCATGGTTGAGGTTTCAGAAGTAAGAGAGGAAGATTCCAAGAAGGATCAAAATTATATCTCCCTGAATGATTGTTGTACACTTAACTATGATGGTGTGAAGTGTTGGTACAATGTTGGGGTAGGGGTGATCCTTACTTTTCCAAAAGGGAGGGTCATGCATTTTACATTTAAGTTAATTTTTTAGTGTAAAAACAATGCCGTAGAATACGAGGATTTCCTTTTTGGTCTCATCATAGCCAAGAGGATGGGAATTAACAACGTTAGAGTTTTAGGTGACTCCTAAATTGTCACTAATCAAGTCTCGGAAGTTTACGAGACCAGAGAGGAGCACCTACAACTCTAAAAAATATCTTTCTTGAACTTATCAAAGGTTTTGATTTTATTTCTATTGAAGACATACCAAGAGAGAAAAATATCTTAGTCGATTCGATGGCTACTTATTCCTCTAAAAAATTTCCAAGTGAGGGATTCAAGGAAACCAAGTTTATGGTCTCAGTTTGATCTGAAACCTTAGTTTGAAAATTTCCAACCAACGTGATTCTAACATATGTTGAAGTCAAGAATGAGACTTTCACTAGGGAATTTGTGGAGAATGATGAGGCAATCATAGGATACCTTAATGCATACAATAATCTTCATCCCACACACCATAAGAAAGGATTTTCTCTTAGACCTCACCCTTCCTCCTACTTTGGAGATCTCACATTGTATTTTTCATCTTCGTAGGGTCTTGTGATCTATGAGGTAGAGGAATAGGAGTTAGAACTACCTCGAGCCCCATCTAAGTTTGAATAGGGTAACACCTCTTTAATTGAAGGGGCCATAGATATTAACATAGGGATGAAAGAGGAACTAAATATTTTGAAACTCGGTTCTTTTTGTACTCCAGATGAGATAGAAGCACATATGAAGGTTCTCAAATAAAATTCAAAATCCTTCACCCTCAGTTACAAGGAAATGATGGGAATCAATTCTGGCATGGTGGTTCACAACCCCATCATGAAGCCAGATGCTAAGCACATGAAACATAAGTCACCACCCATGAAGACAAAGGTGGATTTAATGGTCAAGGAAGAAGTAATGAAGCTTCTTTAGGTGGGTTTCATTAAACCAGTGAACTATTCCATGTGGGTGTCTAACATCATCCCAGTTTGTAAAAATAATGGGAATATATGGATATGTATCGAATTTAGAGACATCAACAAATCCTATCCTAAGGATTACTTCTCATTTCCTTCCATAGATGTCATTGATGGATGATTATGAGTTATTATCACTTATGGATGGCTTCTCTAGCTATAATCATATTAGGATATTTGAGGAGGTCAAACCAAGACTACCTTTACTACTCCTTGGGGAACCTTTAGCTATGCAGTCATGCCATTTGGCTTGAAAAAATCTAGATCCACCTACCAATGAGCAATGACATATATCTTCCATTATATTATTGATAAGATTGTTGAATATTACGTCAATGACCTACTAGTTAAGGAAATAAAATGTTACAATCACCTTGAGGTGATTCACATTCTCCTCTCTTTTATTATAAAAAACGGTGTAACGTTGAATCGAAAAAAGTGCATATTCAGAGTAATAAGAGGAAAATTACTGGGGTATAACATTTATTCTTTAGAAATTGATGTGGATCTAGCAAATATTCGGGTGGTTCTTGAGATGACTCCACCTTCAAACGAATTGGGCATTAGGTTTTTTTGAGTAAACTTGGTGCAATCCGCATGTTTATTCCCAATATAACCTCCACCTTCTATCCCATAAATAACTTGTTAAATAAAGAGTGTAGTAAAGAGTGAAATTCTAAATATCATGAAGCATTTGAGTTATTCAAACCTTTTCTCATGTCACCACCTACACTCATGCCACCAAAAGCTAAACGTCCCCTAATCTTATATTCTCAAGCCACTGAGGTTTCACTAGCTTACATGTTGGCACAAGAAGATAATGATAATCATGAAAGTTCTATTTATTTCATTATTAACACTCTACTTGATTACAAGACATGTTATACGCAGGAAGAGAAAGAATTCTTGGGAATTGTATTTACAACAAAAAGGTTAAGGGATTATATGCTTAACTAGGAAACGTGGGTGATTGTCAAGTCTGACCTATTACGAACATTTTTAACTCAAGGTGACTTATCTAAAAATGGTGGACATTTTTTCACATTTATGGGTGAATTCAAACTCACCTTCATTAACCAAAAGTTTTTCAAAGGAAAAATTATATCTGACTGGTTGGCAGACAACCCGATAGATTGAGGGGACCTAGTAGACCTATATTTCCTTGATGAGTGTGTATTTTATATAGAAAAAAAGTCTTGCCATTGCATCGTGTCCATGGTAATCTGATGTAATTAATCACATTTTGTATCATGCATATTCTAAGGGGGAAACCTTGTAACAAAGGTGGAGGCAACATGTCATAGTTTCCAAGTAAGAAATTTTAGAAGAGGTGTTCTATTGCAGAGCCTTTGATGACATGCTTTTGAAGTATGTAGACAAAGAAGAATAAGAAAAGATCCTCTTTAAAGCCCACAAGGGAGTCGGTGGGGGTAACTTCAGAGGACATACCATTGGATGGAAAATTCATCGGATGGGTTATTTCTGGCCCACTTTAGAGCATGATGTTGTAGAATATGTACACAGGTGCCATAAATGTCAATAGTTCATGCCTGAGATTCACATCCTTTCTTAGGCTCTGTAGCCAATTGTAACACCTTGGCCCTTTTCTACTTGGGGTCTAGATTTGATAGGGCAATTTTCTCCATCATCAAAAAATGCCCACAAGTTCATCATTATGACCATAAAATATTTTACAAAGTGTGTTGAGGCCATGCCTCTCACTATTGTGTCTGGGTCTGTGATCGCTAAATTCATTTTAAATTAGATCATCTATATGTATGGAATCCCACAGGTCATTATATCAGATAATGGCACTTCCTTTAAAAATGAAGAGGTGCACGATTTTTGTTGGAAATTAAAAATCTCACATCACACAATCTATTTATATTACCCTAAGGCTAATGGACATGATGAGGATACAAATACAACATTGAATTCCATACTCCTCAAAATAGTCAAGGAGAATAAGCGTGATTGACATTTAAATCTATTTTTGACCTTGTGGGCATATATGATGTTGGTACGAATGCTTATGGGGGCAACCCATTTTTATTTAGTCTTTATATGTGAAGCATTCTTACCACTAGAAATTGATCTACCTAGCCTCCACATATCCTTGTAGGACATTTTAGATGAAGATGCATATTGAGAGGCATGACTGATGTATCCATGCATTAATTAGCTAAGTTAAGAGAATTGAAACTAACACCTTATAGTTCCAAAACAAAGCTAAATACACATAGATCATCATCCTAAGAGCTTAAAGAGACTAAATATCAACAACATGCATAGAAATTGTAAGGAAAATCAAACTAACATGTTAAGCATTATTATCTATTCTTTGAAATCTAAACTAGAAATGGACTTATGTAGATCCTTAGCAATCAAAATTTGAATTATTTTTTAATCCGAATATTTTTAAGAATGGAGTCTCATCAAGACATGGCTGCAAGGTGATTTTAATTATCTCCATATGGCTCAAAATCTTAGATGGATGAAATGCAAGATGAAGATACCTATCTCAACACTAATGGAGGATGCTCAAAGATCAAAATGCCTATAGTGTATGCTATATACATGCAAAGATGTGCCTAGAAAGGGAGGATATTTTTCCTTTATATAACCTAAATGTTGGAGAGATATTTGCAACTTGGTGCATGTGGGATAAGGGTAAAACATGATTAGGAATGGATAAGTTTACTTTATAAAAGGTAATCTTGATTTAGAAGAGTTTAATTTGTCATTAGTAAGTCATGGGAGTTGGGGGATGTTTAAATTAATAAAAGGTGATTAATTAGTAGGTAAAGGTAAGATTATAGAGGATAATTAGAGGAAAATAAGTATGATTTGTGGGATTTAAGAGAGGAATTTGATCTAGTAAATGGTGATTTATTGATTTAGAGTTGCGAGCGTAATTGGTTAATAATAATTAATTAACCCAAGTAGAATCCGATATTAATTAACGAAAGGTTGTTAATCAACATCCTTAATGATAGGAGGGATAATTAATTAACGAAAGGTCTATAATTAATGAATACAAAGAGGAATGTTTTCTAATTAGTGGAAAAGCACTAATTATTACAAAAATGACTAGAAAGAGGATAATTAGTGCAATTTTATTATTAAAACTGCGTAAGCGGATTTTAGGTGTCTAAATTTGCTCCTCTTTGAAGTAAACAAGATAACCTAATATGGAAACAAGTACAAACACACATACTCAAATAAACAACGTTTAAGATGGTTGCACCCATGTTTTTGTTATCAAGATTCAGTTCCTAAATGTTCATGTTTAACGACAAGGGTTGAAAATGGTGCCCCAAGCAAGGATGATTGCAAGGGGAATAACAAAGGACACTTGAGTCCTATGAAAAAAAAATCATGATCTATGAAATAGTACCCAATAACTTGTTTTGCCAAAGGCATACAAACATAGTAAGCAACCCAAGTTTTTTAATGGAGGTAGATCTAGATGATCCACGAGTCGTTGTGTGAGAACAAGTAAAATTTGATGAAAGATGCTTGTGTAGGAAAAATTTTCTATGTTTGAGTACAATGAATTTGATACATGTTTCAACTGTGTGCATGTTGTTTACAAATATTTGAATTTTACAATTTTATGGTTTTTTGAACTTTTATGATTTTTTTATGGATTTTTGTGTTTTGAAACATATTTGAATGTTTTAAGTTTTTTTACTAACATATTTGAATGTTTTGATATTTTGAAATTTTATATGAATGTTTTTTTGTTTTTGAAATTTTTCTGTAGCTATGTACATGAAAATGAAGAAACATTGATGCCCCAATAGTAGATGGAATGTACAAGGGTAGAATGCCACATGCCTATACAAGAAGGTGAATATGTAAAGTTGGCCCCAACGTGAGATGGGAATATACAAAGGCATGCCCTGTACGTATATACAAGAGGATAGTTTAGATCAAGGACAAAATAGACATGTTCAACCTGATGATGAACACAACTCAATGAAGTGCTAAGAAGGAGAAAGGATGCCCCCAACATAAGATGACAAAGAAGCCGCTAATAGAAATAACTAGAATATTGTTTATTGAATGAAGGGAAAATTTTTCCCTCAAACATAGTAAAATGGAAATGTTATACAGATGGATGTTCTAAACGAATTAGAAGAACATAAATTCTATGAAAAGATATGGAAAATGTAGCTAGAAGGCAGTTGATGAAAAATTGATTAGCCAAAGGCATAAATCATGAGACAAGACATGCACTAAAGAAAGAGTTTGGAGTGATGGGAGTGGGAGTGGGAAGAAAAATTTTGAATACGGTGGAAGCAGGAAACCGTAGTTTGAATGTTGGAAGTGGGAGTGATGGGATTTCTTATGTGGAACCTGAGAAGCCTCACGAGTCATTGTAGGTACATGTTCCTGACTCAGATAAAGATAATAGGGCGGAGCTAGTGGTGGAATCCACATGGGAGGAAATATTGGTTGGGAAAAATCTAGGAAAAAATGCCTTAGAAATATTAGAGCCTTCTAAAGATAACGGCCTTCTAGCCCTTAAAATACCTGACTCTCTCTCGGAGTGAGCCAAGGAAAATATGGACGGATATTTGTTCGCTAAATGTTTGGGATCTCGACCCAACATTGATTTTTTTCATAGTTGGGCCAAGAGAAGATGGGCGCAACATGGATCTATTAAGGTAACTACTTATATGAATGGATTTTTCTTAATATCTCTTCCTAGCATAGAACATGTCTTACGGATTTTTTTTGGAGGGCCTTGGTTCATTGGTAAGTTCCATGTGGTAGTGCAACGATGGGAACTAACCTTCAACCCCTTTAAATAAATGTCTATGAATATCCTATCTGGGTGAATCTCCCTAGATTACCTCTTGAGTTCTGGGAACTTGAGGTCCTAGTTGGTATAAGAAAAAGTCTGGGGACCCTGATAGCGATCGATCTTGTAACTAAATCTAGAACCAGGATTATGCATACAAGCTTTTGTGATAATATGAAAGAAGAAGATGTATTGGAATAAGATATAAATTTTCTCTCAAAGTTTTGTGATTGGGTGCAAATATTTGAGTATGCTCTGTCCCCTTTTCTTTTTTAGAAATGTAAATATGTTGGGCATGATCCTCAAAGGTACCCAACAAAAAAGAAGAATCAGGAAACATGTCCAATATATCACACTGTGGCTCCTAATAAAGATAAAACAGAATGGAGAAAGGTGGGGAAAATGGAAGAACCATTAGTCAAGATCTTGGAAGGGATCAAGAGGCTCCAAAGGAGACTATAGTTGCATAAAAACAACTTACGAATGAAGAGGAAGACACAAAGAACAAGTTTGAATGGGGTAAAACAGATAATGAAAAGATGATTGAAGAGAAATTTTCCCCAAATCTTAAATATAAGGAAGATGAGTATCTATCAGATTCAGAAGGGAACTATGTGCTAAAAGTGGCTCAAGGAATTTCCCTGGAAGATTTATCCTCGGTTGGATGAATCTCTTTTGGCCAAAGATAGGAGGAAGGCATCTTGACATCAAATGATTTTGATCTCTTGATGGGTGGTATTGTTCTTGATTATGCTGATTTGGTGTCTTCCCTTGTCACTCTAGTAACATGGTCCAAGCCTATTACTAGAAGCAATTTCAGAGATGATGTGGGTAAAGAATTAACTCCAAAAGGGAGAAACTCTAATAAGGAGAAGAGGGATACCTTGGTAAAGAAATATATGGATAAAGGGATACAAAAACCTCTTAGGTTTCCTAAATCAAAGAATAAAAGATTTTACTATATTGGAATATTAGAGGGTTGAATAAACCTAGTAAGCAAAGAATTATGAATGATTTTAGGAATAAATACAAACATGATATTTTGATGATCCAAGAAACAAAGATGAGTACTGAAAGACTCAAATAAGTGATTAGGATGATCTGGAATGATTACCTTTGGGCTCGGGTAAGCTTGAATGGTGGTTCAGGAGGCATTTACACCATCTAAAACCCCCTCTTGGTTAAATTTTTGGTGCTTCTATCTTTTACCAACCACCTAATCATTTTCTTTACTGATATAGTTTCACATAAGTCCTGGATTGTGTCTAATATCTATGCCCTCAACTCTACTATTGATAGAAGAAATATTTTGGGAGAACTCATTGATGGGAGTTTTTTAAAAGATAGTGATTGGATTGTTCGAGGAGATTTCAATACCCCTCTCTCCTCGGGGAAAAAATGTGGATCCATTTCCTATAATGACATTATGGATGAGTTAGCTAAATTTGTAGTGAATAATGATCTTGTGGACCTCGACCTTCGAGGTTCCAAATTCACTTGGGCTAATAGAAGAACTGATTAGGACATCATATAGATTAGATTGGACATATTTTTGGTGATTCATTCTTGCATGATTAATCAACTCTACTCTCTATCCACCTTGCCTAGAATTGGATCTGAACACAATCTGATCATTCTCAAGTTGGGTATGGCTATTCCTAAAAAATCCATACCTTTCAGATTTGAAAAAATGTGGTTCTAATATTTTGACATCCTCTTGAGAATTCAGGATTGGTGGGGGATCATGGTCCATGGTGTTCCAATGTATAAATTAAGTTTAAAGTTGAAAGATGTTAAACAAAACCTGAAAACTTAGAATAAGGAATTTTTTGGGAACAACTTTTAGTCTAAGAACTGAATAGAGGAAGACTTAAGGACTATTAAGGAGCTGATAGAGGAAGATGGGCTCAACTAAGCACTTAAAAGTCAAGAAAATTCTCTCCTCATTGAATACCATGATATCTTGGCCAAGGAGGAAGTCGACTCGAAGAACAAAATATAGACATAAATGGCTAAAAGAGGGTGATAGAAACACTAAATTTTTCCACTTCTCTGCCACCTCCTTGAAAAACCATCTCAAGATCAAGAAAATAAGGAAAAATGATGGTGCACTCATAGAAGATGAAAAATAAATCAATGAAGCTATTATCAAATATTTTAAGGACCTATTTCTCCCTGGGGTTGACCTGAATAGAAATTATTGGGAGAAGCCTTTAGCACTCTTCCAGAATGTCATCTTGCAATAGGATAATAGAGATATTATGCTCATTTATGGGGTGGAAGAAATCAAATATGCCATTTTTGATATGGAACTAGACAAATCCCCTAGACCAAATGGGTTCTTGACCTTCTTCTTCCAACAGTTCTACAAAGTGGTTAAGAATGATGTCATTGAGATGATCTAGACTTTCCTTAGTAATGGCCAGATCCTTTAAAAAATCAACAGCACATTCCTGGTCCTTATTCCCAAGATGATAGGGGCTAAGGATGTGAAATATTTTAGACCCATTAGTATGTGCAACACTAGCTATAAATTGATTACCAAAATTATCACTTTTAGGCTCAAGAAAGTGTTGGCCAATTTCATCTCTCCTAATCAAGGGGGTTTAGTTCCTAGGAGACAAATTCTGGATAACATTTTGGTCATCCAAGAAGCCATCCATTATGTTGAAATTTCAGGAGGATCTTCCATGTTTATCAAGTTAGATATGCACAAAGCATATGAAAGAGTTTAGTGGGCCCTTTTCCAAGAGATTCTGACCAAGGTGGGGTTTGATGCATTTTTTATCAACATGGTTATGGTCTACATTTCTTCTACCAACTTCTTTGTTATGATAAATGGAAAAATGGAAGGTTTGTTTCAAGCTAGTAGAGGAATAAGATAGGGAGATCTCCTCTCCCCCTTCCTCTACACGACTGTGGTGGAAACCTTCAGCAGACTCTGCAACCAGGTAGTTTCCCTTAATATCTTGCAAGGTCTAAAAATTTCTTATGGCCTTCAGCCTACTTTCCTTAACCAATTCTCTTATGACAATTTCTTGATGGGGAAGGCATTTATGTAGGAAGCCTCTATCTAGTCAGCTAGTCAACTTCCTCAATAGTGCTATTTTATTCATTAATGTGGAAGAGCATTTTCAAGTGAGTCTGCCATGCTTTTTTGGCTGTAAGATAAAGAATTTTCTAGATTGCTATTTGGGTATGCCCCTCACTCACAAAAAAAACCATTCCATCTGAAATACTATTCTCAAGAGAGTTTCCACTAAGTTGTATTCTTGGAAGGGGATTATCATATCTCAAGTTGGAAAAATTCAAGTTCTCCAAATCTCTCTTCAAGGTGTCCCAATCTACGTCATGTCTCTTTTTCTCCTCTCGAGAAATATTTTGGAAAATCTTGAAAAAATTCAAAAAAGGTTCATGTGGGCTGGTGCTGAGGAGAAGTTTAAATTTCCTCTTGTGTCCTGGGAAAAAGTGACCAAGCCTAAGGATTGTGGTGGGTTGAGAGTAAACAATATGAGACTCATGAATGGAGATCTTGTGGCTAAATTTGGTTAGAGAGTGATAAAGGAAGAAGGCCTACAGATTAATATCATCAAAAGGAAATATTTAAGGAATATTGACAGAATAGATACTTTATTCCTACAAGCCCTTAGGGATCCTTATTTTGGATTTATTTTCTTTCTTCTAGGGAGATCCTAAGTAGGGGTATTAAATGGAATATTGGGAAAGGTGATAGAATTCACTTTTGGAGGGATTTTTAGGTCTATGATAAAAATTTAGTGGAGGAAGAACCTAGGATAACTATGGCATAGTTCTTTGAAGACAATGGTAAATTTTGGGTTAGGGACTATTGGATATTCTCTAATATTCTTGTTCTTTGGGAGAAGGTGCATCCCCCTCCCAATTTCATTGGGGACACTAAATTTTTTGATAATATCAAATCTAAGTTAAAGAGTTTATATATACCACTCTTCCAACAAAATGAGGACTCTATTGTATGGAAGGAACATGATTCTCAAAATTTCTTTGTTAAATCTACATACCTCCTAAATTTCAAGAATTCTAGCTAAAAGAATTACTGGAATAAACTTTGGGTAAAGTATCTTCTACCTAAAGTTGACATTTTCCTTTGGTTGGATGCTCAGAACAAAATCCTCACTATGGATAATTTGAGGAAACGTGGGATATTACTCCCCAACAGATGTGTGCTTTGTAAAAAAGAGGAGGAAAGTGTCAACCACATCCTCATCTCATGTCCCTTCGCTTAAGCAGTGCTTTGCAAGGTGTTAGAGATTTTTAAAGTGCAATGGGTCTACCCTAACTCCATTGAGGAATGCTAGTTACAATTTGATTGTCCTTTTAGGTATCCTTTTCTTACGGCTACCTAGAAAATGGTCTTTCCCCACTTCTTCTGGAGCTTTTGGAAGGAAATGAATTCTCTCATCTTCATAATTAGAAGGCTAACATTAGAGAGGTCAGTGCTGGTTTGATTTACTTAATTAAAGAGAACACTAATCTCATTAAGGTGAATACTAAACATGCATGTTCTAGTAGAGAAGAGGAAGTTCTCAAATAGTTTGTCTTCATTCTTCCTCAAGTCATATTCCCATCCACTATCATTAAGTGGTCCAAACCATAAAGGGGGAAAATTCAAAATTAATTTTGATGGGGATTCAAAAGGAAACTCTGGCTTGACTAGTGGAGGGGCATAATCAAGGATCATAATTGGGACTAAATCTTTGCCTATGCATGACCTTTAGGGACTCAGAGTAATAATGTGGCTGAAGCACATGCTCTTCTCTGGGGCGTTAGTCTTGTAAAGTAAAAAGGAATTAAACATATTCTTATTGAGGGGGACTCTCTTCTCATTTTAAATTCTATCAACAAAACTAGTTACAATAATTGGGCTTTGGGTAATATTATTCATCATATTAAAGTGGACCATAAGTACTTTGATTCCCATATCATCACTCATATCCCTCACATCAGAAATACTTGTGTAGATAGATTTTTGAATCAGGGAGTTCAAAGTAATGATTTCAAAGTGTGGCAAAAAGGTGATGTCATACCTATGCATCTTAATGATATTATTAATCACGAAAATTTATAAGTATTTCACCTTAAGTAGCACGAGGGATAATAATGGATTCATTTTCCACTATTGTAAAAGAGAATCCAGTTTAAGCTATTCTTAGAAAGGAAAGTTAATATAAAAATTTCCAGGCTTTAAAGTGTTGAGCATTGGTATAAAAATTTTGCCATCATGGGTAGAGATAGAAATAGAGTTGAGCCATCCAACCATGGGTGTATTGTGGAGGATAAGTCTATGTGGCACATGTCTAGGATTGAGGCTTTCAGGAACTTTATAAAAAGAATCCGAGGGAATGATCCCTCGTTAACTATGGAGTTTGGTCTAATGTGGAAAGAGGGGAAAACGGTGATCCATGGCATGGAAATTGATACGTCGGAGGAGGCTATTTCCCATATAACTAGCATGGATATGGAAGGTATGAAAATCTTTAAGGATAGGAATCAGAGAGAGTACAAAATCAATACTTTCTTAGTGGGAAAGGAAACTGTCCATTACTTCACTGATGGCATCACTCGATCCTGGATTCGTAGGGTGTGGAGGGAGGTTTGTTTGCACATCATGAATTATCTTACCCTGGAAGGTAAATATCGTAAGATATATACCCACCACTTGTATTTTCTAAACATGTTCATATACAAGAAAATGCTTAGTATTCCCTTCTATCTTTTTATGTCTCTGACCACCTCGATGAAGGATTTCCAATGGATTAAGGTGGAGTCCCCCATTCACGAGGGTCTCATTCTTCTCTTGTCTCACAATGGGAAACCGGTCTAGGATAAACATATGCCCCTAATTGATGATGAGGAGGATATTACCTTGGCTGAGTTTCTTTTGAAGATGAGGGAGGGTAATCTAGGTACTAAGCATATGAGAGAGGGGAAGAATATGGAAGGGATGGAAAAGCATGATGCTAGCCCATTGAAGGGTAAGGATAAAGTTCCCCTAAAAGGAGAGCATGGTCTTGAGATGTGGAAGAAAAAAGTTCAGTACTTGGAGAGGGTGGTCTAGATCTTGGAAGAGACTAACTCTCTAGTTCTTGATTTTGGTTCACGTCTAGCCACAGTGGAAAAAGAGAAGCGAAAAAGGAGGTGGATTAGTTCTGATGAAGTTAAAGAGGAGGAGGATGAGTTTGCTGAGGATATAGAGGAGGATGTCAAGGAAACCCCTCAAAAGAAGCTGAATACTGATCCTAGCATGAAAGATGAGATCAAGGAGGTTAAAACCTCCAAGAAAAATAAATCTAACTAATGGAACTTCTTCCGAATTGTTTGTGGAATTTTGGGGAAATTTCACTATTTTTTCTTGTTTAATGGTATAGATCTCTTTTATTTGTTGTTTCTTGGACCCCCTTCTTTGTTTTGGAGTTAAGTCTATTTAAATATTTGGGTCCTATTCCTCCTTTGTCTCACTTTATTTCAGTCATGATGTAATATTTTTGTACTCAGCCTCTGGGAGCCTATCCCTTCTATTAACCCTATCTAATAAAAAAAAGCAAGAGTTTGAACAAGGTATAAAAAGAAGATAGTTGGTAACATACTAGTCCTATTTTCTCATAGATATCCAGTGTGTGCACATGGAAATTAATTACCTCTTGGAGGGAAGATTTGATAGAAAATAAGTGAAGACACCTTAGCCAATGTGTGGGAATGATTTATTTTGAACAGTGATTTGTGAATGAAGGGTGGAAGGATAGCAGTACATTTCTTCGCTACCAGTTAGGCATCCATAGCCCCAACAAAGATGTATTTGATTTTAATCACAAAATTGATCTACTACCAGCTAGACGTCTATAGCCCCAGTAGAGATATTGGAAATACCCCAAGATAGAGTTATATATCAATATGGTTTTGCTTTTGATTTTGATTTCAATTGATTGATTTTTTTTCTTTTAGCATTCTGAAAAATTTATTTGAACTCTCTTATTTTGACAAGGGGTTAAGAACCACATATGGCTTGATGGAAGGATATGGAAGTGATTGTGAGGATGAAATTGGTTAGTGTCAATAAATATACCCAAAAATTATTTGCAACAAGTTTATAATATGTAGATAGTAATCGTTCTTTAATTTTGTAAGGTGATGAAAGACCAAGGTCAAACAGATACCATAGAGATAAATTTCACAAAATGTGTACATAATAAGCTAACCAAAATAACAACAAAGGAATGAAAATGGTGGATGAATTATAGAGGAATATGAAAGAAAGGGAAGAAATAACATCCATGTGTATGCAATACCTGATTACAATGCTTGATCTTTGTACCTTTGATTTTGTTTTTGTAATGCTATAATTTTTTCTCATTTTTTTGTATTTTTGAACTATTTTATGATTTTTTTGATTTTTGGGAAGTTGGGACCAAAAATATCACGCTGCATTATAATATTCAACAATGATGTTTGTAATTTCCTTGATAAAGGAGAAGAAACACATTTTTCTATAAAGCGTAATATTATCCCTGATCTAGATGATCATGGTGATTTCACACTCAACAAATGATTGTCATTTGTTTTTAAACATGGGTTTTGTATGTGGGAGCTGTTAGTGCAAAATCACAGCACCCCTGGATGCAGATCAGGTTTCTAGGTTGATCACTTTGGCATCCAGTGTGATTGCTTAACATTGAATCCTTTCTCCAAGTGTGGGACTTGTAAAAATGAGAAAGGATTCTCCAGAGAAGGCTGGTTCCTATTCCTCCGTTCAGATGCACACGAAATATGCAGAGGGTTTTCTCAAAACCTAATCTAATCTGCCAAGGAGACAAGGTAAGAAGATGCATAAAATAAATCTAACCTAATAGAGGTGATGCACCGAGGAATGAAGAACACCTGTTTTGCCAGTGAACACAGACCATTTAAATGTGATATGAGATCATGCACAGATGACAAAACCTGTAATGAAAGACCAGGAGGATGCAAAATGAACACAGAGAGGGCTAAGAATCATCCACAGATATGCATTACTTGCTCTAAACATTGATATAATACACTACAGAATGCCATGAGGAAGAATAGTATTACAGTTCAAATGAGAGGTTCGAACTCCACAAATTTGGCTGAGGAGAAGAAGGGAGAGGCAAAACAGAAAAAATGTTTGACCCTTGAAAAGAAGCTCCTCTTTACAATATATAGAAAAAATGAGAGAGGAAAGAGAGAGGGGGAAGCCAAATCTACCCCAACCACCTCCAGGTTGCATTCAGTTCATCTCATTATGGTAGAAGCGGCGGATCCTGGCAAAACAGTGGGCTGTCCAACAGAAGTGGCGAACTGTCTTCTGCATTAAAGTTGTTTGTTGAAGCATTACTTCTGCTTGTTATTTCGTACCAGAGGCATTTCTTGATTTTATCTCTCCAAACTAAACCAAAATGCAAGATTAACCCCTGAATCATGTAGATAATCTCACAAGCTTTCTGTCGATATAAAGAACGTGCAAATCTGAGCTCTGGATCGAAAGAGATGTCGATCTGAAGATTTAGGGCACAAAACAGGTGAAAACAGATTTTTAAATTTCTTCCCGCGCTCTGCCACCTGGATGACACATGGCAGGTTCTGATTCACTGAGCAACTCTCTCTCCTCCACCTCTCGGCGGGCTCTCCTTCAAAATTTCCTTGTGGGCCCTAGCTGGGACACGTGGCACTATCTCATTGGTTCGGGCTGATCCTTCAAAACTCGCCCTTTGACTTTTTGGCCATTTCCTTTGTGACATGTGTCATGATTTGGTTGGTTCTCGGCCCTTTCGGCTCCTTCACGTCCATCACGTCCATTTGTCTCGGATGTCCTAGTGCTGCTTGGGACAAAATCCTCCGGTTCGCCCGATTCGGCCGGTTCGCGTCCATTTGTCCCACTTGTCCTTGTGCTTCGCGGGAAAAATTCTTCCGGTTCGCCCGATCCGGCTGATTCACGTCCTCACAGCCCAGATGTCCCATTTGTCTCCAGATTGTTTGTTCTCATTTCGGCCGAACCGGCCGGTTCGCGTATCTTTGTCTCAGATGTCCCAAAGCAGTTAGTGCGAAAGTTCTCCTTTTCGGCCAATCCGGGCTTTCCGCGTCCGCCGCGTCCATTTGTCCCAGTTTTCCTTGTGCTGAAGTTTCTTGTTTCAGCCAAACTGGCTGGTTCACATCCTTCGCGCACTCTTGTCCCACTTGTCCCTATGCTGTTTGGGCCACCTGTAGGCTTTAAGGACAATCAGCGCCTTGACGTCCCAAATGTCCCCACTGTCCCGGGGACTAGGACTTAGCTGATTTTCACATTTTTTCTGGCCCAAGCTTATCTTCTGCAACTTCTTCGCATCTTCTCAGAGCTTGCTCTTTTCAACCTAGATAGGAGAGTTAGAAAAAATTGCTTAAGGGACCCTAGAAACATGACTTTTTGCCCTGAATCAATTTATCTGCCTGGAACTTGAGAATTCTGATGCATGTTTTCAAATTAACCCTGGGGGGTGAATTTTGGATAACAATTTGGTGACTCAGCGGGGTCACCTGCCTACTAGGTAGAAGATCAGTGGCCTTTTAACAATCCATTGGGCATGGAGTTATAAGCAATAACCTAAAATGAGCATGATACTGCAACTTCTTCTCCAGCAACACTCTGAACTGTAGAAAACAACCTGAGAGAAGCAAAACCTGTGCCGAAGCTCTTAGGAAAACTGAAACCTAACTACAACAGGACAATGTGCACAAGCACTTGGAGGAATGAAAATCTAATTAATATTTACAAGGTAGTGAACTTCCCTCTAGAGGCAACGCTTGAGATAGATTCCATTGACTGGAATCTGTAGTTCTTCACCATCCAATGAGGCCAATTGGAAAGCATTGCTGCTCTTGCGCTTCGTGACCATGTATGGGCCACTCTAAATGGCATCAAATTTGAAATTCCTTCCTGGTTTTGCCTAATCTGCATCCCATTTCAACACTAGATCTCCAACTTGTAAAGATCTATCCTTGGCCTTTTTGTCAAAGGTCTTCTTGATCAAAGCTTGATCCTTTTCCATTGCTTGGGATGCCTGATTTCTGATCTCTTGCAGCTCCATCAATTCTGCATATCTCACCTCCATAGGCTCAAATTCAAGCAACTCCAGCTGCTTCATGAGTTCCAATGTTGGCAACTCAAGTGACATGGGCAAGATTGCCTCTCTTCCATAGACAAGCTTAAATGGAGAATTACCTATGGATCTTTTGGGAGTGATCCTATCAGCCCATAAGGCTGATTTCAGTTTGGTATGCCAAGCCCTCTGGCTCTCATCAAGAGTCCTAATGATCCTCAGCAAGTTCTTGTTTGTAGACTCGGCCTGGCCATTACCTTGAGGGTAATAGTTTGATGAAGTGCTTAGGTAGATCCCGTTCTTGACAGACCACTCAGTCACCTTAGATCCAATGAATGCCAATGCGTTATCAGAGATTATTGTAGCAGGTACACCAAATCTAGTAGTTATCCCCTAGTAAAAGTCCAAGATGCTAGACTCATTTGCCTCTTTGAGTGCTACTACTTCTGTCCATCTGGTGAAGTAGTCCGTGGCTGTCAAAATCCATTTGTGTCCTTGGCTTGAATTGGGGTTGATGGCTCCAATGAAGTCTAAACCCCATTGCATGAATGGCTGGTCAACTGAGATTGGATGTAATGGAAGGGCAGCGAGTCTCTCTTTTCCTGTGAAGAATGCATAATTCTTACATCTCTTGATCCATGCATAGTAATCACTAAATATTTTAGGCCAATAATAACCAGCCTTCATGATTTTTAGAGCTGTCACTCTTGGTGCAAAATGGCCACCAGCTGGTCCATCATGAAACTCTTTTAATACCCTTTGGATCTGACCTGTGTTAATGCATCTCAACAACACTCCATTCACATCCTTATTGAACAAAACTCCATCAATGATGGTATATGGAACAACTTGCAACCTGAAGTATCTCCTCTTCGCTTTGCTCATTTCTGGAGGGCACAGGCCTATTTGTAGGAAGTGCATAATGCCTTGGGTCCAGCAAGGAGTCAGGGCAGAATTGTCTTCTTCTTGTTTGCCACTCGGCTCATGGCTGTCTTGAACTGTCAAAATAGCCTCTTCTTCGTTGCATACTTCCTTTTGCTTCCCCAAAACCAGCTGCTCACACAATCCTTTCCCTCTTACCAGCTTGGTGATCTTGATCTCAATGTCATACTCCATGACACAGGTGATCCAACCTGCCCTTTTCTCATTCAAGTCCTTGTTGAGGAGGAAGTCCTTAACCCCAGCATGTGAGACCAGCAATTAGACCTTGTTATTTGAGACTAAATGCTTGAATTTCTTCAAGCTTCTGATTACTACAAGCACATGCTTTTCAATAAAAGAGTACCTCACTTCACAGTCATCTAGGCTCTGGCTGAAGAAGGTAATCGGCTGTTCATCATTATCTTTGTTCTGCTATACCAGAATGGCAGAAATAGTGTCATCACCTCCAAATGCATAGAGGATGAAATCCTTGGAAAAGTCTGGGTTGATGAGAGTGGGTGCTTGGGAGATGGCTTCCTTGATTGCTTCAAAAATCTCCTTGCCTTCTGCCGTCCACTTGAAAGCCATGATTTTCCTTAACATTTTGGTGATGGGCTTGACAAGGGCTGTAAAATCTGGGACAAACCTCTAAACAAAGTTTATCCTTCCAAGGAAACTCTGAAGGGCTTTCTTGTGGCTTGGCAATGGTAGTGCTCTTATGGCTTCAACCCTCTCTGGATCAATCACTAATCCTTCCTTGGAGACAATATGGCCAAGGAGCTTCCCTTCATCTGCGAGAAAGATGCACTTCTTAGGATTCAAAGACACTCCAAACTTTATACACCTCTGAAACACTTTCCTGAGGTGAAAGAAATGGTCTGTTGCATTCTTTGAGAAGACAGTAATATCATCTAGGTATATCAGCACTATCTTGTTGATCAAGCCTTTGAATGCCATATCCATAGCTCATTGGAATGTTGCTCCGGCATTCAACAGTCCAAATGGCATCTTCTTGTAAGCATATGTGCCCCATTTGGTTGTGAAGGCTGTCTTGAACTGGTCTTCCTCCTTTACCATAATCTAATTGAAGCCTGAGTAACCATCAAGTAGTGAAAACCTTTCTGAACCAGCTACGACCTGCAATATTTGCTCCATGGAAGGGAGTGGATAATGGTCCTTGAGAGAGGCTCTATTCAAATCTCTGAAGTCAACACACAGCCTAATCTCTCCACTCTTCTTCCTGACTGGAACTAAGTTGGCAACCCAACTAGAATGCTTGATTGGGAATATGATTCTTGACTCAATCAGCTTGTCCAATTCTTTCCTCATGAGAGGCTCCATGTGTGGATTGACTGGTCTCTGTTTCTTCCTGACAGGCTTAGTATTTGGATCCAATTCGATGGTATGCTGAGCTAAGTTGGGATTGAAACCTTTCAAGTCTTCATAGCTACAAGCAAACACGTCAGGGAATTCTTGACATAGCTGTATGAAATCACACCTTTCTTGCTCAGTTGTCATCTTTCCAATTTGCAATGGCTTGTTCTCTTCTACCAAGATGGATACCGAATCTTCTCTCTTGACCTGAATGTTTTCTTTCTCCTTTCTAAACTGATCATTGGGGTTAAAAATGGACTCCAAAGTGATAAGTCCCTTGGGCAGCTTGTCAGTTCTTAGCTGTATCACTTGGTCACCATATTGCTGTTCCAACTTTTCTTGATTCTTAGCTGAGAACTCAGCTTCTTCTTGCAAGAAATGGATGATTTTCTGGTCATTCTCAAATACTTGCCAACTGACATCGTTATCCGGTACCGAAGGCCTGAAAATCACATGGATGTTTGGCTGTACCTTGTCTTGTTGAATGTTTTCTACAATGTCAAAGGCTGCCCCTACTGCTGCAAGCCTGTCAGCAGCTTGATTCTCTTTCCTAGGAATGGCTTTGATGCCGAAACCCTCAAAATCTTCCATGAGGTCCCACACCCTATTCTTGTAGCACCTGAGTAGATCATTTTTGGCAGGATGTTGTCCCTTAACCTGATTTACAATAAATTCATTGTCCCCAAAAACTTGCAAGTTCTTTATTTTTTTCTTGATTGCCCAATGCATCCCTTGCACCAAGGCTTCATATTCAGCACGGTTATTGGAGCATGCAAATTGAAATCTAAAAGATGAATAGTATTTTACTCCTTGAGGTGAAACAAGCATGGCTCCACCTCCTGCACCTTGTCTACTCCTTGATCCATAAAAAAACAGCTGACATACCTCATTGTCATCCTTGTGGTTTGGCTTGGTGATGCTAGGAATAGGTTGACTTTCTTCGTGTATACAATAGACTCCTAGCTCAGATTCTTCTATTCCTAGATAAGGATCAAAAGCATGCACCTTGCTTGCCCATTCATCAAGAGTTAGATCCGGGATGTTTCCAACTTTAGTGTCAGTTTCATCCGTGCTTGGGTGATCTTCTTGATCAAATGTTGAGCAATTGGCATTAATCTGACTTGGAGTATAGGGCTCAATGTGGAATTTTGTAATAGGTTCTGACCTAATTGTAGCCTTAGTTCCATACCTCATTCTAAACAGCATGTGTGACCAATCAGCGGAGAAATATCCCCCAATCTTGGCAGTGAAGTCCGTTGACAAACATAGGGCAAAGATTGGTGGAAGGTCTATGACTGACACATCTTGTAAGACAACAACATTTGGACATGCATGCAAGGTAAGCCTCAAATTTCTAATCACTCCAACTATTTCTATTAATGTCCCATCTAGCTGCACTACTCCCTTAGATGTTATTTCATACTGAAGCCCTAGCTGATCAGCTATTTGTTTGGGCATGACAGAGCTACTTGCTCCAGAATCAATCATGCAATTATGCACTAGCTGATTTCTAATGATTAATGAAACATAGAAAGGAGGGGGTTTCAACATCTTACCTTGTTGTCCTCCATGATTTCCCTTAGATTGGGCAGCATTTGTAAGCACTTTTTCTTGCATCTGCTGGTTGGAAGCTAGCCAGTCCTTCATGGCAGCTTGCAGCAGATCTCTTTGGCCTGGGATGGATAGGGATTCCCACATAGATATATTGACGTTTGTCTTCTTCATATGATCAATGATACTGAATGGTGATGAAGGATCTCTCTGCTGCCCCTTGGTTTGCACATTTACTCCTTGTATGTGGGCAGCAACAGCTGGCATTTGAGTTGGCCTAGGGGCTATTCTTGGTTGTCCTTGTGCATTTGAAGTGGGACTTTGCTTGCCAATCATTTGTGGAGCCATGGAAGGTTGTGGATTGGCTAGGGCTAATGGCTGCTCTTCACCCAAATTTCTCCTTTTTGACCTTGTGTTTGCTGCAACACCTTGAGAAACTGCTTGGTTCATGCTACAAAAATCCTCTGCTTACCAATTTACCAATGTGGTGTCATTTGGGGCTGATTGCTGTTGGAATGTTTCTTGTTGTTGGCTGTTCTCTTGACTGTTCTCACCCTCCACACCAGTAGTTGTTACCATTAAAGCTTGAGTCAAAGCACCATTGAAGCACATGGATTGATTATGAGGCTCATTACATGGAAAACACCAATCATACTCCTGGGCAATGTTGTTTTGTGCTGGTACTAATGCCCTAGAGGCAGATATGGCATTTGGATTATGGGGCTAGAATGGTCTATTGATAGGAGGCCTTGTTTAATTCATATTTGCAGTTGGATTAGGTGGCCTTTGAGGCTGATATGGCTGCCTATTAGGTTGAGCTTGAGGCTGATATGAAGGTCTAAAACCTTGAGCTTGCTGTCTTTTAAGAGTGACCAGCTCATTTCCTAGATTTTGCAATTGCTTCATGACCTCTTGAAGCTCATTTGGGGCACTTGGAGATGAAGTGGAAGCTTCATTTGAACTCTGATTTCTAGGAGTGGGAATAGGAGCTAAGACAGGTGCTTGACTAGCACTTGGGCTCTCTAAACTTGGATATAATGGCATTAGAGGCCTAGGAGCCAATTTACTAGCTTGGATAAGACAATTTTTGGCTCTAATGGAAATGCTATAAGCAGCAGGTAAGGTTGTGCCTCCCATAGATTGAATTAACATAGAAATATCAGAATTCAAAGCTTTAAGATAGTATAGAAAAGCACCTTCTGCTGTTGGCCTGACTGTCACTAGAATCCTATCCCAAGACCTTTGAAATCTGAAGTTGAAATCAATCAGCTGCTCGTTGGGGGCTCTCTTGATAGTTGTTAATTGTTCCAGTAGAGACAAATTGTCTCCCTTTTCTCCAAACTACTCATGAAGTGCAATACACAGCTGATTCCAGTTTGTGATAGAACCAGCTGTAAGTTTCCTAAACCATTACAATGCTTTCCCCTTGAATGAAGACGCCAATAATTTGACAGCTACATCCATTTCATTTATCTCATGGATTGCACATATGTTAGCAATGTCTTTGACATGATCACCAGGAGTGGTATGATTTTCTCCAGTGAAAAATGGAATGTTCTTCAACGCTACAATTGGAACTGGATTCTGTGCATTGAGGGCGAGTGGGCTGCTGCCAGTGAAATTGACAAAGGGATTTAGTGGTTGTGCCATTTTGATTGGTCGAAGGACTCTTGAATACTAAATGAAAGGCTGAGCAGGTGGAGGAGTTGAAAGAGTTCTATTTGGTGGAGATGGAGACCTTTGAATCCTTCTTCCTCTTTGCCTTCTTCTTGGAGATAATTGCAGGTATTCAAACAACACTTCTTCTTCTCCAACTCTTGACCTTGTGATTCTTCTCATAAGCTCTCAGGCCTGCACTACTGAAACCAGTTGATTTTCCTTTTGGATTCACCAGATACGCGAATAATAGCTTTTTTCAAGCAAGAAAATCACAGAAGATGCATATCAACTTTGCTGCAATAGAAATGAGACCTCTGAGTCCCACTGGGCATGCCAAAACTATTAGTGCAAAATCACAGCACCCCTGGATGTAGATCAGGTTTCTAGGTTGATCACTTTGGCATCCAGTGTGATTTCATAACATTGAATCCTTTCTCCAAGTGTGGGACTTGTAAAAATGAGAAATTATTCTCCAGAGAAGGTTGGTTCCTATTCCTCTGTTCAGATGCACACGAAATATGCAGAGGTTTTTCTCAAAACCTAATCTAATTTACCAAGGAGACAAGGTAAGAAGATGCATAAAATAAATCTAAGCTAATAGAGGTGATGCACCGAGGAATGAAGAACACCTATTTTTCCAGTGAACATAGACCATTTGAATGTGATATGAGATCATGCACAGATGACAAAACCTACAATGAAAGACCAGGAGGATGCAAAATGAACACAGAGAGGGCTGAGAATCATCCACAGACATGTATTACTTGCTCCAAAGATTAATACAATACACTACAGAATGCCATGAGGAAGAATAGTATTACAGTTCAAATGAGAGGTTCGAACTCCACAAATTTGCCTGAGGAGAAGAAGGGAGAGGAAAAACAGAAAATATGTTCGACCCTTGAAAAGAAGCTCCTCTTTACAATATATAGAAGGAATGAGAGAGGAAAGAGAGAGGGGGAAGCCAAATCTACTCCAACCACCTCCAGGTTGCATTTAGTTCATCTCATTATGGCAGAAGCGGCGGATCCTGGCAAAGCAGCGGGCTGTCCAACAGAAGCGGTGAACTGTCTGATGCATTAAAGTTGTTTGTTGAAGCATTACTTCTACTTGTTATTTCACGCCAGAGGCATTTCTTGATTTTCTCTCTCCAAACTGTAAGATTGACCCCGGAATCGTGTAAATAATCTCACAAGATTTCTGTTGATATAAAGAACGTGAAAATCCGAGCTCTGGATCGAAAGATATGTCGATTTAAAGATTTAGGGCACAAAACAGGCGAAAATGAATTTTTAAATTTCTTCCCGCACTCTGCCACCTGGATGACACGTGGGAGGTTTTGATTTGCTGAGAAACTCTCTCTCCTCCACCTCTCAGTGGGCTCTCCTTTGAAATTTCCTTGTGGGCCCTAGCTGGGACACGTGGCACTATCTCATTGGTTCGAGCTGATCCTTCAAAACTCGCCCTTTGAATTTTTGGCCATTTCCTTTGTGACACGTCTCATGATTTGGTTGGTTCTCGGCCCTTTCAGCTCCTTCACATCCATTGTGTCCATTTGTCCCGGATGTCCCAGTGCTGCTTGGGACAAAATCCTCCAGTTCGCCCGATTCGGCCGGTTCGCGTCCATTTGTCCCACTTGTCCCTGTGCTTTGCGAGACAAATTCTTCCGGTTCGCCCGATCCGGCTGATTCACGTCCTCACGGCCCAGATGTCTCATTTGTCTCTAGATTGTTTGTTCTCATTTCGGTCGAACCGGCCGGTTCGCGTATCTTTTTCTCAGATGTCCCAAAGTTCTCCATTTCGGCCGATCCGGGATTTCCACGTCCGCTGCGTCCATTTGTCCCAGTTTTCCTTGTGCTGAAGTTTCTTGTTTCAGCCGAACCGGCCGGTTCGCGTCCTTCGCGCACTCTTGTCCCACTTGTCCCTTTGCTGTTTGGGCCGCCTGTAGGCTTTTCGGTCGATCCGCGCCTTGACGTCCCAAATGTCCCGACTGTCTCGGGGACTAGGACTTAGCCAATTTTCACATTTTTTCTGGCCCAAGCTTATCTTCTGCAACTTCTTAGCATCTTCTCAGAGCTTGCTCTTTTCAACCTAGACGGGAGAGTTAGAAAAAATTGCTGAAGGGACCCTAGAAACATGACTTTTTGCCCTGAATCAATTTATCTGCCTGGAACTTGAGAATTCTAATACGTGTTATCAAATTAACCCTGGGGGGTGAATTTTGGATAACAGGAGCTTGAGTTCCCTATCCATAGGTTTATGCACTTTGTGCCATACTTTATGGGTACATTTGTGAAATTTTTTGAATCACATTTGATTTTTAATTTTATAATTGTTTGAGTAGTTGTGATCCTTGGAGCTCTTCAGAGTTTGATCTTAGCTTGATATAGAACTTTTCTTGGCTTCTTATAAGCTAATTATTTACTTTTCTGATCCCAAGAAGTGGGAGGAGAACATGGACATTTAGAATTGATGGGAGGAATTGGATGAATGATGGTGGGATTTTTAAAAGTTTTTATAGAATAATAATTTGATGGATGAAAGGGATATGGTATAAGAATTGAAGAAGATGGGATACCAGGAGGTGAGCCAAAAATAGAAGATGAAGGGCTACTAAGATGTGGCCCTAGAATAGAAGGTGATGGGATACTAGGATGTGACCCAAGAATAGAAGATGATGGGCTACCCAGAGGTATCCTATATATATAAGACAAGGGGCTAGTTGGACGTTTCCCCATAATAGAAGGTAATGGGATACATGGAGGAGACCCATAAGTAGATGATGAAGGGCTACTTGGAGGTGGCCCATATATAGAAGAAGGAGATGGGATACTTGGCGATGATCCAAAGTATGATTTTGATTGAGGAATTGTGATATGTAAAGAAGAATTAGGTAATGAGAAGATGTGTCATGGCTCAATACTAGACCCAGGTAGTTCATCATAGAATGAGGAATGTGAGGATGGAAGAATAAGAGGAGGATCAAGCTACATGATTTGAGGCTCTTCCTCAATTTTTTAATAAAAGGAATCAAAATTTTCCACACAATACGTGAACACATCAAGATCTAAAGATAATCCTTGCTTGTGATTAGTTAGAGGGATATATTTGTGTTCCCCTATAAATGCCATGATCACTCCATTATGAAATAAATAAATTGGTATGGGTTATTGATCAACAACAGGGGTTTGATTAGAATTAAAAGGTCCAACTGGTGTGGAAGATTGATAATATGTTTGATGATTATTGACAGAAGAAGATGAAAAGAGAAAATAAGTAGACATGGAGCTAGATGTCTTGTGAATAGAAGAAGATGGAATGGACTTACCTATACGATGATATAATGTAGGTAAACTAGTAGGATTGAGTCCAAAGTCCACATTTTACAACATGGGAGTCAAATCAGATGATTTAATATAAGGACTTTGAGTCACATCGATCTTTGAAGATGGAATATTTCATTAAGTTGAGTGATGAAATAGGTATTTTGATAAAAGAGTGGACTATGACTTAGAAGTCGTATTAGATGATTCATTGAAAGAATTAGGCACCACACAGATATTCAAAGGAGGAAGACGCCGTTGTGGTGACTGATAAAGGATGTCCTATATGGAAAGGGAGGATCATGATTTAAGAATTTCATTAGATGAATGATTAAAGAGGTCTTGCAAAGAAAGCGAGGACCGTGACTTAGGATTCGAATTAGAAATTTGATTAAGAGGTTCCTACGAAGAAAGGGAGGACCACGATTCAAGAATCACATTAGATGAATGATGGGGATATTTTGTGGTAGCACAAATATTTAGAGGAGGAAAACTTCAGTTAGGTGAATAATTATTCCTTAGAACAAGTTTGATTGGATAAAGTTTAGGAGATTGAGGAGAATCTGAATAATAGTTTGGATCAGAATAATCAAGAGAATTAGAAGAATCAGATGAATAGTTTAGATTATAATCCTTAGAATCAGAAGAAATGTTTGGATTAGAATCAAAATAATCATACCAATGACTATGAGATGAAGGTGGGGAAATGCTTTGCCAAATGGGTTCTTGTATGATAGAAAAGTGACATGCAAGGATGATAATCAAAAAGTGAATTTCCCCATACCCGACCTCTCGAGGTCATGCCGAGACAACCGGTGGTATGTAATGCAGGTGACTTAGACAAAGCCACAATCGGTATTATGGCCATTTTTCAATGATAAAAAAGCTACAGGTGAGGATGAGAATCGGCAAGTAACCTTCCTATAACTAACTATAGGAGGATCAATGACTAAGATCTAGTAGTGTGATCTCCTGGTAGCTAAATGACAAAGGGGAGATTTAGAGGCTATGAATGGGTAGCATAAATTCCCTAGTGGTTCATCCTAAGATATAAATGTTAATCTAGTTTTGAAGTCTCTGAATTAACTTAAAATGAAAATAACAGTTTATACTACTGCTGAAAAGGAAACTACTCTAAACAAAATATATGATTGAAACATTTATAATTAGGAACAACAATTAAACTACTTTTATACTAAAACAAAACAAGTGAGATAATCTAGTGTGGTTATTCACCTGTGTAGATGTGTGAATCTAGATAAAAGACAACTAATTAACTTAATTGAAAACCTTTAATCCTACCTCAGAAGTGATGAACAATCATAGTTTCTTAGAAAATATCATTTCCCATAGCTTCCCTGGCAATATTGAAAGTGAGGTTAACTGAAATGAAATAATTTACTACTCTATTGGATATGTCATAACTAGAACTTTGATAGCTCAAACCTGGCATTTACAGAATAGTGGTAAATCTAGTTGTGTGTGATTTCTTCCCTTTAGTGTGATCTCCTCATTCTTTCGTGTCCTCATGAATCCAAAAAAGCGTGTATATGATAGTATCAACAGAAGATAGCATTCAAACAATGTCAGCTTTGGATATAGAATGAATACAATGTGAGTAGGAGAGGCATAGTGCAAGTGAATAGAGCTTGACTATGCAATTCCTAGCGGGATTTATTACAGGAATACAACACAAATGTACCAAGATTTTTAGAAACTGTCCTTGTGAAAAAACAAAACCTGCAACTTTAATGGATTCTAGTCTAGAAATGAAGCTATTATATGTTAAACTAACTGCATGGCGTAGCAATGAAACGAGACTTGAAACAAGAATATGGTATAACCTTGAAAATTCCAACAATGGAAGAAAAACATGAAACTAACAGATTTCTAAGCAAGGAATTGAAAAACTGAACAAGAGAATTGAGAGGATGAGGGGCCTTTTTCATGAAAAAAATATCGTTATTTATAATGAATGCATTTACCAGAGGGTAACTCCAATTTGATCTCTTTTACTATAAATAAAGGAAAACACTATTCATAGGGAGCATAAAACATTAATGTAAGCCAAAGTGGTTGAAGAAAGCATGTAAATTTGAAGATTTACGTTTGAGGCTATCTTCAGAGGAATCTAGAAAATGTGAACAAAACTGTCACCTTGTGCAAGGCGGCAGTTACAGGACCACTACCTTGTCCTGGGACCACCACCTAGGTAGGGAAGTGGTTCCATCACTAAAGAAAAAATGCAAGAAAAAATGGGGAAAAGGGAAAAAAAAAGCATGCGGAGGTTGAGCGGGGCATGCAGGATACAAGCGTATACCTGGCAAGCCTTTCTAGATTCTGAACACCTTACAAGGAGACTTGTATCATCATTGGGGCATGTGTAACATCGTTTCGATGGTGTAGTACCCTACACCTTTGGGTATGTACTTATTACCCCCTCGGAGAAGTGTCTTAGCCATGAAGAGGTGTAAAATGGTGGGTCCGAGTACGGTGGTCCCGAAATGGGAAGTTATGAGTTTTACCTGACATGCCCGTGTGCTGGAAAGTCACCATCCAAGATCCCGCTACCTGTAAAATAAAAACAAAAGACTCATGTGTAGCTAGATAAGAAAAATTGAGAAATAAGACTGAATTGACATGAAAAAAGGAATTACCATCTACGTGGGGTTTTAGAACTTACCTCCATTGGCGTTCTGACCCTGCGAAAGACATTCAAAATCAAATTAAGAGGACTATTTATATAAAATGAGGTCATTTTACTATTCATTTACATGGATTGATTTGATAGTTTTTGAGTTATGGAACCCACGGTGATGGTTTTCAACGAGAGAATAGTCAAACGTTTGTGGTGAGATAGTGATCATTCCTCCGAGAGTGAAACATCAACCCTCAAAGTCTCAGGTTAGTTCTTCTCGATTTATTGTTTTTAAACCTAAAATGTGGAAATGATGAAATCTTTCCCTTTGGGGGATCATTTTTGAAAATGTTATTTTTAAATGTGTCTTTAGGGGGGACGCCCATAGGGTAGGTTTCTTTTTTTGTTAAAAGGGTGTTTTTGCTTGTTTTTAAGCACTTTTTAGGGCTTACGGTTCATTTGGGTTTGCGGGATAGAACCACCACCCTGTGCAGAGTGGCGGTCCACGAAAGAGGACCAAAACAATACAAATTTTATCTTGTTTTTTCATGTATAGAATTTTTTACGTGTTTTTATTAGCTTTTTTAACTGGATTTCATTACTAACTCACTTCTTTTTGTGTTTTTGGGTGTATGCAAAAGGAGGAGTACATTAGATGGAGCCAGGAGAGGGAGTGTGATTATCTCTCTGTAGTGTTAGAGGCTCTCTCCTAAGCAGAGTGGGATACTCTCCAGAGGGCTAGTATATGGAGGATTACACAGGTTCCTCATGTTGCACCTGCCAGTCACATACTGTGTGACTTGATCTCATATTGGGATGTGGATCAGAACACCTTCCGATTGCCAGGAGTTAGGGGTGAGTGGTCCATCACACTAAAGGATGTTTACCATATACTGGGGGTTCTGATCCTTGGGTGACAGTTGTCTCTTAAGACAGCAGTATCTAGATCATAGGTGGTTTAGTGGGCCACCTATATGGGAGATGCAGTTGTATCGATGGGATCTAAGAAAGGCATGAGGATCCACTCTATTATTGATTCAGACATTCCCTTGCTCCACAAGGCTATCATGGGAATCCTTGCATCCAGACTCATTGGGGATAAGGGAGGGGATACCCTCTTATATTGCTGGGCCCCCATTATTGCATAGATTGAGGGCCATGGATGTGTCTATGCCTGGGGAGCAGATATCCTCAGCACTACCTACCATGACTTATATAGGGTAGTCCATTTATAGGGGCAGTCACTGAGCCACCCGAATCTTGTCATGAGCTGGGTGTATGACCATATCACCTCACATGGGAGAGGTGTAGAGGTGGAGGATCCCGAGGCTGTCAGACTAGCGAGGTGGATAGGGATGATAGTTATTAGAGCACCCCACTAGCCAGTGGCTTCCATAACCACTACAGAGATGGAGGCCACTCCTTATCAGGCCATGGCATGGGTATGTGGAGAGGAGACCATTACACTAATTGCCTACCAGACCACTAGCCAGTTGATAGACAAGGTGGGGATGTTAGAGATATACCCCTTTGACAAAGTTCCATAGCAGTTTGGCCTCCCCTATAGTGACATGATTTTTCTGGTGATGCCAGTGTATAGATCTATCCACGAGGCTTGGGGAGGTCCTAGAGGCTAGGTTTGGACTATTGTTACTCCTAGTACTCCTATTACAACTAGGAGGGTGGTACGTACATGAGGGAGAGCCAGTGCTCCTCAGGCACCCTTACTTCAGATTACCACCGGTCCCGTTGATAGTAGTGATGAGCCCATTGACGTGGACTCTGATTCTAAGTAGTTCACTAGGGGAGAGACTGAGAAGGAGACAAAGGACATAGAGATCAGTGAGATGGGTGGTGGGGGGATGATAGCGATCCTGAGTGGCGTGATACCCAGGAGATCCTATAGGCTGAGAGGATGGAGCGGAGCATAGAGAGGTTGACTCTGGTTTTAGAGGAGTTGCTCTCTTAGGACGTAGGTTGAGATGGTGAGTCCGTTGTAGGCCGTCACATTTCCCCAAACATGGGAGAGGGGCACTAGTTGATGGCGGTGTCAGTGGCAGGCGCAGATCCTAGAGATCCTTCTTTGAGGCCTGATGATCGGAGTGAGTTGCCACTCTTCTCTTGACATTTGTTTTAGTTATAGTTTCCTTAGTTTGTTATTTCTCTTTGTATTGATTTTTCTTGGTTTTATCATTGATCATTTTCTAACTTGTTTTCTACTTTGTTTACAATGACTACTGATGAGTGGCGAGACTTGATTCGCTAAGTGCGTACTGATACCTTGCTTCTCCCCTTGGAGAAGAATCATGTTGAGATTTCCATGGATGTGGGGGAGCCCTCAGCAACCGGTAAGCGCACTGATGTTTTTTCCTCTATTTGGTATGTGGTGAAGATCATGACTTCTCTCTGCATGGAGGTAGCTGGATATAGGATAGCTAAGTGCCTAATGATGAGGAGCCATTCTCATAGCGAGATGATAGCTATTGGTCACGACCGTGAGCCCTCAGTGCACTCAGAGCACTGGCATAGCCGGAGTCCTAGGCGTGGTCATGCACCTTTTGAGGGATCCCATAGGGATTGAGAGACTATTTTGTAGCATTTTCTCATATGTTTATACGAGTGTTTTTGTACTTTTTAGGCTCATTGAGTTTTTTTACCATGCCTAGTGCATGATGGCATTGTACATGAAACTTGATTTATATATATATATATCTCTTTTTGGATCCAGGCTCTTGGTGCCTAGAATTTTGTGACTCGTTTCCACATGTGTACTTATATGTTTTTAGAATATTTGTTTTCATGCTTTTCAAAATGTATGCAATGGATAACAAATGATAGTAGATAGAATGTTTTACTCTGTATGTTTTTGTAATGCTGATATGAGATGATACTAACATATGGTAGTACTGAACTTTTGAACTCTTTGGGCAATGTTTGTAATTTCTTCTTATGTTGGAAAAACATGATGAATGCATAGTGATCAAGAGATGAACTTGCCCCAATCCCAAATCCACGCAACTAGTAAGATGCGAGGGCTCAACACCAAGAGTTAGGAAGGGCACAAGTTGTATGAGTTTGATTAAATGGAGTGATGAGAGACAGAAAAACTAGTAACAAAAACCAAATTTGGACCTACACACCTACCCTACTTAGAACTACTACCACACTTAGAAAGCCACTTACTTTCTAGTTTATCTAGATTTAGATTCATGAATGGCAACCCGGTTGACAAAATCTGGTTTTGAGGATTTTATCTCTTTGGAATTTGGATATTTGCTTTCTCTTAATAGAGGTGAATTTTTGTTTTTAGCATACCAAGATTTGTTAATTTGTGTGACTGGACCCCCCACACCTTGCCTCATGCCACTAGTAAGAAGCACGGGTTTGTCACCAAAGGCAGGATATAGGTGAGTAAGGGAACTTCTTTCCTTTCCCAACCTCACACCACCAGTAAGAGATGTGGGCTTATCACCGAAGGTTTATGGGGCAAAGAAGTGTGTAAAATAAAATATTTTGTTTTCTTGGTACTTTTGATTTCATTTGATTTTGACATTTCTGATCTATGACTTTAGTATATCCTTTCATTCCAAGAGATTTAAGAGGGATAGATGTGACACCAAGAAGCTTCTAGAACAGATTGTAGGCAAGGAAAGCTTCACCTAGTAGAAAGAAATAGAAAAGCCAAGTATGCAGGCCTTGGTGTGGTTTTTGTCAATGTTTGTCTGTCGAATTTGATGAAAAGATTTGAAAATAGTTGATGATGTTTGGAGAGATGTGATATGAATGCTTTTGCCAATGTTTTCAGAAATTTGTAACAGATTGTTTAAGAGTAGGCTCCTAGACTACCATTTTTATGAAGTGGATAGAATGCACAACTGAATGACTAATACAATGTAAGTAGCTATAATGTATAAGTGGTGATTTTTATGTTTTTATGTGTAAAACCGCTTAAGATGCAAGGAATTGACAGTTTCACCGAATTCCTCACCTTCTAGTGTGCACAAGAGATATGAACCATTTCTGTAGTCTTTCATGACTCAATATGGGCCCAACCATTTGGACCGGAACTTTCTTCCTTCACTGGTTTTCTTATCGATTCGGCTGTCTAGTCTTAGAACTAGATCTCCTTTATATATTTCTCACTCATATACTTTTTTGTTGTACTACCGGTACATCCGGTCAGCATAGGCTCTATGTCATTGTTCAGCATTTAACCTAGCCTCATCAAGGCTTTCTAGTTGAGAGAGGTGTGCCTCCCTATAAGCTTCTTTGTCTAGAATCCCTTGTAATGAGATGCAGAGACTGGGTATTTCAACCTCAAGCGGGAGAACTACTTCTACTCTAAATACCAGCGAGAAAGGAGTTTCTCCTGTTGGTGTTCTTATTGAGGTTTGATGGACCCACAATGCCGGATATAGTTTTAGATGCCATTCTCACTTATTCTCCTTGAATTTTTTGAGGAGAATAGCTTTCAACATTTTATTTATTGCTTCAGCCTGCCCATTAGCTTTAGGGTAGTAAAGAGAAGCCATGTGATGGTTTATCTTGAAATTTCTACATAACTCACGAACTTCGTCATTTTTAAAGGACGTACCATTATCTGAGATAATGACCTGTGGGAAACCATTCCTACAGATAATTTGGTTTAGAATGAATTTGGTAATTACCAAACCTGGTACGGTGGTGAGAGGCATGGCCTCTACCCATTTGGTAAAATATTTCATGGTTGTAATTATAAAATTATAGCCATCGGTTGATGAGGAGGAGAATTTCCCTATCAAGTCTAGACCCCATTTGGAGAAGGGCCATGGAGTCACTATTAGTTATAGGGATTGTGTTGGCATATGAATCTTGTGAGAGAAATCTTGGCATTTGTGGCACTTACGTATAAATTCCATTACATTATTCTCAAGAGTGGGCCAAAAGTAACCCATCTGATGTATTTTATGAGTGGTGGCGTGACCACTAAAGTGACCTCCACATATCCCACTGTGGGATTCATGAAGAATCTTCTTGGATTCTTCTATGTCGATGCATCTTAGAAGCATGCCGTCGAAAGCTCTACAATAGAGTACTTGGTCTAAAACAACATATTTAGTGGTAATAATGCATAAACACCTTATTTTTTGTGGTGTGGTACCTTCTGGGTATGTATGGTCTATGATAAAATTTATGTATGGTCTATGATAAAATTTATGATAAAGATCCTTGTGTGAGAAATGTTCCTAAATGGTCTATCTTTACAATGACCCTTGTTTCCTGGTTAAACATGTAATGTCTTAAACGTTTTGTTGCAAAAATTATGGCAAGGCATTCTCTCTCTACCTATGTGTAACATGTTTCATGATCAAGTAATGTTTGGCTAATGAAATAGACCGCACGTTCCCATTTATCATTGTCTTTTTGAGCCAGCATGCAGGCGAGTGAGATATGAGTGGCTCGCGAGTATAGGATCAAAGGGAAGTCTAGTTTGGAGGCATTAGCGTGGGTGGAGACAACAAGAAGTGTTTAACTGCTTCGAAGGCCTCATTGCATTCTTCAGTCAAATCAACACTACAATCTTTCTTCTATATATTGTTGATTAGATGAATGACAAAACTTAGATCTGGGATGAACCTGCGGATTGCACCGAGTTTCCCAAGAAATGACCTGATTCCAGACTTGTTTGAGGGTGGGACCATTTCAAGAACAACTATATTTTGGCTGGATCAACATCAATCCCTCATGAAGATATAATGTATCCTATAAGTTTGCCTCCTATCACACCGAACATGTAATTTTTTGGATTTAATGTGATACCGTATTCAATTAATCATGATAGGATGATACATAGCACTTATGGATGATCACAACATTTCTTAGATTTGGCCAATAAGTCATCCACATAGGATTCCACAATTTTATGGATAAGATCATGGAATATATAAGTCATTTCCCGCTGATATGTATTGTCAGCATTCTTACAATCAAATGGCATGATAGCGTAACAATATGTTCTCTAGGGAGTTATGAATGTATTTTTGTCTTGATCCTATTCAGATATTTTAATCTGATTATACCTTGAGAAACCATCCATGAGAGAAAATAATTCAAATCCATCTGTTGCATCAATGATGATGTCAATGGACGGTAATGGGAATTCATCCTTGGGACAATCTTTGTTAATATCTTGAAAATCTATGCAAATGCGTATCTTCCCATTTTTATTGAGAACGAGAATGATATTAGATACCCATTGTGAATAGTCAACAGGATTTATGAATACCACCTAGAGAAGTCTTATTACTTCCTCTTTTACCATGAGAGCCAGTTTTGGCTTCATTGGTCTTGACTTCTGTTTAATTAGCTTTGCATCTGGTTTAGTGACAAGATTATGTATCGCGACTTGTGGTGCAATGCCTGTCATTTCTTTATAAACTAATGAAAAAGCCTTTTGATGTTCTTTGAGGACTTGGGTGTGTATTTCTATCTCCTCTGGAGTTAACGAGGATCCCAACTTCAAAATTCTTGGTTCTTCCTCTGTTCTAATGTTTATTTCATTGGTTTCTTCTATCAAAGAAGCATTACCTTCTTCAAATTCAGGTGGGGCTGGAGGTAGCTCCAAGCTTTCTCCATTTTCTATCTCGTAGATATTGAGATCCTTATGTGGAGGAGACTCTACCATGGGATTTCCAAAATAGGAAGAGGAATGTGGTATTAGGGAAAGATCAACTATATGGTGAGTAAGGTGTAGCTCCACATAAGCATTTAGATATTCGAGATTGACTCTATCATCGTCAAAGTGACCCATGATAGAAAAATCATCTTTAGCTTCTCCATGAGTCAAGAGTGAGTTTGTTGGTATTTTACACACTAATGGTTCAGTACGAAGTGATACCGTGAAATTTGTATCCTCAAACTCATTTTTTGGAGTGAAACAGGAAGTTGAGGTTGCTATTGAGTCTGCTCGAAGGTTTTCCTCTCATGGGATTGCTTCAATTGATATGAAGTTAAATCCCCTACTTAGACCTAATATTGCTGTTTTATAGAGCTGTAAGTGCTCAACTCTAAATTCATATACCTCAGAGACTTGGTTTGCAACCAATTATGAGTCTCCTAGTACTCTAATGTTGTTAACACCCATTCTTTTGGCTAGGATGAGGCCAAGGAGGAGAGCTTCGTACTCAGCCCCATTGTTTGTACATTCAAAGTTTAATTTAAAGGTGAAAGGTAGGATCTTTCCCTCAGGTGAAGTAAAGATCACTCCCACCCCAGCTCCAAAGTGACATCTAGCTACATCGAAGTGGAGAGTCCAATACTTGTTTGGGAAAATGGATGTTGGGACATCTGTTGTATCTATTTCTTTTGCTTTGGTTACTTCTACCATAAATATTTCATCTGATGGAACAAAAGCAATTCCCAAGGTGTGTCCCATACCCATGGAATCAAATGGTAGGAGAATAGGTAAGTATTTCTCCAGCAACTCGACATTTTTTTTTTGTAGTCCCCAGTGATATTGTTTGTATAACATTGGTCTCACTTTTGAGTATTGGAACGTCCTCAACTGGATTTGAAATTTCCAACTCAGTGGTGGGTATCAAATTTTCTTTTGGTTGTGAATTAGTTGGTTTGACAAGCTAGTTTGCTGGAAGTTCAAAATCAGAGTGAATACTCGGTCTTTTCTTTAAATCAGCTAGATGTATATCGAAGGTTTTTGGGTTACCTTGTGCCACAAATATTTTCCCTAAGTGTAGAAATCTTATTTCTCAGAATAATGTGGAAGGGATTTCCTTCATGTGGTGTATCCATGGCCGACCAAGGATCATATTATAATTGGTTTCCCGATATATAATATAAAACTTGGTGAGGACCATCTTAGGTCCTAAAGTGACTGGTAAAACTATGGTTCCAATCGAAGTGGCTTTCAGGCCATCATAACCTCTTAGCATATTTCGTGTTGTGGAATAGTTTGTCTCTCCATATCCTAAATTTTGAAGGAAAGTGAAGGGGACTATGTTAACTACTACCCCATCATCAACCATTGCACGTTTAACATAAATATTGTAGACCCAAACTTGTAAATGTAAAGTTGGGTTGCCTCTTCGTGCAATTTCAGCATCTGTTGGCATTTTGATTATATCAAATATAAATTCCATATCCCCATCTCACTTTCCAAGAGGATAAACATAAAATTCCACATGGTTTACTTGCATTTTCAGTGGAGGAGTGATGTTGATTAAATGACCAAGGCCTAATGCTTCTAAGAGAGAAGCGCTATGGGTGGGAGAGTTCTTTAACAAATCCAAGAAGGATATGTGCGAGAAGGTTTTGGTCAAACTGTTATTTAAATCATAGGCACCTATGGGTTTTACCAATGTTTTTTAACTGTTGTCTAGCTCCAATGGATAACTTGGAGTAGGTTGGGATGACTAATCCCATGTTCTTGTTATGGTTTCTAAGGGTAGTTCGGTGTCTAGCTCCACTAAACCAACTATCTTAGTTTTGGGTTGAGTTCCTAATTGGGGTGTGACTGGCGGATTTAATGAAGTTGAAGCCTCATGATCATTTTTTCCTACTATAACACCCTTGTTTGTTCCGTTAGGATCTAACATGTTATTGTAAGAATGGTTTCGGAGTGTATCATTAAAGATCTTGAGGGGTGCATTTTGAGGGGAAATTGCCCCTGTATAAGTGTTTAGCGTGGGTACTACAAAATTTGCTAAAAACATATCTATAAAGAATTGTGTTTAATCTTCTAGAAAACACTGCATGAATTTATTATAGTCACGACAAGTCCTAGTATCATGGCCCTGAATCTCATGGAAGCCACAATATAAATTGGGATTCTAATTTTGAGGCTAATGATTTAAAACCTATTGTGGCCCAAAATTCTGATAAGATTGCTAGTTGTTAGAGTTAAAATTTTGAGGCTGTTGCCTTTGGTTTTGACTCTAATATCTAGTTGGGTTTTGATTTGGACTTTGTGTTTGGACTTGTCATTATTGTTGTTGTTGCCATGGTGGATGATTAAAATCCACCGCATTGATTGTTGGAGTAAAATTGTTATTTCATTGATTATTAACAGGTGGCAAAATGTTTACAACATTTTCCCTTTTAACTTGATTAGTTACTCCATCTATTGTAAATCTGCGGTTCTTGTTAAGGATCTTAGGTCCTTGACTAGCATTCTCGGTATTAGGATAGGCCGCGATGTTTTGATTGGGAGTGGTTAATTTCCCATTTATCCCATATGTCTTGCGACCACTATCTATCACTGCTTGGTCAATTTGGAGAGCACTCTCAAGTACTTAATCATAAGTTCTTAGTGGGAACTGCTGGACTTCTTCCTTTATCTCTCTATTGAGAGAATTAAGGAATAAATCACATAGTTCCATTTGATCCATCTTTGTAGCACTTTCTAATGAGTAGAGAACCGTACGCAAATCTTTGAATAAAATGAGCAGCGGACTCATTATGTTCTTGTTTGATATGGAAGAACTCCCTGATTCCCATTCTTAACAATTTGTTCATGTCAAAAACTTTGATAAACTCAGAAATGAGTTGTTTGAATGAGTGTATTGAGGCTTCAGGTATTCTGCAATACCAATCAATGGCAATACCTTATAATGTTTTAGGGAATATTTTAATGAGTGTATTGCTGTTGATAGGTAATTAATGTGTGAGTTTGGGTCCCCTTCTCCTTTGTATTTGGGAAAATCTGGAAGAGGTCCTAAAAGCATAATGCTTCATATGGTGAAGTCTAAGGGCTCTTTTAACTATTCTAAATAATTCTTTACTACGTAGGCCTTAACCATCGACGGGGCTTGATGAGGGGGTTGAGGGGGAATGAATTGTTGATATGACATAACATATGCATTTGTAGGAACATAAGGGAATTCCTGTGGTTGAATGAACATGCTAGGGAGAAGAGAACATGTCTCCTTATGGTGACTTTGAATAAATGTTTAAGTAAGGAGGAGCATTGTTCTGGTATGAGTTGTTTGTTGCCAAGCCGGGAGGTGTCATGCTTTCAACTAGAGAGGCATTTGAAAATGCGGTCCTAGTTGGTGTTTGCTGTGGATAACTATAAGGATTTTGAGGAGGCATGCCTAATATGCATGTTACTGTAAGGAGGTCAATCTGATTGGGATGATGCAAAGGGTTGGGGATTCCTACTTGCCTAAAATATGAATTTTGGTTTGCTTGAGCAAGCTTCAGCCCTCTAACCTTCTCAGCTAAGGATGAAATGACTTGCATCGACAAAGATGCAGTGCCTTGCCTTAAGGGTGTTTGTTTTATAGCTTGAGGTTGTAAAGGGGTGTGATACCCTGCTATGAATTGATCATTACCTTGCCAAGCTTCATTGAGGGTATTTCCCATAGGTGGAGGAATGGGATTGTTCTCCTGGAATAGGGTATCAGACTGTATTTGTAAACTCCCTATAGGTGGATACATACTTTGGAAGTGTTGTTCGCTTTTAGAAAAGCATGTTAAATACTCCTCATACAAAAAGGGGAGTGGATGTGACTGTCTACTAATCTATGGTTTGAAAAAGACCCGAGGAGATGAAGCAAACTCTCTAGTAAACATCATATTGTTAGAGCTTGATGGCTCTGGCTATTGTGTTTATGCAAACTAATCAAACTCCTCGAATTCAGAATGAAGAACTTGAGCTAGTTCTTTGAGGGGGAGTTTGCGATGACAAGTAATTACTTAAATAGTTATCGGCCCACGTAGAATGCGATGGTGACGGTTGTCTATTTGTTTGACTATAGTTTTCTTCGAGCCTTGAGAGAGGTCTTCCATATGCATCTTATCCCAACATATTTGGGGGGTATATGAATACCCACAGAATAATGGGAAAGAGAGAAGGTGGATGGAAGAAATGAAAACAGAAAGAGGGATATTAGTATTCTTTCACGTCAGGTTCACCAATTTTGGTGGTGAAGCTGATGTGAAGGCTAATAAGGTAGAAAACATGAAAAGTATATTAATTAGAAGAACAAGTAAAAATATGACTCTGAATCAGAAGGTTGTGTGTTCATTTCATGTCGGGTTCACCAATTTTGTACAACAGAAAAGTGACATGTGAGGAAGATAATCAAAAAGTGACTTTCCCCATACCTAACCTCTTGAGGTCGTGCTGAGACAGCTGGTGGTCTGTAATGCAAGTGACTTAGATAAAGCCATAACCAGTATTATGGCCAGTTTTAAACGATAGAAAATCTATAGGTGAGGATGAGAATCGGCAAGTAACCTTCCTATAGCTAACTGTAGGAGGATCAGTGACTAAGATCTGGTAGTGTGATCTCTTGGTAGCTAAATGACAAAGGGGAGATTTAGAGGCTATGAATGGGTAGCATAAACTCCCTAGTGGTTCATACTAAGATCTAAATGTTAATCTAGTTTTGAAGTCTCCGAATTAACTTAAACTGAAAATAACATTTTACACTACTATTGAAAAGGAAACTATTCTAAATAAAATATATGATTGAAATGTTTATAATTACAAACAACAATTAAACTAATTTTATACTAAAACTAAGCAAGCGATATAACTCGGTGTGGTTATTCACCTGTGCAGATGTGTGAATCCAAATAAAAGAAAACTAATTAACTTAATTGCAAACCTTCAATCCTACCTCAGAAGTGAGGAATAAATCATAGTTTCTCAGAAACTATCATTCCCCACAGCTTTGCTAGCAATATTGAAAGTGAGCTTAACTGAAATGAAATAATTTACTACTCTATTTGATATGTCATAACAGAACTTTGATAGCTCAAACTTGGCACTTACAAAATAGTGGTAAATCTAGTTGTGTGTGTTTTCATCCCCTCAATGTGATCTCGTTGTTCCTTTGTGTCCTCGTGAATCTAGAAAAGCATGTATATGATAATATCAATAGAAGATAACATTCAAACAATGACAACTTTGGATATAGACCGAATACAATGTGAGTAAGAGAGGGATAACACAAGTGAACAAAGCTTGACTATGCAATTCCTAGCAGGATTTATTATGGGAATACAACACAAATGTACGGAGAGTTTTAGAAACAATCCTTGTGACAAAACAAAACTTGTAACTTTAATGGATTCTAGTCTAGAAATGAAGTTATTCTATGTTAAACTAACTGCATGCAGTAGCAATGAAACGAGACTTGAAACAAGAAGATGATATGACCTCCAAAATGCCAACAATGGAAGCAAAACATGAAACTAACATAATTCTAAGAAAGGAATTGAAAAACTGAACAAGAGAATTGAGAGGATGAGGGGCCATTTGCTTGAAAACAAGCTGGATATTTATAACCAATGCATTTACCAGAGGGTAACTCCCATTTGATCTCTTTTACTATAAACAAAGGAAAAACACTATCCACAGGGAGTAAAAAACATTAATGCAAGCCAAAGTGGTTGAAGAAAGCATGTAAATTTGAAGATTTATGTTTGACGCAATCGTCAGAGGAATTTGGAAAATGTGAAAAAAACCACCGCCTTGGGTATGGTAGTGGCTATGGGACTGCCGCCCTGTCCTGGGTGGCAGTCATAGGACCGTCGCCTAGGTACAGTGGTGGTTCTATCACTAAAGACAAAACACAAGAAGAAAGGGGGAAAAAGGGAGAAACAAAGCATACGGAGGCTAAGCGGGGCATGCAGGATACAATTGTATACTTGGTGAGCCTTTTTGGATTCCAAACACCTTGCAAGAGAGACTTGTATCATCATTGGGGCATGTGTAACATTGTTCTGGCGGTGCAGTACCCTACAATTGCAGGTACGTATAGTTCTCTAGCATGAAGAAACATATGTGGCTTAGTCGTGATGGGCATCTTTTGATGTGAAAACTTAAACTTTGAATCATTATTGTCATACGTATAAGGAACCCTATGATAATCACTCATGGTTGGCATTTTTTGTATCTAAATGCCTAGACCTAGATAGTGTAAATGAATTCCTTCGAATGGAAGGAAGTTCCATGTCGATTTGGGTAACACAACGTCAACTAACTAGACATTTCATGAATAGATAGGGGATTCTTGTATGATTTTCTGAAGGGGTTATAAGGAAAAAATACATCATGATAATGCAATTTGAACAATCTAACAAGGTTTACAAAAACAATTGCGAGTGAAAAGGATAAAAAAGCATTTTCCTAAAGGGATAAGTCAATATGACGAATAATTGCAAGGTGCAATCACACAAGTTTGCTAAACCAATTAATCAAACAAGGAAATATTCCCTATGTAAATGTGCCTTAAATTTAGTCCGACACAAGATGATCATCTCAATGTCAACACTTAAGTCAAGTTTAAGAAAAACAAGGCATAACTATTAATAAAGGGTTGATGTGATTTCCAATCAAATTATACTTATAGTGAGTTTGATCAAAGCAAGACCAAAATATCAAAAAGTGGAGGTTAGAAATGTGAGCGACGCAACAATACCACTAAGATAAGTTAACCAAAATTTGTGAAAAAGTAAGGTATTAATATCAAAATAATATTTATATGACATACACAATTTTAAAAAAACACCTTTGAACATCGAGTTAATGTTTGAAATAAACCAAGGCCAAAGTATACAAAGGAATTGTTAAGATGCACATAGCGTAAAGTTACAATCTAGATGGATAGGCCAAGTTTGCAAGAAACTAGATGTAAGTATTGAAATTATTTCGACATGATACAAGCAACGTAACAATTTAAAGGAGAATCAAATGAATAATTAATCATAACTACAATGATGATCTTGACTTGGGTATCAAGATTAAATGGTTATCAAGATATGAAAACGTAGCAACACACTTTCAACATTTACAATCCAGTCTCAAGCAAATACCAATGTAAATGGGTGCAAGAGTTGTGGACAAGATCAATTGATAACAAAAATAGTGTTTCTCTTGTTTTGATCCAAAAAATGTCAAAAGAAAGCAAAGGAAGTAGATGAAGTGGGGTTCAAAACTACTCGGCCTCACTTTGACAAAGTTTCACCTCATCTTAGGGAAAGTGAAAAAATAAGGTAAAGTAATGCTTCATAAATTTAGTGATGAATGACACTTAATTAAAACTTTTATGGACTCTCCCCTTATTTGAAAAACAAGGTTTTGACTCCTAGAAAGTTATCACTTCTTGTAGGCTCTTTACAATAACAATTGGTTTGAGACAATCAAGTTGGCTCCCAGACGAAATGAATTCCTAGTTGTTTCTCTCAACTAGGTGTCACAAGATACCCATGTGAGCTCTATTTTCCAAAAAATTCACACTGAAAAAGTCCTAGAGTATCCTAGATTTACTTCACCCCCTTCAAATATAATGAGCAATTAATGTGTTTAGTTATATTCTAACTGGGGTCACAATACATATAACTTTGACGCTAAATCTCACGTGTAAAAAGGTCAAGTAGGTGTGTGGAACACTTCCCGTTTCATCCATAAGGATCCCTCTTGTGTGGAATACTATGGGGTTCCTAGGACCATGCCCATTGTTGTAGCTTAAGGATTACACTAAAGGAGTTATTTCCTAGTTTAAAGTGGATGAAGCATACCCTTATCCGAACCTTCATATACACTGTCATGAATGTGGTGTGTTTTTTATCTTTTAGACTTAATTTTTTTTTTGTCACACACCTTCTGGCAACTTGAAACACACATGTAATTAGAAATTTTGTTTCATTTTTGCTTTCTTTGGCAAGCGTTTTAGGTCCTCCACAAGTATTTTGTTAGTTTTTCAACAAGAAAAAGAGGATAAAATGTCATTTCTGATTCTCAAGATCGTCCTAAGACATAAGAGAAGAGCATACATGATGTAGAATCCAACTATCTAACTAACAATGGAAAAACACTTAACTACAATGCACAATTTGTTGAATTTAGCCAACTTGACATTCATTCTATTAGCAATAAGTGTAATGATATGTTTTCAAAAGAATAGAAAATATGTATAAATCATTTATGATCCCCAATATCACCTAAGAGGTGTGAGGGATGAGCATACATGATTTTAATCTCATAAAAAAACATGCAACATTAATTAGCCTAAAACAAGACAAATTAGCAAAAAAACATGAAGATATACCTTAAAAAATAGAAGTTAATCTCAAATAAAAATTCAAGGAGTTAGCACATCAAGAACACAAAGTTTTACAAATTTTAAAACAACCCTTAGTGTTTTACAGTGATGCCTACGCGCCCTTCAAAATGTATACACACCCTTAGCGGTGTGTGCATGTGGATAATAGTATGTGCACACCTTTGCTAAAAATTACAATGAGTTAAGCATGTGCATGGGCAGAGAGTTATATGTCATCCTTATTAACATGTGAATGCACCTGGCAGATAGAGGTTAAAATAGAAGCCTAGTAGATGCGTGTACATCTGGTGCATGCACGTGATTTTAATCATATACATGGACAAGAAAACTATAGGAAAACACAAAGATATTAATTTTATGTGCATGGGCATAATTATATATGCACAACCTTTTATATGCATGTGCAGGTCTGACCAAGGACTGACACATGGTACAACTAGCAATAGAACATATGCATGGAACAAAGTGCATGTGTGAACTCTTTTAGACACATGTGTATGAGTTTTAATGTGTGTACACCCTTGCACAATTTAACTATGTGTGTACCTATAGATTATGTCAAAACATGAAGCTCTGACGTATGCAACCTCAAAAAGGTCAAATTTTTCCTAATTTAACTCAAATGTAATGATAACCCATCACAATAAACCCCACAAGAGAGACTCAATGCAAATAAAGTTAGTGAAATAACATAAGGATTTGAACTTATTTCACATGTGCATGATTTGGGTTAGAAAAATTTGAGAAAAAATAGTAAAACTCATTAAAATCAAAGAGTCTATGAATCCCTCCCATAGGGCGTGCTAAATGTATACATGTATTAATTAGCTAAGCTAAGAGAATTGAAACTAACACATAATAGTTTCAAAACAAAGCTAACTACACATAGATGATCATGCTAAGAGATTAACGAGACTAAATATCAACAACATGCATAGAAATTTGAAGGAAAATCAAACTAACATGTTAATTATTATTATTACTAGAAGAATGGGGCAAGACATGGGGGTATTTTCACATAAATCAATAAGTTGTAAACCGTTAAAAAATTAAAAAGTGCTTTGAATCCTCTGAAGTTATCAGAAAATGAGTTAGATGTATAATTTATAAGAGAGTTAATCCATAAAGCCATATTTTTTCAATCAAGAGGCCATCTACGGGTCTAAGTCTAGTTAAAATTGAAAGAAAATTGGATTCTAAATTGGATAGTTAGCCTTTCCTACAGTTGAGTTGTAGTGTCCTAATTAGGTGTCTTTGTCAAAACCATACCTTCATATCATTACTTTCATTCATCCAATTCATATAACTCACATCCTTCTTGGATCTCAGTGTTGATCCCTTACATCTTAATAGTCGTGTGGGGTTAAGAATGGAGTGGGTTTATCTTGTCACCATATCACTTTCATCAAGTTTCCTAGTAAAACAAAAATACCAAATATTTCTTGAAAACCAAAGTTTTAAGTTTGCATTATTTCCTCATATACATCATGTGTGTGTGTGTGTGTGTGTGTGTGTGTGTGTGTGTGTGTGTGTGTGTGTGTGTGTGTGTGTGTGTGTGAAAAGAAAACAAAGAGATCAAGAGATCATTCAATTACATATCTACATCATCATTATCATTTGTACATGCATTCATAAAAGTATATCAAAAATATCAGAGATTCGACACATCTAAGAGTACATAGATGAAGTACTTCATAAACAAGTAAAATATTACACAAGATATCCAAGACAAAAATAAATATATGTAATAATTGAGTTTACGTGCAATGCCATCACACTCTAAGTGTGGGAAAAACACTTGCAATGAGCACAAAATCCCAAAAAAAATCGGTATATACAATGAAAGAGATCCAAAGTACTAAAGGCCTATGGCCTATACCTCTCTACAAGATCCAGAAAAAGGTGCATAGATGGGACTCATGATTCAGCTCTTATGATGGGATTGAAAGACCCTGTTCCCAAACCTATGAGAGTGACCATGAGATGATGAACTAGGTGATTTTCTAGTTGTGGCCTCACTGCAGGAATGTTCTCATCACTGCCTCCTCTCGATATTCGATATCCAGTAAGCTCGGTCCTCATCTTGGTCATAGCTCCCACTGCAATCCATGCCAGAGAAAACATGTCAGTATGCCACCCCACCATAATTGGCTTCCATGAGTCCACGAGAATCTCATCTATAGTCATACATGTGGGGTGCATAAATGTATCCACAAGAATACTATGAATAAGATCTCGCCAGCCGTCTATTATAGCTGAAAAAAAAGAAATCAATGATGAGTTAGAAAATGTTATAATATATATATATATATATATATATATATATATATTATAGTGTGTAATTCACTAAAAATTTTAGTATAAGTAGTAGGGTTAAGAGAGTAATGTTCACTTACTCAGATATCATGGCCATCAGGATGGATCTAATGGTGTTGTTGGTGCTACTGCAGGAACCCGATTAGCTACAACTTCCTTTGAGGGTACCCATTGTACCATAACATACTGCTCGTCACCCCCTCTCTCATGTGAAAGAGGCTCATCTGAATGAAGAGTCTCATCCTCAACCCTACTTTCTTTGGAATCCTCTCTACTGGCTCTCCACTTTATATCTGTCTCATCATCCCCATCCTCCTCATCACCACCCTCCTCCTTGGTAATCATCTCTGCCTAGACATCCTCCTCCTCCTCCCCACTATGTGCAGGGGAAACCTTAATATGTAGAGTATACCCCTGGCCTAGATGGATCTAGGATAGCCTATGGTATACCAATTGGGACCCCAGGTATAATGACATTACATGGGAGCTTTCCCTGCTAGGCATCTCTAGCCTCTCTAATCCCCATGTATATAATTAGAAATGTTGGGAGGGCATCAATTTAAGGTAACCAAAACTGCTGAGGAAACCTCTAAACTAGATGGAACTTCACCCGGCTGGTCCTATCCACAAACTATGTGATAATTTTTTACACCACCATAATAACAACATCGTCACCCCATAGGCCGACTATTTCCTGGTATGGATGTGAAACCATGTCATCTATAGTGAGTGTGGTGACATGATGATGGAAACCATTTAGGGGGGACATGATTTTCCATCAAACTACTCTAATATCCCTAGTATCAGCTATCCTGACACCCCTCTAATAGGAGATGATGCAATCATAGAAAAAGCTTGTCACTATTGTAAGATGACTAAGTTTATTCCCCTTTAGTCAAACAACCCTGTAAATATCATGATAGGTAGCACCGAGTATGTCAATGAACTATGCATAGATGTATCCATGTTCCTTTATACTCTAAATAATCAAGTCCAAACAATAAAGTAATTTGTCCCCACCCTTTTATACAACTAAGCGTGAAGCCAAAATGCTAATGATGGCCTTGCACAAGGAAAATATAAGACTAGAGGTAATTGGTAGTAATCTCATGTCATGCTTAGCACTAGTATCAAGTGCTAATGCATCTCCCATGTAAGAATCCCTGCACCTCTGATGTAACACTCTTAAGATTCAATTTCCTACTTATGATAGGAACCCCCATAATCCTATAGACATCCTCAAGAGTTATGGTCCACTCTCCTCTAATTCCAAGGAATTAGAAGGTTTTCTAGTCTGCATCCTAATAACTCAATATATTAGCTAACAAGTAACCAGATGGTCCAACCAAGGGTGTTTGGGATATTCTCAATATCCCAACTATGTGTAAGATTTATTTCTCAACCTATGTGAGTGAAGACAAAATGGAAGGAATCCAATCACACTCTCTAGCCCTGCTCCATCTGATATACAGAGCCTCCACTCACAAAAACTCCAAAAAGAGCAAGCTAGAAATGTCTCACACATAATAATATCATCAAAAACATCATAAAATAACACAAATACCAAAAAAAATCACCATACTTGGTCATTTCTAACCTCTACCCTGACAATTATGCAAACTTCCCTTGGTACAGAATGATGGTTGCACAATCTCCATGGTAGTTATGCAACTGCTTCTCTGCATAGAGTGGCATTTGCATGACCGTTACCTGCATAGAGTGATGGTTCTATCCTAAAAAAGGATGTTGTACCGAAAGACCCAAAAATCTCAAAAAGGACAAAAAATTACCATTTTTGACAAAATAAAATCCAAAGACACATAGATTCCCCCCATTGTGAACAATTTAACTATATAATTATTGAAAATAACCCCGCTTAGGTTAATTTTTTCATATTTTTCACATTATAGGTTAAATACAAATAAATGAAAATAACTTACCTATCTCTTAGCCACTACTCCTCCTAATGGTTGTGCTCTCATCATGTCATTGTACTATACAATTGAGATTTACTCATGCTCAAAACTGTCATAGGTTATGTACAACTCAAAAATATCTATGTGGGTGAGTGAAAATGATTTCTAGAAATAGATATTTTGGATATATATAACATGTTTTAACTCTGTTTTAAGTGTGTGTGCTTTATCGGGTTGGAGCACTGGTGTAGTATACTTCTATCCCTGCAGACATGGTAAGTCATCTTATTATTATTTTTAGTGTATTTTGTCAATTTTATGCTAAATTTGCACTTGATTACCATTTTATCTTGTAGGTGGTTAGAATATTGGATTGGCGTAACTTCAGCACATGGACGTGTCAAGTATAATTTCTAATTCTCTCATTTAGGAGCACCATAATCAGACTCTATATTTTACATCTCTTCATGGCTAAAATGCTTCTCCAAGGGGGTAATATGTATGCACCCAATTTTTCACGTGTTACATTGTTGGAGCAGTTTTAAAATCCCCAATGATTTTTAATATATTTTCTAATGGTGTTTGAATCCAATTTACCATTTACAGTATACATTTGTAGCCTATAATTCTTCCCTTAACCATTTCCATGTTTTTTGTGCTTTCTTTTATCTCTTTTGCATCTTTTTCCTTAGCTTTTATATTTAAGTTACAAAATTTCTGCAGTGGTTAAACAACCGCCATGAAAATTACACAACAGCTAGTATGCCCTCAATAGGGGTTTCATAATGGCCCCATTGGTTGTGCGATTGCTCCTCTAAGTAGACCAACAACTGCATGCATTTTTTCCTGAGTCCTCGCTGGCATATTTTGAACACATTTCAACTTCTTCAAACTTGATTTTAGCACACATTCCTTAATCAAATTGGTTTTTCTTGGGCTTGTTTGATACGTACCGACTTCCCCTTCCTTCCTTGATGACTAATTAGAGTTACCTTCCGTTTCTTTGAGAGAGGTCACATTCCTTAGTTTCCAAATGTCTTAGACCATTTCTCTATCTTTTTCCTATAAAATCCAAGCTTCTACCTCGAGCATTGGTTAAATATTTTTATTGTAAATTGCATTGTTATACTACCATAATCTTGCCAATAAATAAAAAATCAAGCCTATTTATCTTGCATATTATTCTCTTTCCTGTTTTGTACCCAAATTATCTACAAGCCAAACTTGATCCAACACTTCTACACTTATTCCTCTACATTACCCAATACTTTTCCCTAGATTCTTTTGAGCACCAAATTAGAAATGAAACTAAGGGGATAACAGATTAAATCCATCATTGGATTTTTCATAGTTCTACACTTCTAGGTTAGGAATGTAATTAGTTTCTTGAAGATTTGTTTAATTTATTTATATTTCTATTCATAATTTTATTAGATTATTCAAACCAATAACAAATTCATTGTTGTAGTTTCCATTTGTTTGCATAAAGCTTTTGGTGAAATTTTCTTCCCTGCCTATCCCCATGGGTTTGTAAGGGAAGTTTGATTAGAAGAAAGCTCCTACATTAATTTATAATCAATTGCAATTTCATTTTCAATCTATAATATTTCATTATATCCTTGATTTCTACTGGGGAATTCGTAGGGGAAGAAGAGCTTCTCAAAATCTTTTATTTCTTCCCCTATCTATGAGGTAGGAAAGAGGAAGTTTTAGATCCACAAATACAAATTGGAAAATATTTTGTTTTAATAAAGTAGGATAGATTCATTCTACACAGGAAAATAGCCACACCAGGTTATTTTTTTTAGTTCTATTAATAGTATTATAGAGGAAAATTCAACTTCTTCTATTTCTTATGTATATTTCTTTTATCTATTTCCATAAACATCCAAAATCTAAAAATATTAGATTAGTCTAATTAGATTGTTTTATTTGCTGCATCTTTATTATTCAATTGAAAAGAAAAAGAACATTAGAATAGATTTGTTTGTTTGTTAAGTTAGTTGTTTTCCTTTGTTAATTAGTTATTGGAAACATGTTGGTTTAATTAGATTGAGGAAATTAATTAAATCATTTTGGTTTAAATCGACTTCTTTCTATTTTGTTAGTTAGGAACATAGTTCAATTAGATGGAAAGTAATACAATTCCTCATGTGTTCTTAGCTAGCCTAGGTTTAAAAACCAACCTTTCCTTCAATGAATACTTTACAAGTTTATTTCTTCTCTAGTTTAATAATTTGAACATACCCCATATGACCATTCATCATCGTCAACTACCAAGTGACAATGTATATGATCCCTGAGTCCCACAGCCAAATGTATCTTATTTGTACACATACATTGACACGGGCCTTAGAATCTTGGTTTTATGATCTACACCACTTTCACCCACCGTTATCTCACAATTGACAGTCCTGAATGAATAATGCGTCAAGGTTTACAATTTTTTGCGGAACTAGTTTGGACGAGACTATTTACCACAATCCACTCACTTGCCCTAATCGTACGTTTTCTCTTTCACTTCCATGACCTTGTCTGTAAATTTCTATGAGGAAAACACGTGATAATTCCCATGCCTTCCACAACCCATCAAGATAATTTTCTACGAGTCAGATATTGACTGCCATTTATGTAATACCATAATTTTAAATCTTTCCATCTCACCCATGCAGGTAAGATAATTATTTTCTACCTTAGACAAGTAGATCCCATTAGTTCCCATACATGACATCAAATTACGTTGATCTTTCCTTATTCTTATTTTTCCCATTTTCCTTAGATAGATTCCATATAGCCATATATCTATTCCATTATGGCTATCCCAGTATGACCTGGGGGGTTGTGTGTGTCTAAAGGTAACACATTGATTTTCAGGTGTAAAGAAACCCATTGTGGATAGTCAATACGGATGATGAAATTGGTTAAGAGAAGGTGTTGCAACTCCTCTTTGACAAGGAGGGTGATATGAGGATGCATGCAGTGAATCTTCTACTTAATTGACATAACATTGGGGATGGTAATGATGTTGTGAATGATGATATAAGGATGAAGACTTGACATATCAGCATAAGACCATACAAAGGATTGACTATACTTAGAGAGGAAGGCGATGAAAGACTCAAGATCTTAAGGATAAAGGGATTTACTCACTTTCAAGATGTGGTAATTTTGTAGAGTCCCAATGTTAATGATGATGGTGGATTCATTGAGAAGAGTGGAGGTGTCTAGAGGTAAGGAATTAAAAATATAGGAATCCTCTACCCCTATATAGGAAAGAATGAAATCATTGTCAATGTACTGAAGAATGTCAATGGTAGGGGAATCCTCCTCTACCATTTTGGTAAATCTAAGAGGAAAGGACATAGATTCACCTTCACACTAATAAGTGAGTGGTCCCAAAGTGATCATGGAGATTGAAAAAATATAGAAGAAATGGACATGGTATCATCTGTATCTATGGGTTCATTGGATGAGGGGTCAATGTTCATGGGAGATGAAGATGGAGAAGGTGTGAGAGAGTTTGTGGATTGTTCTTTAAACCCTAACCTAAAATTTTCACAAGGATTATGAGATTTTTCAATGATAAGATCATTCATTCATTATTCATAATGCTCCATACTTAGGCCTTTCCACACATAACAATGGAGGTAAGGTTAGGTAAATGATTTTTTATAGAGGAAATAAAAGTTGTTGGTGTAAGGTTTGGTGTGAGGTTGAGTGTCAATGTGAGAAAAAGGGTGGTTGATACCACCATAGATGAGATTAGTTTGAAGATGAGGTAGTCCAAAATAAATGATATCAATGATATTAGGTTGATACATAGGTACTTTATCGGGTCTACTAAGTCGATTAGGCATATGAAGAACATTGACACACTGAGGAGTTGGTATTACCCAAATGAAAGGAACTACATCACATTATCGATAGAATAGAACTTAGATGCAGGGATAGATGAGCTAGTAGATGTGTTAGATGAATATTGTTTGGGGAAAATAAGATCATTTGGGAGATAAGTCATGTGATATGATTTGAAGGGTGGAATGTTTGCGAGGAGTGTTAGGATTTTTCCTTCGTGCTCATATTTGATGTAACAACGGAGAGTAGAGGGATTAGAAGGAGAGTAATAGATTATAGTGGAACTACCCCTAAAAAATGTAGAAATATTCATAAAGTATTTTTTTACTGATCTGTAAACTCTCTACATTGGAATCATTCATAGGCTCACAATTAAACACTTATGTTCTAATTTTGATTAGAAAATTACAAAGATAGCTAGTGAATGAATTTTCTTATGCTTAGAATCAATAATTACAGGAAAGGAAAGAATATAAACTCATAAAAACCAACAATTTTTATCCTGGAAACCTCTGGAGGAGGAAAACCAGTTAGGAAGAGAAAATTATCTTTATCCCAACTTTTTAATGGCCAATTTAAATAAGTAGAAAATTTACAATAAATATAAAAGAGAAGTAGATAATATCTCACACTTCCTCCCAATTACTTGATTTATCTACCTCAAAACTCCTTTATTCTACAAACACAATTATAGCACTAAGAATTCATTGCTCACTTTATTTCATGCTTCGATAATAAAAAAATCTCATTCCTACATGTATTTATATCCTTTCTCTGTCACGTCCTCTTTTGTATTGAGAATGAGAAAGGTCATGGAGTAGAAGAGACATGGAAAACCTTACCAATTCTGGGACTATTTGTTTTGAATTTTATTTTTTGATCTGAAAGTGTAAGGACCGCTGCCTAATACAGACCGAAGGTCACAAGACCACCACCCTGGCTAGGCAGTGGTTATAGGACTACCACTCGGGTTGGGAAGATGTTCTCTAATTTTTTCCCTACATAGAGCGGAGGTTCTGTTAATATAAAGAAAAAACCTTTGTTTCTTCATTTTCCTTCTTTGGTGCTAGCTTATCTGATAAATTAGAGTCATTTTGGATCCCTATGGATCATACCTCTCCTGCTTAGGAGGTTTTTTGTCCCACAAAATATTATTAGGGGAGTAGATGAGGAAATAATTCCCTCACTTGCTCCTTCAAGTACCACCAGACCTACCTTGGTGTCTTTCCTTTCAGTCCAACCTGACAAGACCCCTGTGGACCTCTCCTAGTCTCTCTGACCTTCTACTGTAGCACTACATCATCCTCCAATTCTCCTCATGAGTCCAATACACAATATTGAATGGAAGGTAGAAACTATAGTGCTTCATCTTCATCTAGCGTGAATGGCTCATATAGGTGTAATTTCTCACAATTTACTACCAAGTACATCCTCATAAATGATGATAGATCAAGGTGAAAGGCATTTTCTCCAACCTTCTCCAATATGGTGAAGGGTACATACCAGAGTGGCTTGAGATTCCATGTTTGACCTTGTAGTTTCTCCTTGCTCAAGTAAAGCCAAACTATATCTCCTACATGAAGCTTATGTTCTCTCCTATGTTGATTGTGCCTAGCCTTGTACTTGGCTTGAAATTTCTCTAACTGTTATTTGAATTTGAGATGGATTTTCTAGATCCTCTTAATGATTTTTTTTTCTCTAGTCACCTCTATGTCTCGTGTGTCATCCTCATGTTGCTGCCCAATTGCTATGTCCAACAGATTTCTAGGTAGATATCCCAAGCACGATTTAAATGGTGACTTCATAGTGGACATGTGTACTGACCAATAATAGGAATACTAAATGTAGGCTAAGGAGTCATTCAAAGTCCTTGGGTATTTGTTATTATACCCTCTGATCAACTGTACCAAAGTCTTTTTCACCACCTTTGTCTATCCATTTGTCTGTGGATTGCAAGTTGTGGTCCTATGTAACTCAGTATTCATCTTGTCCCACAAAGTAGTCCAAAAATTCCCCAAGTACCTAGAATCCCTATTAGAAATAATAGACTTTGGCAAACCAAAATGCACCCATACATTAGCAAAGAAAAGATATGCTACCTTATGTTCTTTTACTATCTTTTTACATGCCATAAGAATACACATATTACTGAATCTATCAACATCAACATATAGATAGTCATGGCCATGTTTAGACATAGGTAATCCTCCTACAAAATCCATGGGAATGTCCTCCCATGGACGATTAGGTACTGTCAAAGGCATATACAAACCCTCCTTCCTAGTCTTATGCTTGCTGGTACAACAAAGTTTACATCCACGTATAAATTTTGATACTTCTTCTTACATATTGGGCCAATACATGTACCTTTCCAAATGGGATAGGGTCTTACCAACACCAAAATGTCCCACTAATTTTGAGGTATATGATTCCCTCATCAATAGAATTCTTTATTATTTAGGCACACAAATATTCCCTTATTGGTAGAGCAGCCCGTACTTCAGATAAAAAATTCAATCCCCATCCTTTCAGCCCCTTGGGACTGCAACTGCTGAAATGTCTCCCAAAATTCTATGTCCTAGGCATATGCCTCTTCGTAATCTTCCTTTGTGAAGAGATCGATCTGAGAGATTGTGGCTGAACAAGAGAACTTACCCTGTGTGGGTAGCCTAGAAAACATGTCTGCCACCAAGTTTGTAATACCCTTCTTGTATTTGATCACCAAATGGAACTGCTGAAGGAACCCCTTCCATTTCTAGTTCCTTGCTTCCTACAATTTAGACTATGCTTGTAAATACCAGAGAGGTTTGTGGTCAGTGTGCATAATAGTTTCTTTAACCAAAAAATAATACTTCCATTTTTTAATTTCTTGAACTAGTGCATACATCTCCTTATCATATATTGAATATCCTTTAACTACTGAAGTAAAAGTTTCAGAATCATAGCATATGGGTTTACCTCCCTAAAGTAACACTACACCCATGGCGTAATGACTGAAATCTATCTCTACTTAAAAGGTATGCTGAAAATTAGGAAGAGCAAGTATTGGAGCATGACTAATCTTGTATTTTAATAACTCTATGTATTTTTCTTGTTCCTTACCCCAGTCAAAACCATTACTCTTTGTGGAAACTATGTGTATAGGTGTTGAAATCACAAAGAAACCTGGAATGAACTTCTACATGTATTGTACTGATCCCACAAAACTTCTAGTCTATGTGGCTCCTATTGGTTTTGGCCAACTAGTGATCGATTCCACCTTCTTTGGATCCACTCGTAGATCAAGATAGACAAGTGATTTTCTAGAAAACTCACATTTCTTCATATTACAAAGGATTTGTTTCTCCCTAAGAACTTACAATACTTACTACAAATGAGTTAGATGTTCTTCCCATGTGGCACTAAAAATCAAGATATCATCCACATAAACAATGATACATTAATCAATGAAATCCTGCAATACATCATTCACGAATCTCATAAATGTAGAGGGTGCATTACATGAACCAAATAGAATTACCAACCACTCATACAAACCTTGTTTTTTCTTGAAGGTAGTTTTCCATATATCCTCCTCCTTCATTCTAACTTGGTGATAACCTAACTTGAGATCTAATAGCATGAATAGTTTGGCATGCTAAAGTTGGTCCAAGATATCATCTATGTGAGGAAGTGGATATCTATTCTTGATGGTGATCATGTTCAAAGCATGGTAGTTGATGCACACTATTCAAGAACCATCCTTCTTCAGAACAATCACAATAAGAGAACTACATGGAGAGGTTCTCAGATGTATCACCCCCTGGTCTAGTAGTTCTTGGAATTGTTTCTTTACTTAAGTACTCTCTAGTAAGGATTTCCTATATAGCCCAATGTTTGGTAGAGGGGAATCTGACAACATCTGAATCTCATGCTCTACTTCTCGCTTTGGTGGTAACCCACTGAGAGCCTGAAAAGCTTCTTGAAAATAATAAATAATACTATCCAAATCCTATTTTCCCTAGTTATAAATCTCTAAAACTTATACCCCATCTTGTTTATTCTTTAACAAAAGTAAATAAAAATGATTATGATTTTCCTGAATAAGTTATTTTTCTTAGTTAGCACTCACCATAGTAACATGTGTCTTGTGCTAGTGTGCTCAGAGGTTGTAGTTGTTCCCATCCTTGACCCATTTTTATTTTTTTTCCCTTCTCATAAATATAGCATCCATAATATACAAGGACTCTAGAAAACAACATCAAAAGCATCAAGTGGAATAACATCAGCTTCCAATATATCAATATATTAGGAATTTATCCCAAACTTGATCTTACTTCTTTTTGTTACCTGAATTTCAACACCCTTCTTCACCCAACCCAAAGGATAAGGGTGTGGATGCTCGTAAGTCTCAAGACCAAGATTCTTTACAACTTCTTCATAAATCAAGTTAGACATAGAAATAGTATCAACTAAAGCATTTACCTTAGTTCTCTTGATCTGGATTTTGATCTGGAATAGTCTACTCATCTCATCTTCCTATTTGTCCATGTTGGTGGACGTGCATCCAAGCCTCTCATCTACATTAGAGTCATATTTGATTTCTACCCCCCCCTTCTATTTTTTCAAATGTCATGGACTTCTTTGAGTCCTTGGTTCAATTCTTTGAATGTAACTCCGGATGAAAATTCCAACATGTAGTGTCAGTATGACCATTGATATCACAGTTCTTGCAAAAATTCTTGGGATCTTTACAAGTATTTAAACTAGTGGCAACTTGTTTACCTTTCCCTTTCCACTTACCTTTGTTAGTTGTTTTCCAATGTTCTTTATTCTTCTGATTTGTCAAATACTTTGCCCTTGTATTTGCTTCTCCTTGCTTATTTTCATCATCTATATAGTATGCTTGCACACACGCCTCATTGAGATATTTGGGCTTCATGGAGATGACTTTTCTTCGAAGGTGAGTGTGAAGTCCTCCCAAGTACTTTGTTAGAATATCCTCATCCCCAAGTCCATATTTAGAAACATAGCCTACCTCCAAAAATATATAGTATAGTCCCACACACTTTGACCACTGCCTTGTCTAAAATACTTCCATTTAATCATTTAGTCAGCCTTGTGGCTAATAGGATAAAATTTAGCTCTAAGTATTTCCTTAAATTCTTGCCAAAATTTCACAATAGGATGTTTCTTATTGTCAGAAGTGGCTAGATGGGTTTCCCACCAAACTAGAGCATGTCCCTCCATTTTGAGACGTGCAAAGGTGATCCTTTGTGCCTCATTGATGTTACAGATCCTAAAGTAAACTTCTCATTGTTTTAACCATTTATCAAGAAAATCTGAATCTACTTGTCCTTCAAATATTTTAATTTCAACTTTCATCTCAACTTTAAAAGGAGCATGATCACAGTTTACCTTTTCTCTTGCATTTGAAGTATCTTCTTCATGATTTTCTCCATAATATTCCTCAAGGTGGCTCCTCCTTATTCCAAAATGTTCAGCTAATCCTAGAACCATTGAGTCCTCAGAGTCTTTCTTAACATAAGCCATATTTTGCAAATATACAGTTCTTCTTGTCTTCTAAATATCCTATCCATCATGGTTTCCACATCTCAATTCTATGGACCAAGATTTCTTCCTCCATTTGTCCCCAAATTCTCTATTTCCACTTCCTTGTAGAAATATTTGGATCTCAAGGTAAAGTCTCTTCACCTTTGGATCATGTCACTATCATACAAACCCAAGGATGAATACCAAAGTCCTTGATACTTGTTAGCTCTGATACCAAAATGATCTATAAATTCTCCACTTTGGAATCATTCACATGATCATAATTAAACATTGATATTCTAATTTCAATTAGAAAATGGAAGAGATAGCTAGTGAATGAATTTTTTTATACTTAGAATCAACAACTACAGGAAAGGAAAGAATCTAAACTCATGAACAACAACAATTATTATCCTAGAAACCTCCAAAGGAGGAAAACCAGTTAGGAAGGGTAAATTATTTTTCTTCCCACTTTTTATGGGCCAATTCAAATAAGAAGTACATAATTTACAATAAGCATGAAAGAGAAGTAGATAATATCTCAGAATTCCTCCCAGTTACTTGCTTGCTCTGCCTCAACACTCCTTTCTTCTACAAACATAATTACACCACTAAAAATTCCTTGCTCACTTGATTTCATGTTTTGATAATAAAAAAATCCTTCCTAAATGTATTTATAGCCTTTATAATGTCCTCCCATGCATTGGAGGATGGGAAAGGTCATGGAGGAGAAGAGACATGGAAAAACTTTCCAATTCTGGGACTGTTCATTTTGAATTTTATTTTTCTATTTGAAAGTGTCAAGACTGTTGCCCAATGCAGACCGAAGGTCACAAGAATATCACCCTAGCTGGGTGGTGGTTACAGAACTGTCGCTTGGGTTGGGCAGTGGTTCTATAACCGCCACTCTAGATAGAGAAGTGGTTCTACTAATATAAATACAGAACCTTATTTTCTTCATTTTCCTTCTTTGGTACTGGTTGATCTGATTATGTAGAGTCATATTCAATCACTATGGATCAGTTACTAACTTGGAAGGTTGGATGGTAAGAATAACTGTACCCAAAGTGGCGGCCTAAACATCATTAAAAGTGTTAAGGACCATTAGATATTGAGAAATAAAAGACTTGGGAAGTTTGAGTTGATAAAAGGTATGAGATGATATAATATTAATATTTTCTCCATTTTCTATCATTGAATATCAGATGAATGTATCGTTGATGAAAATAGTGATGAAAATGGGGAGATCATGGTCTTCATGTGAAATGTTAGGAATTATGGATTCATTGAAAGAAATGGCGGCCAAGGTTGTGAGTGATCCAATGAGGGCTGAGAAAGGTTGGATCTTATCAATAGTAATAGGGATGCACTCTAAAGCATCGATGAGAACTTGTCTATGAATGGGGGAGCTTTGGATGAGTTCAAAAAGTGACATCTTGACTGGGGCTTGATGGATATTCTTCACAATAATTTTCTTGATGGTAGAGGATTATTGGGTATGTGGGGATTCTAAGATATATACCTTGGATTTTGAAGAAGAAGATGGATTAGGATCTCTAGATGGAGTGGTGATGAAAAATTTGGTCTTAGATTGAGTAAGCAGTTGAGAATTTTTTTGATAAGAACATGTGGTGATACGAATGGTGTCAATAAATAGAGGGGGATCTCCTTTAGGAGAATTATTTCTTGGAGGAGGAATCAAAACAAAGGTTTTAGATGATGATGACAATTTTGAAGCATTGGATGATGAATATTTGATCAAAGGATGGCGATTGGATTTGGATGCACTAGTAGAAGGAAGGGGATGGAATTAATCAATGATAGGATCATTCTCTCATATATGATTATGGATGATGGTTTGAAAATAACTAAAATTTTATAGGGGTATGATGATAAGAGAAAATGACATTAGGATAGATCCATGTGGGTTTCTTTCCATGTGAATCAAAATATTTGATGATAGGAAGAGTGATGGAAGATTCTTGAATAATTCATTGAAGGAGATCTGAATAATATCAGATACAATTTTTTGATGAGGGGGTTATATGGGTTGAAAATGAATTGGATTTTAGGACAATTGATGAAGGTAAGAGTGGTGTTTTAATTTTATGGGGTTTTGTGGGTGCTTTCAATTCTGATTTGATCTTTCAAGAAGAGGAGATGGATGGTTGTGATTTTGTTTTAGATTTTGGAGAAAGAATAGGTGGTCTTGGTTAATATTTAATGATGATAGGGCTTCTAAATGAAGGAGAAGTTCCCAAAATAAATGGATGCATCCCTAAGATTGATGATGAGGAACTAGATGGCCTAGATTGATGGGATTTTGAAGGAGGTAAATCCAATTTTTTGTGTGGGTGAGTGAGGGATTTTTGAAGAAGAAGGTGAAGGTTTTTATATATTTGTTGTGAATATTTACCCTTAGCAAGAATAAAAATTATCTTTATAGGGGGATGGTCCTTAGAAATAGTATTGGATGAGTTAAATGAATATTTTGGAATATGGGAGGGGATGTTTAGATAAGAAGTTAGTTGAGATGGGTAGGAACCATAAATTTTGTAGAGTCCATAGGTGTTGATGTGGGTTATGTGGATGAATTGGGAATGTCATTCATGATTACATGGGGGGATAAGTGTGCTTAAAAATTTTAGATGTTGATATGAGAATGGCTATAGGTATAAATGTGGTGATGGGTAAAGGAATTGAAGGGGAGATAGGTAAAGGGATATATGAGGAGGATGTTGTGGAGGGGATAGGTATGAGTGGGGAGATACATGTAATGGATGTTGGTGGGTATAGGTGATGTATGTATAATGGATGTAGAGATTAGTATGGATAAAGGTAAGATTGTAGAAGAATTTGAAATAGACATGGATGAAGGAATGGTAGGCATAGGTGATGATTTTAAATCTTGACTTAGGGTGTTGATTATATGGGAATTGGGTTCTTGAGATGTAGGAGGATTTTGATTATTTGGTGGATGGTTGGGGAAAGGTTGTTTGAACATATCAAGAGGTAGAATGGGATTATCTAATTTAAGGTCACCATGATCTATGAGCCATTGTACATGATATTTAAAGGTGTGATAATTCTCAATGTTATGACCAAAAAATTAATTATATTTACAATAGTTCTCCTCATAATACCATGCGGGTTTCGGTCATGAGTATTCAATAGTTTAGATATGAGGAAGTTCAATGAGATTTATAACCACTAATGTTTTGAAATTATAATTGTAGGATTTCCTTAGATGGATATAGTTGAGTGTTGGTCGAGGAGACCTTTGCGGAGGCTCAGTGTGGGATGTGGATGTAGAGGAAGATTTGAGTATGATAACAATAGAAGTGGTTGGATATTTGTCCCCATGGGTAGATGACTTAGTGAATTCTGGTTTGAGTTTATTGGATTAGAGTTTTAGTTGGCCTTTCTCAAGGGTGCAGAGTTAAAGTTTACTAGCCATGGTGAATTCCTCTTCAAAAGTTTGGAATGATTAGATATAAAGAGTGGAGTGAATATGCTTCACACAATACCATGAAAAGAGTTGGATTAGTTAAGTATGTTGAAGGGATAAAGATAACTAATTGATTATTATACGCCATCTAGAGACAAATTATACAATAGATTCATCATCAAATTATCTAATAGCATAGATATCTGTAATGATGATTTTACATGCAATTTTGATAGAAGCGTTCCCTAGGAATAGTTTCATGAGTTGAGTGAAGGAGAATAGAGAATGTTTAGGGATGACGTTATACCATTCCTGAGTGGGTACCACCAACTAAATAGGAAGGGTATAAAGCATAAGATATTGGTCATGAGAAATAAGGTAATATGCATGCCTAAAGGCATGAAGGTACTGTTGTGGATCCTCCTTATTGTTAACCTTGTAAATTTTTGGGAGATCCTAGTCTGGTGGATAGGATTTTATGGGAAATTATAGATTGATGGGATCATTACACATCTGTTCATAAGAGAAGGTGGTTTTAGACCCTAAAGTATCAGCTTCAATATTGGCCATTATAAATAGAAAAGCATGAAGAAGGTCATTAGATGTGTGAGGATTAGGAACAGAGGGATGAGATTTTGGGATATAAGAAGTGGATGGGTGAGGTTATGGATGAGATTGATATTGCTATGGATAAGTGGGTGTTTAAGGAGGTGGTTGATAAGGTGGAGGATTTTTGAAGGGATGTGATTAAATGGGTTGAGAAATAGGATGTTGTTGAGAGGTAGGGATATAATTGGACGGATAATTCTGTATTTATTTATTTATTGAGTGATGGGTATTTTGGGTTGACCTTGCACGGTGTGAGTGGGGATATAATTATAGAGTGGTTGAGATGCTTAAGTAGATTGATTAGGGAAGGCATAGTGCAAGGAAATTATAAGGGAAGGTTAGTGAGTTTACATAGATTATGAAGCATGAGGTTATGAGGTGATGAAGTTTTCATGGACATGAGACGTAGATATGGGGACTAAAGTTTGATCATGATTTTTAGGTGGTGGAAGTAGTAAATCAGACTCTTACAATGTTTGGGTAGGTGTGCTAATGATGATAGTTGATGAATAATTGATGGGGACAAAGGATTTGGGTGTGGTGTTGATACGAGTAATATTTGTAGAGATGGGAACTACCAGTTGAGTAGATTGGTCAGTTTGGGGGATTATAGAGGAATATTGATGGGATCCAATCTCACGATGTGCCATAACAAGCTCATTCATGGATCTTGGAAAGAACCAAAAAATTCGTGATGTGAGGACTTGGGTAGACTCGTGATGTGAATGATTGGCATAAATTTGTTGAAGATGGGGTCCCTCGATGGGTATTTCAGTATATTTATGAAGAAGATAGTCATGCAAAACAACAAGATTGGCATCAAGGATCTCTTGGAATTCCAAACATCCGTGAGGAATGGTAGGAGGTCCAAAAGTGTCTAAGGATACGATAAATGGGGATTTATCCAATCTAGAAGGAATGAGAACAAAGGGATTATTGTCAAAATGGGGGTTATTTTGGAAAAAATTGGATTTATGGAGAGGAGGAATGGAAACAGTGGGTTGGGAAATTATAAAAGAAGTGACCAAGGGAGTGGAAGAGATAATAGAAATATTTGAAGTCTATTGTGAAGCAATTTTAGACTTAGGAATGTTATTGGATGACATGGATTGTTCCCTTTTCCTTGCTTGACAATGTGTAATAATGGGAATGAAATAAGAGTTTATGCAGATTTTTAATATTTTAAACAAGTCATGCAACAAATTTTTAATTATCTTGATTATTAGAAGAATGTGAGAAAGAAAAGAAAGTGGGCTCAAAGGGGAACCTATGAAATGGAAAAACTATGGATGGTTTTAGGTTGTTATGGTTGAAATCCTTGATATACCCAAAGGCACGTGAGGTTCAAATCTGTGATGACTACTAGAACATATCCTAATATCAAGGCTTACCCCCACAATTCATGCACCGCAGCGATAAGGGTGTCAGGTGCCTAAAACATATACCGATAGTCACAAAATTTATAACACGACCAGACCACCACGGATGATTTCCTATTGGGTGGTGAAATCCCAATAGTTCCACTTGGGAAAAGATGTGTAGGTTGATATGTACATCTTGGATGTGTGGAAGAAGTGAATGCAAAGAATTGACCTCCTAATTAAACTGTGTTTTCAAGAAATAATGAAGAGGTTATTTTTAAGTCCAAAAGCAAAATGCATGATTAGATGAGATCAAATGGAAAAAGAAGGGAAAGATGGTTCAAAAGGAATAAATATGGAAAAATGAAGAATACTTGGATAACAATATTTTTCCTTTTTATTTAATTTTTAATTTAAAAAGCACATTGTTGATCCAAGCAAGCAATCCACAATGTACGTAAGAAAATAAAGCTCCTACCTATGAAGTGAGTAGAAAGAGAGGAATGGAAGATGAAATTGGAAATGAAAAAAATAAAATAACTCACCAAAGAAGGGTGGGTCCCACTAGGCATGCCATAATGTTCAACTGATTTTTTGTTCCTATTCCAGATTAGTGAAATAGTAAAAAAGAAAACAAGAAACTCCAATAATAAGAGGGTTTAAATCTACCTCTAGATGAGATGACAATGGATACAGGTGTAGAAGATCTTCCTTATAGTGAGCTTGGTATCCTACATAACAAAGATAAAATAAACATGAAAATGGATTAGTAGATATGATAGTGGGTTTCTTGACAAAGTGAGACCTGAGAAGTGAAAACTTCCTAGGATGGATGTTAACCCAATATTTGATAAAAGATAGATAAAATAATGATGGATAAGTGATAACAAAATCTGATCTAGAAAAGAGAATTTTAAATATACTAGAAAATATAAGATGCATATCTGATTATAGAAAATTCTAATCTAAACCAAACTTGAGTGGTTTGATGGTGACCCAAGACTGTTAGGCATAGTTGATGATGACTGGGAAAGTATAAATCAAAAATTAATGAAGAAAAGATAAATTTGGAGGAATATGTTCTGAAGTTGATATGAAATTGGAGATGATGTTGAGATTTTGTAAGAAATATGGATCTAATGATAATAGAAAGGATGTAATAAAATTGATGAAAATGAGAATTGTAGATAGGGTCAAATTTTCCCAATCGATGGAGACTAGATGTGATGAACATGAAATTTGAAGCTGCATGTGTACAAAATGGAAAGATTGGTAGACAGTGGGGAATTAAGGGATCATGAAATAAGTAACTAGTAGAATGGATGATAAAAATTCAAAAAAATGTGAATCAGGTCAATGGCGACTGGATAGGGTCGGCGGTGAATGGGAGAGATCTAGGTTTTTATGGTTTAGGATGGATGAAAATGATGATCTGCAAAAAGATATGGAAGATGAATGATGAAAGGGTAGAGCTATGAGATGGAAGATGATCCTGCAAGATAGATGATTCCTAACGATAGGATTGAAATGGGTGATCTAAGCATACAAGAGAATGATGCCAAGCAAAGAGAGAACTTAAAATCTCTAAAGATGAGGCACAAGATCTCCAAAGTAGCTCCAAGTTGGTGATAGAATCTACAAAGAAGAGTAAGAAATGATGCCAATATCACAAGAAAGCCTAAAGTCTCAAAAATTACATCTTGATGAGAGGATGGGTATGGTTATATTTATAAGGTTGATGACAACCTAGATGGGTTGCTAAAAATTGTGGCGGTCTATTGATTTAAACAATGGAAGATTTATTAGCTCAAGATAATGAGACCATGTGAGGTGGGATTAAGGGTTCGGGTGGTAAATATGGGTTAGGGTTTCCTTGGGGAGATAAAAAGTGGTTGATAGATATGAAATTATTAAATGAAGGTAGATGGGAGCCTAGCGATGGTAAATAGGATGTTTAGGGAGGATAAAAGGATTAGATAAGGTTTAGGAATAATTAATGGTGGTTACAAATTAATTAAATGGTAATAAGGATGAATTAGGGGAAATAAAATAAATTATGGGGTAATATAGGAAAGTGGGAAATTTGAATAAATGGTATTTAGGATGAAAAGGGGAAATTTGAATGAGAAGAGAGATATGCATGTGTGGAAATGATAACGATGGAGAGCAGATGTGGGATGAAGAACAAGGGATACCAAAAATTGGTATCTAAAAGTTTTTTAACAACATTAGATATATATATGTAGCAAAGGATAAGGAAGAAACATTCTAATTAAATATTTTTAGGTTTAAAACAAGAGATCTTGGTGTTCAAATCTATGATTGTAGTCATTTCAAATTTTTTCAAGGGAAATTTGCTGCCAAATTTCCCTCTCATATCTACGGATGATATGATTACCGTTGAAATAAGTAAAATTTTACTTAACATAGGCATAAAATAGAATGACAACCGCTTGTAGATATTTGGACCTATTTCATGTCAATATTTTTTCTCTTTTTACATATGTGAGATTAACACAATTATTGGATCTAGCCGGTTAATTTTTTAAAATTGAATAATTTGATGGGTTTTTTGGTACCTTATGTTTTTTATCATCAACTATAGATTCCAATTTTGAATAATAACGTAAGAATGCCAGAGTTAATTCTTACTATTTTGATCAAGTTGGAAAAATAAAAATATTTAAGGATATTTTTTGAAGGAATGTAACCAAACTTCATCTAGGCAATCCAAAAGAGTGAAGAACCATATAAACCCTTAACTATAAACTCTTAGGTGGTGGGTGGATATTTTCAAATAGTTCAACAATATCATATCCTTAGTCTATACCAAAATTGAGAGGAGGTCAATGCTACATGTTGACACATGCAACTAATTTTGTTTTTTGATTCATATTTTTTTCACTCTATATATGTGATGATCTACCCCAGTGCTGATGATTTAAAGTGGATGGATAATCTTAAAAAAGGAAGCATATAATTAGGCTAAAAAATTTAAACATGATAACATGTTCTCATTTTAGCTTATCAAGCTATAGTTAGTTTTAGTTTATTTTCAAATTCAGCTTAGTTTCTATTAAAATAAGTCTCCAAAGTTACACACAGAGCACGAGGTTGTGTCCCACAAATCTATAAAATTAGATTATTAAATTGTAAAATATATCTTGACAAGTTAGTGGATTAGTGCACTGAAATATTTTGGAGCTTCCAATTGTTAATTCCTATCTTGATGCCTCTTAAAAATAAAAATAAGATTTTGAAAACTCTTTAAAACATTAACATTAACCTATTTAAGGTAGGTATTGATGCTGCAACATGGCCTTTATTTTATATTAGAAGAAATGTTTTTTATTATTTTAGGAACTTAAGATTATATATATATATATATATATATATATATATATATATATATATATATATATATATGTATGTATGTATGTATGTATGTATGTATATATATCTATTAATGAATGATTTTTTTCAAAGCATATAACACTTATTTCACTAAATCGGGACTTATTCCAGTCTGAGTAGCTAAAAATATAGCCAATATTGGAATCCAGAATCACATATATTGGAATCCAAAATCACCTATATTGGAATTTTATGTACTTTAAAGACCCATATATTGGAATCTTGAAAATCAATTATTGGAATCCATTATACGGGATAGCATCTGCTAGACATTATTTATGATTTTTATTTACAGAACATGTTTTTATTTTATAAGGGCTAACGGGTGCCAACCATTATTTATGTTATGTTATTTCTGTTATTCTATACGATCTAGCTGACGCTAAGCATTATTTATGACATGTTATGTACAAACATGTTTCTGATTTATACGGGATAACAAAGATATTCTCTTGTCCTTCAATGGTTATAAAAGAAAGCCAAAACAGGGTGTTAAATTTGACGCCCGTTTAGACTTATTTTATCATTTTTATACAGGATAGCAGCCGCTAGTCTAATGAATTTCAAGAGATGTGAGACACTTTTGGGTTCATTTACTATGATGTGATTTAACCTCACTGTAACTAGAGGATGACTGAGATATTATGAAGAAACTAGTATAAGGCATCAATCCAAACTATGAGAATACAATTAAATGTAATCCATCTTTTGATGCACATGGTAGTGGTGGGAACCACCATCTTCTTCATCTAGCCCGATGATATGCAATGGTGGTAGGAAAAATTCTAGATCTTCATTATCCTACTATTCAAGCTCCCTGTATCTCACTCTGTCGGACGCCATCACTTTCACCCCTAACTCAAGAAATGGGAAAAGTAAGGAAATCCTCACATGTCTAGAGTAAATCTTAAGGGTTTGCAGATACCCAAATTTCCCTACCAATAAAAATATCAAAATGAATATAAAAAATCAAGATTTGATAGCTTTTTTTGAAATGAAATCAAATAAATCTTTATAGTAAATGAGGAAACTTAAAAGGAAATGAGAATCGTTGCTTTCAAGTGAAACACAATTTATCCTATCAACACTAAAAACCCTACAAAACTTGAACTAAAAATAAGTAAAATAATCCATAGAAAGATCTTCGAAGATCTTCTTCGTCTAGCTCGATGATATAAGGCGGTGGGAGAAGAAATTTTAGATCTTCATTACCCTCCTATTAAAGATCTCCACATCTCACTCTTTCCAATGCAATCAATGTCGTCCCTAGCTCAAGAAAAGGGAAAAGAAGTGAAATCCTCACGCGTCTAGAGTAAAGTTATCGTTGGTTATTGCAGTAAAACAATACAAATAAAAATAAGAATAATTATGCTCGCGTAAACTTCTTGTCAAGGTTTTTTAGTTAATATTTTTTTAGGGTTTAGAGAGTTTGATGGATCCCTATTCTCTTTGCCACAATTCTTAATCTATTTAGGGTTACCGTCCTGTCGACTCTTCATATTTTATTTAGATTTAAATGAATTTAAATAGTAAATTAGTATTACAAATAAAATTAAACAAATGTGTTCGTTAAAGTGAATACTTGTTGAACGTAATCAACAATAGATAATATTTTTTAATAGTGACTATGTATGAAATTATAGAGGAAATTGATCTCTATATGCATGTTCAGAAAGGAACTCTTATGAGAACATTTTTCTTAGAAAAAAGAAAGATACCCACGTAAGTCCTTTATAGTGCATCTATGTATGTGCTGCATATTTTCGTAAAACTTAATTTTAAAATCTAGTTCTTTTATTATGGCATTATTATTGTTGGAGGAACCATATTATAACTCATATAATAGGTAAATATCCTTCCATGTCACATTCCTTCAATAATCATATATTTGAAACTTGTACTTCTCACCATAGAGAGAAAATCAAATAATAATTGACTTTATAGTACTTGCAGCTTTCATATGATTTAATAAGAAGCATGTTAGAGCCAAAGCAATTTTGGTCTCCATTGAAGCAATACTGAACTAAATGTGAGATAAACTCTTTATGTTAAGCGAAAATAAGTAAAAGGTGAAAATAAGTAAAAGACTTCATAGCAAGAAGGAAAGATGCCTTCTTCTAAGTCTTCCTTGCTTCAATTTAAAAAAATAAAAAAGGTTACCTTGGAATGGACCATTCCACTCATAGAGTATTTTTTTTAATATTAGGTAAAATAGGGTTGAAGGGACCCTACCCTGTGCATAACGAAGCTCCCAAATAGAATAGATATTCAATACCAAACCATACAAAAATATAGTATGACCTAAAAAGAATCAAAACCAATAGCTAGTATAATAAACTAACAACAATAAAAATACATAACTAAAAACACTAAACAACAACCTAACGAAAACCACTAGTTTTTAATTTTCTCTAAGTTTTCCAACAGAGTGGCCAATTCCTTAGCCAGTGATTCAATGTTAGTGCCCAAAGTGCTTACATTAGCTTCAAATAGTTCCATTTTCCTCTTCTTCAATGTCCCCTATTCTTCACGTTTTCTATAGGCATAAGCCAGTTGTATGAGACTTTGAAGGTGATGTAAAGTTCACTTGACAATGAGTATACTCCACTCAATGAATTTCTGAAGCATAGACTTAAGTTGATCCACATCACTATTTAAATTCTTACAATTTTATTTTAGAACCTCCATAATATGACCCTTTTTGACTTGAGCCACATCCTCAAATTTCATTTTCATTGCATGCCAGTCATTGAGGATAATCTGGATAGTGATTTTAATAATCCGAGAGTTAGATTTTATGTTTTCAATGTTTGGAACCAATTTAGCAAGATAAACTCCTTGTTCCACACCACCTTTTCTATACACTTCCATTTAGCTATTTTCCTGTGTGTCAACTGAAACCTTCCTCCTATGTTGACTTAGTTCCCCTTTTTCAGCCTTCTTAACAACCATCACCTTCACATCGTCTTGTTTTAGGTCTTGGAGGCCATGTATTACTTCAAATTTAACCACATTTTGATCATCCTTCACTCGACTTAGGGGATTCACTAGACTCCTCATTCTTAGAATTAGTTTCATCTTCCACAACATAATCTTTAAAGGATTTTGAAATAACAGTATACCCATTAACCATTTTATCCATATCCAAGATTTTTCTCTTCACAATTGCCATAATAAAAACCTAATGTAGGGGAATACTAATTTTTCCTTTTTTTTAGTGGTCCAGGGTAGCACATAGAGAATGAAGTATATAGTATATAAAACTATAACTATTCCTATGTTTAAGGAAATTGAGCATGGGAAGATGGTAAGCATAGATACATTTGTGGTATCCCTCAACAGTAAAAAATTGAATTAGGTTAAGGCAAACTTTGTAGAATAGGGTAGGTAAGGAATTCCAATGAAAGCCCACAAAATGAGGGGAGAGTTTTTCCTTACCTCACATAAATAGCTTCATTCCATCCACTAAATCCTTTTTGGGTTGTATAATTCATGTATTTCTATGGGTATGCCCATAACATAAGCCACTGTGTTGATTTATAATTCAATATTTACTCTACATAGCACCACATTGCCCCCTATCCATTTCTTGGCTGGCTATCATGCTGATCCAAAATCCTTACTGAGTTGATCATTATACCCCTCAAAAATATTTAATAAAGGGGACAATCCCATTTGGTAGAACACCTCCATAGCCTAATATTTCACATCATTGAGATCCTCGGGCTCATTGTAAACCAAATCTTCACCCATATTCTTTTTAATAACCTGGCTATCATGAAGAAAATCTCTTTGTTCAATGCTACACATACTTGACCACACAACTGCAATGCCAATACAACAAGTAGAAACATAAATCCTAGATTCTTAGAGAGTAGTAAATGTGAATTAACATACCCTTAATAGCTATAAATCCTAATTTCAAGAGGATAATAAACCCGGATTATAAGAACATTTAATAAACTATGCGCACCGCACTATACTTGTAAGGAATTCCAAGGGAGGAAAAAAACCCGATGATGCTCACATTACAAAAAAATTAGCATCCCCTTAATATTTATAAACACTAGTGGTGCTCGCATTAGAAGAACTTTAACATCCCCTTAATAGTTATAAACCCTGGCGGTGCTCATATTACAAGAACATTAACATCCCCTTAATAGTTATAAACCTATATTCCAATAGAGGAATAAACCTAGATTACAAGAACATTAACATCACCTTAATAGTTATAAATGTGTGACAAATTCATCATTAACCCCCCATGTCACGTTCTATCATCTTTGTGTACCTCAAAAGAAGGAACATGAAATCACTATGGACATTTTCCTCCCACACTTGACACTTTAAATGAAAATCAAATTTCTCCTAATCCCCTTTTCAGGAGGATATATTTTCATAATTAAATATAAGTATGAAATAAATTAAAAATATTTTTCTAAAGGTCGAATTATGGTAAATCATTTTAATAATTATTTTAATTTTTTTTAATACTATTCGTCATGTTGGAATCCCAAATTCACAGAATAATTCATTGCAAATTAAAATAATTTTCACGATATCTATGAACACACTGATTGTTGAAGTGCCTAAAAATTTTCAATTCTTTATATACATTAAATTGATGTGAACAATTTTTGCAACATATAATTTGAAGTCGAGAGGATAATATGACCTTAAAAGATACAAGTAAGAGATTTAATACTTAACACTCGCTAGGTATTGCCAGTGTAGCTTATCGAGGTAAATTAACATTAGTCAAGTAAGAATTCACCGGAAATAAAAATGTTATGTACTCTTTTTATATATATTAAGATATCTATTATCATTTAAATCATTTACCGTATTATAAATTTCCTACAGATAATCACACATATTATAAATATAAACATTATTAAGATAGTCAGGAAAATTATACATAAACTTCTTTTTGAATAAATTTAGGTACAAATTACATTATTTTATTTTCATAATAGTTAAATGCTTTTGACCAAAGCTATGAACCGTAGGGTTGATGGGTCCCCACCCTATAAGTATCCCATGTTTTGATTGATGAAAGGATACATACAAAACATAAAAATGAGTATAGATAATGAGGCCAACATGTAACATGAATAACTAGGCTTGTAAAAAACATAGAGCTATGAATATTAAAAAAGGAGTGGGAATGATAGAGAAGCCCTAGGGTTCCACTCAACCAAACATTGCAATAATCTTGAGAAAGGAAAAGGATGTGCCCAAAATAGAACTGAAGTACACCACATGATCAAGAAGGGGTGGGGTAGGTTTTACGAGTGTGACTAGGTCTAAGGATGGAACATTGGTGATAGACGCCCCATCAGATTGATAAATTCTTTGAACAAATTAAGTAAATTGAAGTAGGACCCAAATTTTCAATTCCAGGGCATCACAAATCTTGTTGTCAACCCACAAAGGTGATAGACAAGGATACAAATTTGCAAAGAGACAAGGAAGGCATACTTCTTCCAAAGCTTCGGCAAAACCCACATGATGTTCTGGGTAAATGAAATGGGACATGACCACTATGACCAATGCTTTATCTGCACACAACACTAAGTAATTGAACATGAAAACGCCTGTAATCTCCAAAATTCACGAGCTCTCCTGGTGCTTTGGAGATAATCCACACCCAATACATTTTCAATCACAATCATAACATCTGTGGAGTCTACGTGGAATACATTGCGAAGATGACTATAAGACACAGTAGAGAGGAAAGCCATTTCCTGCTTCTTGCTGAAAAAGAGGATGAAAAAACATAGGTAGATGCCATGAGAGGGAAGGGGAAAATAACAGATAGAAACGTGAGAAAATGAGTGACGATAGGTGAAAGCAAAACAAAATTAAATAGTCCCTGGACTCATGTGAGGAAGGTCAATGCAATAAAAAATGGATTGTGTCATCAACATTTTCCCATGCATTTGCTAGATTATTTGATGAAAAGTATCTTATATTATATTAAATGTAACATGATACGCGATTATCACAACAAAATAAGCAGGTGGTATGAGATAAATCCCTAAATCCACAAGCACACTAGGCCAAGCCTAGAAAAACAACAAAGCAACAACTATAAGGGTGTCTAAGGAACAACAAAAACAAATGCTAGATTATGAATAAAGGCTACCCCTGATTGATAAACACACATTATACACAATCTCATTCCTTGAGATAGTCACACACATTATACAGAAAGGTGTTATCAATTAACTATATGGATAAATTACATAATTATAATTAGTTTATTGATTTAATGACATCACGTATGTCTCCACATCGTCTTCCACATCCTTCAATAGTTACATTATAGGACACAATTCTTCCTTCAATAGGTGTATTTTTACAATTGTAATATGCATTACACTTGTTGGAAATGGTGCTAAGTTTTTTGAGAAATATGTTTTGATTCCTGGATACTTGATAAATGAAACGTTTGATCATGATGCAATCTTCCACACAACAATAAACAGAAAATATTTAAAATAACGATTTTTAAAACATTAAATAGAAAATGTTTATTTTTTATATGTGCTAGTGACCACCAAACTTTATTTTTTATTTGGAACAAGGTTTTATCATTTTGAAAATGTCATTACGATTAACATATAAATATATGGTAAAAAATCATTTTATGATTTCAGGGAAGCTAACACAGATCTATAAATCAATAAACATAACATGTTTCTATTTTATAAGATCTAACGGTCATTAGGCTTAATTTTTGATTGGAAATAAGGATCTTACCTGTTATAAATTTTTCTTAAGCTTGAACTATGTAGATATGGGGAAAAAAAATATTTTATTGGTCCATGGTCCATGGTACATGATTTAAAAAAATGATTGCACACTGCGAATTTTTAAGAACCTTAAGGTAGTTATTTTATTCAATAAAAATGCACAGTACATTATTGTATTTGAAAGAAAATTATACAATTCAAATGCCAATGGTGCATTTTAAATTTTTCAATGATCTACACATGCTCTTGTGTTCTCCTACAATTTTCAACCATGTAAATAATTCAGTGTAAATTTTTGAATTAGTCTTATAGTTTCCATCAAATGTCCAGTATGTTAGGGTTTTGAGAGTAATTTATTCTTTGACTTCATGTGACAAGAATCTTGCATCATCGATCAAATGTATATTGTTTTCACCATAGACATTATTGTAAATGTCTAATATCTACTGATTGGTATTTGTTTTGAAATTACATTGGTAGCATCCCCAAATGAAATTGAAGTGGGTATTTCATACCCAAATAAATTTTTTGATGAACATGTACTTCACCATCCTTGAATCCATAAATGAAGAAAATTAGGGAGTGTCAAAATATTTGTATGCATTACGTATCAAGTCAGCACTAAACTCTCGTTCAAAGTATTCAATATTCCCAGATCTAAAAAATTAAACCATATTATGAGGTATTTTGTCGCTAATACCAGAAATTCTAAACAACAAACCTTCAACTCCAAAAACTAGTAATTTATGAGGCTTCCAAATAGAATCTATAAAAATAACTCAGAATTAATGTAAGCTTCCAAAAGTGATTAAAAACAAGGCAACATAGTATTGTTATAATATTTTATTTGGCTAATTCACAAAAACAACTTATAAAACTATAATATCAACTCAATCAAAGTGAAGATATAAATACTACCAAATTTTAAATTTGTAGCCTGAACATATAAAAGAAGAGTGACAATATGAGTGTATGAATGAATATCATTGTAAATAACATTTTGAAATAATTGAATTTATTTTATGTTTTCTACAATTTTTATATTCCCTCTACAACACTCAAACCCTGACACAGTATATATGATATGTTTTTGTAAAAATTGGTCATCAACCACTTATCTTTGATATAATTTTCTTCATTGGATTTCCTCCCCACCATAAAATTTTCAAGAGGGTTTCCATTTGGGCCCATCGTAATACATAATGTGTCTGTAAGGATGAAAACAATACCCTCTCTACTCCAAATCTTTTGGAGATCTTTTACTACAATTTCACCTTCTACACGGTAATGTTCTTTACCCAAAAAATAACTGGTTTGAATTCAAAAGCTATTCTTTTTCAAATCCTTCATCATCTTTTCAAATTCAGCAAAAGAGAGATAACTAGACCAAAATCCAACATCACATTTTTATTTTAGTATCTTTAAAAATTCCTTGAGCCTACCTTGCAAGTTGAGAGTCTCCTTACCGAACTTGATTCCCAAATCCTTATGGGATTGGTTTTTATCATAGACAAAACCCTCCAGATATAAAATAATTAAATAATCCTTTTGGCCAACTACAGAGAAGTAATTTTTTCTCAATTTTCCGTAATTTGGTATTAACCAATTCAAATAGTCAAAATTTCAGTATGTTAACACTTAATGATGGAGAATCCATCCTAGATTACCTCATACTCCCCCTTTATAGGTTCTTGTGATGCTCGTTCTATTTTAAAAAATAGTAATCAATTCAAAATTAATTTTAAGTCGACGTGGAAAAAATACATGAAATAACTTGCTTTTATACAATATTGCATAGATGTATGTTAATGACTACTAGGGTAATACATGTAACAAATAAACTACTTCGCTATAAGTTCTTACAATTACAAGGGGATTATAAATGATTTCATTTATAATTGTATATGACTATCATATCATTTTCCATCAGTGCGTTCATGCGTGACGTGTCAACAACCTCCCCATTTGGCATCAACTCTGAAAGAATTTGAAGTTTTATTAAAAATATGTAAACAATGACAATCAAAAACTTATTTTAGTGATAAATTTATAAAATGAGTATTTCTTACTCACCTTTTATAGATTCATTGGATGGATGGTCCGCGACATCTGGGTCAACAAGTCGAATTGGTTGTGACATACTAAGAATGACATCATCTCCTTTGTTTGTATGTGGAGAGGAAGAGATGGTGTCTTCCTCTATTGTTTGGTTGTCTGCATAAATATTGTATGTATCAGTTCAAATGCATTAAACTAATAGAATTGTTTAAAGTGATCTTAATGAAAGTACCTTTTTTCAAATGAAAATAGTAATGTTGTAAAAAAATTCTGGATCATGTGATTAAACAATAAAAACTACAGATAGACTTGAGTCAACCAAAGAATGCACTAAAAAACTGCATTATAACACTATAACTAGAGAATTATCAGAAGTGAGTCGAGTGAACATATGAGACCAAAACCCATAAGATATCTTGTAAAGAAAAGGATGTGTCTTTCCTTGTAAGAAATTTTTTCTTGTAGTAACAATTTGGTGTGGAGGTTGATCCATCCAATCCATCTCTACTATATTGCCATTGTCAACATCACAATTGTGCACATCAGTTATTGTGTACATAAGACACAAGCTCTTAAATTTTCCACTACTATCATAAAATTTGTAACAACCTTCCACAACTGATTCCCCCTTGTCTTTAACTTTATGCATGTATTTATTTACTATATCTCATAACATTTTTGAAGAAGAAACATGTAAGAGAACAATAATTACACAATTTAGGAGACTAGATCCAATAATTGTAAATAGGTCCATTATTACATTGGAAGTGAATACACTAGACAAATTACAGAAATATATGATCACACATTTTGCATTGAATGGATTAGTTGATGGAATAGAAGATATTGTTGATTGGAGATGGAAGGGATATGCTTATTGACAGGTAAAGTCTTTGGTGTCTTCCATCCTTACTGGAATATTTTCTTCCATTGAAATCACGTAGTTGTCTATAATTATTCAAGTTTTCACTGGGAGAACCTCTGCCACTTCAACATCACTTTGTATTTTTTACCGATTTTTTGCTTCCTCCAGAATCAGATTTTATTTTTCCTTTATTTTCTTCTCCCAAGAGTACACACAACTGGCGGTAGTGAGAACCATGCACACCAATTTTTTCAACAATATTTTTTTCAGTTCATTCTACCAATATAATATTACCTAGATAATTACATTTCATATATTTTAGAAAATTTTCTCTCATTCTTCTATCATCTTTTACTCTTTAGTAGTAAAAATGAAAAGTATACGCTTTGAATCCTTCTTGAATAGATTAAGTTAACCATAATTTCCCTTATTGGACATTATTTAGTAGAATTTATGTCTCATCATCAGTCATTTCTTTTGTAAATCTAAATGAATTCTCTATGAACCTTGATAATGAATTTAATTGAAAGTTAGGTTGGTTATCCTTAAAAGGAGAACAAGCAAGCGGACCTGATTTACATAACTCAAATGTCATTGTCAATTATTTCCATATGTCCTCAGGTAAAAATAGAAATGCCATTTTTTCATAAAGGCTCTCTTCCTTATCCACTTTGAAAATAGAAAGAAATTGCTTCTTGAAACACTAATTTGAAAGAGGAAATAGTATATTTACTTTCTTCATATTACAAAATTAAATTTTAGGAACAAATGCGTTAAAATTAAGTTTCATTACCTTCAAATCGTCTGACTTTGTGTTTCCTACACCAGGCCTCTGAGGATTTCCTAGATATTTCCAAATAATTTGAGCCTTGTAGAGTACATCAATAAAATTAGTATCAATCCAATTTTTGTGTGCATCATTTTCCTTCTTGAAAATATTAACAATGACTTCACCAGGCATGTTTGAAGACAAAATGTGAGCCTTTCTTAGCTACATCTTATTATGTAATGACTTGTATTTTCTTTCAGGAAAATTTTGTTTTTGGGCACAAATGGTATGTTGGCCGTCAATAATGTAGAACTACATGTCATCCCTTTTTAGGTTATCTGGATCCTCGACTTGTACAAGTTCCTTTGTAAAAGGTAAATAAGGAAGAAGAATTGCATCCCTTAGTGTAGGAATAAAATTAATAATCATTGAATGGACAAGAAGGTCAACATTCTCTTTAGACATAGAACAAAGTTATGAATTTGGAGGTGTCAATTGGAAACTAGAAACTTCAACTAGAAAAGCATCACCATTGAACAAAAACAATTTTAATTGTTCAACGATTTCAGATTTTGTTTTCTCAAATGGATTGGTCATTTTATTCAACAACATATCCGATTTGGTATTCATTTTAAGCCCTTTCATATTTGACTTAGATGGATCTATCTCTAATTTAGACAAATAAGATCACCTCAGTGTTGTAAATAGCTTTGCATGTTTCGGTGGAAAAAGAAATTTTTCTATATAAATATAATGACAAATAGAAGAGGTATCCTCACCTCTATAAAAAAATATGAATACCAAATTCATGTTATTTTAAAATTCAAGGGCATTTTCACAGCTTATTTTTTGTGACTATATGAACTTCACCAAATCCAACCATAAAACAAGAACACAAACTATTTTCTCTAGAAGTCTTTATTTCCAGTTTCTTGAACAATGAAACTTCTAACTCCATGTCAAGAATAAGTCACTTATTCATTACGACATCAATGCATTCAACCTGAATACACAATGTTTGCTCATAAATAACTTTTTAAGTTAGTACCATACCGAATTCATTGACAACGTCCTTATAACAAAAAATAACCACAGATCACCTTTGTAATTTTTCGGGGAATGCATTTCTACAAATCATTAGTCCTCTCTCTTTTTCATATCATTTGCTCCTTCAATGAAAGGAATTTGTATGAATGGAGTATGAAAAATAGAAGACATATTACCTAAAAAAAGGCATTAAAAAAATTAATATTTTGTAAGCAATTGGAAATGACAAATACTATTTCTCAATTGTGCAATAGAAATGAGATGTTGTATCTTTATGCCATTATGTTCATAGAGTAAAATTAAATAGGAATAAATATTTATAGCATAGCATCCACCTCACATACTTCAACCCTCCTTTATTTATAGAAAACAAGAAACCATTAATTAATTTTTTGTTACGTGTTATACTAAGATATTTAATCAATTAATCATTATTAAATTTGGTTTGTTTGAATTAGTCAATTTTTTGCTGGAATTGAAGACTAGCGGCTACTAGCATATAAATATTCCCATCATTGTAAAAAAGATATTTGAGTTACACTACTTCATTGTGGAAACCTGTAATCCAACATGGGTGATAATGGTTGAGAATTGAATATTTAATAATAAAAAATCTTACATGTCGTGATGTGTTTGGGTGTTGTAATTCGGTGTCTTTTATAGTTCTCATAAGATATATCATGTATATCACACAATTGGAATCAGATAGTATAAAGGAAAATACCTAGCAACCACTAGGTTCAATTAGTAATTGAAAGTAATGGTTTCCTGGTATCAAGCCTTAATAGTTTCTTATTTTAAAATTAGTGATCGAATAACAACAAAATTATGGAAAACCTAGGCATCTTCTAGGATCCTTTGGTGGACTAATCTATTTAGCAGGCACTAGGCTTAAGATTGCATCTTTAACTACGTGTATCATATTCTCTTGAAATTACATTTTGAATTACGTATATTAAGAAAAAGTCATAAATATTTTTCTTGTCTTGGAGTATTTGTTGTCTTCTCTTGTCTTAGAACATTTAACAAATGTAGTAAGCATCATCCTTGGTGGTTGTTATTCTTGTAAAATTTAAATACAATAATGGAGTATAGTTAGTTTTCAATGGATTCATTACTACTTGTCTTCTATAAAAGACAAAATATTATAGCAGCCACCAACATAAAAATAGTATGTTAGGTTAGCAATAACATGTGATAGACTTCAAATTTTGTATTGAAATCAGTGTCTAGTAGGCTTAAAATTTTGTTTTTAATTACGCGTATTCAAGAAAGTGGTAAATAAATTTCTTGTCTTGGAATATTTGTTGTCTTCTCTTGTCTTAGAACATCAAAGAAAGGAAAATGCTTGATGACCACTAAGCTGTTTGACTTCCCTTAGGTACTTTCCTCTACATTTTTTTGGAATCCATTTATCGTCAAGAATAACAATCAGACGTATAAAACATTATGTATTACTAGTTGGATATATTTGTGATATCACGTAATTCATGTTGGTTCGTATCAAGAAAAATGTTTAACAACTGCTAATCTACATTACGTATTGAAAGGATTTGATTGACACTCAAGCTATTTTTTTTTTTTCAAAAATATCGGTATAAAAAAAATTCATTGTCTACATTATCGAAAAATATAAGAGTTAGAGCATAATAATAGAAGTACATATTTTAAACCTGAAGACATGTATCCTGATCATCTTGGCCTTACATATTTTTCAAAAATTACCCGTTAAAAAATAGTCTGAAATAATTTACTAAACATTAAGGGAAAAGATGGACACAAACCTTGATCAGGAATAAAGGATCAGAGGCCATGAAGGCCAGCGGTCTCTAGCCTCTACAATGTCGAGGAATCCATTTTAACGATGCAAAAAAAATCTCAACAATGTTGTTGTCATTTTTGTGTAATTATTTTATATTTGTTGGAATATCCCTGGCAGATCCCAGTCCTTTAATGCATACCTTTATGATGGATGATGCCTTATGTAGTTATCATTTGATAATTTGTGCATAAAACATAATCCATATAGTTTCATATAAACACAAATTATTTACAACCGATAAGCACCATTAGTTAATGAAAGGGAAGGCTTTGTTATCGCTAAGAAAAACAATTTCTTGTAATAAACATAGCCACGAGAAAATAATGGGTGACTAATGACTAGAAAGTTAGTAAGTATTAAATGTATAAATCAGTAATTTTAAGCGTTGGAATGTTATTTGTCCCTGGCTAATGACTCGAATAGTAATGAATTAATTATTGGAGGTGATTCCCATATTATTGCTAATGTCTTCATTAAAAAGAACACCTTGTCAGGGAAAATCAATCTTGTGTGATTAAAATTCCCTTTGTATGCTCTCATTAACTCTAGATTGGACCGTAAATCTTATCTATTAAGATAGCTACTAAATAAGAAGATTTTGTAAAAAATCGAGGGACTCACGAAATGTTTTGTGAGAAGATTTGCAATAAATATGTTGATTGGTTAGAATCATCACCTTTTCTCAATAAAGGTTGATATTTAATCCACTGACAAAGTTGTATTAATTACAATCATGTGATGGCATATATTCACTCCATATATTTATCTACTCGCTCCCCCTTATTTTCACACCTTTCAAGTTTCTTTCATGAGATTTCATTTATTCTGTCATGGTTGGACCAATGTTTCCTTTCATGAAATTTTCTGCGATGGTGCATGAAATGGGATTTTATACAGAAAATATCCTAGCGGCTGCTAACCTCAAGATAGTCTTGTAAAATTTAGATATAGTAATGTAGCATCATTAGTTTTTCCATCGAGTCATTACTACGTGTCTTGTTTGCAAGACAAAGAATATCCTAGCGGTCGCTAACCTCAAGTCTTTGTGAATTTCCACTAGCACCATGTAATTATCTTCGACCTTAGTGGATGCTGGGAATATCATGTAATAAAATTTGAATAACATGTTTTACTTAGAGGCCGCTAGACAAAAAAAAATGGTGTTGGAGCTTAATTTAGTTTTCAGTTTTCAGTCAAGTCGTTAATCAATATCTTGAATGTAAGAAAAGAATTATCCTGACGGTCACTAATCTCAATTCTTTGTTATGTTGCACCAATGTAATATACTAATTTTCCATCTTAGGGGCTACATGTACTCTTGAAAATCGTTAATATATGTCTTGTCTTCGAATGTTTGTCGTCTTTTCGTGTATTTGAATATCCAAGAAATAATGTAAACATCCACCCTAGAGGTTGCTAGTCTTGGAACATCGTATTCTAAAATCTAAAGATAATAAAGGAATAATTAATAATCTTCGACTTTAGTAACCAATAGGTTTCAAATCTCATGTGATAGCCATCAACTATTATATTGAACCTAGTGGCCACTACACTTAAAATTTCATTTGCAATTATGAGTATTCATGAAAGTCATAAATATTTGTCTGCACTTGGAAAATTCATTGTCCTCTCTTATCCTGGAACATCAAAGAAATGGAGTAAGAATCCATCCTAGCAGTCACCAGTCTTTGAATATACTCTTGTAAAATTTATATATAGTAATGGAACATAGTTAGTTTTTTAGTCGAGTCATTACTACTTATCCTGTATGCAAGACAACAAATATCTTAGCGGCTGCTAACCTCAAGTATTTGTGAATTTACTCTAGTGCTATGTAATTATCTTCAACCTTAGCAGATGCTAGTAATATCATGCAATAAAATTCGAATAACATGTTGTACTCAGAGGCGGCCAGGTTAAAAAATTGGCATTGGAGCTTAGTTCAATTTTCAGTCGAGTCGTTAATCAATATCTTGAAATGCAAGACAATAATTATCCTAGTGGCCACTAATCTCAAGTGTTTTTTATGTTACACCAACTCATGAATAATCAATGACCTTATCTTCTTCTAGGTTTTGTATATCATGTGATAGAGTTTGAATAATGTATTGAACTCAGTGGATGCTAATCTCAAGTCTTTGTTATGTTACACCAACACGTGAATAATCGATGACCTTAGTGGCCACGAGGTTTCAAATATCATGTGATAGAGTTCAAATAATGTATTGAACTTAGCGGCCACTAGTCTTAGAAGGTATTATTGTAAAATCCACCCTGGCGGTCACTAGTTTTAGAAGGTAGTATTGTAAAATCCAAATATAATCAAGGAAGTTAGTTTTTTAGTCAGGTCGTTACATATTTTCCTGTATGGAAGGCAAAAAATATCCTAGTAGCAACTCTAATCTCAAGTCTTTGTTATGTTGCACCAATGCTATTTAATAATCTTCCTTATCATAATATGAAAATCTAAATATAATAATGGTGCTTAGCTTGGTTTTTAGGAGAGACATCACTAGTTGTATTGTATGTGAGTCAAATAGATTCTTAGTGGCCGTAGTCTCCGTCTTGTTAGAAAAAATGTATTTAGGAAATTTTTAAATATTTGTCTTGTCTTGGAATATTTGTTACCTTGTGTTTTCATGTTAATAACTAAGAAATGTCATAAACATCTAGCTTAGCGGCCGCTATTCTTGGAATATTTTATTTAAGAATTTATAAATAACTATATATATATCAATGCGAAAATTGTTTCTTTAAATTGGCTCATTTATCAATTAAGTCATTAGTAATTGTTTTCTACATGAATGTTTTTGACAAATAAGAATTATACCTCTGTGGCACCTAGGATAAACAACACTTTTTTTATTGACTTTAAAAAAAGGTAAATAAATATACGAGTACATATAATCTTCTTACCTTTTACTAAACATATAAATTTTGGTAAAGACATTACATTTAACTATTTATACGTTGGATAAATAACTATATATATCAATGCAAAAATCATGTAATAATTGAATAGTTAAATAATTAGTCGCATCTATTTATTTCATATTAAAAAATCATTAAAGGAGGTTAAAATGATTACCTAAACTATACAAAATAAAACCATTATTATTTTAAAAAAATAAAATATGTGACTCATGTTTTGTAACTAGGGATAGATGCCAACAGTTATAAGAAAGAATAAATGTAGGAAGAAGAATCGAAAAATCCACAAAAAATTAACCAAAGAGACAGTTACAATGGATAAAACAAGAACTCGTTTAACAGACACAGATACTTGAGCTATGACTAAACATAAAAAATTGGTTTTCAGAAATAATAAATATTGTAAAAGGGATTACCATTTCTTCGGTCATGGCTGGCCAAAATGTGATTTCAGAAAGTGTAACGCGTATTGAAAAGAAAATAAAATGGAACTACAAAGATGCAAAGGGAAAGACAGGGACAGATTGCGGTGCAAAACACATAAACTAGTGAATACAAAGATGATGAAAGCACCCACCATCTACTATGGTACATATATAATAACATATATTATTTTAATAAATATTTGTTTTAGTTATATCTAAAATTTTTAAGTGCTTGATAAGTTCTATTAAAGCTCTATAATCTCTCTTAAACAAAGTATATGTGAGATTCTATCTGCAACATGTTCTGCTTGTCTCTTTTGATTCCATCCTTTGTGGGCCTCCTGATCCGCACTCGTATTCATGATCTAGCCACTATCACTAGTTTTTGTCTTGTTTGTGTGTCCCCAAACAAGATTATAATCATTGTCTCAGCTTTTCGTTCAAAAAAATGGCCAGGAATCGAGCCCTTAGACCAGTAAATTGATGTCTACGCACGTGTTGTATTCTGATTTCAAGAGTTGTTTTTCTGTGATTTAAAAAATAAAAAAGAAACCCTAATATATATTTCTCTAGTGTATTTAGTTTTTTCCTAATACATTCAATGAAATAAATTCCAAAAATTGGAATAAAAAAAGTGGGGAATAGGAAAATTTCAGAATTTAAATTTCCCCTTCTTAAGCAAAAGTATGGGATTTTGATATTTCAAATATTTGCATTTAATGCGGGGGATTCCATATATCCAACATTGAATTCATCCATCATTAATATTTTCATTTAATTCAATAGATATCGTGTGATACATGGACATAAAATTAATTAATACTACATACTTTAGAAACTAGTGGGCCAGTGACAAATGTTTCTTTGTGAACACACGGGAAAACGGAAACTATCAATTTGAGAATATTAAAAAACAATTTAGAAAATAGAAGTGCACATTTGTAAATAAAAATTTAAATTTTAAGAGAGCGTTATACACACATTTATTATTAATTTTAATCAAAATCGAATTCAATATTTTAAAAATATAATGCCAGTTAATTCAGGGGATAACATGTGATACGAGGAAATCAGATTTAATAATTTAACTTTAGAAACAAGAGGGAAAATGAAAATTTTTAATTTGAAAAGGGTGGGGGGAAACATCAAATATTAATTTAACCATAACAAAAAATGATTTAGAGAATAAAAGTGAACATTTGTAACCAAAAGTTTACATTTTAAGAGATCGATACACGCCTCATTTATTATTATTTTTTATTGAATGTGAATTCGATGTTTTTAAAAATCATACGCATTAATCTAAAAAAAATTCCAATAAAATGTCGCATCTTGTAAGTTTGAACCATTTAATTACACAATTCTAGAATTGACACATCTATTAAGAAATTTTTAAATTAGTGATAGAATTAACAAATACTTTTTACCTATAAAAATACACATTATTAAGTTGTAACTATGATCCATTAAAATGTTGACATGTGGCATGAAATTTCTAATATGTCTTGTGATTGAAAATATTTTTGAGTTATTTACGCTTTACTCTAGAAAAACTAAAACATAATTTTACGCTTCACCAGCATTTGAGAGTACCTTATAGATATGAAAGAAAATAGTGACCATGAAGCTCCATTAGAATTATATTTTTGCAACAATGATTTAAAAATAATAAATACTTAGATTGATAGGTGAATAGGAAATTCTTTTCAATACGTGTTAATGAACAACTTCTCATGTCGTATGTTGTTTGTCTATTTGTTGAGCAGAAGCCTAGCGGTCGATTACCTCTCCAACTCCTATGTTTCCTTTCCAACAATGTAAATAGATATCTCTACAGTTTTGGATCACTAGTATTTTTCATTTACTATAATCATATCTTATTGGCTATACAAACCTTTCACAACCAAGTGTGACACTACATACCCTTGAAAGATATCAAAACTTATATATTACTCAATATATTTTTTTATGTCTAACGCATAATTTATATCGGTTTGTATCAAGTAAAATACTTAGCAACTGTTAAGCTCCATTACTTGGACAAATTCAATCAAAAAATTCATATGAAAGAAAATTCTTAGCAACTGTTAAGCTCAAATACTTATAGAAAGGAATGATTGTGTAGAAAATAGGCTAAACAATTTATTAATTTTAACATAACACTAGAATAAAAAATCATAGTAATAGATATTAGCAGTCGTTAGGATTTTTCCATAATATATTTCGATGAAAGATATGTGAGATATGGAAAATTTGTAATGTCGAAAGATATGGAGGTCTTTGCATAGTCGGGTAGAAAGATGGTTATTAAAAATGTTTTCAAGGTGCTCATATAACGTCATAGGGACTGCTAGGCACACACCTTTGCATATTTTTTTTTGTACACATTTGTGGGCATAAATGATGGAGCTTTGTGACCAATAAGCTCTGCCACTTATTATAAGGAGTAGATTAGTGGATGCTAGGCTCGACTGATGTTTAATTTTGAATATAGAGATCAAACAATAGTTCGGATAAAATAAAAATGCTTAGTGACTGCTAAGCTCTAATACTTTCATAAAGGAATGATTTGGCAGAAACTAGGGTAAATAATATCTTATTTCGAACATAAATCTCTAATAACAGATCATAGTAATAGATATTATTGGTTTCTGGGCATTTTTCATAAAATATTTAGATGATAAATATGTGAGATATGATTTTTTTTACCATGTAAAGCTAAGGAGGTCTTTGAGAAAGCAATAGATTAGCAGACTGAGAGTTAAACTATTTATTAACTTCAAAAATAGAGAACAAAAAATATTTTGTATTAAATAAAATGCATAGGGACCACTAAGCTCAAATACATACAAAACATAGTGCTTTACACTTCTTGTTTATTGTTTATTGAGAAAGGAATATATTAGCAGCCTCTAGTCTAAAATATTTTTTAATATCGAAAATAGAGATTAAAAAAAATTGTATTACAAAAAATTCTTAGCATTCGCTAAGCTCGAATACTTACTAAGCATAATGCTTAAAAAACAGATCATATGACTAGATAAAATGCAGTCGCAAGGAATTTTTCATGTTGTCTCATATCAAATAAATTACATATCGACCGCAAGGAGTGGCTTGGCCTTCACTATGCTCTATTGTTTCTGTTTTTTAAAATTATTGACCTAATAAAAATCAATCTCTACCTTAACAATAAAGATAAGAGTTGGAGCATAATAATAGAAGTACATATTTTAAACTTGAAGACATCTCATAATCATATTGGCCATGGATATTTCAAGAAATAACTCGTTAAGCAAAATAATCTTAGATGATTTACTAAAAATTGAGGGAAAATATGAACATGCATCTTGCTTAGGAATGAACGATCTGAGTCCGTGAAGAGCAATGCATGTTTAATGTTTATCAATTATTTGTTGATGAGAAGGCTATTGGCCACTAGCCTCTATGTTGTCGAAAAATTCATCTTAACAATGCAAAAATAAATCTCAACAAGTTTTGTTAACATTATTTGTAATTATATTAAATTCGATTGACTATCCCTGGAAGAGCCAAGTCCTTGAATACATACCTTTGATAAGGGTGACAATTTATGGTGTTCTCATTTGATATATTATACATAAAATGCTTATTTCAATCAATTGGGAATTTTTGTCACCTCCTCAAGGCTTGTGTAATTTATTCTACTTTTTAAAACTTTTCGGGTAAGGTGACTGCCAAAATGCCCTTAAAAGGGTTCCCTAAGAAAGAGATAATTTCAAATAGTTAGTAATTTTTTTTTAAAAATGAGTTTTGAGGATTTTTCTTGTTTATGTGGGCATTTCAGGTATTTCTATCTCTCATGTCCCATGTTCCTCTGGGTCGTCTATTCCCCAATTTTCCATTTTTCTTGCATGACCTATCTTTTCCTTTGTTTTCAGTATTTTCAGATTTTTGGGGAAATTGTGTCCCAAGGATTGTCTGGGTCAAATGTTTCTGACTTATCCGATTTCTATGTGTTGCAGGTGTTTCCTCTTTTCATGTCCTAGATGTCCCGAGTGCTCCCTGACCTCCATTTCCTCGCATAAGGCCGCTTTTGCCAATTTTCATTCACTGTGGACTTTTTCTGGCTCCACGTGTCCCATGTGTTCAGTTATCCCTCAGGATAGTTGTGCACATTTTCTTCACTTTTTCCGCTTCCCATTCAAATCGGCTATTTCGGCTCTGCACGTGCTCAGATGTCCCAGAATGTCCCATGGGATCAGTTGTGCACATTTGTTCCTCCTTTTTCTAATTTTCAATGCCTTAGGTCGGCATAGAGTATTTATTACCTCATTTATTTCACCTCGTCAGACCTACTTGAGTTTGTATGTGCATAAATAGTCAGGGTAATTGGTCATTTTTACCATCTTGCTTGTATTTCCTAAAGTCTTTTTAGGTTCTCTCACTCCACTATTTGTAGTCGTGGTCAATTCCTACTCCATTATTTTCAAAATTCACACGTATCAGAGAAGCTGTGAATCGTCAAAGAATTGCTTTAGGAACTAAGGAAATTTCTTTCACAGAGACCTTCTGCTCCTACACATAAAATGAAGATCAGTTTCAAGGGACATGGACACCTATCTTCTTTGGAAACAACTATAATAGATATAGGTGATTAACGAGGCTGAACTACCTTAATTTAGATGATTTATGGGCATGCATTAATTGTTAAAACCCTTCTCCCATGTCACTCAGCTAATTAAGGAGAGTGGAATTGCATAGAAGCGGGGGGTTTTCCAGTTTCTTTCCAATGTGTCGACACATTGCTAGCTTGTAGTTCTAGTTTTAACACAGAGACAAAGGAAATCGTTGAAACTCAAGGATAAGGTGGTGGCTCGACTCGATGAAGATTGTATTAGCAATGCCTTAAGGATTCCCATGAGTTGAAGGCTCGAACATTCTTACCAGGGACCAGGAACAACTTCTTTTTTATCAAGACAGTGAACGATATAAAAGCAGAGTGGCCAAGTCTTGGTTTAAGAACCCAAAGAAAGGATCCTCAAGGTTTCCCAAAATAATGTATAGGGTTGATTTATATGAAGAATTGTCAGATATTATCACTCTCCTTGCCAGGATAATGGGAATGCCCTCCACTAGTGATTTTCATTATTGGATGTGCCCCTATATCAATATATTATTTGAGGGTAAGAAAAATTTGAACTAGGTAGGGATAATCTATGAAAACCTAACCGAATAATTGGAAAATTTTCAAAGGACTCAAACCTTCTACATGACCTCTTATCTAATGTATATGATTGTGGCATACAAATAATGGTTTCGTTTCTCCCTTGTTGAAGACAATAAGGATGCTCCCATCTATGAGTATTGTCCACAATTAACTCTGAAGGTCAGCAATCATCATTTTAAAAGAGTGAATGATGCATTCACTATTTACATCATCAAATTGTCTGAAGGGGATACTGCTAGAAGATTTTCAAATGAGGCGAAACAATATATCAATGTATATGGAGTATGTTTCACCCAATTCAAGAAATTTTCATAGATACAATTGGCTGGATTTGAGGAAAAACCCTGAAAATCCATAAGTACTACAGTGACAAGATGGATTTGGTTGAGATATGTAGAAATTTGGATAAGATGCATAGAACTTGGATGGATAAGAAGATTACAGGTATTCATTTCCCAATCACATTGGGTAACTACACTTCTAAGACTTCTTTATATACTTAGAATATTGATAAAGCAATTACCCCTCTTACTCTTCACTATTATAAACCTAGAACTTTATTTAATATTAACGAGTTCATTTCCACAAATTTTAGAATGGGTTATCAGCACATTGCTGATATTGAAGACTACTGGGTAGATTGTTTTGATGATTATGAGGCTCGGAGAAGGTACTATGGAAGATTTTCTCTGCAAAAAATTGAGGATTTTGGTATAAGTAATGTTCCTGATGGGTTTGAGGATGATGATGAATAACTACAGTCTCTTGATTATGATAGGTAAATCAAGTACACCCCTATTGAAATCATTGATTGGTTTGTTAAGGAGAGAGATGATTTGAAGGATCTCAACAACCCTGTCTTGGTGAGAACTAAGCTTTGGTTTGATAGGAAAATTAAGATGATTAGGGAAAGGAAATCTAGGTCTAATTCTCAAGATACCTCCATCACTCAGAAAGAAATAACTTCATCATTTCTTGAAGCATATGAACAATCTATTCCTTCATCACTAGAATCTTCAACTCTGGTGTACATAAAGAAGGGAAACGCTAAGAAGGATGATAAGGCAGAAGATATTATTTAGGAGAGTGAAATGATACCCTCTCCTAAGTAAATTGAAATAGTACCTAATGAGGGAGAAATTTTGGACCTTGGTGATGATGACAATAAAGGAAAAGAGAAATAAAAGCCAGAGGGGAATATCCCTGAAGAAAATAGGTTGAAGGAGGATCAATAAAAGAAACCAATTTCAGAATCTTTGAAAGCATCTATTAAGGAATTTCCCATCACTCAAACTGATACCTTTCTGTTAGAATTTCCCATCTTCACTTGGATCTATTTCTCCTTTAACTTCTAGTTCTTCATTTTCCTGGGTACAACCATTGCTAGAAATAAGGAAAAGGAAGGCCACTTCAAGTATTGTTGCTCCTAATTTTGATGCAGTGGCAACACTTCTAGGTACTACTCCTCCCCCTCTAGCTAAAAAGGCTAAGGTCACCTCTAGATTGGTGTTAGACTCCCAATCCCAACAATTCATGGAGATTGCAAGACCCAAGCTTTACAAGGATATTAATGACCTATCAATGGGTGACTCTGGAATTAACAAGGATTTCTCTTGGTGAATCAACACTAGAAATTGAGGTGCATAACCTTGAGGGAAACAATTGTCTAAAGTGATTGAAAGAGTTGAAAAAGGGAAGTCAACCACAAGAACAGTTGGAGGATCAAGAATCAAATTTTGTCAAGTTTCATCAAATCCTTATTGGTAGAAGATAAGGTACTTGACCCAACTCCCTTGGCTTCTATTCCCACCACAGGAAATTTTTTCTAATGATGAAGTTCAAGCCATTATAGATCTATTCATAAGCATGCCACCTATGGGAAGGAAATGAAAGTCATGGTTGATGACTTGATAATCATAGGTTTTAATTTCATTGAGGAAACATTCAAGGCTTATGAGAAAATTGCTAAGATTGAATTAAAATTCACCACCACACTCCGTGGTTTGGATAGGGAATTGAAAATTATGGAGTGAATGTATTCAAGATTTTAGACTAATGAGTGGATACAGATGTACAAAATCCTTTTGGAAAATAAGGTATTTGTTGATGCAAAGTTGAATTTGTCTAAGTAGTGGGTTTTTAGCATTGATTGGAAGATAAAGGTCTGCCACTGCTCTAAGACTGCTCATCTGCTGCTGCTCTACTTAGAAACCTGGTTTACAAAAAGGAGAATATTTTACAAGCTTGTGTCATGTCTGCCTTCTAGGATGATTCACTGCCAAATTTTCAAGGTAGCAACATTGGGGAAATGATGAATTCACGCATCCAAGAGAATCGTGAAGTCTCATGGATTCAACCTAGCATTTGTTAAAGAATACTCCCACTGTTCAAACAAGCCACCATGAAATTTCAGTGGGGGGTTCATTAGCGCAGCCAATCCACTCCTAGCATCCGTGGGTTCATATTAAGGTAATTAAAATCTAATAAAATTAAAGTCAATATACCAATAGACATGAGGGGGTGAAAGGGTTTAATTTATTAATGTTTTGAAGTCAGTTATTGGGGGTAGGTTAGAGAGGTGGGATAAAGGAAAGGGAGGTTTAATTTTAATATAAAACTAAAACATTTGAACCCTAGTTTTTAAAAGTAAATACCTTCAAATTGCAAAATGGAGTGTGGTCATAAATTGCAAATTATAATCTCTTTTTTAATAAAAAAATGGCTAGAGTTCTTAACCAAGAAATAATAAGATGGTAGAAAACTAGGATTGAGTATGCTTTTCAGATCACAAGTGATCCCTATTTCACCGATCTTAATTATTTGAAGAACTATTGATCAAATGATTACAAGCTTAACACTACTATGAAGGCTGATTTGTAGATATGTCTTCAATGGCTTCAAACTATCCTTTGGAAAGGAAATGCATATTAAACAAAATCTGAGTGAGAAATATCAATATATTTTTTGTCTAATATATTAGGGTAGAAATAAAAAGGGGTAAATAAAATTGGCCTAATTGAAAAATGGGTAAGTACAGGTACATGGATCTCCATAGCACTGGTATTTTCATTTTAATAATATAAGAGGAGGGGGTATTATCAATTGAATAATTAGAGGTAGAAACTAGAACTAAGGGTATCTTCATTGTAATACCCTTCGAATGCACGTGTTATACCATACTTTTACTAAGTGAACCCCCCATGCCATATGGGGAGGAGACAGATGAGCATCAAATTTGCACCTTGAAATAAGGAAGCTATCACAGATGTATAAGGAGAATAATTCTTGGAAAACAAAAAGTTCAAAAGAAATAGAAAAGTGTCTGGGCAATTTAGGACTCATGCAACTGCTCAATACAACAATTCCCCAGGGAATGGACTAAGCATTGAAATGGATTTAGAAATCAAGTTCTTGAGACAAGAAGGGGTTATAAGCACTTGTTCCAACATCTCAGAATCCTAGTTCAGTAATTTCCTTTCATATTGGAAATATCTAATTAGAAGTGGTTATTATCTCTTTAGTCATATGCTATGTAAACAAGTAGATAAATCCTGTGGATTAGGTAATATTTAGTTGTAGTTTTATTAGCTGTTTGGGATTCAAAAGAAAGGAATGCTGGTTAAAGGCTTCTTTTGCTAGATTGTTTTCTGGGTTATTTAAGGAAAATTTCTTGTTCATTGTAAGGGATGTGATTTTGATCCTCTTAGATGTAAAAAGAAAACTGAACTGGCTATATCAATACGATTTTGAAGTTTCACCCTCTTGTACAATGTTTTAGTCTCTTTCAAATTCCTTGTTTGCCAATAATAAAAAATGAATTGACTATGCATATTTAAGGCACGTGAAGGGTTCACTTAGTAAAAGTCATGGTATAACACGTGTGTTCAAAAAGGAGAAACTTAAAGAATACCCTAATGTCTATGTCTTCCATCCAGGAGATTCAATAGATAATACCCCCTCCTGTTATACTATTAAAATGATAAATACCCCCTATTTTTCCATGTACATTACCCATTTTTCAATTACAAGATATTTATTTACCCCTTTTTATTTCTACCCTGACACCATATCTAAGAATAAGATGATATATTATATTTCTCACTCAATTTTTTTAGGTATGCATTTCCTCTCGAAAGATAGTTTGAATGCCACTTCCTATACAAAAATTCACTCGAGGCATGGATATAGCTAAGGCTTTGAAATCATTTATCAATCAAGTTCTTCAAATAATTAAGAAGGTGAAATAATATCAGACTTCCTGTTGAAAAGCATACTCATCATCCTAGTTCAAAATTCTACCATCTTATTATAATATCTTGGTTAAGAATCTCTTAATTGTCTCCTTTAGATCATATTTTATGTAAACAAGAGATAAATTATAATTATGATATTTAATGACCACACTAGCATTTTGGGATTTTAAGAAAGTATCTACTTTTAAAATGATAGGGTTGTAACCATGTTTTGAGTTTAATATTAAAATTAAACCTCCCTTTCCTTTGGCCCACCTCTCTAAACTACCCCCAATACCTTGATATCAAAACATGTAAAATAACATTAAACCCTTTCCCCCCTCAATGTCTACCTGTATATTGACTTTAATTTTATCTAATGTTCTAATTACCTCAATATGAACCCACGTGCTAGGATATTACCCAACTAATGAACCCCTCCATGTATTTAAGTAAGAACTTTGTGTCTGTTAGTTGATATCGTATTTGGAAATATGTGTCTAATACATGCATGTTCTATGTTTTTATATGCATAGTTTAAATCTTGTTATTTTATCAAGCATCCATAAGATATCATTATGCAATCTATATTTCTGAAAGTGTTTTCTCCCTTCAGTTTTTGAATACTAGTTCTTTTATTATTCCTTCTCCTCTATTGAAAATATTTGGATGAAGAAATATAAAATATCAAAATCGTTACCAGAATATTGAACAAATGTTTAGATTATAAATAGGTTTTTTAGATTTTTCTTTTGTGTTCAATAAGGGAACCTCTCCCATAAAGAGGAGGGGTTGTTGGTCTCTGACTGTTGCTTGTTTCCAGTATCAAATTTTACAACCAACAGTTTTTGGCGCCCACCATGGGGCACGTTTTGTGTATACCCACTGAAACAACTTCAATCAAACTAGAAGCATTAGCACCCCGGCATACAGAAGATATGCATGAGGTTAAAGAGCATGTGGTATTGAAGATTTAGATTTTTTGTTTCTGGAACAACACGACTTTTCTTTAACCCCCAAAATAAGAAGGAAAAGATCCATAAGTACTCTTCCTGTAAAAAATTGAACTGCAAGAAACACAGACCCACAAACATAATCAAGCCCTAATATTCATGCTTTGGTGTTGGCAGGAGTCACAATCCATTGCAAACCATTTTTCCAAGAATGGTAGCACCTCTACCTTGGGGACAACAGGTTAGATCTCTGGCCCTTGCTCAACCATTGCATGATCTCCTAAAAGGGAATAGGAAAAGCTTCCCTAAATTCAAGGGTTATGGAAAAGTGCACCCTGATGAACACATTGTTGCCTTCATTGTGGCATGTGGGATCCTTAGAGTGGAACATGAAGATCTTTCTATTAGACTTTTTATGGAGACATTACAAGACAATACTTCCGAATGGTTCTATCACCTCCCTATTAGTGCTATCACTGAATGAACCACCATGAGAACCTAGTTTGAGGATCTATTCAAACCTGTTGAAGATGTGCACCCTCTCCTTGCCAAGATTTCTTGGATAAAGAAAGAACCATATGATCCTATGAGAGAGTTTGTTGCCAAGTTTAACATATTAGTTAAACTGATTCTAGTAGCCACTCGTCCTGTGGATCAAATTCAGAAATGCTTTTTCTTGCATGCATAATTACCAGAAGTAAGTTATGCATTGAGAAGAGCCAACCTTGCTACTCTGGATGTTGATCAACACTTAGCCATAAGTGTTGAAGATGATTTAGTAATATCTGGGAAATTAAAAAAGGAACCTGCTAAATCTAAGGCTTCTTATTCTTTAGGAAACAATTCAAACCAGTTAGTAAAAAAATTGGCAAATGATCTCATAGTTATCAAAAATTAATTGGCCCAGAATATTCCTTACAAGGATATTTCAAGAAGGAATTTTTAGCCCCAAAATCATCTGCCCCATGTCCAACCAAAACTCATAATTGAAGGGCCACCTCTCTAAGTTCCTGTCAATACAACATGTGAAGTCCAGGAACCAGAAGATGAAAATGAAGATGAAGGATATGAGGAACTTGAGGAGGAAGCAAATGAAATGCCAAAATAATCTAGTGATTAGATCATGTTAATTTTCTCATCACTGAAGGAGTTGATGATGATACTGATGCTTATGATGAAGTAGTGGTGGATATGAATGAGTCATATGATATCATGACCTGAGAAAAAATGAGTAAGGAAAAAGAAGTGGTCCAGCCCAAAAGAAGATCTAAGGAGGTTCTAATTACCATCCTAGTTGTTGCTAAAATAGGAGCTCCTATCCCTACCACTTCTACTTAAAAGGTAAGCAGTGTTAATACTCCCTCTACTTCCTTTTCTTCACCTATGAATAAAACAACCTCAAATGTCAAAGCTGATAGGACTAAGTGTTCCTCTCCTTCTAGCCCAGACACCCCATCTACCTGTGGATCCTTTGAAATAATTTACCACATTAAGAAAACTAAAACTGAAATTTTTTAGGTTGAGTTCTATCAGATGCATCCCGATGCCTTTGCTCAGGTCGTCAAATTTGTCAAATCCAAACCCAATCCTACACCCACCACCTCTAAAGGCATTTTACCTACTCCTATCTCTACACCTCAACAGAATCTAGTGGCTATGACACTTTCGATAACTAAGAAAATCGATCCTTTCTATATCACTTTACTTATAGCCGGTCATAGGCTCAGTAATTGTGTCAGTGATTCGGAAGCATCAGAAAATGTGATGCCTGCTAAGGTTGCTCATGCTTTAGGCCTGAATTTAACACACACATTTGGTTCTTGCTATTCCATGGAAAGTAAAGAGGCACCATTGGTAGGAAGGATTAAGGATGCAAAAGTAGCTTTTTCTACTTTCCCAGAGAAAAGGGTCAAAGCTACCATATTATTAGTTGATATTCCCCCATCCTATGGTATATTGCTAAGCAAAAACTTTTGTAAAGAAGTGGGTGAAAAAAATCAAATGGACTTGTCACACGCTATCATACCAGTTAATGGGAAAATCAAGAAGTTGTTACCTGAGAGACATACTGAGTACATTCTGTAGAAAACCAATGACCCTAAAGCACAGATCCTCTACGAGGACATCGGTCACAGGAACTACATGATCATGTCAGAGAAAGAAATGCAAATTTCTAAAAGTGTGATGGATGACCTTAATGGTGTCTGGATCCTTGAATTTGATGGCAATTGTTCTTTAGTTGGTTCTGGAGCAGGAGTGGTTCTATTTTCTCTTAAAAAGAAGTCTTATCCTTTCTCCTACAAGCTTCAATTTGAAAACACAAATAATACAATAGAATATGAAGCTATTATTTTAGGACTAGCCATGGCTAGGGAAATGGGAATTAAGAACCTTTGTGCACAAGGAGATGTAGAGCTCGTCGTTGAGCAAGTGAGAGATATTTTTCAAGTTAAGAACAAGAGCCAAAAACACTATAGAAATCTGGTGTGGGATTCTATTGAATTTTTAGAAGCCTTTTGTATAGAAATTATGCCTAAAGAAAGGAATGCTAGAGCAGACGCTCTGGCCATCTCAAGATCCTTACTTATCCCTCATCCTAACTTTTCCCAAGAAAAGTTCACAATCGAAATGATACATAGGCCAAGTGTTATGGATAATGCTAACAATTGGAAAGTAATTAATGATGATCAACATTTGCTCTCTTTTCTTGAATTTTAAGATAATTTCAGTCAACTATATTTTGAAGGAAGTGAATCTACTCATCATGAATCTGTAGCATCCACTATTACTAAGGAATGGATTGAGGAATAATCTGATAAGGATGGTTGCATTAATTTAAAAGGTAACAAGATACCCAGAGGTCTAGTAATCTTGGAAGATTTTTTTGACAAACATGACAGGTATATCAAGTCAAAGATATCACACAAGGTTCATCAATCTGCAAATTATGAAAAGGCTAATATTGGAAGAAAAAAGGAACCTAAACATGTTAACATTGGAAAATGTTGCACACAAGAAGAAATGAATATAATGATAAATTTATTAGAAAGATATGTTGATGTGCTTTGCCTATTCATATGACAATTTGAAATCTTTCAAACCAAGAGTAAATACAACATTATATTCCTCTAAAACTGGGAATCAAGCCTTTTTCAGTAGAAATAAAGGTAATACAATCCTAAGATTGTAGACACCATCTATCAAGAAATTTAGAAGCTCTTAAAGGAAAAGATAATTTTTCCAATTCATCACTTGGATTGGATGGCCAATAATGTGCCAGTAAGAAAAAATAATGGTGAAATCTGATATTTGTGTAGATTTTCGAAATCTAAACCAAGCCTCCCCCAAAGACAATTATCCACTCCCCATGATGGATAAGATTCTACAAGTTGTAACTGGCTCTGAAATGTTGTCTATGTTGGATGGTTTTTCAAGGATACAATCAGATTAGAAGTTGATGTCCCTAATCAACACAAGATGAATTTCACAACTCCTTTGGAAAATTTTTCTTATAAGAGGATTCCATTTGATCTAATTAATGATGGTGCTACATTCCAATGGGCAATGGATCCATATTTTGGGTCTTTGAAAGGAAAGTGTATTGTTGTGTATCTGGATGATTTAACTTATCTTTTTTAAGAGAATGGAAGACTCATTTCCAACATCATGAAATTGTCCTTCAAAAGTTCAGGTAACATGGGTATCTCTCAATCCAAAATAGTTTATTTTTGGCATCACTAAAGCTAAGTTACTTGGACATATCATTTCCAAAGAGGGAACCAAGATAGATCTAGATAGGGTTCAAGATATTCAACGAATTCCCCTCCCCATAAGTAAAAAAGGAGTGTATTCATTCTTTGGAAAGATAATCTTTTAAGGAGATTTATTCCTAATTTTACAGAGCTAATTATGAGTATAACCTAGATGATGGAAGGGAAACAATCTTGTTGTTGGACACCAGAGGGAAAAGAAGCTTTTGAAAATATCAAAAAGGAAATTTTTCAAACTCTAATTCTTGTTTGCCATGATTTTTAGAAGGATTTCTTGATCTATTGATATATCACTAAGAATACTTTGGCTACTATTCTAACATAAAATAATTATGAGGGATGTGAACTACCAATTTCTTCCATGAGTTATGTCTTTAAAGCTCATGAATTGAAATATACTCAGATTGGGAAACATGCTTTCACTGTTGTTAAAGCAGTCAAATAGTTCTGTTTTTATATCCTAAGTTCTCACTTAATTTCCTTTATACTAGATACAACAGTTAAGTCCATTCTCACACAACAAGAGTTCGGGATGAAAAGAGGAAAGTGGGTGGAAAAGTTGTAGGAGTATAATTTGGACATTAGGCCAATGAAGCTAGTCTAGGGAAAAGGGCTCTGTGAATTGATTGCTTCTGGTGCTGAAGATAAATCTCCCAAAGAAGACACACATATTCCAATTGTTCTCTTTTTCAGTTCAACTAATGAATGGTATACTGATATTTCCCATATTCTTACTTATGGAGAATTCCCATCTCATCTAAATGCTAAAAAAAAGAGAGTTGAGATCTGTGTAGTATGTGCTTTGGGACAACTCCTTATTCAAAAGAGGGATTGATGGAAGGTTTCTCAGATGTGTGGATAGAGAACAACAAAAGAAGTTGCTTAGGGCATTTCATGATCAAACTTGTGGAGGACATATCTCATCTATTGTAACGGCTCATAAAATCCTTCGTACAAGATATTATTGGCCAAACCTATTTCGAGATGCAACTAAATGGGTGGGTAAATGTGAAGCTTGCAAAACTTTTGTGGGACGGCCCAAACTAGCCACTCTGCCACTGAAGCCAATGGTGTTAGAAGAACCTTTTCAAAAATGGGGACTAGAATTTTTGGGTACTCTTAACCCTCATTCTAGTTCTGAACACACTCATGTATTAACTGACACTGATTATTTCACCAAAAGGGTGGAGTCCATTCTAGTAAAAAGCACAAATTTTGAAGTGATATGTAACTTTATCCAAGATAAAATTCTGATTCAATTTTGAGTACTAAGTAAAATTTTCACTAATAATGCTCCTAATTTATCTTCTTATGAAACGATGAATTTATGCTATGGGTATGGATTTCCATTGCACATTCTTGTGATTACTATCCCCAAGGAAATGGACAAGCAAAATCAACAAACAAGAATTTAGTAACCATCATTCATAAGCTTGTTTATGAATCACAAATGAATTGGCATAAGAAGCTATATGATGCTCTATGGGAAGATAAAATTAATCCCAACAGGGAAATTGGGATGTACCCGTTACAAGTGGTGTATGAAACTAAAGCTTAGTTATTGGTGAATGTGGAATTGCCAACTTTTCAGTTGATGAAGGACATTGAAGATTCAAAATTTACTGGTGCTTTGGAGAAGAGAATCATGTATCTACAGAAGCTGAATGAAGATAGGTTGCAAGTGGTGGATAGGATTTCTACACATTAGCAAAGAGTAAAGAAACTGTTTGATAAGAATGATAGACCTAGAGACTTCCAGGTTGGATAAATTTTTATACTTTCGGACAAGAGGCGAGAGCCTCGGGGATGTCGTGGTAAATTATATTTTCTTTATTTGGGTCCTTTCAAGATCAGACACTTCACTGGAGAAAATAATTTCTACTTGGACTATATGGATGGAACATCTCTTCCATTACCATATAGTGGGAAGTACTTGACTTTGTTTTAGTCCTAGGTTACTAGGCAATCCCTTGTATAGTCTTGTATAGTTTTTATGTTTGGTCTTTATCTGGTGTTGTGTGGGTATCTCTTCTGTATTGTTCATTATTTACTCTATTTTCCCAATGGATAAGGCATTGATCTATCTTTGAAACCCTGATATTCTAAAGTTTGTTCTATGTCTTGTTGTTGCAGTGATCAATCCAAGCCATGTTTGCAAAAAGAGCCAACTGCTATCACCTCCCGAAGACTTGTGAATTTTCTTCTACTTTTTAAAACTTTTTAGGTAAGGTGACTGTCAAAATGCCCTTATAAGGGTTCCCTAAGAAAGATGTAATTTCAAATAGTTAGTCATTTTTAAAAATATTTGAGTTTTGAGGATTTTTATTTGTTGTGGGTATTTCGGGTTTTTTTTGTCCCTTATGTCCCAATTTCCTTTAGCTTGTGTGTTCCCTGATTTTCTATTTTTCTCACATGGACTTTCTTTTCATTTGTTTTTGCTCATTTAGTATTTTCAAGGAAATAATGTCCCAATGTTCCAAGGATTTTCTAGGTCAAATGTCTCCAACTTATCTGATTTTAGTGTGTTGCGGGTGTTTCGGCTTTTCATGTTCCAGATATCCTGAGTGCTCTTGACCTCCATTTCCCCGCAAGACCTCTTTTTCTGATTGTCCTTCACTGCATATTTTTTGGCTATGCATGTATTGCATGTCATGTTATCCCTCAGACCGGTTATGCACATTTTCTCCACTTTTTCCACTTCCCATTCAAATTGGCTATTTTAGCTCTGTGTGTCCCAGATGTCCCAGTGTCCCATGGGCCAATTATGCACATTTGTTCTACCCTTTTTTATTTTCATTGTCTTAGGTTGGCATAGAGTATTTATTACCTCATTTATTTCACTTCACCAACCTACTTGAGTTTATATGCACATAAATAGTGACGATAATTAGTCATTTTTAACATCTCACTTGTATTTGCTAAAGTCCTTTCACTTTCCCTCTCTCCTCTATTTGTAGCCATGGTCAAGTCCTACTCTATTATTTAAAAAATTTGTAGGTATAAGAGAATTTTTGAATCACCAAATAATTACTCAAGTAACTAAGGATATTTCTCTCAAAGAGACCTTATACTCCTACCATAAAATAAAAATCAATTGCAAGGGACATGATCACCTATCTTCTTTGGAAATGACTATACTAGATATAGGTGATAGTGAGGCTCAACAACTCGATTTGAATGATTTTTGGGCACACATTAATTTTTAAAACCCTTCTCCTATCACTTAACTAATTAAGGAGAATGGAATCGTAGAGTCGGTAGGTTTTCCAATTTTTGTCCAATGTACCCACACAGTGCTAGCTTACAATTCTAGTTTTAACCTAGAGGTAGGAAATTGTTGACCCTCAAGGGAAGGTGGTGGCTTGACTCAATGAATATTGTATTATCACTTCTTTAATGATTCCCACAATTGAAGGCTCAAACATTCCTACCAGGGACCAGGAACAACTTCTTTTTTATCAAGACAGTGAATGATATAAGAACAAAGTGGCCAAGTCTTGGTTAAAGAACCTGAAGAAAGGAGTCTCAAGGTTACCCAAAACAATATATAGGGTTTATTTCCATGAATATTTGTTATATTTTATCACTTTCCTTTCTAGGATAATGGGAATTCCCTCTACCAATGAGTTCCATTATTGGATGTGCCCCTATATCAATATTATATGTGAGGGTAAGAAAAGTTTGAACTAGGTAGGGATAATTTGTGATAGCCTAACTGAACAATTGGAAAATTCTTAAAGGAATAAAACCTTCTACATTACCTCCTATTTGATGTACACGATTGTGGATTACAGATAATGGTTGGGTTTCTTCCATGTTTAAGACAAGAAGGATGCTCCCATCTATGAGTACATCCATAATTAACTTTGAAGGTCAGAAATCATCATTGAAGAAGAGTGAATGATGTATTCACTATCTACATCATCTGATTGTTAGAAGGGGATACTTCTATAAGATTTTTATATAAGGTGAAACAACATATCAATTTCTATGGTAGCTTTTTCACTAAATTCAAGAAATTTTCATAAATACAATTGGCTGGATTTGAGGGACAACCTCTAAAATTCCCTATGTACTATAGTGACAAGATGGGATTTGGTTGATATATGCATATACTTGGATAAGATGCATAGAACTTGTAAATATAATAAGATTTTAGGTATTCATTTCCCAATCACATTGGGTAACTACACTTGCAAGACTTATTTAGATGCCCAGAATATTGACAAAATAATTACCCCTCTTACTCTTCATTATTATAAAGCTATAAATTACTTTGATATTAAGGATTCCATTTCCACCAATTTTATAATGGGTTATTAACACCTTGATCATATTGAAGACTACTTGGCAGATTGTTCTGATGATTATGAGGCTCGGAGAAGGTACTATGGAAGATAATCTCTGTAGAAAATCAAGGATTTTGGTATATTTAATGTTCTTGAAGTGTTTGAGGATGATGATGAAGAAATGTAGTCTCTTGAGTATGAGAGGTCAATTAAGCACAACCCTATTGAAACCATTCATTGGTTTGTTAAGGAGAGAGATGATTTGAAGGAGCTCAAAAACCATGTCTTTGTGAGAACTAGGATTTGGTTTGACAGGAAAATTAAGATGATTATGGTAAGGAAATCCAGGTCTACTTCTCGAGATACCTACACCCCTTAGAAATAAATACATTCATCAGTTCTTAAAGCACATGAACAATCTATTCCTTCTCAACCAGAATCTTCAACTCTGGTTTACACAAGAAAGGAAAAAGCTAAGAAGGTTGATATGGTAGTGGAGGTTATTCAGGAGAGTGAAAGGCTACACTCTCCTAAGAAAATTGAAATAGTACATGATGAGGGAGAAATTATGGAACTTGGTGATGATGACAGTGAAGGAAAAGAGTAAGAAAAAATGGAGGAGAATATCCCTAAAGAAAACAGTGTGAAGGAGGATCAATCAAAGAAACTAGTTTTAGAATGCGTGGAAACATCTACTAAGGAAGCTCCCATCACCCAATTCAATACCTCTATGTTTTAAGTGACTTTTGTACAAAACCTATGTGTGATGAGTGCATCTGCACTTGGACCCATTACTTCTTCCACTTCTATTTCTTCATTTTTCGAGGTACAACCATTGCTGGAAAGTAGGAAAAGGAAGGCCACCTCAAGTATTGTTGCTCCTAAGTTTTATGCAGTGGAAACACTTCTAGGTACCACTTCTCCTCCTCTAGAGAAAAATGATAAGGTCACCTCTAGATTGGTTTTAGACTCCCAAGGCCAAAAATTCATGGAGATTGCAAGACCCAATCTTGACAAGGATGAAAATGACCTATCAATGGGTGATCTAGAATTAACAAGAATTTATCTTAGTGAATCAACACCAGAAAGTGAGGTGCGTAAATTGAGGGAAACAATGTCTAAAGTGATTGAAAGAGTTGAAAAAGGGAAGCAGACACAAGAGCAATTGGAGGATAAGAATCATATTTTGTCAAGTGTCATTAAATCTTTATTGGTAGAAGATAAAGTACTTGACCCAACCCCCCTAGCTTCCATCCCACCACCTGTCATTCTATCTAATGATGAGGTTCAAGCCATTAAATATATTCACAAGCATGTTACTTATGGGAAGGAAATGAAAGCCATGGTTGATTACTTGATAATCATAGGTTTGAATTTCATTGAGGAAGCTTTAAAGGTATATGTGAAAAATTCTAAGATTCAATTAAAGTTCATCATAACACTTAGTGGTTTGGATAGGGAATTGAAACTTTGGAGTGAATGTATTCAGGATCTTAAACCAATGAGTGAAATAAATGTAGAAAACCTTTTGGAAAATAAGGTATTTGATGATGTAAGTTGAATCTATCTAAGCAATGGGTTTTCAGCATTGACTGGAAGATAAAGTTTCTTGAAGAGGCCATTGAAGAACTCTAAAACATGTTACAAAAAGGAGAAGCTTTTAAATCTTGTGTCATGATTTCCTTTTAGGATATTTTATTCCAAATTTTCAAGGAGAATTCAAATGATAAATTAACTATCCAAGAAATCAAGTCTCAGTTCAGGACATTTGTTAAAGAAGATTTGTTCAAATAGGACACCATATCTAAGGAGAAGATGAAATAAATTTGAACCCTACAGGCAACCATCATAGATGCTAATAAAGAATTCTTGGAAATGCAAAATTTGGAAAAGAAATGGAACGGTGTATAGGAATTTTAACTCATGCCACTGTCAATACAACAATTCCTCGGGGCATGGACATAGCTGAGGATTTGAAAACATTCAGAAATCAAGTGCTCAAAACAAACATGACTATAAGCACTTCCTCCAGGATTTCACCATCCGAGTTCATAATTTCCTTCCTTACAATATCTAATTAAAATAACTATTTAGTCATATGTTATGTACACAAGAGATAAATTGGGATTATGATATTTAATTAGATACTATATTTTGGGATTAAAAGAAAGTAAACTAAAAAGGATCTTTTGTAACCATTTTTGGGTTATTTAAGGAACTTTTGTTGTCATTGTAAAGGATGGGAATTTGATATCTTGGATGTAAAATAACATTGACTTACTAATAAATACAAAAGAATTTGTATTCTCTCTCATGCTCTATCCCTTTCTATTTCATATCTAATTCATATGAAGCTATGTGTATTTAAGCAAGAACTTCATGTCTTTGATTTGATATTATGCTTAGAACTTTGTGTCTAATACATGATGTCCTGTGTTTTTATATGTGTAGTTTAAAACTTGTTATTTTATCAAGCACGAGTAAGATATCATTCTAACATCTATGTGTCTGAAAGTGTTTCCCTCTCTTTAGTTTCTAAATGCCATTTCCTCTATTCTAATTTCTTTTGTATTTAAAATCTTTAAATGAAGGCATCTGGAATATCAAAATATTTTACCAAAATATTGAACAAATGTTTATATTGTAAATAATTGTTTTGGTTTTTCTCTTTTGTTCAATAAGGAATCCTCTCCCATAAAGAGGACAGACTGTAGTCCCCTGACTATTTCTTATTTTCAAGATCAAATTTTATGACTAAGAGAACTTATTCCAATCCTAGCACCTAAAAAATATAGCCAATATCATAATCAAATATTGCTATTTTCGGATTCCAAAATGTCAAATATTGGAATTATCTGCACTCTAAAATAGTGCATATCGGATTCCAAAAATGCATATATTGTAATCTAGAATCACCTATATTAGAATCCAAAATCACATATATTGGAATCCAAAAATCAAAATATTGGAACCTGTTAATTCTCCTTCTGAAATCTAATATATCTGGTTATGATTTAAATTTATGAATATGTGAAATAACATTAAATGATTTTGTGGAATCCAACATTGATGTGAGATATAATGTCTAGTGGTCATTAGTCCGTATACAACAGATACATGTGTTTTTTAAGGGATAGTGTCGACTAGGCTTAAGCTTTGGAATAATGCTCTTATTAGTGTTAAGATGTTTTTAAGATTAAACTATGCAAATTTAAATATTTCAAATGCCATTGAGCGAGTAGCCGCTAGGCTAATGACATTCACGAGATGTGAGACACTTCCAGATTCAATTACTATGGTTTGATTGAACCTTGGGGAAACCAGAGAATTACCAAACATGGGTTAAATTTGATGGCCACCTATGCCTGTCAAATACTTTTTATTTGATGAAAAATTTCAATTTTTTCCCTTCGAAAATGTAAAATAGTGTTATTTTAATAAGATTTATAAAATATTATATTATATGTATTTAACTGTTTGTAATATATATTTGTATAGTTTACTAATAAATATATATAAAAAATGATGGTTATACTTACAATTTACAAGTTGCATGTGACGGTTTTGTCAAATATATGAAAGTAATTTATGGCTAAAATCATAAAAATGTCTAAATGGTCGTCATATTTAACTCCTGTATGAAAAAACTTAAAGAGGGTAGTGATTCAATTCTGGAGAATGTAATTAACTAGAAAACCATTCCTGATATATTTTTATATTTAAAGTTAGAGATCATATTTACTTCATTTATAATGGTATGATTGAACCTCAGTACAACCAAAGAATTTCTAAAGATGTTATAAAGAAATTAACAGAGGGTGATGATCTAATGTAAGAGAATGTAATTAATTGTAAAACCATACCAGATATATTTTTATATTTAAATGTAGATATGAAATCAACTATAAGAGACATGACATAAAAAATTTCATATTCAAATATGGATATGAACTTATTTGAAATTAATTGTAAAAATATCCCATATATATTTTAGTATTTAAATATAGATATGAAATAAATTGAAATTCCTTTAGTAAAGCTAGGTAGAATTATAATAAAACATTTTATGAATAATTTTAATTTACAATATAACACTTTTCCTGAAGTTGGGATTCCAAATCAACAATAAAAAACATAGTAAAGATGCAATAAAAAAGCTCCCTATAATTGTTTTAGTGATCTATTATAATCCCAAACATCTTTGATATCCTTCAATGGTTGCAAAAAAGGCCACAACACATCTAACAAGTATGTGTATTTTGACTTAGAATCTATGTTAAATGTTTCAGTAATTATGTAGTTCGCAACATCATTTGACTTGTTTTTCTCTAAAGAGTCATCTACAAGTAATATATTTTTACAATTGTGTGATACATTAAATCGTGACCAAACAGAGTTAATATTCTTGAGATATAATTTGGGATTCTTAGAACCTTCATAATTAGAGCATTTGGTCTTGAAGCAATCTTCCTATGTAAATATGAACTGGAAGCTTGGAAACTCCAAGCCAATGTTTTGAAGGAATGAAGGCATCATGACATCAACATTTGAATTTCTCGCCAATGTGCACATTGCTATGTTGAAATGTTTTTTGCACCATTGCAAGAACTCTTTCACATTAGGTCTAAGATTTTTTTTTGCTTGAGCTCTATACCACAATTTTTTTTTAGTTGTTTAAATGTCCAAGATGCCTTGTGGAAGGTATGTGCCAAAACATTTTTTATATAAAATATGATCAGTTTCATGTTGCATGTGTTCATATGTACAAATGAAAATAAAATCAAATCAAATGTTTGAGGGTGGTGAATTAATTTAAAAATAAAAAAACAAGTCCCTTTTGATAGTGTTATATCAAAAATCAAATGGTTGTAGGTGGTGACAAAGGTAAAATCTAAGGGCATTCCTCATTTCTTATTGTAATACTAGGAATATTGTTTCCTGAAGAATTTACTTGAATATAATGTAATGTTTCACCACGAGGAGTATTTACATACCCTATTGTAGTTATTTTAGTGCATTGGAAAGTGGTATATGTTTTCTACTATCAAAGAAAAAACTAGTATTTAAACATGCTAAGAATTAATTTAGGAATACATATTTCATTAATAAAAATTGCTCAAAGATTCGTTACATGAAATATTTTCTTTTAATTCACATTTTCAACTTATACACTCACACTCTGAACTTATAATCAGGAAAGATCTAAATTATCCCAACTTATAATCATACAATCGTAATTTAAATAGTTCTGCAGAACCATCACTAAAACATATGAATGTATTTTATTTACAATGTTATGATGTATCATCACAATAACACTTTGAAATGTTAAATTTTTATTTAGCATTTACTCACTCCAAATATTTTATTCCCTCTACCACATTTAAACCCTTTGACACTATTAGTTAGAAGTCTTTGTGCAAATTGGTCATTAACCACATATCTTTTGATTAATTTTCTAATCTTATTTTCATCCCAACCATAAAATTTTCTAGAGGGTTTCCCTTTGCACCTAATGTAATACACATTGTGTCTTCAAAATTCTAGGGGACATCGTTTCTACTCCAAAGATTTTCTAAATATTTTATTGCAATTCCATTGACCATTTTGCTATGTTCTTTTCCCTGGGTGATTAATGGATTAAATTCAGTCGATAATTTTTTATTGAAGGTTTGGTCATATTTTCAACATCAGCTGAAGTGAGTTTTTTTGATAATGACTTTATAAACTCTTTCAGTCCACCTCGCACATTGATTCTCTCCTTACGTAAATTGATTGTGATGTCCTAAGATGGTGATTAATTTTTATCATATAATAAGCCCTCCAAATCTAAAATAAGCAAGTAATTCTTACATGTAACGTTAGGGAAGTATATAATTTTTTTAATCGGTCTCATATCAATTCTAACCAATGGAAAAAATCAACAATTTAGCTTGCAACTACCACTTACCGGTGGGCCTTGCATGTAGGATTGCATCTTCTTTACCCGCAGCTAGATCCTTTGATGAAAGATTTGTTTTAAACAATAATAATATTATTAATATAGCTATTGCTAAGGAAAATGAAAGCGTATTTGAAAAAAACATACTAAACTACATGCTAAAATGGTAAATTCAATATTAGCACTTTAGGTAGCTACCACTTACCAACTAAGATTCTGGATTGGCTTGCATAGACCTTACTAGCTGTTGGTTTTTTTTATGTAATATGTGTTACAAACAACAATAATCAATACAAAATCAATTTCATGTTATCGCAATTGAAAGCATAATTGAAAAAGCATATTGGTCTCCGTGGTAATATGGTAAGTACAAATTAAAATGTTCTATGTCTTATGAATGAATTGTAGTGCCCACTATGGTTTCTTTATATCCATTGAACCACCCATTGGAGAACAACACTTTTGAGATATTGATGTGGATTAGAGACCGCTAGGCTATGTCATCATTGGATGGAACAAGCATAGATTCTAATGTTTGTATCATTATCTTGATACTAATGGTTTATGTAGACAACTAACAACCTAGAAACTACAAACTATGTAGCATTGGATGCCACCATGAAATTTTGAAATATGTTATATGATAATTCCTTCTTTGAAAATGATTTTGCTTCTCGAATTAGCTGAAATATTTTTCTATAACTATGTGAGCCTTAAAACTGGTTATGGTTTTGTTTACATATTTGTGTTGGCTACCACTGTGCACTCCACTGTTACTTTCTTTGGGTGTTGGTGGTCTGCATAAACCATTAATTTTTATATAAATTTGTGGGGCTTAGTAGCAGTTCTTATTTATAAAGTTACACGACTAACATACTAGGATTTGCTTGCATATTCGTGGATGAGTTATCCTCATTTGTGGTCAAAGATGGTGAGCGTAAAGTATTTTCAAAATAAAAAGAACAATAGAAATTGAAAGAAAAGATCATCAAACATATTTATAAAGTGATTGAAGGAAAATCACCATGATGAGTTGGTTATATAGTGTCAAGTTAAGAAGTTTGTACATTGGTTCATATTGTTCTTGGGTTGTCTACGTAATTAAGAAATGTGTAAGTATTATTTTTCAGTTGAAATAATTTTAACATAATCACATGTTTGAGTTGTATTCCGATACGAACCTTTCTTCATATGATAATACTAATGTTTCAAAAACATTTCCTGACTATGTGTCTCAACAATAAAAATAACAAATTGATTGGACTCAACCAATGCACGTAGTGTGGCACTACCTATATATAACACTAATACTATAGAATCTTGGGAACAACATCCAGTGAACATCTCAAACTAGAACTCATATGATCACTCAAAAGGAAAAGGATGTCTGGTTCTTTTTAGGCCAATTTCACTTGTAGTTATCAATTGTTGTGGTAGTTTTTCCATCCAATCCCTAGTGACTTCTTCTCTTTCATCATTTATTTTAACGTAGTTGTGCACTCCAGTTATTGTGTACATAAGACACAAAATTTTAAATTTCCCACTGGTATCATAGAGTTTGTAGCATCCATCCAAAATTGAGTCTTCAGTATCTTTAACCTTTTCCATGTATTTTTTTTACTGTTTCTCCAAACATTTTTGAATATTCATTTGGTATGAGAACAATAATAATACATTTCATCACACTCGTTCAAATAAATGTTATCAGATCCATTATTTATTTAGAAGAAAAATTGTTAGAAAAATTGTAAAAATCAGCAATAACACATTCTGCATTGAAAGGATTGGTGGCAGGAAGAGTTGATAGAGTTGACACAAGTTGGAACAGGTATGCACATTGACAAGTAGATTCTCCTATGTCCTCCATCCTTACTGGTATATTGTAATCCATTGACACCTCATATTTGTCTAATATTGTATTAGCCTCGATGGGAATATCTTCTTCCACAACTTGGTCCTTTTTTCATTTAGATTTTTTTCCCCTATGTGGGGATTAGATTTTCTCTTTCCTTTCCTCTCTTCACCCAATAGTACAGACAACTGGTGGTAGTGTGATTCATGCAATTTGACTTTTTCAATTACATTGGATTCACTACAAGATGGCAATAGATCAATATTTGGATGTTTTTCTTTTAATTATTTTAGAAATTTTCTCTCTTTTTTCTCCTTTTATTCTCTAGCAATAAGAATCAAATTTCCACATTATTACATCTACCTGAATAGGGCTAATTATCCAGACATCCCTTGGTTGTACTTTATCTTCTAGTACTGATAGTTCTTCATAGTTCATTTCTCAAGTAGCCCTAAATGAATTGGCTACATGGCACCTAGAAACATGAAGATATTGATACTCTAGAGGTGCTACATGACACCTGGAAACATCAATTGAAAATAATTCACCATTGAACAAAAATTAATCAAACAACTACTTAGTTGAAGGTTCTGTTTTTGTGAATATAGTGGTTACTTTCTTCAGCAATGCAACTAATTTAGTATTCTTTTTCAACCCGTGGAACTTTGATCTGGATGGATCAAGCTCCAATTTAGCCAAATATGTTCTCCTCATAATAGTAAACAACTTGGCATGTTTAGGAAGTGAAAGTGAACCTTTTCTACTAAAAAAATGAAAAACAGAAGAGGTTGTATCACCACTATACAATTTTCTAAGGAATGCAAGCATGCCATTGTGAAATTCTTATGCATTTGAACAACCAGTTTGTTCTTTATCTACTAACAACCCTAAATATCATCCATGTGTTGAATAGGGCCATTGTCTTTTGTATTCTGAGGCTTGTATTTCCCATTTCTTGAATAAAGAAACATCCAACTCCATATCCACAATAAGACACTTATTATTCTCATAGTCAATGTGTTTGAAATGAACACATAGTGTACTAAAATCAATGACTGCAGAGGATATAACCATTCCAACTTCCTCATGTCTGTCATCTATAACAAAAACTAACCACAGGTCATTGTAGTAGTTGTCAGGGCCATGAAATTCAATAAACCAGTTATCATATTTTTCTTCTGGCTCTTAGTGCCTTTAATAAATGGAATTACCAAGAATGGATTGCGATGAATGGAGGACATTGTATCTATAATTGGAGTACAATATATTAAAAATTACTTCACATGTGGATTAATTTATGTTCTCACCATATGTTAATGAATCTGATTATTATCCTTTGCGATCACCAATCTCTATAATAATTTACCTTTTTATCATTGGTGAGCAATCAAAGTAAACGTTAGCTACTATTAGGCTTTGAATGAACATGACATCTAACCTTTAACTAGTTACTATAAATTGTATTTTCTGGATCACAACATTAATACCAAAAACTATGCAAAATTGTTCTTGACAATTAACACATAACATATTTTGGATGTATTATCCGTTTTCTGACCACCATCCAGTTTATGTAGATTGCATGTAAAGAAACATTTGAAAACATAGATGTTAGCGAGAGAGAGAGGATTTAAGTCAATATATGAATGGATTATTTTTAATATTAATTTATGGTAATTTACACCAATTAAATGGACTATCTTAAAGGTCGTTAAGATTTAATCTCAACAACTAGTAGCAAAGAATAAGGTAGCGACTGCTAGGCTCAAGAATGTATTTATTTGAAAATAGCTATGTGATAACAAACAATGGTCAAGCTTAGCGGCCACTAAGCTCCTCTTATTACCAATTTTCATTGTAAGCACTATATGTTCCACTGTGGACCGATATTTTTTAAGTGATAGTAATTATATCGTATTCATTGGACTTCACATGTCTAACCCAGTTACAACACTACATTTCAACAAGATGGATAAAGACTTATGTATTTCTCCTAAAATATATCTTTGTAAATTATAAGCCATATTCATTAGTATCAAATAAAAAGCCTATGAACTGCTACAAGTTATTAATTTCAAAATAAGTATTGAATAACAAATCATGGTCTAACTTAGCGTCTGCTACGATAATTTCATTACCTCTATTCGTATAAATCACTAGAATTATAACTTTAGAAGTATTGTTATTGTCAATGACTAATTGTATCAAATTAGTCACATGTTACCAGGTGGAGCCAATTGATGCACTACTTTCCGTCAAGAGGGATAAAGACTTTATCTTTGTATCAAAAGAATAACATTGCAGTCGATATACGCAAAAATATCTAAATTTGAGAATAGATATATAATAACAAACAATGGTCAAGCTTAGTGGCCACTAGGCTCCTATCATTACCATTTTCCATTTTAATCACTATCTGTTCAACTTTGGATGGTTAGCGCTTTTCATTCATTTTAAGTGTCACATATTAGGTAAAATTCACATGGCGTACCCAATTACTATACTACATCCCATCGAGAGGCATCTAGTCTTATTTATTTCACCTAAGATATATCTTTGAGAATTATTATCCATATTTATTAATATTATATTAAAAGGGTATAACGGTTACGCTCAAGAACATATTCATTTCAAAATAGTCATTGAATAAAAAATCAAATAATGGATTAGCGGCTACTATGACCATATCATTACCTCTTTTCATATCAATCACTATCGATACAACTTTAGATCGATTGTAATTATAAATTATTAAAATGGTAACAATTTGTTTACACATTACCTTTTGAATCCAATTCCTGCAATTCTTTTCATCGAGAGGGATCAAGACTTTCTATTCTTATCAAATAAAATGCTTAGTGACCACCAACCTTCATTACTCATTGAAAGGAATAACGTAGCGGCCACTAGGCTCAAAACTTTAATTTTGAGAGGATTCAAGACTTATTTATTTCTCCTAAGATATGTCTTTGTAAATTAAAATCCATATTCATTCATATGAAGGAAAAATCCTAGTGGCTGTTAGGCTTAATAATTTCTCGACTTCGATTTCAGCTATTGATCAACAACTCGTGATATAGCTTAGAGGCCACCAGTATCCTTTCATTACCTCTGTTTGTATTAATCACTATCTTTACATCTTTAGATTGATTTTAATTTTTAATGATTATAATTATTTCGAATCAGTTACACCTTACCTAGTAGAGCCAATTTCCACACTACGTTCCGTCAAGAGGGATCACAACTCTCGGTTTGTATTAAATAAATCCTTCATTACTCATTGAAAGGAATAATGTAGTGGTCCCTAGGCTCAATAGTTTATTTTTTAGAGGATCCAAGACTTATTTATTTCTCATAAGATATATCTTTGTAAATTATAATCCATATTTGTTCGTATTAAAATCCTAGCAGCCATCAGGCTTAACAATTTCTCAATTTCCATTTCAGCTATTGATTAACAACTCATGATATAGATTAGAGGCCAATAGGATCCTTTCATTACTTCTTGTAGTAGTAATAACTATATTTAAATATTTAGATTGATTGTAGCTTTCAATTATTATAATTGTTTAAAATTGGTTACACGTTACCTGGTGGAGCCAATTTCTGCACTACTTTCCATCGAGAGGGATCACGAATCTCAGTTCGTATCAAAGAAAAGGTTTAGCGACAACTAGTCTTGATTACTAGCTGAAAGGAATAACGTAGTGGCCGATAGGCTCAACAGTTTATAATTTTTGAATAGTTATATTATAAGAAACAATGATATAGCTTGGTGGCCACTAGGCTCCTATCATTATCACATGTCATTGTAATTGTATAATTTTGGACGCACTTTACATGATAGCCCTAATAGTTGCATTACATATTTATCTTGTACAAGATATATCTTTTTAAATTGGAATCCATGTATACCAATGAGAGTAAGTGATATTTTTTTGTAGTTTTGATAAGATAAATCATTGCACAACAATTACTTAATTTGGAAATAGCGATAGAATAAAAATTCATGATATAGCCTAGCGGCCACTAGCTATATACCAATACATCTTGTCATTGTAAAAATTATCTTTACAAATTTAAGGCACTAGAGCTTTTTCATTGTTTTAATGCCAAAAACACCTTCTGGGATTTGATAATTTCATGCTGCATGTCATCGTTTTAATGGTAGTTATTTCTATTGTAATTTTGTAATAAATGTGTCAATTATAATATTTTCTAACTATTAGGTTCAAAACATGCCACATGTCGTAGTATAATTGGATAAATGTTTTTTATGTAAGCACTACATCCACGAGTTAAATTTGATGGCCATTTAGACATTTTTTGTGATTTTGGATGTAAAATACTTGTAAATATCCAATCTAACCATCACACACAACTTGCATATTTAAAACATGGCTGTCATTTTTTATTATAAAAAAAGCATGGAAATTTATATTATAAAATATATAATAAATATATAATAATTAGTAAAAATAACATTATTTTGTGTTTTTGAAGGGCGGTACTGAAAAATTACCGTCACCCAAAAATTGTGCCTACACATTCGTACACTTTATTTCATTTTTTTGTTATAATATTATTTGTTTAATTTTGTCTCAACTATTTTAAGCTATAGCCACGTGTCGTTGTTTTACTGGTCGCTATTTATATTATAATATGGTGGTTTCATATTATACTAGTTTCAAACTTAACACGTGACATCTAACCTTTTACTGGTAAATTATAATCGTTTATAACTATCATGTTCAAACTTAAAATGTGACATAGAGTAATTGGAGAATTATATTTTAGTAGTGAACTACATCTAACATTATCTAGGTGATTTTTTATCAAAAAATATAAAAACTAAATGAGCCTATAAATTGATATAATTTATTTCTACTGTTTTATTATAATATTATAAGTTTTATTACATTTCAAATATTTTAGGCTATAGCCAATATTAAAAGGCATTGTTTTTTATATTGTTTATTTTTCGATATCCCGCAACTTTTCTCAATGAGTGGAAAATTCAAAATTTGAATTGCGAATTCCCCCCCATTTTGATAATTTTAAATTTCAATATTAACATAATTTCCCCCACTCTGATTTTAACAATTCCATATCCCACACCTTTTATATTTTCAAAATTTCTAATGTGGATTGTCCCAGAAAAAAATATTAAATACCACGGAGAACTAGGTTTTATGGTTTTTGTTTTTTCGGTCTTGCTGAACAACAACTCATGAAATCATAGAACAATACAAGCAAGTCGCAGATTACAGGGCCAAATGCAAGAATATCAGTCATTTTGGCCAAGGAATAATCAGACAATAATTATAATGTTGTCCGTGGATTAAGAAAAAAGGAATAATTAAGTAGTAATAAGAAGGGTGCTCACACAATGTGGAAGCAAAAGGGATTGTGAAAAAATAGTGTGGATAGTTAACTCGATGCAATAGTCGATGGTTTGAACAACATCGTCAAACACGAAAAAATATCAAATATAAATAAGGTATTCATAAAAAATGTATACTATATTAAATGTTCACCTTTTTTATTGCGGGCTTATAAAGTCATTTTGTCTTCGACCAGATCCTTTTTTCTAAACCTCACTTAATCCCTACTTTTCCCTACAAAAATGTGCTTACCAGCCCAACTCTGCTTACCAATTCCTTCTGGTCATTTTGTCTAACCGCCTTTTGAATACTAGTTCTTGTATTTTTCATGTCATTCAAGCCCTATTTTTCCCTACGAAAATGTAATCCACAAGCTAACTCTTTTTACCATTTCCTTTTGATCATTTTGTCACACCGCCTTGTTCTTAAAGAAAAAAGGAATCTGTTTGGCCTCAACCAAAGAAAAATTAGTTCCCTTTCAGCTCTGTTTTTTTATTTGAATGCTTTCAAGTTTTTGCCGATCTTTGTCCCCCTTTGGATTGTTTTTCCTGATAATGATGGCTAGTGGCCTAAACACTAGTTTCTAAAAATTGTAATGTTTAACGAGACTCAAAATATTGTTTTGGTATTCATTATGTATGCCTTTTTTTCCTTTTAATATGATGATAGAAACAACCTAAGGTAAATATTTCATTGTACATTTTTTATATGGTTTCCACAGTAAAATAATATTAGGTTTTTCAATTGTGAGATAATTTTTTGTGCAATGGTTCAGGTTAAACATATTATATATACACCTAAATTTTATATATAAAATATTATGATCACTATGTATTTAAATTTAAATATATAATATTTATATCTTTAATACTTTTAAAATAATATAATCAGTAGGCCATGTATTATTCACAGAAGATTGAGTGTTGGCATATATATTAATTCATTAGGGTTGTTGTGGAAGGCCACAATATTATTAGTTTTTCTGAAAGGCCACAAATTAATTTTATTTGGATATTAGTTGTCCCTAGGATTTTACAAAAACAAGAAAGCAATTGTAAGCTTAGCGGCCGCTAGGGTATAACTCAATACCATATTTATAGCTTAGCAATTGATACTCAATAACGCATATCATGAAGCCATACGCTGTTAAGACACTACCACATTGTAATATTTAGAACATATTTGTTGCTAGGATTTAACAAAATAAAGAAATATTTTGCGAGTCTAGCGTCTTCTAGGTATTACCACAACATTTTATTTGGAACTTAGCGGTCACAAGGGTTTCACAAAATAAATAAAGTTATTGCAAGCTTAGCGGTCGCTAGGTTATAACTTAATACTATATTTATAGCTTAGAAATTGGTACTCAATAACACATATCATGAATCCATACACCGCTAAGGCACTGCCCCATTATAATATTTGGAACATAGCTCTTACTAGGATTTAACAAAATAAATAAAGATATTGCAATTCTAGTGTCCACTAGGTATTGACACAACATATTATTTAGAACTTAGTGGTCACTATGGTTTCACAAAATAAAAATATATATTGTAAGTTTAGCATCCATTAGGCATTGCAGAAAAATAAAGAAAGATATTGTAATTCTAGCATCCATTAGGTATTGCTGCTAGGTTATGCCTCGAAATTTTTTTCTGAGCTTCGGGATCGATACTCAACAATGGATATAATGAAGTTATATTCTGCTAGATATTTCCACAGCATATTTTTTTGGAACTTAGTGGTCACTAGGGTTTCAAAAAATAAAGAAATATATTGTAATTTTATTATCTGCTATGTATTGCCGCAAAATAAACAAAGATATTGTAATTCTAGCATCCACTAGGTATTGCAACTAGGTTATGCCTCGAAAACATTTTCTAATCATAGCGATTGGTACTCAACAATGGATATCATGAATTTATATGCCGCTAAGACACTACCGTAACATATTATTTGGAACGCAGTGGTCACTAGGATTTATCAAAATAAAGAAAGGTATTGCGAGTCTAGTGTTCTCTAGGCATTGCCGCAACATATTATATTTACCTTAGCAGTCATCAGTATTATACAAATTAAATTAAGGTAGTATGAAATTAGTGGCCTCTACATACTGGAACATCATAATATTTTAAAAAATATTTTTATAGGATTTACCATTTTAAATGAAATTGATTTGAGCTTAGCGGACACTATCCTTTACAATGATGTAACAATTTAAGTTTTGCATTTGTTAGGATTTAACACATAATATTTGATTCATAGAGGTCACAAGTATTTAACACATTAACATAAAATTCTAGGAGGCTAGCATCTGCTATAATATTCGTACTTATAATGTTTGCAAGTTTTTGGCAATATGTTTTAATAAATCAAATTAACAAAGTTTGAGGTACATGACATATAATTTCTTCCACAATAGAGTATTTCGAGCTTGGATGTCTCGAGAATTTAACAAGATGAAGTATGGAATTATTTATCTTGATGTCAGTTATCTTATGATGCAACATATTATTTTAAGATATGCTTTCGCTCGGATTTAACTAAAAACATGTCAAGTATTACAAACTTAGTGACCACTAGGTTATGCCTCGAAAAAATAATTGAGCTTAGGGATCGGTACTCAACAATGGATATCATGAAGTTTTACGCCATAAAGACACTACCAAAACATATTATTTGGAACATATTGGTCACTAGGATTTATCATAATAAAGAAAGGTATGGTGAGTCTAGCTTCTGCTAGGAATTTCTGCAACATTTTATTTGTACCTTAGTGGTCACTAAGATTTCAAAAATTAAATTAAGGTAGTATGAAATTAGCAACCTCTATGTACTGAAACAACATAATATTTTTATAAGATTTAACATTTTAGATTAAATTGATTTGAGCTAAGGGACTACTAAACTTTACAACAATGTAATAATTTAAGCTTAGTGTTCATTAAGATTTAACACATAATATTTAGGGCATGCCAGTAGCAAGAATTTAAAACATTAAACTAAGATTCCAGGAGGCTATAATCCACTATAATATGCTTACTCATAATGTTTGCAAGCTGTGGGCAGTATGCTTTAACAAATCAAATTAAAAAAATTGAGCTACATGGCATCTAGTTGCTTCCACAATAGAATATTTCAAGCTTTGGATGTCTTGAGCATTTAACAAGAAAAAGTATGAAATTTTTAGCTTGGCGTCTGCTATCTTATGTTGCAACATATTATTTGAAGATAGGATGTCGCTAGGATTCAACAAAAAACATGTCATATATTGCAAGCATAGCGGCCACTGGGTTATGCCTAAAAAAAATTGAGTTTAGGAATCGGTACTCAACAACTGATATCATGAATTTAAAGGCCGCTAAGACACTTTCGCAACATATTATTTGGAGCTTAGCGGCCACTAGGATTTCATAAAATAAATAAATATATTGGAAGTCTAGTGCTCGCTAGGTATTGTAGCAACATATTATTTTTACCTTAGCGGTCGCTAGGATTTCACAAATTAAATTAAAGTAGTATGATATTAGTTTCCTCTTCGTATTGTAACAACATAATATTTAAAAAATAATTTCTATAGGATTTATCATTTTAAATGAAATTGATTTGAGATGAGTGGTCATTAGCCTTTATAATGATGTAACAATATAAGCTTTAGATTCCTTAGGATTTAACACATAAGGATTGGGTCATAGAGCTTGCAAGAATTTAACACACTAACATAAGATTCCAAGAGGCTAGCTTACACTGGAATATGTGTACTCATTATTTTTGCAAGTTTTATGTGATATGCATACAAATAAAATTTAGAAGTTTTGAGCTACATGACATCTACTTACTTCCAGAATAGAATATTTTGAGTTTGGATGTCTCGAGCATTTAATAAGACGAAGCATGAAATTTTTACCTTGATGTCTACTATCTTACGCTACAACATATTATTTGAAGATACTTTGTCACAAGGATTCAAGAAAAAACATATCATATATTACAAGTTTAGCAGCCACTGGGTTATGGCTCAAAAAAAAATCTAAGCTTAGCGTTCGGTTCCTAACAACGGATATCATGAAGTGATACTCCGCTAAGTCACTTCCACATCATAATATTTGGAACATAATGGCCACTAGGATTTAACAAAATATAGTAAGAAATTTCAAAATTATAGTCCACTAGGTATTGTGGAAAAATATTATTTGGATCTTAGCGGTCACTAGGATTTCACTCATTTAGTTAAGTTAGTAAGAAATTAATGGACTCTATGTAGTGCCTCAACGTAAAAAGTTAAGTTTAACATTTGTTAGTATTTAACACATAATTTTGGGCATAATGTTCGAAAGGATTAAACACATTACATTAAGATTCTAGGTGGCTAGACTTTTGAGCTATATGGCATCTAAGTGCTTCAAACATTTAACAAGACAAAGAGTGACATTTTAAGCTTGGCTTCCACAAACTTATTTTGCAACATATTATTTGAAGATATTTTTTCGCTAGGTATTACAACACCATATTATTTGTAGTTTATACCACAACGACATATTTGGAGCATTTGTCTCAAACATTTATCAAAACAACAAATGCATGTTTAGATAAGTATAAAATTTGGAATATATACATGATCATTGTATCGATTATAAATATTCATCTATTAACATGACATACATATCACATTGCTTTCTCACCTATCTCACATACTACAATATATGAAGCATTTTGATTATTCCTTAACTATGGAATGTTGTTAATCCGAGACCATGGGTACTATTGCTTCCTTAACTATGGGCTATTGTTGAACCAAGCCCACGAGTAGAATTTCTTCCTAGATTTTTTGCCCTCACTCAGGACCTATTCTATCATCTCATTGTCATGCATCCTACAAATTATTTTTTACAAATTTAAGAATCTCTTTTTATCTTTCCCATATCTAGAATCGTGATTCTATATAGCACAGTAGACTTGTCAAGCAAATAATTTTGACTACCATATGCTTTTTTGGCAATTTCCTTCAGATTCTCTATTTATTTACATTTTTTCCCTTGTTTTGGAAACAATCTCAATGACATGTGAAGTTTCTCCTCCTTTCACCTCAGCTATTCTCCTTTTTAAATTAACCATGAATTGCTGAAGGAATGTCATGAACTCTTCATCAGAAACCAATACATGGTTTCGTTTAAATATTTACATGACCGAAGCTTGAATGAAAACATGATTTTCTCTAGAAATAATGCCATCAAACTGTAAAGAAATTTTTCTTTCCTGTTCATTCCATTCCCTTAGTCTTTTCTTTGTATAATTAACATATGTCTAGTATATACCAATATCGTCCATGCTCATAATTGTAGGGTCTTTAAAAATGCCTTTTTTAATGACCTGCACCATATGTGTTAATGTTTTTTATAAGGATGCCACTCCTGTAATGATTTTTTTCATTTTTTTTCTGAACCCTCTTCTACCTCCTTCTTTGTACGGATGTAATTATTTATATTATTATAAAATCCATGCAATTCCTCTTACAAATTAGAAATTTTTTCAAGAGGAACTATGGTCTTTAACTAAGTTTCAATCTCTATATTTTTGGCATGTACTCCACTCACTACTTCTATGACTTCTTATGTTTTGGCCCTTATAAAGGATTCCAGATCTTCTTCATATTGCACCACATGGGATCCTTTAGATTTCCTTTTCTTTGTATGAGTGAAGAGGTATTCTGAATTTTCATGTGAAACAATGGCTTGTTGTGTTGAAATCTTCTTTTTGGTTACCATTTTCAAGGTTATTGTCCTTTTATTTAATTTGATGTTCACTAAGGGATCTTCTTGTGCTGCCCAATCTAGATGTCCTTTGTAGGCAAGTACAAATTACTCTACCTAATCATTTATCGCTTGTTGTGACATGGAGGGAGAATATTGAGAGGGTTGCATTGGGGCTTCACTAGCTGGAATTTCAGTTTACGTAGTCTCCCCTTCTTAACTTGATGAAGTTAAGGCTTATGTGACTAAATTTGGATCTTTATTTGGTTTGGACAAGACTTCTCAAAATGCATATCAGGATTCATTTAGTGGAGATAAGAGATCACAAGGTTTTTGTTAATGTTCTGAATAAAAATCTTGTTTTCTCTTCATATCCTCCTTTTTAATAATTCCTCTCAGAGGTGGAACCACCCTTTAATCCTTCATATTCTACTAAAAAAGGCTATATTATGTTTTGGTAACCCATACCCAGTCATTATCATCATGTGCGTGATCATACGGTATATTTAACTATCCTTTAAGGAAATTAAGGTGTCGTTGATCAGGGGATCATTTTTGAAAAGTTCCCTAAACATCCCTAAATGGTGCCAGTGCAGAAGATCATCTCGAGGGCTTTTCAATGACTGTAAGAACATGAAAAACGGACATTGGGAGCTCTAGATATGTTCGGTCAAAGTTCAGACAGCGGGAAAGTCAACTTTGGTCAACTGGTCAATATTTGGACCAATCGCACTGTGACACGTGGCTTGCCAACACTCGTCGAATTCAATCGATTTGCCTATCGGGAGACGACAAGTGGATTACATACTATTTACTGAGTTAATTATTTTCATACCACATTACATGGGTTGAAATAATATTATTTTGGTAAGTCCACTTTCCAAATGGCACGCATATATGCCAAACCACTATATATATTAATGTTCATACATTAGTATTAAATCTAATGTTGATACATAACTATTAAACTATACTAACCGCCAAATTTCCACATGGAGGAGGAGTGAAGCGGTGGTGGGGAGCAGGTTTAATGGCATGCGTGGTACCAAATCCACGTGGTGGTAGGGGGGCGGTTATGCTCCAAACTTCATTTTGTGTGGAGGAAGGCTTTAAAGCCTAAAACAATACAAAACCTCCCACCCCTCCTTAAGTGCTTCCTATGGGATTTAATCCCATTAAATATTCAACGCTGCCCAAATTGGGATTTTATCCCATTAAAATATTCAAATGCGGCTAAAATGGGTATTAATCCCATTAAACCATGAAATCCACCCACATAGGGATTTAATCCCATCAACTATGCTACGGGTGAGGCTAAAATAGCCTAAGGATAATATTCAAGTGCATTATTTGAGGGCCTTAAAATTGTATAAATAGGGTACCTAGTTCATTGTTGTGGACACACACAAAAGGCAGAAGACAAGCTCAGAGCTTGGAAGGCGAATGAGAAATTGTTGTTGTGTGAAGACCTAAATTATTTTAGGCATTATTATTTTGATTATTATTGACCTATTATTTGTTAGGCAATAATAAATTAAATATTTATGGCTAGGAGTTATTCAAACTACCTAGTCAGCCCATAGTGCCACACCAATTACTTGCAAATCCTGGATTGTTGACCGGAGTGCTAGCTTCACATTGTTTGTGTCCGGAAGGCCGATCACAGCCGAAGGAGATTGTGCATCAAGAAGGTGGAATTCGGGTGCTATTTTTCACCCTTGTCGTCCAAAGGTTTGGTGTACTGATAGGCAAGTAAAATTCCATTAGGTTTTCTTGTGAAAGTACTATTGTAACTTACAAGTTTTGACTAGTGGAACGGTTCGACCACGAACCCGGAGACATAGGCAATTTCCAAACTCCGTAATCAATCTGTGTGCAATTGTCATTATTGTCTTGCATACTTTAAATTGATTACTTAAAAGGAGTAAATCATCGGCAAATAATTAAAGCCTATAAGGGTCCGAGATCAGGTAGTAATAATCTGATTATTTTTGGATCAGTCGTGCAACCCTATTCCATCTATCATATTGCCTTAAAGGGTGTTCGGGTAGATGGAATGAATTTCTATGGGCCAATATAGATATCAAATTGGGCCACCTGTTAAACATTCTACGTCCCACAATTTCTGGGAAGGAGGGATGTGTTTTAAGCTTCTTATCCTTACACTTTAAAGCAATATCATTGCAAATATGATATGCAACCTCTTTTACTACCAATTTTTCTAACCCATAATATGGAATTTAAAAAGGAGGTGTAAGGAGCCCCTCAATCATGATAACTATATATTTTGGATAGAAGAATACGGCTCCCATATTCCTTATGGAAGTGAGGATGACAACAAATATTATCGGTGGCATCGTTTCATGTAAATTTTGGTAGAGAGAAGGATACAAATAAGTGCATATATATTGAATATGTGACCTGAAATGATGGGCATACAAGTCTGAATATTTCTTATTTACCCTCAAAGGGATCGAAGGAGATAAGAATTGGTAGAAATCCAGACAATTGAGAATACCAATGACAATATCGAGAAGATAGGAAGCCATGTAAAATGGTTTCCCATGGTTGACGAAATTATTTCTGTGTCATTAAATTAGAACAGAGCACCTAACCTAAGGAGGGAATCATGTCTTCATCAATAATAAAAGAAAGTAATGGGATGCAAGAAATATCCACTTTAGATATTGACGGATTTCCATTAGCCTATTCATGAGTTCCATGCTAATGCAAACTCCTAATGAAACCTTATAATAAGGATTTCGAATAGCTTAGAATCATCCATATTATCCATCAGGTAAAATCCCCAACTTTCCAAAACATATCTTACTCTCCTTTTTGCTATCCTGGACTCGATTTTTTCTAAGTTGTATATGCAATCCAGCTCTAGAAGTTTATAATAACTTTTGTATGCATTCCCAGAAAATAAGCCTATTCTCTTTTTCCCTGATTTAGAAAATAATGACAAATCCTTGGACTTGGCATGAAATAGATAGGAAGTGAACAACTCTAGAAATGGAAGAACCTATGGTTTAACAACAATCAAATGAAGTCCAACTCATTTTATTGTGCTTACATCTCAGAACTGTAGATCTTGCTCTTTTGGTATACCCATTAAGTCTACAACATCAAAATCAAGACTTTTATTCTAAACTATGGAATATAGAGCTGAGTAATGCTGAAATTCGTCATCTAAGGTTGTTGGATCGAACATGGTATATCTTATTAATTTTTTGTTATTATTGGAATATAAAATGTATCTACCATCGCCATTGGACATTCTCTAGCCATGTTGAAAAATTTAAGGATCATGAATGTTGCATACATCATTAACAGAAAGAAATTCTAAGACAAATGATGAAATTGATTTTACGGCAACAGTCATATGTCCCTTATAATGAATATTAGATAAGCTTAGAAAATAATTTCCAAATAAATGAAAGATGTGTTGATCCTAGCATTCACCAGAGTCAATAATTACTAAATATTTAGATCTTAGCGGTTACTAGGAATTTTTCATAAACTTACTATTAATGTAATGAGTAAAGCACGAATGTACATGCACCACTAAGGGTTCAAGATATACATATTTTTAGCCGTGGTGTTCGCTAGGCATCACGGTAGTAAAAATATTAATGAAAAGATATAATTCTTTCAATACAAGCACTCTTGAGGCTTCAAGACTTACGTAGTTCAGATCTTAGCGATCGTTAAGCTCAGAAACTATGTAAAACTGTTCATGAAATTTAACACGTAACATATTTTGGAAGGATTATCCGTTGTTTGTAAACCATCCACATTGCGTAGATAGCACGAGAGGAAAGTTTGAAAAAATAGATGTTAGTGAGAGTGATTATTTAAGTCAACATATTAATGGACTTGTTGGTAATTAACACCAATTTAATGGACTAGCGTAAAGACCATGTTAAGATTTAATTTTTCGAATATTGAAAAGAGTGTGTGAGAAAAAAATCACAATAATGGGTTCAGCGTTTGCTAAGAGGAATTTGTTAAACAAAAAGTGTTTATTTGTCCCATAACACATTTTGCAAAAAATAACATAGGAGCCCCAAATACCTAACTAGTTTTATTTGAAATCAAGCATTAGAGTATGCCGTAATTCACATTTGTTCGTATAAAAGAAAATGCTTCACAACCTAGAAAATCCATTACTAATTGAAAGGAATGACTTAAATACCGCTAGAATTTTCCTGTTCTTAATTTAAAAAGAGAGATATTTTCATTACCTCTTGTCATAGCAATCATTGGATGTACTTCTTTAGAGCGATTGTATTTTTTAATGACTATAGTTTTATCAAGTTAGCCGTAGGTTACCTATTAGAGCCAATTGTTGCACTAATTTCCATCGAGATGGATAAAGAATTTCTCTTCGTATCAAAGAAAATACTTAGCAACCACTAAGCTCCATTACTAGCTTAGTAGCCGTTGGTCTCCTATCATTAACATTTTCCATTGTAATCACTAAAATTAGAAACTTTTCAACTGTGGATCACTAAGATTAGAAACTCTTAAAAATATTTCTTGACAATTCACACGCAACATATTTTTGAAGGATTATCTATTTTATGACAACCATCCATATTGCGTAGATCTAAGTTTGATCTAAGCGTGTCAATAGAAGCAATATTGAGGCTTCATGACTTAATTTCAGCCACAAATAAATATTAGAGATTGGTTGTATCTATGTATTAGCCAAAAGGTTAACTATTATAAGAATGAGAAAATTTTCTCCAATCTTTGGAATGGTGGGGTGTCAATATATACGTTGTGTTGATCTTAGTGGTTGCTATGTTCAGCCACAATGAATTATTTAGAGATTCGGCATATCTACGATTATTTCAAAGACAAAATACTATTGCGATGAGCAAGATAACGCCAATCCTTGCACTACTGATGGGTAAAGACACAAGTATTTTTAATCCTAGCTATCACTAGGGTTAGGCGCAATATTGTTTTTAGATATTAACAGTTTATAATAATCATTACTAAATAAATATGTACTTCTTATTGTAGTTGTTACTACGATTAGCTGCAATCATATACCTATATTGTAGTGGTCACTAGGCATCATTAACAGGAAAACTACTAATGCATTAACAATAAAATATACAAATATTAACAGTAAATAACATCCACCTTAACAAAATATTTAGAGATTAGGGTTATCAAAACACCATTCAATGGACATCTATCATTAACTTAATAAAATTGTTGTAATACATGTATTCGTAAGGGATCAACATTTATTTATGTCTGGTTAGTTCGTTGCAGGATCATGAATACGTCTCATTGCTAGAAATCACTCACAGACTTACTATTAATGGAATGAATGATGTATTGATGTACAAGCACCACTAAGGGGTCAAGATATACATTTTTTTAACAATGGCATTCACTAGGTGTCACTCCAGTAAAAAAATTTAATGTAATGAGAATTTTTTTTCAATACAAGCACTCTTGAGGCTTTAATTCTTATGGAGTTCAAATCTTAGTGGTCATCAGGTTGATCAAAAATGAAATATTTAGAGATTAGTCACATATAGGATTTTATTCATAGGACAAATATTATTAGAATAAGAAAAAATTCTACATTCTTTGAACTGGTGGGGCATCAAGATATACATAGTGTTAATCTTAGCGGTCGCTAAGTTCAGCCACAACGACCTATTAAAACATTCTTTGTATCTAGGCTTATTTCAAAACACAACAATTATTGCAATGAATAAAATAAATTCAATCTGATCACTAATGAAGGGTACATACATAAATATTTCTTATCCTTGTGGTCACTAGGGTTAGGTGTAACATATTATTGGAGCTTAGCAGTGTATACGAATCATTACCAAATAAATAGGTGCTTCTTATCCTTCCTATTACTACGATCCACAAGGATATACCTATATATTTTCAGTTTCTAGGAATCATTAACAGGAAAACTACTAATGCATTAATAAGAAACTATATAAATCTTAGTGGTCAATAACATCTACCTGGATAAAATATTTTGAACTTAGTGTTAGTGAAACACTATTCAATGGACATTTCTTTAATTAATTATAATTGTATAATGTCCCAGGTCACTAAATATCACAATTAGTAGTCAACACATACAAAATTCTTTTTCTAGCAATCTCTAAGGTCAGCCACAAAAAAATATTTACAAGCTTAGCGGTCATTGCAATCAGCATCAACAAAATATTTTGAACTTAGTGTTCGTAAGGCATCATTCAATGGACATCTATTATTGAACCAAGAAAAGAGTTGCATTACATGTTTTCTTTAGGGGTCACACATTTCTTAGCTCTCATTAGTTTGTTCCACACTTTTTTTGAGCCAAGTACTGCACTAGATACCCTCGTGAGGGATTAATCCTTAACCAACTCTCATAATATTTACTATAAGTTATTGAAAGGAAGATAAAAATTCCACATTTTAATTATAAATGAAATATCAAAAGAGATGGTGATCTATAATTAGTTAGTAAATGAAGTCTCAAAGGCCATGGTATAGTTCTAATAAATATAATGAACACACTCTTTGTACTGTTAGTATGAAAATACAGACTCTAAACCCTATGCATAATCTCCCTTGATATTAAACCTCATATTTTTTCATAATATCACATCTCCCTATTTCCATATTCTTATTATCACATTAAGAAATAAAATCCATAACATCTTATAATTTTAGTGGTTATATATCATTAGCTAATTTAATTAAAACAACTAGATCCTGTAATTTTAATCTCTAAATGTTGTATATGTATTTCCAAAACTATTAATTAAGTGAAACATTATTCAAAATCTTGTTTAGCCTAACTTCTCAAATATTAGGTTTTATAGTTCCCCGATTCACTCTTTTTCAAAGAGGGACATACACAAATAAAAATATTTGCATTTTTACTTTGGCAGTTACATATATGTTTTAAAAAAACAATTATTTCCAACAATTTCCTTATGTAATCAAACAATTATTGTAAACAAGCAAACAATTATTTGTGTTACTATCACTATTTCCTAATGGAAGTTACTATCATTATTTCATTACTATAATTTAATTTAAAACAAAATGTCTACAGAAACCAATAGCTAACGGTCCAAAATTTCTAAATGATTAACATCCCTAACTGAAAAAAATCTATTTTCCTTAGCCTTTTCAGAAACACCCATTTTTTTCACTTCCAGTAATCATTGATGTCCATATCAGGTATTTTACAAATCATTTCTTAGTCCTCTTGCAAAAAAAATACCCATAACATGTTTTACATTACTCACAAGTGGGGTACACACATATTTAGCAAATTATTTAGGGATTCGAAAAAATAACGATAAAATGATGTCAAACCATATCAGTTGAGAAGTGTTTTTCAAATAATGTTAAAGAATAGATAGATTTGACTACTGGAAGCATATAAATAGGGTTTCGTTGAAACGGATACAAAATATTCTACATTCAAAGAATTTCAAAAAAAATTAGGACCAAAGGTGAGAACATATACCGATTTTTGATGCCTTCATGAAAACAAACCATGCTCAAAATTTTAGCAATCAAACTGTGATCATATTTTCCAATGAATTACTATGCTTATGGATTTTTTCCCTTACACCAATTTTCTCGCACAAAGATTCAAAAATTTAAGTTTCCTTGAAATATACTAATGAATGAAAATCTATAATTATATGGAACTGACACTTCCAACCGCCACTTTCTTTGGCGCACGAATTACAAAATACATGTGGCTGCCATTAATTTGCTTTATATTTAATGTCTAATAAATGGCTATCAAATGGATCACATATTTTGAATATCGTGAAAATTTTACTTTGTTTGGTTAATGGCCAATTAAGTTTTGGGGAACCACAATATTAACCATATAAGCCACATGCAAAAATGATCAATATTAACAATAATATCATCGAAAGAACAACATGCTCATTGTCAATTTTATCATTTTTAAATTATATATATATATATATATATATATATATATATATTTTTATTATTGGTAAATAGTTTTTTGAAAGGGACTATACCCTTGATTACAAAAGATGGCCTAGAAGCCAGGATAAGAATGAGAACCAGAGAGAAAAGGATCAAAATCCAAATGTGACAATGAAGTTCAAAGTAGCCAAAAAATAGCTACCTAGACAAGACAAAACAACAAAATTACTGCAAACAAGCAGTAAAGGTACCGTAAAAAAATAGCAAAAGAACATACAAAAACATCAAAAGCATCAACAACTACTTCTTTGCAGCTTTGTCTATGTTGGTTTTGATATTCTTCCAAGACTTGAACATACCCAAAGTAGTCATGTGGGCATCATCATTATAATCCAGCTACTCAATGGCCTTCTTGCTTTCCTTATCATTACCCCAAAGTGTTGCCAGAACTCCACTGAGGTTGGAGACACTTTTGACATGTTGCTCGATGAACTCCTCAATCGCCCTGAATATGGCCATGTTGTAATCATGTCGAATTTTGGCCTTCCCTAAACGGGAGTCTAAGGAGTGCATTTTCTTGTATATATCATCAATTTGGCTACTGTCAATTTCCTCCTCCTCCTCCTTCTTCCTCTTACCTTTCTGTTTTACCAAGTTCTTAACTTCATCCTTCAACAGTTTCATATCATCCTCTAAGGCTTCCAGTCTTTTTGAGGAGCTTTCTAAATGCAAATCCCGGGGACTGGCACTGTTGATATTCAAGAGGTCATGTGAAATTTCAAATTCATGAGAACCCTTCTCCATAGCAAGAGCCTTAAGGTTAAGTTTTCTGGAAGCCCTGGTAAACGGTTTGCGCGAGGAAGAGACTAAGTGGGGGGCAGGATCAGCAGAAGGGGGAATGGGAGAAGAAGCCTGGATGGCCGGCAGGGAGGTGACAGCAGTGGTGACAGGGGCAGAGAAAGGAGAAACAGGGCTGGCAGCAGTAGAACCCGGCAGAGGGGGAATCGAGCTAGGGGAGGAAGGGAGACCAGGAAATTTGAGAAGGCAACATTTGTGCAGCAAAAAAATGAGCCCTTGGTGTAAAGGAATCACTCGGGAATGCTTTTGAAACTCCAGAATGGAGTGCTCAAGAGAGTTCAGCAAGTAATGGGGGAAACAAACCAAATGATCCCTACGGAAGTGGTTAAGAAAAACAAGGTGTTTAGCAGGAACAGTGACAAACCTTCCTTCCAAGGATATGAACTGTATCATCATTTGGGTAACTTCATCATATGGCGGAGGGATCGAGCTAACAAGCAGGCCCACTGTAGTATAGGTCAGCCTCTCAGCTCCTTCCAAAAATCTTCTCTCTTCAACCTCTCTATCGACCCTTTTGTTGAAGAAACGGAAGCCCTCCAAACCAAGGCCAGTCACTTCAGCAATAAGATCTTCATTGAATAAGATCTTCTACCCCCCATATTCCACTGTCCTCTCCTTCTAATCCTTCGCAAAACGCACCGAGATGCTCTAATCATGTCCCTGGACCTTTTCCATGAAGTTTGTTATGCCACCCTTGCTAAGAATGTTCCACAACTCAATATTATCTTTCCAGTCTAGGTCCACACTAGGATCAATTTGACAAGGAGGACCCCCCATCTTCTCTGCTCTGAACTGTTTGCAACAAATTCCTAATTGATCGCTAAAGCCAGTCCACTTTTTGCTATAGGAATCCGCACAATATTGGAAATAAGAGCCGTTGCTTTTCCCACAATCGGCTGCGTGTCTGTTGATATGAGCCTGTGTAAAATTGCATGTGGGAATAGCCCACTCCCTATCATCAATCACTTTACTGCCACCTTCGATTTCCATGGAGCTTTGAATTCGTCTTTTAACAATCGTAATGTAGCCTGCATGCGCGGTTTTCAAAACCATGTAACTCCACTTGGAATTCCCCATATGATTCACACTATCATGATTATTAGACATGATTTTCATAAACAAAAACTTTAAGTCAACACATGTGGGAGTATTTTTGATGTTGATCCACACCCAGAAATCATAACTCATTTCTAGATATTGCTTACGTATGGAGTTCCTCCTGAATGCTCTTTTGAAGCTGTTTAGGGATGCTATTATTATCCCAAACTGTAAGGTTAACATTAATGCCATAATTTACCAGCACATCCGCTAATTTATTACAGTGACTATGCTACAAATGATACATTGTTCAATTGATGTATCACATATTGAATTATCATATTTCAAATATCACACGAACTTTACATTGTTTGGTTTAATGGAACTCGCAAACATATACCGAACCAAAATAGAAAAAACCAATAACAACAAGCCTGAAAAAATAAGAATGAAACACTATTCAAAAGGAAAAAAAAGATAGCGAGAGCACAAGATCACAACACAAAAAAAACTAACAAGGAAAAAGAATTAATCCTTATTCGAAAAAACTACCATCCTTGGCAAAGAGAACCACACACTACCCCACCCCTAGCTCCAAATGTTGCATCTGACACAACACCCCTACCTCCCTCCACACCTTAACTATGGCCACTGGAAACATCACCAATCTGATGTTTGGCCTTACCCAACCGAAGAAAAAAATTCACCCTAGCAGTTGCGTGAAACTCATTGAGGTGGTCAATGATCGATTCTATAGGAAAAAAAAAATTAGAGAGATTCATAGGTGGAAGTATGCTAGGTTCAAGAACACCATACCAAAATAGAACATGAACAACCTTAGCATGTAGGAGTAACTCCCTATACTACTGACCAAGCCAATCAACCCTGCACCCTGAGCCAATTTCCTATTCATCCACCTCCTCCACCCAAATCAGAGGGTTAGGGATGCTATACTGGTCCAATTTAACTTACAAAATGATGTGATGAACAGGATAAATGAATATTTCCACAACTTCCATGACATTCATTTTGACTGAATGGAGTAAAAGTCACTTGGAACAAAAGTTGTGATTTTTGAGTTGACTCTAGTCCTGCTAGTATCCTGCATGTAAAAATCACCCAAAAAATGCTCTATAGCCTTGGCCTTGAGCATAGAACCATAGTGGAACACTTATTGAAGCCTCATGCAGGAGATGGATGAAGCAAATGCTATTTCTATTCTCTCCCCACAAAAAGTGATAAAAGGGAACCCTAAAAAGACCATACTCACACCAAACAAAAAACTCAAACAAACTGAAGTGAAAATAAAGAAAAGAAAATGACCAAAAAATAAAGAGTGTTGTACATGCCACCATTAATTCAAAATTATCAACAAAAGAACACCATGGTCATTGGTAATATTATCATATATAAATTGCATAGAGAGTATATAAGTATTCCATACTACCAGTGATATGTGGTTTAATTAATGTCTCACATGTTGAATTATCATATTTTCCTCAACAAAAATATACATTTTTACCAACATCATTTTTAAATTATTTAGTTGCACAAACAATATCTTTGGATGTGTGTGTCAATGATCTTGTTGCCACCAATGATGTTGATCGTTGGCATTGTTCTGAAACGAAAAGGAAAATTGCAAAATATAGAAGTATTAACTAACTGAAATGCATGATATTTTTTCTTTTAAGATGGAATGAATGATGTAATATTATATTCCTTAGGTTTAAAAAAGTATAATTTACTTGGGTAAAATGACTTACGACTTGAAGTTGTACATCCAATATTTTCTCCATTAGTGTTCTCTCTTGTTCCATTATTTCATGCTCCTATTGAAGCCTCCCCTACTCAATTTATTTTAATGTCTCACACAATATGCCCATGCTATTTTTTATTATCTCTTTCATATATCCATAGTATTTTATTTTTCTCTTCACATCTTTTCTCTGAATTCCTTTTTTATTCAAAGGGGTTTCTATCATTTCTCCTTCCAAATTTTCAATGTTGATAGAAGGGATTTTTGATTTCCCTCTCGTGTCTTTTTCAAAAGTATAAGTGGTTGTATTAACCCTCTCTTTTCCATTAAAACCAATAACCTTGTGTGTTTTATATGTAATGTGATATATATCTTCATATAAAGTCCATGTTGACTCTGTTGGAAATGTTGTGTTTTCCACATACTTCATTCAAAGCATCTGTTATGTTATCCCAATGTTTCTTATCGATATATCCATGATTTAAATGTTCATACACCTCTTTGTATTTTGAAATAAGTGTTTTCACATTATATTCTGAACAAAAGTCTTATTTGTATGGTTTCATCAGCTCCTCTTTATTTCTATCTCTTTCATATGCATGGGTTATTTAAAATATTTCATTCTAATTTTGAATAATCAACAATATATGGAGAATTTAGATCGATTTGTGAATTTGGAATGCAAGGACCCAATTTTTGTGTGCCACTTATATTCTTTGTAAATTTGAGACACTATTTCCATCTACGTTTTGCATGTAGAAGTCCTTTACACTAAATTTTCTTAGCTATGTTGAACAAACCATATTGTCAGCATAGTTTCTTGGAGTTGATTTGAAAACTTGTGATTCAAAATATGAAAAAAGGGAAATGGTGATATTTCCATGTCCTACAAATTTATTAGTTACTATAAACAATAAAAAATGAAACAATTTATGTACTCCATCTTTTATCTAAACTTAATTTCATTTTTCATTTTCTAAAAATAAATATACAAGGGGTCATACGCTCTGTAAAATCATAGAATCAAAATATGTGGAGAACCATTAAACATTGGTTAATCACCTACTAACAAATGCAATATTTATAATCAATATGAAATGGGTGTATAAGCTGAAATTCTTTAAAATAAAATAACAATGCTTTACCTCTATTAATTTTTGGTAACTTTGTTCTTCCCCCATTTATGTATGTGCTCCTTGTTTTGGTGTGGTCACCTTTCAAATGAGTATACAATTTTCCACTTTATTGCATTAAATACAGACGTTAGCAGATTTTGTGTGGATTAAACTTTAATATTGTACCATTTATTATTAAATGCAGTACGAAAAATAAAAACATACTCTCAACTGGTGAATTTTACATTACATGGTTTAATGGTCATTTAATGTTTACGGAAGTGCAATATAATTATGTAACATTTGACCTTACAAAAAAGTGTAATTGTTATTGTATTATAAAAATATTAATCTTTCCCCTACACTATGAGGTTTCTGGATAAAATTATACACTTGACAACGTGATCTAAAATTAAGGTAACATTTTTATAACATAATTTTTAATGTATGAAAACTACAATTTGACATTTTTTTAGACTTAATAATAAAATTTAATTGAAATTAAGTCCTTAATATTGAGAATTATTAATAAAAAACTATGTAGTATGTGTTACTTCTACGCAATATTATATGCAATTGTTAAAAAAAAATATATAAAAGATTAGAAACAATTAAATACACATAATTGAAACAAAGCATATACCACCATCATTAATCAAATAAAGTCTAAATTATTAAAAATAAACTTATATTGTTAAAAGATTATGTAGGATATAAAAACCTTAGAAACAATTAAAACCCATAATTGAATCAAAGCATATAACAACATGGATAATCAAATAAAGACTAAAACTCAAACTCTATACCATACAATGATCATAAATATACAATTAGAGAATTAAATATATGAATGATTTATTTCGACACAATATTAATGGTCGTAAAAATAAGGACAAGTGTGAGGGATCACACTTAAACATGCTAGGTTCCGCACTTTGACGTGAGAGGAATTGAGCTTCGGCGTGCGAGGGATCACACTTCATCATTCAAGGAATCAAACTTGGTGGATCTATGAGGCCACGACTTTGTTGCTCTACGATCAACTATCACTACCACTTCTAAGTGTGATTTTTCAAACTTGGAATTGTGCCCGCTCACACATTGAAGTGTGATTCCCAAATTTTGGTCTCCCATTCTAGTCAATAGTTGAATTTTAGCATGTAAAAAAAATTTTACGTCATAGCAGCCGCTAGGCTATACAACTATTGAAATCCTTAGGGGAAAGAAGCTAATGAATGTGCATAAGCCAATGACTATGAGTGGTAATGTGTAGTATAGTACCTCTAGTTATAAAAATGAAAGTCAATATTTATAACTTGTATACTAAGAATTTAGAAAAAAGGTAGCCAATAAGATGAGTAAAATCAAGTCACATGTAAAAATTTGCTAATAAAAATGTGACACATCAGCTATCTCAAAAAGCCAATTTCATTGACAAGCAAGAGCCAATTTTAATTTTAATTTTACTAAAACTTACCTATTTTTAATCCCTTAGAAATACTTTTTCAACAAAATTTAAATGCACAAAATAAAATGTGTGCATTATAAAATCTTAATCTTTCCCCTACGCTATGTGGTTTATGGATAAAATTATACACACAATAGCGGAATCAAAAGGGTGTAAAACAATTTGTGATATGTTTAAATATTTAGATTAAATGAAGTTTTAAAGATGTTCATATAAGATGTATATTTTTATTTTCTCATTCTGATTTCAATTCTCCACACTAATGCTAAATATTTAAGTGTTCTGTGTACCAATTTTCTCTTTTTATTTGTGGATACAATTGAGAATGAAATCTATTTTTGAAGGAGTGCATGTGGATTTACTATCCAAAGGTGTGAAAGTTACTAAGGGACTATTTTATTCATCCAAATATACACTCCATTGTAGATACGTGGGGTCTAACTTATTGTTTGTCACAATAAGTATTGTATCCAATGGCATAGGGAGATTTTTATACACAATTGATGATTGTGAAATCTTGGAAGAAATTGAAAATAAGGGATACTTTATCGTATGGGAAAGAAAGAAAATGATTAATCATGTGATTTCAAATGTTTGACATGTGGGGGATGATGGCATTCAAAACATCATGAGAAGTGACTCAGAGGATATATTTAATGAGGATGAGGGTTTTCTACCAGTGATAGCCATTGTTTAACAAATCGTAAACACAAGGATGAATTTCCTACAACCTACATGGTGCTAAAACATAAGTTTCCTTGGAACAAAGGTGACATATCTGAAGGGTTTATATCCCTGGTATAAGAACAACATGTGATTTTGGGAGTGGGGTTGAGACCTACACACTTTGGTACTTTTGTGGAGAATACTATAACTCCATGAAGTGATTGTTATCCAAGTCTACAATGCAATAACGAAGTTTCCTAGCTAATCAAAAACTTAATTTATCTAGAAACAAGAACTGCACTTCGTGTGAATGGAAATTAGGAACTCCAAGAAAAATATATCAAATAAAACAATTAATTCAATTTGAAGTTCAAGGGGTTTAATGCCAAGTTGATACATTTTTGTTCAAAAGAACACAAATTTGTTGCAGAAGAAACAATTACAAATGTATGTGAAGGAGACATGGTGCACTTTAAAAAATTATATGGCAATACATTTGGGGTACATGTTGATAAGTTAATTACACCTTTTTGTAAGGGTTGCTCCATATCAGAAGGATCTCTCATCCAATGGCATGCCATCTAGTTAGCCCATCAAGATGGTTCCATTATGGAAGTAAGGCTAAAATAAATTCTAGAAGAGTTTCCGGTAGGAATGTGGAGTGCTTTTGAGGATCCATTGCCTCAACTGGTATACTGAAATTCATATGAATCCTCCATATGTAGTAGTAATGAAAACTTGATAAAAAGACCTTACAATTCCTACAAACTCGAAAAGGTAAATTCTACTCCATCTAGTACATCAAAGTAAATGGAAAGTGATGAAAAATCAAGAGAATAATTTTTTTTTGAAGTTGAGAAAATATCTTGCTACAATGATGTCTCTCTAGTAGTTCTCTAAGCGCTTTCAATCATAGTTAGAAATTAACTCTAGATATGAAGGAACCTACCATCAAAAACTTTTTATTTAATACATTCACCGCAAATTCTATCATTTGTGATTAAGATCAAACTTCTAAACATATTATAGATAAATTACAGTTATGTGGAAGGGATGTATGGTAGAATGAATGGAACAGATGTCATGGAATCATGAAAATCACCAATTACATATACAAACAAACTTAGATTAATGGTGAGAGGAGGGCAGTAAATGGAAATATAGAAAAAAAGAAAAAATGCCAAAAATTTTTTGCAACTATTGCATTGATATCCAAAATGGTGGAGAAAAAATATGATATATCCCCACACATGTCTCATTCAGTGGGACAAGATGGTACTAAAGTAATAATGAGACTGATGCCTACATGTTATAGTTTTGCTTACATAATACAAAAGTGTAACAATGGCCTTTCACTGTTGGTCCTTCCTAAAATGTCACAATAAAATCTTGGCAAAATATGACAAGATCATTTCTCCCATGTTTCAATCACCAAGAACAACTTCTTCACCAAATGTGACAAGTGTGTAGAGCTTAAGAACAAATGTGCAATGACCTCATGTCTAGAAACACTAACACAACTAGATCAATGCCAAAAATGACAAAATGATTACATTCAAAGTTATCGTGTAAATTACTATACATGTAGAGTGCAATCACAACAAAATCCTAATAGTTATTTTAGCATTGTGCATGACAAAATGGACAAGATGAAAACTGCAATACCAAGGATGAACAAAAAAAGTAAAATCAATAAGTAATGCTATTAATCTCCTCATCACCTTGACTAGTATACTAACACATGGGCACAAAATAGGGGAGTTCAGGAACTTTGGTCTCCTTTTTGTTGAGCGAGGAGAAAACTTCATAATAACATCATTGTCACTATGTATGTGGAAGCTAGAAGAACCACTTACATAATAGTATGGTGATTTTTTATATAGTAGTGGGATGTCAAAAAACCCATTACATGATGCACTGTTGCAAAATGATGCATATGACAAGTGCGAGGAATACAAGTAGAAAAATGAGGGTGCTCATATAACTAATACTATAAGAATTTTTTCAAGTTCATTTAGAAAAAAACCACCAACTCTCTACTTGCAACTAGATAATGCTGCAAGTGACAACAAAAATCGCACATTGTTTTTGTTTTCATACATACTGACAGCTAGAAAGGTTTTCAACACTGTGTATGTGAGTTTCCTTCTAGTGGGTCACATGCATGAAGACATAGATGGGACATTCAGCCAATCATCAACAACATTGTACCAATTGGATACATTCTATTTGCCACAAATAATCGACACTTACAAAACATTCTAAGAGGAGTCCAACACATTCACTCTGTACCTTATTGAGGAAATCTACGAATTTAAAGCATTTGTGGAACCTCTCTTTCTAGATGGTAACCACAAGATCTTGGGTATCAGTAAACCAAAGATTTTTAAGTTTTATGTTAAAGATAACAAGCCCAGCATGGAGTTCAAAGCATCAATATTTGAGTCCGTTTGGTCACACTCAATTAAGATCTAGAAAATAGTGGATGGGAAACCTTTCTTTCCTGAAGGGGATCCTCCATTGACACCCTTCAAAGAACTCAAAGAGATGGAATACATGCAGAGAGGCATTTAGACATACATCACACACTGGGAAAAGAGTTCAACAAATGATGGAGAACCATACTATGTTACAAACATTGCATATTGGAAAAATGTTCTATGTGCCCTAGATAATCCGTTTGTCAATTATAGAATGAAGAGAAGAGATTTTTTGGGCAAAAAATAATTTAGGATATTGTAATGTATGATCTGATAGTGGGTGTATCACATCTTGAAATGGATAACTACTACTGTCAAAATGTCCTTTCAAATAGTGATATATATGTTGGACCTATTTTTGATAGACCTCGAGAGGAATTCAACCTAGTAGTGGATGTGAATGTTGGAAAAATGATTCTAGTAAGACCGACTGATGATAATGTAGCTATATGGATAGGAAAATAAGAACTAAAAGTAATAGAGGATGTTCACACAAACATTCAAAAGATAAGGGTACATTGGTGGGAACCCGCAAGAAAAGGAAATATAAAAAAAGAAAGGTACAAGGAATGCTTGTTGAAAAAGCAATGTTGGCAAAAATAAAGGGACACATCAGATATTGATATAGACAATGTCATCTGGGCATGGAGTCCAAGCATAAAATGGAAAGGATTTCAAATTAAAATACCAAATCAGGGTCATGAAGCTATCCAAAAAAAACTTGCACAAATTCAAGAAAAATAGTTAATACCCTTGCAAGGGATCAATGCTTATGTAATTTTCTCGAAGGATTGATTGCCTATGGAAATACATTTTCAAGTCCATTTCTTCAAAATAAATTGTTTAATGTAATTCTTACCTCTTTGTTGTTCTTTACAATTTACAGAATGGAAAATCATAAAAGTGGTTCACTTTATTAACTTGCATATTTACAATAAAACAGTCTTTTTTATATAGATTTATATAAAAATTATTTATAATATAAATAAAATATTAAACAAATTTAAATTTAAAGAATTTCAATAACTACTGTTTTGTATTTTTTAAAGGGTAATATTGTAAAATTACCATCATCTAAAAATTCCTTGATAGGCATAAGTGGCCGTTAAATTTAACCCCTGGGCTGATGTAACTTTGTCGCGCCTAGGCTTATGGAACTTAGCAACCACTAGTTTTATGTAGCTTAGTGGGTAGTAGGCATCTGAAACTTTTTACTAGTAGTATGGTGTAACTTTCCAGCTACTCATATTATTTCACCTAGCTGAATCTACTCTTTTGTAAATTAGTTGCAACTAGGCTTATCATGGTATTATGTAACTTAGAGGCTACAAGGCTTATGTCACTTAGTGGCCACAAGGAAAATGTAACTTAGTGGCCACAAGACAGATGTAACTTTGACCCCGCTAGGCCAATTTCACCTAGCATGCACTTTCATCATGTAAGTTAGCAACCGCTAGGCTTATTGAAGATAGTGGCTATGAGGCTTATGTAAGATAGTGACTACTTGGCTCATGTGGGGAATTCAAATAATAACAAACTAGAAATCCTAAATTAGTGAAACTAAAATCCAAAAGTTTAGATTTATAGATTGGATTACAATAGTGGTTTTAATAAATTGGATAGGATTTAGTCCATGTAAACCTATTCCCAAAATATATAACCTATTCCTGATATTCTAATTGTGAATACTCACAGTTTTTCTTGAAAATTCTCTTACTTTTTCATGCAAGGTATCACACCTCTCCGTGTGAGGGATCATACTTTGATGTGCGATCCATCACACTTCGGCATGCAAGGGATTGCACTTCGGTGTGCGAGGGATTGCACTTCATCATGTAATGAATCGCACTTCATCGTGTGATGAATTACACTTGATAGATGTATGAGGCCACAACTCTCTTGCACTATGATGAGCTATCACTGTCACGTCCAAGTGCAAGTTTTCAAAGTTGAAATTGCACTCGCCCCCACATTGAAGTGCGATTACCAACTTCTTACCTCCCATTGGAATCAATATTTGAATTTCAGCATGTAAGAAAACAAACTACGTCACATCAACTGCTAGGCTATAAAACTTTTCAAATCCATAAGGGAAAGAATCCAATGACTTTGCATAAGCTAATGAATAGGACTGGAAGTGTGTAGTATAGTACCACTAGTTGTAAAAATTGAAGTCAGCATTTATAACTTTTATAGTAAAAATATAGAAAAAAGGTAGCCAATAACACAAGTAAAATCAAGTCACATGTACAAATCAGCCAATAAAAAGATGTAACTTTTACCCCACTAGGATGATTTTACCTAGATGCACTATCATCATGTAAGTTAGCAACCGCTAGGATTATTGAAGATAGCAGAAACAAGGATTATGTAAGATAGAGAACACTTGGCTTATGTAAGATAGTGTATGTTTGGCTTATGTAAGATAGCAAACGCTTGGCTTATGTAAGATAGCATCCATTTTTCTTATGTAAGATGGTGGCTGCTTGGCTTATGTGGGGGATTAAAATAATAACAAAATAGACATCCTAAAATAGTGAAACTAAAATCAAAAAATCGGGATTTATAAATTGGATTACAATAGTGGTGAACTTGGAATGGAATCCAATACTTGCACTATTGGAATCCAATATTAGCAAATCGTAATCCAATAATAGCAATATTGGAATCCAATAATAGCGATATTGGAATCCGATAATAGTGAAATTGAAACTAGGATAATTCCAATAATGACAATATTGGAATCCAATATTACTACTTTTGGATTCCAATAATAGTAATAAATCTGATATAGACAAAAATGGAATCCAATATACACAAAAACGGAGATGGATTTCTTCTAATATTTGAAATATTGGAGTCTTAATTCAATGGAATGTGTCCCAATTTAGAGAAATAAATGTTATATAACTTAATTCATATCTTTTCATATAAATAAAAATTAATTGCAACCAATAAGTGTCATTTGTTAATGAAAGGTAAGGCTTTGCTATTGCTACGATCAACAATTTTTGTAATAAACATAGCCACATAGTATGGCAAGGTTAGATCATCGTAGCATATGTACATATTTTAAACCTGAAGAAGTGTTATGTCCATCTTTGGAAAATAGACCTAAACGATCTACCACATACGTAAGGCAAAGGTGAACATGATTATCGCAAGAGTATTAAATGACGAACTTCTATTGCATTGATATAATATTTCCAGTATACTATTTTTTTATTTCCATTTATATGGTTTCTATTTTGAAGATCTAGAATTGTGTGTTTGATAACATCAACAAACTATTGTTGGCCTAAGAAAAAAAAAAATTGGGTCTAAGTGATAAATGTGCATGCCATCCTCTCTCCAATTCCCGAAGCGAGTTTGGCAACATAGCCGTAAAAAAAAGGGTGAACTTCTTCCAGATGATAATTACATAATTAATAACATGACTAATGACTAGAAGTTTTGTAAAATAATAAATGGATAAATCAATAAATTAAAGTGTTGGAACATTGTTGGTTTTTTGCAATGACTTGAAAAGTAATGATTTAATTATTGGAGACAACTCTCATATTATTGCTAACGCCACCATCAAAAATATCTTATGAATAAAATTCCTTTTTTATGCTTTCATTAATTACATATTAGACCTTAAATATTATATATTGGGAGGCTACTAAATAGGTGTATTTTATAGAAAACTAGGGGACTGACCAAGAGTTTTGTGATAATATCATAAATAAATATGTTGATTGTCTAGACTCATCACCTTTTCCAATAAAGGTTGATATTAAATCCCCTAGAAAGCTTGTATCAATTACAAACATGGGATGCAATAGTCACTCCATATATTTACAATACCACTCTCCCTTATTTTCACCCCTTTCGGTTTATTCACTATTTTTCATTTCATTTGTCATGGCATTTCCAATGTTTCCTTTCATGTAATTTTCCGCATCAGTGCGTGAAATGGGATTTTATACCAAAATTTTGTATCCCATTTTAAAATTCATTTTTTGGATTGAACTAGAGCAACATCTTGTTGTAATTGAGGGAGTACTTGGAGATGACTATCTTTCTCTAGAGGGACATCCAAGGGTAAATGTGGAAGTTTCTTTGACGCTTTTTTTTCATCTTCTTATCATACATCTGGTGAAAGTAACGATAAGAAGTTTGTTCCAAGCCATGATCTCAGATGATAATAGCACACCACATTAGATTTGCAAAACAGAAGAGCTAAAATACCATATATGGAAATCCATGATAATCCTTAATGCTCAATACATTACAATACAGTAACTTGAGTTACTCAATAAGAAAGATGTACATATAGGAGGAGGGAAGTGCAACTACTACCTAAATCAATGGTGAAGAACTCCCACTAACTGATATTGGTAGTTAAGTTAACTCCAAAAGACTAGTAATCTAACTCCACATAACTAAGAAGCTAACTCAACACAACTAATAAGTTAACTCCACACAACTAGTACACCTAAGCAAGCTAACCTAATAAGTGTAGGGATAACAAAAGTGTAAGAGTTATCCTAATAAAAAAATAAAAGGATAAATAATAACCTACACTAACACCCTCCCGTAAGCATAACTTAGGTGGGTGAAACATAAGGTGGGTCCTAGCAACAAGGCCTGATGAGGTACCCACGTACAATAACTGGGAAAATTGGACACCGCAAGGTACCCAAAACCATTAATAACAAAGTAGAGAGAGAAAAATCCCGCTTGGAGATATCCTCATAATCTTGGCTCCAGAAACTCGTACAATGCTGAAGAAGTTTGGTGCGCACTATGGTATGAATACACTGCTTGATCACATAACTCAAAAATAACTGACACTGGGCTTCACTAGAATAGCTCCATGCAAGGAGACTATCAATGGAGTGATGTCAAAAATGTAAAAAAACACCACACATAATTTGATCAACTTCTACAAATAGGTGTGCCATGATCCAAGAACAACCAAGGAAACAAGACAAGGACATGAGATCCAAATAAATAGAACTGCCACGATCCAAGAAAAGCCAATGTAACAAGGCAAGGACCCAAAATCTGAATAATCAAGATAAACTGCTACAAACAGGTGTGTCATGATCTAAGAAAAAGCAAGGCAACAAGGAAAGGACACGAGATCCAAATAACTAGGAGTGTCACGATTTAAGAAAATCCAAGGTAATAAGGAAATGGCACAAAACACGAAGAATATGTATCAACATGTAACAAGAAAAGGACACAAAACCTAAAGAATCCATATCAACACCACACCCTCCCATACTACTGAATGGGAAGAGTGACACGACATATCTGTATGAGTTACCACAATCAACTACTTGAACATTGGCAAACTAACACTGGGCTTCACCAGAATATCTCCCCTACAGGAGAGACTATCAACATGCCAAAAAAAGTGTTGAAAATACAGATCTAAAATATATCAACAAACAAGAGAGATATAAATGTATTCACCCATAGATACAAGAATGAAATACCCAAAAGTTTAAGACTTCGGGTTCAAACAAAATTGCATCCACAAATGATTACAACACCCTCCCAATTTTGGCACTTTATAATTGAGTGCATGTAAATATTATAATGAGTAAAAGTACCTTTTACATTTGAAATATGTGTTTAAAAATGTCATCAATGTGTAGATCTTGAACAAATACACAATTTTTAAAAAATAGATCACCTTAATCCGAGCTACGGATAAAAAGTTATGAGCTCTAGAAGGTTTTGCTATTAATATAATATTTTAAGGCTGATGTTTTTTTGAAAGGTACACATGACACCCAAATGTCTAAAGGGTAAAAGAGTGAAACGACACGATACATGCTTGCGACCAAAGGATAAAAGCCTGCTCCCAAAACCTAAATGTCAAGAGGGTAAATCACTGCATTCAGGGGGTACACATCAATATCCAATGGATAAAAGAATGCACCCAGAGGGTACAGATCTAAATCCAGTGGATAAAAGACTGTATCCAAAACAAAAATATCCAGAGGGTGAAAGAATGCATCTAGAAGGTACACGCTTATATCGAATGGATAAAATAATGCACCCAAAAAGTACAATTGTTAATACAAACTTTGACTACAAATATCTCTTTTTATGGCACCTGTATCAAAAAATAGAGAGAAACCCATAATTTTTTTCAAAAAACCTAGAAATTTAATATAATGTTTGAGTCAAAAAATATGTCTGTACATAATTGTATGGATTTTTTGATAAATGTGCCAAAAAACTCTTAAAATGTCTAGATTTGACTGTCTCAAAACATGGTCAAGTTTATAGTCGATTATAGGGTTTTGACACCTTCCAAATCCAATGGCGCACTCCATTTTGAATGAAAATTCATGCTCATAAAAGTGTTAAAAATTCTAAATACATGAAAATAATAAACCTTTGCTTGCAAAGAAAAACTTACAGATGGATATCTACATCATCTATAGCTCAGATACCATGAAAGGAATGATAAAAATATTGTTCCAAGTTGTGATCTCATATGATAATAAAATGCCACATTAGATTTGTAAAACAAAAGAGCTAAAATACCATATATGGAAATCCATGATAATCCATAATGCTCAATACATTACAATACAATAACTTGAATTACTCAATAAGAAATATGTCCATATAGGAGGAGAGAATTGCAACTATTACCTAAATCAGTGGTGAAGAACTCCCACTAACTAATACTGGTCGTTAAGTTAACTCTAAAAGACTAGTAAGCTAACTCCACATAACTGGAGAAGCTAACACAACACAACTAGTAAGCTAACTCCACACAACTAGTACACCTAAGCAAGCTAACCCAACACAGTGAAGGGCTAACACAAGTGTAAAAAACATCCTGATAAATAAATAAAAGGATAAATAACAACTTACACTAACATCTGATGTAGGAATGAGATTTGTAAACTGGGTCGTAACGAAATCATGCTAGTTTCTCGAGGGTTGGCATGGAAGTGGAAATGCCAAACCCCTCAAGTGCATCCTGGCCATCTGTTTTTGAATGCTAGTTATAAAATAAGGTTTTGTAGAAAGTAGGCCATTTTTCTGAGAGTTGTACGAAGACGGTTTGACGTCCTAATGTGATTCGAGTTTTGTAACCTGTTCAAATGATGGTAAGAGACCGAGGGCGGGATGCAGTTGACTCCACTTAGTTGATATAGACCATATGTTAGCTCTGCCACATAACCTAAGTAAGATGATGCACTGATTAGGATCCCAAAAAAAATCACTAGGCTAATGGCTTTTCAGGCATATCCATCAATCCTTCTAGAACTCTATGGTTGCCTACCACTTCCCAACCGCCATCTTTGTGTCTGGAACCCAACAGTAGAGTATGAGTGTTTACTATACTCGTTCCAAATAATGGAAGTCACTCGAAATATCAAAAGATAGGAAGTTCATCTTGAGTAAGAAAGGTATCTAAAGAAATTAGCAGTCTGTGTCCATGGGAATTTATCTTGTTAGATTATGCATGTCAGTTCCAACCAAGCTTAGCTGAATCATCATGTTGAATTCTTATTGGTCTAGATACTCTTTGCATCCTATATTTCCAACCTAGAGCTGTAAGAAAACTCAGGTCTTAGTATGGCAAATGAAAACTAAGATTTTTTCAGCCAAAATAATTCATGGATCACTCAACACTTCTAGATTGTTACTCTCATTATAGAGCAAGATGTAAAGGGAAAGGAGAACCTTATAATACCTACACTTACCTATAAGATTACACAACTCCTCCTTTGATGTGGTGGGTTTTCTCTTGGATTTATGCGTTATATGTTTTAAATTTTGGAGACACTTGGGCAGCACTTAAATCTTGATTTGTTTTGAAGATTATCTAGATGAATATGTTGCTTGAGTGAAAATCTAATGGATGCTATGATCTGGATATGGATTACAAGATATGATTCTGATCAGATATGAAATTTAGTCTATAAAAATTTAGGATAGATGATTTCATAGTAAATTTGATAACTATGGTTCTCATGGACTGGAGGAGAGATAAATATTATGAGCCAAGGAGTGGAGGATTCAATGGCTAAGATGAATCCATCGTTGTATTTACTGATCGAAAGCTATGGAGGTATGCATGATAATAATGGAAGAATTTTAGAGTTGGAGAATTCCCTAGAATTTGAATAGAAGATTCAATGGAGGGTAAAGAGTTTTATTTAAATTTTTAAATGGATGAAAGAAGCTCTCCAACAACAATTAATCTGAAGGAGAATTCCTGTCGTTAGAGAGCCTATTCCTATTTAGAGGCGTCCAGACATGTGATTAGATATAGGATTACAACTTATCATTGCATGCCAATTGATGTTTTATGGGTGATGGTTACATGGAAAGTCATCAGGTGTAAGGGATGCATGAAAGAGTAGGTTGGTAGGTGGATGTAGGAATAGCTCAAAATCCTCAAATGCATAAAATGTATTTTTATCAAAATGGGATGATAATACTTAATCTTGTGATTAATGTATTATATAGAATAAAATGGATAAAATTACTGGCCCAATGGCAATAAATGAGATCCAGGGATCAAATTCGACAATGGTTAGATAGGATGTGTGGGGGATTATTTTTTTATTAATATTGTGGATTAAGGATGGTATTAGGATTTGGATTGACCGTTCGTGTGATCCAAGGATGGATGATTATGACAAATGTTTTATTAATTAAAATTTTAATGTTATGGGATGGTAAAGGGTGTTTACAAACTAACACGACTAAACATGATGTCACCCACCCTATAGATAGTCAGGTGACAAATTAGTAATCAATGTCATATAACCCAATTTCTAATATCATGACACATCTATTTTTTACATTTATGGTGCTCACAAGGTTGGCTCATACCACCTATATGTCAATGTGGGGTTGGCTCTCCATCTATAGCCCACTTTTAATGATACATACACCAACAATGGTGCCACAATTGGCTCTCTGCCTATATGTCAATGTGGCTATGGTCAGCTAGAAGAAATAGTTATAAATGCTGACCTAAAGAATAATTAGCCAAAAAAATTCTATGAACTATACACTGTACTAATCTGCTACCTCAGATAGAGCTTGATTGCATGTGAAAGGAATGTGAGAATATAATACCTAGCACTCAAGCCTAGGAATATTGCACAACTCCTCCTTTGTATGTGGTGGGTCACTTTCTACACTTGGAGACCTGATGTTTATGATTATATGCTAAATCAAATTCTGTGGAGACATCCTACATGGTGCAGTAACCTCCCCTATGTTTTGAAGAAAAATGGATCTCTACATTGTAGATTCATTTTTTGAAATAGATGTGTCCAATCAATCTCTAACCTTCATTTTAAAATGGATTGTTAGAAAATCTAATAAGTGTTTTATTAATTTTTATTTTCGTATAGGATCATCATAGAAGATTAAGCTAGATTGGAACAATCGGCTAAAGATTGCTCATGGTGCTAAATAAGGACAAACATATCTTCATTATGACTTTAAGTCACGAATTGTTTACAGGGATGTGAAGACTTCCAACATTCTTTTGGATTATAATTTAGACGTAAATTTGTCAGAATTTAGCATTGTCACATGCATTTCCTTGGCAAAAAAACACACCTCTACCCATGTTATGGGTACCATTTATTGCATTGAACCAATATGCAAGAAAATCAAGGCTGAATAAGAAATATGATGTATACAGTTATGGGATTTCTCTTCTGGAGTTGTTGATGGGAAGGAAGTTGTGGCCAATAACTCAAATCTACCAAAGTCAGTAAAATTTCAATTTTTTTATTTTAATTCAGAGCTTACACAGTACATTGTTTAAGTATTATTAAGGTTTGTTTTCTAGAGCAATCAAATTTTCATGGAATTGTCTTTCACATTGGCAAGTGAACCTAGATTCTATCAAAATTAGACTACAACACACTCATCGAAACTGTTGATACAAAAGTTGCAGCAACCTACATGGATCTTGAGATTTTAATAGAAAACTTCTTGTTGGCCTTTATTTACGTCAAGAAATGACCATCTGTTCGACCCACCACGCATGACATTGTCAGAGTTATAAAGTCAACGATGCCATTTCTTTCTCCTACGCAATTTCCTAGTAACCGAATGAACCAAATGACCCCTAATAATAATTACATGAGGTATTTGTATATATATGTAGATGGTAAGAACAACGATGTTATAGGGACCACAAGCTGCACTTCTGAAAGACAATTGTTTGTGAGATTTAGTAAGGTGATTTCACAAAACACTTTTTGATTGGGATGGGACTTGCACATTGTTGTGATGGGAAAAAAAGAATCTTGTGGAGTCCTCTCTTTCATGTTGTCTACTTTTCACAATGGCTGAGTTGATTTTCAAGTAAACTATGACTATTTTTACTTGTTACAGTCCATATTTTTTTCCATAATAATTCAAAACACTCCGAATCCTTAAAATAGTTAAAAATGTGCCCGAATTTCTTTTTGAAGGGGATAAATTGGGTTTTGGGCAATTTGTTCCTTTTCCACTTATCGAATAGGATTTTTTTCATCACAGCTAAATCAATCCACTTTTGATACTAGTAGTAGTACAATCTTCTGCTACTACTTGCTCGTAAATACTAGTCTCTACTTTGATAACACCTCCACTGCTACTTTACTAGACATTACTTGTATCCAAACTGACAATCCCATTCTAGAGGCAAAAAATGTATTCATGTTTTGTGCAAATAAAAATTTCCACAAAAGGAGACAACTCCTCATATAATATTTACAACTATATATGTATGAATTTTTAACAAATTTGAAATGTACAGATATAACCTTTCAATGTAAAGATGATGACATATCAGTTGTGTTATTTCTTGACTCAAAAAGAATACAATTGTGGAATAATGAGTGTTTTGATTGATGTAAACTATAAAATATTGGTTGAATGTATCTCCGAAGGCGTAAGACAACATTTCTCACCAACATTTTTCTTGCATTGTGTTAATAATTATTTCATTTTCTTTCTCACGAAAGTGACTCATTGTTTATATGGAGAATGGAACAATTTACAAGCATAAATTCTACTATCTTTCAGAGTAATATAATTTTTGATATACATAAACTCCCAACTATGTTGTTTACTTTTAATTATTACTCAAAGATATAGTTTATAATAATAAACACTAGTGAACTTGTACAATCTAAAAAAAAATACTTGAGTTGTTACTAGGTATATTTTGGGGTGAGAATGTAATTTTTTTGTGAGATCAACAAGAAATCAAAATAACACCACTAGAATTTAAGGCCAATGTAAAATTTAAGGGTATCTGCATGCTAAACATTGAAAGTGTGAGCCTCACACTTTCAAAGTTTTAGATTTGTAGACTGAAATGGCGAGTGTGAGACTTCACACTTTCAAAGTGTGAATCTCAAACTTTGAAAGTACGAGGGTCACACTTTCAGAGTGCGAGGCTCAAATTATTCATAGTATGGGGATATAACTTAGAAAGTGTGAGGCTTGGACTTTTCATAGTGTGGGGATCACACTTAGAAAGTGTGAGACTTTCAGACTTTTTAGAGTGTGGGGCTGCACTTAGAAACTGTGAGGATCTCAGACTTTAAAATTATGAGTCTCGTATTTTCATAGTGTAGGGATTGCACTTTCAGAGTGTGGGGATCGTAAATAAACTTTAAGTGTGAGGTTCACAACTTTGAAAATGTGAGCTTTTCACTTATAATAGTTAGTGCTTGCTAACCTTACATCGAGTCTTTGTAACTTTCTTTTAATACAATGGGCTCATGACTTATAATAGTTAGTGACCACTCACCTTAGATTGAGGCTCATGAATTATAATAGTTAGCGATCATTAACCTTACATAGAGGATCATGACTTATAATAGTTAACGACCGCTCACCTTAATACAATGGGCTCACCGAATAATAGTTAGCGACTGCTCACGACTTTGAACTAGCTTTTGTAGGAAGTTATTGTTAATTTTTTATTTTTATTAATCCAATGGGCTCATGCCTTATAATAGTTAGTGGTTACTAGCCTTACATACTCCTAACATTAAAAATCTAAAAAATGACGAAATTAGAATCCAGTAATAGCAATATTGAAATCCAATAATAGTGATATTGGAATCTAATAATAGTGAAATTGGAACTAGGATAATTCCAATAATGACAATATTAGAATCCAATATTGCTACTAGTGGATTCCAATAATAGTAATAATGGAATCAATATAGACAAAAATGGAATCCAATATATGAAAAAATGGAGATGGATTTCTTCCAATACTTGAGATATTGGAGTCTAGATTTACTAGAATATGTCTAGATTTAGTGAAAAAGCGTTATATTTAAATATTTGTCTCTATTCATATTATAATATACAAAAAATTAAATTAAAAACACATTCAATTAATAAAATTAATTCACGACATGTGGGATACTCACGAATGGGATCGAGATACCCACAACTACGTTAAAGATACTAAAAAGTGTATTTGTGGTGCCAACAGTTGTGAGATAAACAAAAATGATAGTGGGACATAACAAGTGTTTGTGGATTTTATTGGGATTCCCATGAATATACATGGCATACACAAGATTGTATAAGGGGTCCCCAAATACGTGCACAAGATCCCCATGAGTGTAGTTGAGATTATAAATGACAACCACTTTTCTCAGTCAAGGGAACCCTAAGAATTCTAGGTTTTGCTATACATTTTCATTCCTATAAATTTCCAAGGGAAAAATTGGTTATGAATCAAGGGAAAAATCTTTAAAAATTTCCAAACAATCCAAAATGAGTGTACAAAAAATCTACAAATTATCATCTGATTTAACCATGTCCTAATTAAGGTTATATTTTTATATATTTTTTGTGCTTTCAAAATCAAGGTTACATTCTATAAGACTCTATTTGGACTGGGTATGGTCGATATGCTTTAGATTCTAAACATTGATCATTATCATGGATGTTTTTGGATTTGTGATTTTTTTTTGAAACAAAGCTGTCCATGAAGTGATTTGAGGTAGAAAAATGAGCATAGTAGTAAAAACATATGTGTGTATTGCAACCACATCTTAAGAATATAGTCATAGGGAAGGAAGTGATTTAGCCTTTTTTTATAATAATGAGAAACTACTGAGGTACTCTTACAAAGATAGAAAATAATGCACCATCAATCTCAAGTGATTTTTTAGCTTAATCTGCTAAAACATATGGCTAACAATTGCAAGTACCTTGAGGACAATATTAAAAAAGGTTGAGCTAATAAATTTTATGGCTACCATCTTAATGGAATTCTACTGGCCTTAGATAATATGATAAAACTAAGAGATGGGGTGGTCAATATGGATCAATTATTTCAATTATATAATGTCAATAGTTTTCCAATTCACACTCGAAAATTTAATGGAGAAGAGGTGGCAAAAATAGTGCATAGAAAGAAGGACAATCTTATGGTTGAATATGGAACTAGAGAAGGATAGATGTGTGAGAGTAAAGGTACCTCTCTAAACATTAAAAATTATAAATAATGAGGGAATCCAACATAGTGTAGCTTCAAATGTTTCAAACATAAGACAATTCTCCCAATCCCAAATAAATACCATATATTTTCTTTGCACAACTACATGTAGAGGTGTTACAAAAAAATCATGTCAAATCCTACTCAATCCATCTTTTTGTGGGGAAGGGAGGTGGGAGGTTTCAAGATCGGAGTGACTTATTAAGGGGTAATAAATGTTTAGGGGGATAAAGGGCTAAGGAAATTTCTCATGTTCATTCTTCATCCCAACATCTAATGGTTGATGAGAGTTGGGTATAAGGTAAGGGTGATGCATCAAAGAACATGGTGTGTGAAGTGGAAAGGATGGAGGCCAAGCTTGATATTTAAAGGGATAATGTTACGCATTATCTAAAATAATGATACCCTACACAATATATGTTGGATGAGTTAGCTACTACCAACAACTTAAAAGAAGAGAGCCTAAAGATGAAGTTGAGAGTCATGGTAGCCGAGTATAGGAGTGACTTGCTTCGAAAGGGATATGAAATCTTGTTAATATTGCTTTGTCCAAGGCATCCTAAGGACATAATAGTGCTTACAAAGCTAAATATGGACTTAGAATAATGTGGGCTATGTAGGTATGTAAAATGTCAAGCTTTGATTTTTTTAATTCAATTGCTAATTAAATAATATTGTGAATGTATAATATTTGAGTTATTGTAATCTCTAATTGAAATGAACAAAATAGTAGTTAGTAAAACATTATGAAAGATTGGTTTTATTCATTCTCTCTCTCTCTCTCTCTCTCTCTCTCTCTCTCTCTCTCACACACACACACACACACACACACACACACACACACACATCTTAGTGAGTTTTGAAAAAAACTATATTCTATTAAAGTTGCAGCATATAAAATTTGTAACCACCTAAAATGTTTAGCAGTCATATACATTGAAAATCACAGAGAATGGCCTACTTATCGTCAATTTCCAGCCATGTTAAATATAAGTTGTCTCAGCCTATAATTTTCCTACCACATGAACTGTTTTGTATCACTAGTGATCGAGTTTAACTTTTCCCTATTCCAAATTTGGTTCCACATCTGTGTGTACAATTACCTTCCGATTCTTGTAATGTTTTTCTAGTAATAATGGAAACATTTTCAATTTAAAAAAAACTAGTAAAGTTGGTATATTAGTGGAAACCACACCAATGATGCATTAGGGGCGCATACTCTAGGATGTAGGTATACCTATCACCTGATTTATTTGGCAACTCATTTCCCATGAAAAAGATCATGTACAATCTATAGGGAAAATCCCCCAGACGAATTCTACTACTATGCAGGTTTGTGCCATGAATTTTACAATGAAGGCCAAGTGAACTAATTGGGCTCGTTAATGGAGGTGCACACGTCTCTTTATTGGGCTACACATCTTGTTAAAATAATGTGAGGAACAACATATTCTACTAGAATTTTTAATACCTTCATGAATTCCGTTTTCTCCCCAGATCCAAGCGATGCTCCTTCCATTGGAGACTTGGAATCTACGATAAAGATTAGCCTTTTGAGATCAATTACTTTTGATGATAAGTAATCTGATATAGAATACCCTAATTCTATAATTTTGTATATTATTGATCTTGATTTTGAAAATAATTTTAATTTTCCATCAACTGATACGATTATTACCAATCTAGTGTCTACCATATACAACCAACGAGCCATTCAGTTTCACTAGACTCCAATGGCCTCTAAATATAATTATGGGGAGAAAGAATTTTATTTTTTTTATGCCATATGATAATTGCTTACGGGTTGTATAAACAATAGTTCTTCCTTCAAATAAATGATATCTATCCATTGGGTGACATATCAGCCTAAAAGAAAAGTTTTATCGAGGATAAGGTTGATTGTAATATTTTTCGTATAAAATAAAATAATATCAATAATGTTTATGGATTAATTTTTTTTTTTTGGTTGTGTGTGTCATTATGTATAGATACTAAATGGATCACTATAGATGTTAATGGTGATTAACCATCAATATTTTTATAACAACATTGAATTACTACAGACACTATTTAAGGAAAAAAAATTACTATTAATATTTACGAAAAGATTCTCCATGCACCATTATTTCATATAAGAGATTCCTTTCATATTTAATCCATTCTTGGGAAAATTCTAATGTGTTCATTCTCTTTTATTTGTAACAAATTTGTTAAATAAAAAAGAGAAAAAGAGCATAAGCTTATTTTAATATTTCATTATTCCTCATGTGAAACCTTATACTTTTAGGTTTATATTTGTTTTTTCAGTGATGGTGGTGTATTATTGTCTTCATGAATACAAAATAACATTTAATGCTAGTTGTGGGTATAGGTTGGGATGTGGCTACATGTTTCATTTATGTTGCATTGTAAGCAATTTAAGTTGCACAAGAGCTTGCCCTTGTTGTAGATATATTTTCCCCAAACCTTCTTATAAGGTTATTGAGTTTGAATATATGCCGCCACTACCTAGTTATATAAATTTGGAGTTAGTTGATCACACTTATGCACCAACCCTAAATGACAGAGAAAGAATGAGACACTATACTAAAAAATGAAGGAGAAGATGTTGTGAGGGGAAGAGATATACATAAATTTATGGGCTCTCAATTTCCTTAGACACCATACCAATCACATGAGATTTCAGAATACATCACTCCTTTGGCGTATAAATGTGAAGATAATGAATTTTCCACGACCGTTACTGATTAGATCATGGAAAAAAATTTCAGATGCGTGCAATAGTTTATATATAAGGATTTTCAACAACAACTTGGTGTCGTAGAAGGGTTTGAAACAATAATTAATGATGTTCTACAGATTCTTTGTAGAAAATGACATTTTCAGTATTTATAGATGAAGAAGGATTTATATCTTTATAGGGAGGCCCAAGACCATAGGAAACAATAATGTGATTAAGAATGGGAGAGGGTGGTATAGAAGGTATGGGAGACAATTTTCACAACATATCTAGAAAAAAAGGGAAGCTTAACATTTTTTCTCCTTGAAATCATCAATATTATACATCATGTAACTATAGAAATTAGTTTTACAACACCCTAACTATTGAATTATTTTTTCATATTATCCATTGGTGCTTATGTTTTCTAATCTATTGCATTTTTTGTCAGGATTGTTTTGTAACTTATTCCCATATAAGACAATTGTTCAAATTTTTTACCAATTTTTTATTTTTATTGATCAAAGTTAATTACAAATAAATGCACTTGCATGCTAGAGAATACAATATAAACATACATAGATGGCTATATAAACAACCTATTGCAATAGTTTATATGTAAGGATTTGCAACAACAACTTGGTGTCGTAGAAGGGTTTGAAACAATAATTAATGATGTTCTGGAGATTCTTTGTAGAAAATGACATTTTTAGTATTTATAGATGAAGAAGGATTTAGATCTTTATAGGGAGGCCCAAGACCACAGGAAACAATAATGTGATTAAGAATGGGAGAGGGTGGTATAGAAGGTATGGGAGACAATTTTCCCAACATATCTAGAAAAAAAGGGAAGCTTAACATTATTTCTCCTTGAAATCATCAATATTATACATCATGTAACTATAGAAATTAGTTTTACAACACCCTAACTATTGAATTAATTTTTCATATTATCCATTGGTGCTTATGTTTTCTAATCTATTGCATTCTTTGTCAGGATTGTTTTGTAACTTATTCCCATATAAGACAATTGTTCAAATTTTTTACCAATTTTTTATTTATATTGATCAAAGTTAATTACAAATAAATGCACCTGCATGCTAGAGAATACAATATAAACATACATAGATGGCTATATAAACAACCTATTGCATATACATACATACATATATATATATATATATATATATATATATATATATATATATATATATATATATATATATATATATATATATGAAATTCTATAAGAACTAATTTGTAGTTAGTTTTTAACATTTTTCAAAAATTCATGCCATCTAGCTAATTAGTAAATCATTCTAGATTTGGTGAATTCTTGTAACATTTGTAAAATAGTTAAAAAGGAAAAACATTGGGATTTGGAATAATTGAAGTAATTTTAACTATAGAATATTGTGTATGTAGAGTAGAGGAGAGGTATGTATGTAGAGGAAAACATAACACAAAACTATTTATTGATATTATAACCTCAAAGGGAATTACAAAAGTGACACAGTCTCAAAGGGTTTATGAATTATAATGTACATACTTTGCACTGACTAACTCGCTATATAACATTAATTTATTTATTTTTCATCATAACTAACACTCTCTCAAATAAAAAAGTTTATTAAATAATACAAAGGTGGCCCATTATGATTATATTGATGTTAAGTGTAGTCATAGGGTGTGGTAGCGCTTGGTGCTACCCATGAACATGTTCAATATCATTGATGCACACTACCTTTCAAAGAGGTTTGGGGTGAATCCAAATGATCGAGGACTCTTTACATATATAAGCAGCCCCTCTCCATGAAAAATGAAGAGCCGAAAATTTTCCCTGTTTCACCCATTCTAGTAATGCAATTTGACGAATGTGAATTCCTACGGGCCAAGGAGTAACATTTCTCTCATAATCATGCTTGATTTCCACATTTGAGATTTTAGAATTTTTTGTGCCTTTTGTACCTGTTGCCATTTGTTTTTGCAAAGGAAAATTCAAGTTGAAAACATGAAAAATTTACCATAGTGTCAAAATAAATTCTTGTAAACCCTCTCAAGCACTCCTTCAGATCATTTCTCCATCTGTGTCATGCCTATCCCAATTATCCAAGTGCTCATATGTGTTGTATTAACATTTACCAAGTATTGGAATTATGAAAAGAAGTCCATGAGGTTATTCAGATGCAGTGATTCTCAAGGCATATTCTTCAATTAACTTAGACATGGCCATTTTTTAATCCTTTCTAAGACAGGTGGGCACTCTCCAGGTAGATTTGAAGGACCAAATTTATTGAGAAGTGGTATTGAGGAAATAAGAACATATTTCAAGTGATTTAGTAATGTTTACAAAATATTTGAAGGTTTAAGGACAATTTTAGTGAAAGTGGGTTTTTGAAGGTGAAAGAGCTTGAAGTTCAAAATAGTGCCTTAGCTTCGAAAGATGATTCTGGGAGCTCCGCAAAGTGTTATAATTCAAAAAATATATCATTAGAAATATGATTCAATTATCTAAATGATGGTTATTTCATATTTCTCACAAGACTAAGGTGCTTCTTTCTACAACTCATTATTGGCAGGTACATCTTGCGGTCCCAAGAAAAAAGTATTTTTTAGGGGGTTATGGGAACAATTAGCTCATGAGACCCATCCCATTCATCTCAGAAGGATTTTTGGATTCAAGTTCATATAAATAAGTTACCGAAAAGTCCTCTTGGATCTCCAGAAACTTCATCTTCAAGGCTCTCCTGAGGTAAGCTTTCGGGACTTGGTCATTTCATTAGGTGGACACATGTCACTCCTAGAATGTGGCACAATTTTATGTCCAATCTATCCCAAAATTTTGGGATAGTTAGGAAATTGTTTTTCCCAATCCTAGTTAAGCCCTTTGGACCATGATGTGACCCGGACAAAGCTTCGAAGTCTAAGTTAAACTCCTTATCACCTCTTTCTAGCCCTCCACATCATGCAGTCACAAAGTGATACTTGTAATGCTAGGGTGAGGGTGAATTTTTATGCCCCATCTATCCCAAACATTTAGGAAATTTGGGATGAAAAAATATGCCCCATGCTTTCTTTGACCCTTGATTTTCCACATGACCTAGGTAGGAAGGCTCCGTGGGCCATTTTTTAGTCCCTTCTCCTCTCCACCCCTTAAAATCACCTTCTGCCACTTGTGAATTCTAGATGAGAGAAATTTTTTCTACCCCAACTATCTCAAACCTTTGGGATAGTTTGGACAAAAAAATACACCCCATTTTATCCCAATCCATGGATCTTCATATGCCCTAGTTCCAACCCATGGGTGTTTTTTACTTATTTTCTCTCCCTCCTCCACTAGGAAATCATTGATAGAGACTTGTATGCCTAGGGTGAGGGAACATTTTTATACCCCATATGTACCAAACCTTTGGGATAGTTGGGACAAAGAAATGTTCCCCATTCCAAGGTGTTTAAAAAACCTAAAAGTTGATGTTTTTAACTGCCGCAGCTTCTTCCTCGTGTGTGCGTGAGAGGTGTTCCCAGAAAAGATAGAAAGTACATTACAATTCATATCCGCTTAATTTTTCTTACATAAATTCATGAACACAGCTGAAAAACACCCAAAATCTTGCAATTTTTTCTAGACTCCATGCCAAAAGTTTTTCTAGAATGACTTCATGCTCAAAAACGAGAAAAAATGATATCTCCCAATCTGGTGAATGAAACTGAATGAAATTTTCACAATATTTCTCTCTTTCAGGAGTCTTTAGGAAAAAAATTAATAGAAAACAAATATATGTTCTAGATTTTAAACTATAACAAACCCTATTTTTTAACCCTAACTTACATTTTTTTAATTTTCCATCATTTCAACAAACAAATCACACTAAAATTTTGAACATGAAGACCATAAGGTGAACCTATTCTAGTGGAGCTATTTTCATCACAATCCAAGGTGGGAAAGGGTAGTTTATAACAATAGTAAGTATTCGGTGCCCTTTCTTACTATAAATATAAACTTTCTTGAAAAATAAAAATCTCTCAGAACATTACATTCAGAAAAATTAGAGATGACAAACTAGGTAGTTCAGACCAAAAAACACAAATAAAAAAAAATCTAAAAATAGAAATTATCCAACAATGGAAAAGAAACATCTATGAAATTTTTTATATCATGTTAGGGGTTCTACAAAACCAAGTGTAAGTTAAAAAAGAAATATTTACTAAAATAACAACTCTTGAACCCTAACTGTTAAAAATAGAAAGTTCCCTTTTCGAGTGCAGAAAGTTGTTGTTACCTCTATTTTGGATCATCTTGTTTCTTTTCATGGACATAAAGTTAAAAAATTTTGGTATCGAGATAGATTTGTCTCTGTAATCAAATTAATCAAGTGTGGGTGATATGATGTTACCCATATGGATCTAAAACAACTCAAGAACATGATGCAAGGTGGACCCAGGGAGCTGGTGCAAGAGAAAGTATACAAAAGTGGGTTGTATTATACGGGTCATTATCCCATATCCTTTAAAATCATAGAGTTGTTATTGGTATGGTCCCACTACTATGATATGGAGATTCAAATCATAAGAGTTGATGATAACTCGATCCTGGTGGTACTAACTCCCAAGGTAAGTTCTCGGTATATGAAAATTTTGGTCTAGAACAACATGGTATTGATCACAAAATAATTTACATCACATGAGTGGTATAATACTGAGTCATATCTCCAAGGTCTTGCACTGGGATGGTGGTTAAAAAAATGTTGGAATCCTTCTCGTATGCTAAAATCTCTCTCCCAAAGTGAATTTCATCATGGCTTTTTACATGCGATCATCCTCCTAAGTCGGATAATGGGAAAATAAACCAAAAAGGATTTCCATGATTGGATGACATTGTTCATCCTCACATTCATCAAGGGAAGAAAGATGATAGATTGGGGGAAAATAATTAGTGATAATTTACATCACCAACTACTTTAAATGTCAGATAGAAAAATATTTTCCATGACTTCATACTTAGTCTACATCCTTACAAGCATGGGGCCATTCAAAGGTTTTTCACTCACCTAAAAACATTCTAAGAAGGATCTTGCATATGAAAATTATCCACAACTGACCTTGAAAGAAATAAATCATAATTTTGTAAAAGTGAACAATGCATTCACTATGTATATCATCAAATTGTTTGAAGGAAACTCTCACTCGAGGTTTTCTCTACAAGATACTTCTCTAATAAAAAACTACGGGTCATTTTTTATTAAAATTTCAACCTTTTCCTAAATCTGGGTCTCATGTTTTGATCTTGCTCCATGAAAACTACTGTGATATCTCAATGATATGATACTTTTTTTAGTTGTGTAGGTAGTTTGTTCCTGCCAATAGTAAGCTCATGAACCAAAATAAGAAAGGTGTTTCTTTTTCCAACTCTCTTGGGATTTTATTTTTCAAAACTTCTCATGAGGATGAAAATTTGAAAGATTATTTCATGTCTATGAACCTATATTTATACACCCCAAAAGAAGACTTTGATATTCAAAGTGATCCAGAAAAATTTCACCTCCATGACCTACATGATGTTCCACATATTGAAGACTACTAGGTGAATTTGTTAGATGATTTCAAAGTTAAAGAATGAGATCAAGAACTCAAGGTCTTGGTAGGGAAAATTTTAGTGGAAAAGTTTCGTAAAGTCATAAATATTAGGGATTTTGGAAATTGGAAATGGAGAATTTTCAGCAGCCGACTGCTTCCCAGTTCGCTTGAAATTTCCACTGATAAGTCATTTTTATGGGTTATTTCACCTACTATTTATATGTCAAAATTAACTTATGTATGTATTTCATCAATGTTTCTAATTAAAATGTGTAAATATTCACCAAGGTATAGTACATAACATGGGGGTTGCAAGGGGGGTTTTAATACAGATGTCCAAAAAAGAGCGGTTGTCTATCTAACTTGGGTTGGATGACAACTAAGGGATGGCCATCCAACAGCCATCCAACCTAGGTTGTACGGAGGACGATGGAGAGTCATCCAGGCTTGGTTGGATGGTCGTCCATTGCATGTTTTCCAACCTGTGTTATACAGAAGCCAATGGATGGTTGTCTAATACCCTTAAAATATATGAAATCAAATAAAATTGCACCCTGTCAAATCACCTTTTCCATGAAATGTTTATTCAAAAAAATTTCATCAATTCGAAAGTCAATTTTGAAGATTCGTCACCCATTCTAAACTAATTTTTCAAAGGGGGGTCTTAAAATGAACCCTGAGTCTTGGGCTATTGGTGAGTTATAAGTAGTTTTTAATCATCAACCCAAGTTCCATTCTGATTGATTTCATTGGATGTTTTCAATAAGTGGCCATGGGGACACCTTGAGGTAGGGGTTGAACTTCTCCATATGGACCAAGTAGAACATAGCGGGGATATTTGAATGTGGATCACTCGGCAGACATTAAGGACCCAAGCCCACCCCAATGTCCCACTTAGAGAAATTCATCCTCCACCACTCTAGTTCATAGCTCTAGTATAATAAAATAGTTTACCATCCAAAGTTTTCCGATGGGGTGGGAGTGGTGCGGTCAATTTACTTGTTCGTGTTCTTTCCCACGCATGTTTAAAGCCCCTTTAGGAATGATCCTCTTTGAGGTGGTTTCGCTGCTAGTTAAGGCATATCTACTCATTTTTGTTTCAACATGTTGGTTTCCTCACTCACTACAGTCGGTATCATTTCTATTTGAGCTTCACACAAGATGGTGTTACACTCACTATGGTTGTTGTCACTGGTCATTTCTTGTCCCTAGTTACTACTTCTCAAGTCATTACTTCACTCACTATAGTCACTATCACTCATTGCTTCACCAAGGTCATTACTTCTGTCACTACGGTTGATGTCTCTGGTTTCTGCTTCACTCATGTTCCTACTTCTCTCATTGTGGATGCTGCATCTTCATTATGGTTTCATAGTTTCTTCAATTGGGTTCCTAGTGTAGGTTCTCTTCATTGTAACTAGGATGTGGATCCTTTCGAAAACAAATCCTCAAAAATGTACAAGGATGTGGGTCCTTTCAAAACCATCAATTTACCCTCGATCCAAAAAAAGAATGAGATCATACAAGGATGAAAATTGGGAAAATGAGGAGATTTAGGTTTGATTAGTATGAGGATCACATCAAATATGATAGCACAAATATTTATTACCTGGAGTACTAAGCAGTTAAATCCTCACCCATTCTATAAGTGTCTTAGAGCATTCTCTAACTAGGGGATATAAATGAGCTAACTGATGAAATCATTATAAGATCAAAAGATTGGTTAAAAAGGAAGAGAGTTGCCTACATTATATCAAGAAACTTTTTAACTCTCTAAAGGAAAGCATTCCATTGCTCCTCTTCAAAATCCACTGAGAAAGCTTCCATCTCAAATCACTTGGGAGAATGCTCAAATAAAAAGTTAGTGGAATTAGAAGCTCCTCTATATAAATGGTTACACAAAAAGGTAAGGAGAATAGAAGACCCTGTGGTAGATTTGGAGCAAGGGGAAATTGATCCATTTTATCCTTTAGTCTCTGAGTAGTATCAAATCCTCTCATCCTCCACTACCGCATTGACCCCTCCTACACAATATGTTCCTTCTAATTTTGAGAAAGAGACAACAATCATGCCAAATTTCAAGTTTGAGATGGATGAGATATTTCCATGGGTGTAAGAAATGATCACAAAGAAATCCCACACAATTCAACAGGTGTCATTACTTGACTTTGCAACCACAGCTTCAATGGTAAAAATAAATAAATGAAGGTTAGCTCAAGTGGATTATCAATTTTTTAGTGGCACTTCGGGAAAGCAATATGAAGAAGTAGTCCAAAAAAAGGTGTCTAAACCCATTGAATAAATGATCCAAACTGAATATGAGATGACTGCCATTTCCCTAGGCCTAGCAACTCATGATAGAAATGCACATTTTTTAAGGAATTTTCTACTCACCTTGTCGTGAGGAATCATGAGTATAAGGATAAGATTGATCAGTTGGAATATCACACGAGAATACTCACATCGCATGTTTATACTTTCATGGATCTGAATTCCACTTCATCTCTTCCAATTGAAGAATTTACTCCCATTAGTATCTTTGATCTAGAAACCATTTTAAAACACAAGGATTCACCATACAGGGGAGAGAAAATGATAAATGGGTGAAAAAGATCATGGAAAAAGGGAAATTTTTTCTTTCGGAGATGATTTCATTATTCAAGTACATGGGCATAATAGCCACCAAGGGCAGAATGACAAGATATGAGATTGAGAAATAAATGGAACACTAAGATCAAGTGTTCCCACTGATGAAAGAAATTGGAAAATCACATTCCCACATTTTTTGACATGAAGGTATTCAATTCTCCATCTTAATATGTTTCATAGGTGTGGGATAAAATCCTTGCTTCTGGGTATGAGATACTGAAGTGTGCTCTAGAAGATTTGGATTCAAATGAGGAACATGTTTCCAAGATGCAATATGATTTCAAAACTAAGATACATAAGCTTTGAGTGATCACAATTGATGAAGACACTTCAACAGATGACTTACTCAAGAAATTTAAAGAACTTATCAAGAATGAAGTCGGGGATCACTTTTCCTTCAAAAAGGACACATTGGACTCTCTCACTAAGATAAGGGATGTAATATCAAGCACTATGAGGAAACATTAGTCCTGGTTCACGAAATGTAAATCAATTCCATGTAGGATAATTAGATTAAGTCCTCTAACTTTGTTCACATTCCTCAAGCTAAGGAAGTTACACCTATAAAGGCTTGATATAGAAAATAATTAAAAGGAGTGGAGATCTTCCTAGAGGTACTCAACAAAGTTCCATTAAAGAGTGAAGAAAATTCAACAAGGGAATTGTCTTCATCTAAGTACTTATCTCTCTCTTCCCTCCCCTTTCCTCTCTTCCTTCATGTTCTATTTCTTAATTAGGGGATTGTACTTTTCACTTTTGTCTTATTCACTTTTGTCTTATTCTTTTAAATGTGACTATAGTTGACATTGTAATAAGTTACCCTCGATTAATAAAACAAGGACTTAATTTCCTTCCTAGGAAGATGAAGATTCAAAAGTTATAAAAGGAAAATGAAAGGTCGTTTGTTTGGTAGGTGAAGAGTCATTCTACGATCTATATCTGGTAATGACTTCCTCATTCCAAGCCATTGTAGATTTTTTAGGTTCATGAGTAGATAAATATTAAGAAGAATAAAAAGAGAAAATTATTCCATTCTCCTTCTCACATGTTTTCATCTACTTCTCTTATTGTACAAATTTGAAAATATGTTAATAAAGAAAGGAGTTTCATCTTTTATAGATGAGTGAATAATTGAAATTTTGTGTTTACAGTTTCATCTTGTCTTAATATAACTAACAAGGTTATTATTCTTTCCTAATTGTGTATGTTGATATCTCTAGTTAATCCTTGCAATAATCTAAACTTTTCCTACTTACAGTAGTAATCCCCCTCATAATTTCTCACTCTCACATTCCCACCTTCTTGGAAAATTCCTCCCTTACATGAAATTGCAAGCATTTACCATAGGTATAGTGGAGTGTTCTTGTTGGTTCCCTGACCTTTAGTCCAACAAAATATTTTATTTTGTTTGACATACAATAATGGAGCTACCCATTCAAGTAGAGGGACCTAGTCCCAGACTGTTGCTAAAAACCACCTAATATTTCCTAACGAAAAATTATTTTTCCAACAATTTTTGGCATCCACCATAGACAAGATTTTGTTGTGACTGCACCACAACATATCCCAAATATTAAAAAAAATTCATATATTCCTAAACAAAAATTCTAAATTTAGAAAGTCACTGAGCCTTATATATTCCACCAATGGCTATTCCTAGTAATCCTCTAGTCATAAGACTCAAGATTCTTTTCCATATCCAAGAGGATATTGCATTAGAATTGAGGAAGGATATTTGACATAACAGAGAAAAATTATCTCACTAATTCGTTGCTACAAGACTTTTACACTCTGAAGAACAACATGTAGAGGATGTGGAAAGTGAAATACAAGATCAAATACAAAAATGAAATCTTTATAAGTTTCTTATTTGAGTTTATCTAAAGTATACAAAATGGCTAATCATAGATACACTAGGTCTAAGAGGAAAATATGAAATCTTGACCCTATCTTTACAGAGATTTAAAGGTAGAATGAACAAACAAAAAATTCTTGTCACTCCCTTCCTCTTGTGAATCCTATCATTAGTATCCCAAGTGGTGTTAATCCATTGGACATAGAATTTATAAACCTTAGAGAAAACTTTGCATAAGTAGAAATAAAAACAAAATCTAAATTAGAATAAATAATGTTAGAAGAAGAAAAGAGACCTCCATGAATTTTTCCTTGGGGTAGAGACATAGGTCCACTTTCCCTTGCTACACCTATCCATGAATTTCTAAAATGATATTACAGGAATTTTCCTAAATTCAGAGGTAACGAAAAAAATATCTTGGAGGAACACGTAACAGTGTTCATCATGGCATGTGGAATGTTAGGAGTAGAAGAAGAATATGTGACAATAAGATTATTTATAGAATATTTGAAAGACAAGGTAGAAGAATGGTTCTATCTCCTACCATCTAGATCCATCACTAACTAGGAGGACATCAAAACTATCTTTGAAGAAATATTTAAATCCAGTGAAGATTGTTAAGACCTCCTAGTTTAGCTAGTTCAGATGAAGAAGCAATCCAATGATACTATGAGGGACTTCATAGCTCATAATAACAGGTTTCTCAAGAGGATACCATATGAATCATTTCCTTTTGATGAAAATGTGAAGAGATTCTTCATCAATGATCAATTTCCTGATGTAGGATTCATCCTTTAAAGGTATTTTCATTGGAATATCATAGAATCTCAAGAATATGTTGTTGAAGTATTGGATGATTTAATCCTTTCCAAAAGAGTGAAAAATCCAAGTGGTAAACAAAAAGGTCAAAGTTCCAATTCCACATCAACATACCCTCTGGTTTAGAAGTTTGCAAATGATGTGACTGCACTAAAAAAATAACTTGTACAAAGTACCTTGAGGGATGCTCCAAAGAAGAATAAATTTACAAATAGATAAAGGATTAGCCTACCACTTTGTAGACTCTCTCTTGAAGCACCATCAATAAATGCAACATGTGATATGGAAGAAGAAGAAGAAATCGAGGATCCAAAAGAAGAGAATGAAGATGATAATGTTTTTGGAATTGAATAAATAGAAGATGATGCACAGATTGGATTCCTTGAATATTATTCAAGAGAAGATAATGATGATGAGGAAACACCAAGTTTCTGATGTAAGGTATTTTCTCACTCTCAATCTAAAAAAGGAGCTTCTTCCTCTGTAGCTATTGTAAAAAAGAAGAAGAAATATGATCCTCAAGCGGAAACTCCACAAAAAAAGATAATTAACAAAGGATCTGCACTCTTGCATTCGATGAGATCTACAAAGGAGAAACCAAACCTAGTAGAAATAAAGAAGAAAGATGTTATGCCAAGTAAGTCCTCTAGAACCTCTCCTAGCTCTAATTCTTTATCTAAGGCCAATATTGCAAAATTTTTGAACATTGAATCAAATTCAGCCACTTCTTCCCAGCCAGTTACTCCATCAGCTAAAAATACAAAAAATTCCAAATTAGCATCTCCTCCATCTTTTAAAACATCTTCTATCTTGGGAATTCCAAGCCCATCCACCTATTCTCTATTTGATATCATCAAACATGTGAAGCAATATAAGGTTGATATTTTTGAATCAGAATTTTCGTAAACACACCCAAAGAAATTTGAAAAGCTTTTCAGCTATATCAAGAGTGGTGACCCAAAGCCCAATATTGTAAATTCCAATTCCAAAGGGTTATTGCTAACACCACCCATCCCTAAGAAAAATCATGCTTCTACTGAGAGCATATAAAGCTAACAAATTAGAACCATTATACCTTCCCACCCTAATTAAAGGCCACCAACTAAACAATTACATAATAGATTTAGGTGGCTCAGATAATGTATTTCCAATCAATGTTGCTAATGCCCTAGGACTTACCTTGACACAAGAAACTTGATCTTGTTATTCTATGGATTCTAAAGAGGTCCCGATGGTAGGAATAATAAAATATTCTCTAGTGGCCCTTATGGATTTCCCAGACAAGAATGTTTTGCTAATCATTTTAGTAGTAGATATCATAACATCCATTGACATGTTCTTGAGTAGGATTTATTACAGATACCTGGGTGGAAATATATAAATGGATTGGTCTTCTACAACCATTCCAGTGAAGGTTAAAAAGAATAAATTGTTTCCTATGTGAAAGATGAAGTATACTGTCCAAAAATCAGAAGATCCAAATGCTGACATTTTTTTTCAAGATAGTGGAATAGGTAACTACTTCACTTCTAAAATAGATGAGAATCTTACTTTCCTCATAGAAGATGAAAAATACCAATTTTGGGAAATGGAATTCAATGGAAGACAGTCTAGTATAAGATCTGGAGTTGTAAATGTTTTGAATTCTCCTTTACGTGATTCACTCCTATTTGCTTAAAAATTATAGTTTGATAACACCAAAAACATTACATAATATGAATCCCTTATTCTAGGAATGGATGTTGATGAATCCATGGGAATAAAGAAGATAAAGTGTTTGGGAGATGATGAGGTAATTTTCAAGCAAGTATGAAATCAATATCAAGTTAAGAACTTGAGGCTCAAACATTATAGAAACCAAGTATGGGGGCCACATCAATTTTTTTATGTTTTCTCAATCCAAATTATTCCCTATGAGCATAATGAAAATGATGAATCTCTTCGATTATCAACTTCCTTGTTGAATCCATACTCATCCTTCAATATGGAGAAAGTGACTATTGAAATGGTATTTAGGCCGAGTGTGCTAGATAATGTAAATATTTGGAAGGTATTCAATGACAAGATTCAAATTATCTCTTTCTTAGAACAAAGAGATAACTTCAGCAATATTTTCTACGAGGGAAGTGATAATCCAAATTGGGAATGTATTGCGGATGAAGATAAATAATGGATAGATGGATTTGACTTGGAAGATGTCATTAGATTGAAAGTAAACAAGATTCTGAAATGTCTCATGTCTCTCAAATAATTTTGCAATAAGCACAACAGATTCATTAAGGAGAAAGCTAACGAGTCCTCCCAGTGTCCTAATGACTTTGAGAAAGAAAATATTGGTACCATAGAGCAACCAAGGATTGTAAAGATTGGAAAGTGATGTTCACTAGAAGAGAAGAGATAATTTGTCTCATTTTTAAGAAAATATTTTTATGTTCTAGCATATTCCTATGACAAACTCAAGTCTTTTAATCCTAAAGAGATGCATCATTAAATCCCACAGAAGCTCTTATCCAAGCCTTTTAGGAAAAATAAATGGCCGTATAACTAGAAGATTGTAGATACAATGAAGGAAGAGGTTTTGAAAATGATAAATGCAAGGATCATTTTAACTATACACCACTCCACGTTGGTAGAAAATGTTGTCCCACTACATAAGAAAAATGGATAAATAAGGATTTGTGTAGACTTCTGCAATTTGAACCAGGATTTATTGAAGGATACCTACCCACTGTCTATCATGGATAAAATCCTATAGATAGTCACAAGATCAAAGATGATCTCATTGCTTGATGGTTTCTTTGGATATAACCAAATTCAGGTAGTGGAAGAAGATACACATAAAATGGCTTTCACAACTCCTTGGGGTACTTTCACCTATAACAAAATGTTGTTTGGTCTTATCAGTACGAGAGAAAATTGTTAATGGGAAATGGATCTGGCCTTCAAATAAATCAAATAATGCATCATCATCTATCTTAATGACCTCAAGGTATTTTCAAAGAAGCAAGGAGACCATATAAACATTTAGAACAAGTTTCAATTAGGTGTCAGAAGCACACAATCTCTATAAATCCCACAAAGTGCATCGTTAGTGTTACTAAAGGGACACTCCTTGGGCACATTGTGAACAAGGAAGGGGTTATAATTTATCGTAAGAGGATAAGGGAAATTTAAACATTTTCCTTTCCCATGAGAAAGAAGGGAGTTCATTCTCTCTTCATCAAGGTAAATTTCCTTCATCGCTTTATCCTATATTTTAACGAGATGACCAAGCACATCACTAGCATGATGAAACCTCAACAAAGGCTCAAATGGAATAATGAAGGAAAAATAGCATTTTAGGTAATAAAAGAAGCAATATCCAAGGATCTTACTCTGGTATACTCCATTTTTGAAAGATTTAATTTTATATTTCTATGCTTCAGAACACACGATTTTGGCCATCTTAGTTCAAAATAATGAAGAAGGAATCAAATAACCTATCACTTTTATGAATTTCCTACTAAAGAACCATGAGTATAAATATAAAAAAATGGAGAAGCATGCTTACACTATGGTCAAAACATTAATTTCAGGTTTTACATTCTCAACTCTGCAAGATCCAAGATCCAAGTGAGGCACTTGGGTGGCAATTATTCAAGAGTATGACTTGGACATTTGACCTTCAAATATTTCCATGGGAAATGGATTCTGTCTTATGATAGCAGGGTATGAAGCTCTCTCAAATTAAAATGATACAAAGGAATGTATGTGCTTTGAATGTTTAAGTAAATACTTTCTCCAACTAAATTTTGTAAATACAACCAATGAGTGGTATGATAACACTACCTGCTTTCTTACTTATGGTGAGTTCCTAGATCATCTTGATTACAAGAAAATAATAACTCTCAATCTCAAGGCATCCAAGTATGTCATCTGGGATAATGTGTTATACAAGATGGGATTAGAAGGATGCTTTCTAAGGCGTGTTGATAAAGAAAAACAAGATAATTTTCTAAAAGCATATCATGATCAGGCTTGTGGTGGGAATTTATCTGCAATGGCGACTGCTCACAGAATTATCTGTAGTAGGTATTATTAGCCTACCTTGTTTGCAGATGTCAAGAATGAGTCTCCAAGTGTGAAACTTTCCAAAAAAATTGTTGGGATGCCACAACTTTTTGTTCTTTCTCTTTGGACAGTGGTGATCAAAGAACCTTTTCAATAATGGATCCTTGACTTCATAAGAGTTATCAACCCTCATTCAAGTGTAGGGAATACCTATGTGCTCATAGAAATTGAAAAATTCACAAAGTGGGTAGAGGTAATTCTGGATAATCAAGACGATTCCAAAATGGTATGTAAATTTATCAAATATAACATTATCGTTCATTTTGGGATCCCTCAAAAAATTCTAGTTGATAATGCTACATATTTTTCATCCATGGAGTTGACCAAATTTTACTATATTTATGGAATCTTGATTTATCATGCATCATACTACTACCCACAAGGGAATGGTTAGGATGAGTCAAGAAACTAAAATATTGTGTCCATTATTCCCAAACTAGTTAATAATAACCAAAGAAACACACATAAAAAGTTCTATGATGCACTATGGGAAGACATGATGACTCCTAAAAAGGCAATCTATATGTCACCATTCCAATTTCTCTACACGATCAATGGAGAGATTCTAGTCACTATTAAAGTGCCAACACTCCAATTAGTCAAAGTAATTAAGGATGGCCAGTATCATGACTCACTTGACAAAATACCCTTATTTCTTGAAAATCTTGATGAAGACAACTTCAAGTGGTAATAGAATAAAAGAACATCAGTTGAAATTTAAGAAGAGTTTTTATAAGAAATAAAACGTTTGGGATTTCAAAATTGGAGATCTTGTTTTTCTATGGGACAAAAGTAGAGAACCAAAAGGAATTCATGGGAAATTTGGTTCCTTATTTCTAGTACCATTCCAGATTTAGAAATCCTATGGAGAAAACACCTTGTACCTCTTTGTTGAGTGGGATAAATGGTTAATACTAGCCACGCATGGGAAATTGGGACGACACATAAAAAACACGTGAAGGGGCACACATGTGCTAGATGGAACAATGCACAGAGGTTCATGCATGATCATATGAAGTCGTGGAATTAGGCAATTTTCCAAAGGCACGACTAAAAATAGAAGAGAAGAGAAGAAGTGGTGTACAAGAAAGGCATATATTTAGACAAGAATATGATATCTTGGGATGTACACAAAGGAGAATATAATTGGAAAAATTACATACTTTGATCAAAGAAGATCATGCATGGGCCAAGATAATTACAGGATTAAGTAGGTGTTATATTTAGGTTAATCTATTATTAGCAGAGAATGTAAAAAGCATGCAAGCTATTTTATGAGCACAAGCCTATTATTTAGAGAGTGCATAGGCAGTGAAGTGAACATCCCCACCCCTATATATAGCCAATTTATGTCATTATTTTAGATATCTAGAGAGAGATAGGGAGAGTGAAGACCATGTATGTATGAGAAGAGGTATGATGTTATAGAGTTAGGGTTTGATACTTATGTGCATGGTATTGCGCACTACTATAATGAGTGTTATATGCATTCAATTTTTTTGATTTAATGGGTTATGGTTTATAATGAATAATTTTTGTTGGATAATGATAGTTGATAAATCAAAAGATGGAGTTATACTGATGTAATTGATCTTAGTTCTTGTTTAGATTGATTCTCTTCCTTATTATATGTGCTTCCAAATTTTTATGTTAATTGTTACGCATGAACAAATTTATTGGTCATAAATATCGTGAACATGCATGCTAACACCTTGGTATGCATAAAACATTAGGGACTTGGTAGATATGCACACTTTAGGTGAGCGTCCAGATCTTTTTGGATGAAGGGCCGACACATAGTTAATAAGTGTGCACACAAAAGGCTACATTTTGGTTTTTTTGTTTGGACCTCTTTTCAAATTGACTACTAGGATGTTTCATGTATATGGCATATCAAATGTATTTGGAGAGCATTGAGAGTTGGGTATCAGATGACCAAGATGCATTTTCACAAAGATATAACACTGGACTTGATTTTAATATGCAAAAGTGTGTGGAGGATAATTTGTATGATTACCTGTATGAGATGTTATTCAAAAAAAATTTAGTATATTTGTATCAGTGGTTCGAAGTTTATGCATAAAACAAAAATTTGTCCAAGAACAAGAGCTTGCAAGTAGGAATATTATCATATGCTTTTTGATTTGGATGAGGTGTGGGATAAAGTTGTATATCGTTAGTGGGAAGGTGTTCCGTATAATTATTCTTTGGATTACACAATTTCCATATATAATTTCCAAGAAGAAGTAGAGTTTTTGTTTTTACGTGATCCCAGAGGATCTTATTTGGGTGTGCTACATTTAGCTATCAAGATTTTGATAATAGAAATGGGAATGGAAAGATTACCTATGGCTAGCTAAATCCCCACCATGCATAGGGGCAGGAGTAGGTGTGGAGAAGGATGTCGGTATCCTTAACAAAAGAAAGGAATAGATACGAAAGATGAATCAAGTATAATGAAGCTTGATAGAGGATAGTTCATGCAGTGCTACTGTCGAGAATAATGATGACTAGCAAAGGTTTTGAGACACTTGCGGAAGATGAGGAGCTGTAATATCATGTCCTCACAACTTTGTGAAAGTGTAGTGGAGAGACCCCATCAGCTTCTTATGAGAGAGCGTAAGAGGAAATAATCAAGAAAACAAGCATGCATCTAACTCAACATGGCTACCTATCCTTTACACAAAGTGTTCTAAATCTACAAGTAGTAGTTGTTGAAGAACATCATAGTGAAGGAAAGAAAGTAGGATCTCTATGTTGGGAATGAGATACACAAGCATATTTTAGTTTTGGCTTAGGAAGCAAATTTTTTTTAGAATAATAAAATGGAAAAACAACATGTTTCATTGTTTGGGAGTTCTTTCAGAGGAGTTTTTTATAGGCACAAAATTAGGACAGAGTAGCAAATAGTTGGAAGAAATCTAGGTGTTGCGATAGTACAAAAAGTGGGTGTCCAATTTAGTACAACTAGGACAAAATGGAGCTTATATAATGGACCACAGGCTGTGGGAGGTGGCACGAGGGGTTCAGAAGGATCAGATGATCCACCATGTAGAGGAAATCCTGGTGGAGGTTCTGGTTCTGGATCTAGTCCTACTCCAGGACAGGGTTCACAAAACCCACCACAAAATCCGCCTTAGTAGACACTACCTCAACAACAATATAAGTAGATACCTCAATCCTACTTTGCGATGTATCTTCACTTTCTAGAGTATAGATGTGTGTAGGATGCAAGTGATCATGTGGACAAGTGTGAATTTTTATGGTCAAGAGAAAAGGGAATTATAAACCATGATAGAAAGGAAAGTCAATATGTTACCACACTTTAGGGATACACGCATAGTTGGTACACAAAGTATGACCCTCATTACACTGCAGTGGATTATGATGCTTTCCGCAAAATTTTTTTGGATGAGTTTCACATTTCATAGTTTGAGCAACGGAGTATTAGCGCACTGAAGGACATCAAGTAAGGCTTGTTTGAAAGTATTAGGGATTATGACACGTTCTTCAAAACTCTCCTATCGAAACTCTATTATGATATTCATCCAATTCAACATGCACAATGGTTTTTTGGAGGATTGTTGAATCCATTCAGAAGAGCCTTATCAGACAAGGCATGTGAAGGTCCGTGCAAGGCCTTGGAAGCAAATCTACACACTAAAGTGGTTGGGGGAGCTGATACTAGAGTAATCCCATTTTGGAAGGCAAAAATTACAGCTATGGTTAATAAATTATAAAATATTTCTGCTAATTCAGCGCATAAGACACGTAGTCATTTATGATGCACTGATTGTGATGTTTATAGACATACGAAGGATAACTATCTATATAGGATTGTGTGCATGTTGTTACAATCTTGTGAGGTTTTCCACAAGAACCGTGATGTCTAAAATTTTCCCATCTTGCAACACACCATGATGAAGAATATATCTATGTATTACAAGATTTGTGACACACACACCCATGATACCAAATATTGTCAATTAATAGACCAAATTCATGAGGTATACGAGACTAGACTATGGTAAACTATGGTGGCAAGTAGCTCTTAAGTACAGGAAGCCAAGCCTACTAAGTAATATAATAATGGAGGACAGGGATTCCATAGAGTAATATTTATGTGCAACCTTTCTACACTTATGGGTCCCTAGACCATTACTAGCGTGAGTGTCCCCAAAATATGGTATGTACGTATTGTGGAAAGAAGCATAACGTTGAGGACTATCATGATCTTTATGAGAATATGTGTAAGAGTAAAAATAAGAACAAGGGCATGGTAATGATCTAGGTGTAGTATGCAAAGAGTGACCAATGGATGCTAAAGACTTGACACATGATCCAAATTTACATCCCATGTTAGTAACTACATGTGTAGAAGTAGTACGTGCACGAGCTTCTTAAAGCCAAACTACTGATTAGGAGAGATGAAGTTATGCATGCCAAGTATTGAGATACTGCTCATTAGAAAAAGGTCTCTCAGGAGACTATGGGGGTGGTCAGAGATCTGAAAGGATAAATTCAATGCTTGAAAGAGTAGGTGTGTGAGAGAGAATGTGCAAAGAACATTGAGCTTCCATAGAAAGACGTAGATTATCTAAAAGAGGTATGTAAGATGCTATAGAAGGAGAATATTATCCCACTACTAGGAGAGTGACTGCGTGCGAATGTACCACACACATAAATTGAGTGTGATTGTTAGACATTCCATGCAAACTTACCACCATAGAATCACAAATATGACAAGGAGATCACTCTGGATGCATTGCTTGATGTCTAGTTGGTAACTAATATTTTGATCGACACAGGTGCTGAGGTAAATGTTTTGACTTTAGATGCATCGAACCAGATGGGCATACCAACATTGCAAACATCTTCCAATGTGTTGTACATGGAGAAAAATATGAGAAATATGCCTATTGGGTTATTAAAGGATGCTTCAATTACCATTTAAGGAGCTAATTTTACTGGGGATTTTGAATTATTGGAGCTTGATGAAGCAAATAACTTCCCAACATTGCTTGGAAATCTTTGATGCTATGCAAACAATACTGACATGCACTTTAATAAGAGATACATCAGTTTTGAGAACAAGGATGAGTGCGTGATCATATCCCTAGATGATGTGAAGGCAACACCATAAGTTTATCCCTTGAGTGAAGAAGAACTTAATAGAATATGCCCAAATGGTGTGTGACCCTGAAAATAAGGAACCATCTAAAGAAGGCATCCTTTAGTGGGAAGATGTGTAGTTTGTATGTGACACTACTAGTTTTACTTGTGATAAATGATTTTATGGAAAATATTAAATGGTCAGGCATGAGGTTAAGGGATGAGTTACTAGGATGATCATGCCTCACATGGTTAGATGGTTGGGCTCAACTTAGTTACCGAGGTATACTGTGAAGAGAATCCTGATACATTCTTGTGTGACATGGAGAACCGGTGTAAAAATGAATGTGATATAAGGAATATTCTTGTATATTTATGAATAAAAAAAAATTCAACCACACATCTAACCAATCAAGTAGCTTCATAAAAACTAACTTCACTTGCTCTACATTTGAGGATAAGTTAGCCAAAGCCATAAATTTTCATAGAAATATAAAATCAAAAGCATATTAAAACCCACTTGAAAATTTATTTCCAATTTATACTATTAAAATTTTAGGAAAAAACTCTAAAAAATGCGGGAGTGATCATCACATTATAAGACATACATTTTGTCAAACAATTTGCATGCATTCATAGTCCAAATAGGAAAATGAATCATAACTCAAAATATACACATAGTTAAGGGAACAAATTTAAAACCCATATGAAAAATTACATTACTCTCCTATGGTACAAATTTAAGGTCATTTTGATTCAAACTGAAAAATTTATGATCACTGTCCGAAAACAGGTCATCACACTTTCACAGACACAGTTTGCATGCTTCCTCATTAGAAAAATTTCTATCATCATTATCTATACCATGAAAACTAAACATTCCTTTTGAATATTTTTATGGACCATTTCACAGAGGTTACTACCAATTTTCAACCTTTTCTATGGATTAAAATTCCATTTATTCATGTTTTATCCTTTCCACACAACAAGGAAATACTATGTAAACAATTTACTTACCTATGCCAATATGACATTTTCACGATCTCTAATGGTTTCCACATGCTTCCATTCAATATCCTATTTTTATCATGGTTTTAAACCCTTCTTCATACCTACAAATATCATTCATGAAGCCAAAAATAACCAAGAATCATCGATAAATGCACAATCATTCATAGTTACACAATTTCATACTCAAGAAAAGTATCTTCATTTATCATATCAGTGGAAGTACATGACTTCTTGAGCATCTCAAATCTGTTACAAACTTCCTTACTTCTCTCAAAACCCCCCCTCTCTTCCTATCACCAACCTCTCATCCCCTTCATTCATTCAAATTCATTTGATCTTATGAGGAAAGGAGGATAGTTAAGTTGAGAAACCACTAACTCACCTAGTCCTAAACTTAACTAGATGAGGTTTAGGGTCTAGTTAGGATCAAATAGATCATTTTACAAATTTATACATGCTCCTTGAACCCTAATTACATGTTTATTTAACTATACTAACTCCTAGATTACTAACTTATTACAAAGACTAATTCAAATATTCAAAAGTACCATTTTGGAGGGAAAAATCATAATGGTCACTTATTACATATCCATGAGACTAAATGGACTATAAGCACCTCCTATGCATCCAAATGGACATAAAACACCCTAAGAAACTATGAAAATCCAAAACTAGATATGTTTAATATGCTCCTACATCATCTACACTTTACGTGAGACAGCAGTGTGTTGGTGGGAAACACACAAAGATAACATGTTGGGGTGGTGAGAACTGAGAATCACCTTTTCAACTTGGTTTACTCGAAAAAATGTACCTATAATAATTTACATGAATATAATGGGAAGAATCCTACTTTGATACACATCCATAATTGCGAGAGATTATAGGCGCAAAGTCAAGAGGCTTTACCCCCATCTCTATGGGTCTATAACTTCTATTCCAATCTACACAAATATGAGCATTCTTGGTATGTCCATGTTGAATTATAAAGGGAGACTGTAAACTAGTGTGAGATGACTAAATTAATTGTTCATACCTTTGAATATTTTTCTAATAAACCACCTATACATGAGGCTTTATAGAAAATGAAGTGCATCACATTGGGGGATAACACAAAAGTATAATAGCTCATGATCTAGTTACTTAGAGAACCTAATCCCAATGCATGCAAAGATGTGTTTAAGACAGAAGAGATGTAATTGGGCCACAAATAGAAAGAGAAATAAAATAGGAGGCTAGTATACCTAATTGACGATGAAGAAGTGTAAAATTTGGATATTAGACTTACAAAGTGTATGCGCGAGGTAATGGACTCTGCAGATGAGAAGGCCCACGCATACCATGCTCCTAGGAAGAAAAATAAGGTTAACATTGTCACTAAGGATGTGCCTAAGGAGGCCATCATTGGGGATTAATAGTCAAAATATGAGGTATAAAATATCATTGAGCTATTGCATGACTTCTAAGACTTGTTTCTAAGAGGTTACAATGAGTTGAAAGGTATGCATCCTTCATTTGGGGAGATGAAGATTAATTTTAAAGAAGGTGAGCATGTGGTTCAGAAGAGGCATTATAGGATGAATCTGAACCTACATGTGAAGGTGAAATAGGAGATTGCTAAAATGCTTAAGTATGGGATCATTGAACCAAATGAAGAATCTAAGTGGGTTAGCCTCATGGTCATTAGCATCAAGAGGGATGGGTGGATCAAGATTATTATAGATTATAGGGAACTTAATGCCTCATGTGTCATAGATCTGTTTCCCAAACTTTTAATAGAGGATATCCTTTAGGGAGTTATAAGACACAAAATCTATACTTTCACAAATGGATTCTAAGGCTACCATCAGGTGTGCATTACATGCGAGGACCAGGAAAAGACCACCTTCACCACTGAATGGGGATTTTTTATATACATTGTTATGCCTTTTGGATTAAAGAATGTGCCAATAGTATTTTCAGACATATTTGTGTATGCATTTCATGACTTCATCCATAATTTTTTGCAGGTATACCTAAATGATTATATGGTCTATGGGCTTGTCAAAGATCACTGTGATAATTTAAGGCTCATGTTTGAGACGTGCAGGAAATTGATCATCTCTCTTAACAATAAAATTTTTATCTTTGCTACACATTTTGGCACTTTTCTTAGGCACAACATTTGCAAAGATGGATTGTTGGTGGATCTAGCTATAATAGCATTGATTTTTGGATTAGAAGAACCTACTAACCAAAGTGAAGTGCACAGATTTATTGGACATATTGGATATTATAGAAAGTTCATAAAGGACATGCAAACATTTCCGTGCCTCTGGAATAATTTCTCAAGGCTAAAGAAACATTTTATTGGGGAGACACAAAATAACAGGTGTTTGAGAACTTGAAGGAAAGATTGACCACTTCTCCTATTTTTCACTTTCCAGCTTAGAATACACCATTTCATGTACATGTGGATGCCTCTGGCATGGATATTGGTAGAGTCTTGGCACAACTAGGATAGGGAAATGTGGATCATCTCATATGTTTTGTGAGTATAGAGCTGACACAAAAAAAATCATAATTATACTACAACAAAGTTCAAAGAATTTTCTATGATCTACACACTTCAAAATTTTCAACAATACTTATCATCCACACCATTTATTTTCTATATAGATCATATGGCACTAAGTTATTTGGTCAATAAACCTATTTGATAACGTCGCATTTGTCAGTGGATACTCTTGTTTTAGGAATTTGATTTCACAAATGTTGTAAATCTAGGAAAGAGAAATATGGGACCTGATCACTTATCAAGGATCAATTATGGTGAGGACGTATAGAGTAATGAAGACACTATAAATGATGTACAAGTGTTCAGGTGTAACTGTGCACCAATAGATTTAGAGGACATATCAATATTCTTGTGCACTAGACTTACACTAGAGGGGATGAAGAAATTGGAGAAAAACTATCTTAGTATTTGAGTTGCATCATATCATCTCATTAGTAGAGAATTTTATAAAATTGAAGAATCTCATGGAGGTATTACAAGAGGACATTATGAAGGAGATGCGATGGCATGTAAGATACTTCTAGTAGGTTTATGGTGGAAGACATTATATAAGGATACCAAGGATTATGTCAAAGCATGTGATCATTGTCAGTGACTTGAAAATATTTAAATTAGATATGAAATTCCATTACGGCCTATAACAAGCATGGAACCTTTTGAGAATTGGTTTGTTGACTTTAAGGGACTATTACACCACCTGTGCATAGTACTGGGGCACGCTACGTCATTACTTGTACCAACTACTTGACAAGGTGGACATAGGTTGTGCCTATAAAGGATTATATGGTAGCCATAACATAAATATTACTTTAAGATAATATTATTAGTAGGTATGGATGCCCGTTGATCTTGAAAAGTGATAAAGGAACTCATTTCTTCAAAGAGACAATACAAATTTTACTAGAAGAGTTTATTGTAGCGCACCATAAGACTAATCCTTGTGACACTCAAGCTAATGGAACTGCTGAAGATTTCAACAAGATCTTGGGATAAAAACTTATGAAGACATATGATGTTGGAAGAAAGGATTGGGATGACAAGGTATCAACTATTCTTATGGCATACATGAAAACTTATAAACAATTGAACAAGGCCACACCCTTTTAGTTGGTATTTGGTGTAGAGGATGTCTTACATGTGGAATTCTTATTACCATTCGTGTGTATTATGCATGCAAGTGGTTTGTTAGATGAAAAGGTTGTGGAAGAGAACATTGAGAAACTGATACAATTAGATGAGCAATGTATCGTTGTGCATTGAAGCTAGAAGTATGAGAAGACATGACATAAGATTTGGCATGATATGCACATCAATAGAAAGTCATTTGCAATTGGAAGGATGGTACTTTTGTATGACTCTAAGTTTACAAGCCACCTAGGTAATTTGAAGGTGCACTGGTTTGGACCATTTGTAGTAACCAAGATAATTTACTCAGGAACATGTAATTTACAAGCACTGGATGACACCATATTTCCTAGTTATTTCAATTGGAGTAGGCTGAATCTCTATTATAAATAAGCTTTTATGTGTTTGGAATAAGTCAATATTTCCACTTAGATTAGATTTCGCTTCCATATATTTTTTCTTTAATTTTTTTTTGTAAAAATTGCATTTATGTACATGATCTGATTACTATCTATTGATTCAATGCACAAAGGACTGTGCATAATTTTAGTGTGGGGTGACAATAGGTAAGAAATAGGTAGAAATATAGGTACTGGGTAATTAATAATTGAGAACAGGTGAACACAAAAAAGGTGTTATAGGTATCTATGTATGATGGTTTATAGAGGGAGTTTCTCTGGAGGGAATGCATGCAATAAAAATATTGTGTAGTGTAATGTGAGGGAGGCAATATCAGGATAAACTACTTGGAATATGACATAGAGGAAGATGGGTTATGGTAACAGGAATTACACACATGAATGTTTACATGCTTGGTAAGTAGTAAGCATGCCAAAAGGTTATGAATGTCACATGTGCAAAAGAAAGTAAAAATTTCCTTAGGAGGAAAAAGGTGTTTTAAAATGGAAAAAGTAATTTTAGATTTAAAGGCGGGGAAAAATATTTAAAAAGTAAAAAGTAAGTTGGTGAAATTTTAAAGCATAAAAAAACTATAAAATGGGAAAATCAGGTTATTTTTTACCTTGCATTCCAGGTGAATTGAGAAATCGATAAAACGAGCAACTAAGTGGTGACAGAATGAATTGAGAAGCAAGAAAACCTAAGCAACATGTAGAAAAATTTAGTATAGATCTCCTTGTGGAAAGTTTGAGCAAAAAGTGGAAGCACAAGGGGAGCATGGTTTTTAGGAATTTGAAATTGAGTGGTTAGGGTTTGTAGGGCTCGGGTGCTGTAACATGAGGGTTTAGCACTAAGAATTAGGGGTTGTGGAGCAAGAAAAACTAGAGTACATATTTCCGTGAAGGAATAATTACAAGAAATGGAACCCAAGAAAGAAACTTCGGCGTCACCAAAGGGAAGGGGAAAGGGCTGAGCTAAGAAGACTGAAGTTGAAGACCCACTAGAGGATTTATATTTAGAAATATAATATCCCACTGAAGTAATTGGAGCACAATCATCGACCTCAAAGTTCACAAAGTACAAAATTAGTGACTTCAATCACATGGCACTAAGAAACAATGCCTTGTTGAATAGGGATATGTTGCGAGAACTCCCAACTAGGAATGAACAAGTTCAATTGTTGATAGAATGACTCAGTAAGAAAGAGTTTGGAAAAGGTAGGGGTCATGTAATTATTTAAATTTACTTACTTTGGAAGACCTACACACCTCTTCCAATGGTTAATATCAAAGGTACATGAAGATTATTTATACTTCACCGACCGAAGGATGAGGGTTATGACCCATTTTATTAGATAAGTTAGAGGGTTTCGAGAGACCAGAGAAGATCTCAACTTAGACCTATGGATGAGGCCAATATTGATGAGCTAGAAAACAAGTTACACTATGAAAGGAGAGGGAGAACAATGACCATAGAAAAAATTGAAGACCCCGCAAATATGGTAACAACCTAGTCGATCATTTGTAAAATTGGTGATTTTGAAAGATGGGGGAAGTTAATAGAAATTTCCTCTATATTGTGCATAAGATGGGACATAAAATGTAATATAAAATTACACAGGTTATTGTCAATGGTATCATTAAGGAGGAAAGGGAGAAGAATGAGGAAGTAACAAAGATCACATGGGGTTCAATTCTCTTACTGATAGTATTATGGGAATTTGGTTCCCGTGATGGACTTAAATATGATATGTGGATCTACCCAACAAATATCTAGTCCCCCATAGTTAAATTTTTAGACTTTACATGTGAAGGGGCATTTAAAAACTAGTAAATGACACAATTGGAGAAATGGTACATCACAATATGCATAACCTTTGAGAATGAATGACGCATACCACAAGAGTTATCTAAAGAGGTTGGAGACCAAGAAAAGTTTGTAGTAATGTAATATTGTAGCCTCACAAGGTTCAAGATGGATAATGGAAATATGGGGACATGGTGAAAAATTTTGTTTGCATTTACAACAATGTATTCCAAGTGTCTAGTAAACAAAATTAAGGATACACAAAGGATGAATTTTGATGCAAAAAAGATGGACTCAGATTGGAATACTTTGTGCACCACTTTTGGGTATGATTCCAAGCATGTATACTTGGAAACCATAGATCCAAAATTTTTAGAATTTAACCCTATGATGAATTTTACAATCAAGGGAATGGTATGTAGGCTTTTTGTGGTTTTGCACCCAAAGAGGAAGGATGGAGAAGAGATTGAGGTATGTGACACTCATATGCCTTAAATAAATAAAAGTACTATGTTGCATCATAAGAGGGACTTAGAGAAATATCCAACTGATGAACAAGAGGGATAATAAGAAGAGGGTATTGGACTTGATCATAGGTGCAGAAAAGAGATGCACTAAAAAAGGAGGAAACACATTGAGGGTGGATGACTGTTGAGACAAGAAGATGAGTGTGCACAGTAGGCACTATGGAGAAAATCATGTAAGTGAATGCATGTGAGGAGAGAAAAGTTTACACACTGAAGCAGGAAATTGTTTAAGGGTTTAAGGACTTAGCCACATTTTGTTTGAAGGGTATCACATACAAAAAATGTGAAGTTGTGAATAAGCATAATAATGAAAAGGTTTTTACATGGAGACTTAGAGCCAAAGAAAATAATATTTCAATGAATATTTATGGTTAAGGGTTGTAAAGTAGAGGTTGTTATGGATAGGTGGCATCTGTATGGCTTGAAAACTCATGTATAACATGATATGATGAAATTTGGCATGCAGGATTTCTTCTGGAATGGTGTTTAGGTTAGATCCTATCCTATTTAAGGAGGCAATTAGATCTAGACAAAAAATGAATTCTTTTTAGTGTGTGTATTAGTATTGGGTGTTAGAGATTAGAGGTCTAGTGTTGGTGCATTTGGGGTGAGTGGGGTATTTCTCCAAGAAGGTATTATGTAATTGTTGTAAGGGAATATAGGATTTCTAGATCAAGGCCATGTGAAGGGCAGGATGCTAATGGTAGGATGATCTACTGATTTTTTGCTTAACCTCTTTGATGTAATATGTCTACCATAAACATTTATTAATCAATATATGAAGGGTTTTTCTAAATATATATGTTTATGGGTTCAAACCCTATCTTTTATCATGTTATTCATGATACATATCTAGTTATCTTATGTTTTTGCAATGTTTACGTTTATATCATAGTGCATCTATGACTAGATCTAGTGCTTTTACTCTATAATATAATAAATCCTTATATTTATGTTTATGAAAACCATTCATCCATTAATTGTATAAATTCTTATGAATATCACATTAAATATGGGATCACCACCTACATGCACCTTCCGTGAGTGCCCAGCTACTATTGGGTGATAGGATGACGCACTTGGGATTTAAAGGGAGAAGGGAAATGAGACTACATTTGTATTCTGTTTCCGAGACATCTTTTGAAGATGTTTTCAGAATGGTGTGTGATGATAAAACATTTTACCTTGGAAAACATCGAGACTTGGATTAAAATAATAGAGGATGATTTTTCTCAGCAATTTAACACTAGATTTGAGTTTTATGCATGTAAATGGGTAGAGGAGCACCTATGTCATGAGCTCTATGAGACATTCTTTTACGTTTTTCCAGTAGAATTATATGAATGGTTGTCATAATTTGCATCAAGGAATATTTGGTACTATAGACCTCGTGTTTGGACCCAAGAAGAGTATCAGAGCCTATATGATGTTGATTTGACCTGGAATCATGTTGTTGATAATTGGTGGAGTGGTGTGTTGACTAGCTATACCATGAAATACATGATTTGTATGTATTCTTTCCCAGACATTGCTGAGTTTGAGTTCTTGTAGGAGCAAAGAGGGTTGTTCTTGTGTGGTATGTCATTAGCCATTAATATCTTGGTCATCACTCTGAGTATGGAGGCACTTCCTATGCCTAGCTAACTTACCACTAGGTGTGGGGAGAGTGAAGTTGGCGTGGTGAAGGATGATGGACCTTGCAGTAGAAATGGAGAGAGAGGAGAGGTGAATCAAGTATAATAAAGCATGAGAAAGGGAGTTGGAAAAACAACATGAAGTGTAACTCCCGCTAAACACAACCCACTTGAGACCCAAAAAATAACCTAGGATTAGTTAGGAAAAATTATGGAATAAATTTTTTTTGTTTAAAAGAGTCTACACCCAGGTTACAAGGAAAATAATGTCACTAACAAGTTCCAGAACAATTCTAACCCACTAGAACATAATTTTATTTTATTAACAATTATTAGAGGTCATATGATCCAAAATTTAGGGTTAGAAGGTTCAATTAGGTTCAGAGGGTAATTCCTCACCATACCCAATATCTAATAGGATCAAAGTTTCAAATTGATTTTTCTTACACTTCACACATTAAAAAATTCCCTAAATCATTCCAATTGGATAAGAAATTTCCTCACCTTTCCATTGATATAAAGAAGTCCTCATAACTCCTCATATTTCTAAAGTTATGGGCCGGCAGGCCTTGGGGTGAAAATTTTCCCCAAGAGTGGGCCTGCAGGCCCAGGGGTGAAAATTTACCCAAAGGGCAGGTTGGCGGGCCATGGGGAGAATTTTGGATTATTTCCCATATGGGGATAAAAACTGAATTTGTGCCTGCATGCCCGCAGGTCCACAAGTCCACAAGGGACACGTAACGCTTCTCTTACCAGTGTGGGGAGAAACGAGGTAGCGGGAGATATTTTGAAAAATTTCCCATGATGGGAAAAAAGCCAACATTGCGCCCACAAGTCCACAAGCTACAAGGGAAATGTGGCATCACCAAAGCCAATGCAAGGAAATTGGAGTGGTAGGGAGAAAATTTAGTTAACGCCCCAAAGGGCTAAGAGGATAACATGGGCTCGTGCCTCCACCGACACCTCGCGATGCCACATGGCAGCTCTGGATTGGCTGCGGGCCAGTGCGATGGAGGGGAAAACATGGAAAAAAATTCCAAAATTTTCTGAAGCACAAAGAGGAAAAAGGGACCCACTCCACTGCCGACACCTCATGATGCCACGTGGCATCGCCTGATTGGTCGCGGGCTGGCGGGGAAAATTTGAAATTTTTTCCCAAAATTCTCCAGGAGTGCTAAGTTAAAAGGAGATCCATCCCACTACTGACACCTCATGGTGCCATGTGGTAGCCTCTGATTGGATATGGGTTGGCAGGGAAAATTTGGAGAATTTTCCTAAAAATTTTCCTAAACTCTAACAGAAAAGTTCGGGCCGCAGGCCTGCCAAGGAAAAAAAACTTCAGAGCGCCATAATGTTTGATAGAGAGCTCAGTTTTTCGACAAACGAGGACTTTCTAGAAATATCTCAATGTCCTCTTTGCACAGAGATCATTCATTTTTGATTTTGATAAAGTTTAAGGGGTCAATTTTAAGAAAATGGTCTGCAGGATTTCACAGTATGAACTGGTAAATTTTAACTTGTGAGATTTATTAAATTTGATCTTCTTCCACACTCTACATGTTCTTAGATGGATCTAGGATAATTTTGTGAGGTAGATCTATTTGATTGAATTCCAAATCATAAATTTACCATTTTCATAGCAAAACAACTGTAAAACGGTTAAGCCCGATTTGGCTAAGTTTTTAAATATTTCCTTTAAGTGTTTTTGTCTATTTGAATTCATTTAGGCCCTACTGCTTTAAATTAATCATTTAATTTGTTATTTTATTGTTGCAGGTTTGAATTGTGCATTTTTTTTTGTTTTGATAATTGCCAGTTTGAAATTACAAAAAACAGGGATCAAATTTTAAAGGATGTATTTTCCATTTTCATCTTCTAAGTATTAAAATTCATTCCAATTCTAATCTAACACATTTAGTTGATTCAAATAAAATTATTCTAGACCAAAATGTAATTCTAATTTCCAATTTTACACATTTCAAGAGACAGAGTTTTGTATTTTCCTCACACGCATTTCTTCCTTTCAAACAAAGATTTCAAATACATTTCAAAGCATATTTTAAACCATAGTAACGTATTTTGTAAAGGCAGAACAACATATATTCATTTGAAATGATTTCTTTTACAACTTATTCATTTATAATGATCAAATACAACTTACAAAGATATAATATTTATTTTCTTTCATTCAAAAATAGAGAACAGAGTGCATCGCTTTCACATTTCGAATTACAACTTTCATAACCAAATACAAGCATCTTTCCATGACCAAATGTATTACATTATCATCCACTTCAAGTGGGTACAGGGGTTTTACAAAAATAACTCTCACAAGGGACTGTCACAACTGTCTTTTCCTTTACTCTAGAACAGCAACATGCCAACCATCATACTCCGATTTTGATCACAATAAAGGCAGGGGAAAGAAACGCTCTCCACCCAACCAAGACATAAAATGAAAGGAGAAGCCATCCTTCTTCATTTCCACCCGAGCCCCAACCATAATGTAATAAGAAATGTGTTCAACTCATGGAAACAACAAGCTTCCACATTACAATGCAATCTTTCAACATGTACATTTCAAATTAAAAACATAGTCCAAAACAAAACAACAGTTTTACAACCACATGAAAGACATCACACAAAACTCAGGCTTCATCATGAAAGCCAAAGGAGCAAGAAACTGTGGGGGACACTAGTTATGCCTCTAAAAAGGGAAATGGGTATCACCACCTAAGAACAAACTGCCAAAACACTTATCATTCAAATCCCTGACATACCCTTATGCCTCCCCCAAGTACCCCTTATTCCTCACATTTCCTTATGCCTCCCCAACCTCTTATGGCACCACATAATGAGTAAAGAAATGCAAGATATTTTTTTTACAAGGTGGACCCCAAAACCCAACTCTCTCCACACTTATACCTCCACAAAACACTTATGCCTCCCTCAAGCGTACGCCATAGTCTTCTCTTACACCATACCTAATCCATCTACCCAATAGCCCACAACAATAACAAACATACCAGCATTTACATATTCATAAAAGGGAAAAGAAGAGCATATCCAAGAGCCAAGCTATTACCTCTCCATGATGGAGTTTGTTCCAAGTTCAAAACAGAAAGCTCCTTCCAATGCAAGCAATCCAAAAATCAGCCCAACACAAATATCCAACAAACTTCCCAACTTCTCCAAAAGCAAGAGCTCTGCAAAACCAAAAGGAAGTCTCCCAAAATGAAGTGATAAAAGTGAAGCAACCCAAAAACAAGCTAAAGAATTTTAATTTATAGAATATGGAAGAGAAGAGGATGAGGTGGATCCATGTAGGATGCCACTTCACACATCCTTAAATTCCAACACATATGTCAACTCCATTCTCCAATGCATAGGGGAGAAGGGCCAGTATGTGAACACCCTAAGTTCACAGGTCCATGGAGCTAATCCCTTGCCACGTAGGAGCGCCAATTTGACAGCTAGTTATAAAATAACATTTTTTTATCCTAAGCCTTTAATTTCGTATCCAATTTTAATATGATTTGCTTCCATATGATCGATCAAATAAAATATCTCTAAAAAAACACATTTACTGGTGGAGACCCGGTAGTGGTCCACCGAAGAGGACAGGTGTTGAGCATTAAATTGGAAATAAAAGAGGGAAACGCAACCTGTCCTCCGCCATCTCCACGCGCGTTTTAGATAAGGAACAAATAAATGTTCAACCACCTTATGCGGAGCTCATTAACGGGCCTTACGGGGCTCCTGTGCAGGATTACATAAAATATTGGATTTTTTCGATCTGGTTGGACTGGGTAGAGCGACTCCTTTCATTAGCATTTCGGAGGTCATGCTTCACAGCATCAAGCGGATAGAATACTTGCTCGTAAGTATTACACTTCAGATTATTTTTTCGAATTTATTTCTCCTATTCAGAAGCATCCATTTTTTCCCATTTTCGTTTGGATATGCATCTTTTTTTTACATTTTAATGTTGTCCAGAGTCTGCATGCAGGGCCCTGCCCTTCTCTGTGTTTTTGTTGTTAGAGTCTTGTATTTGGTTTTTTTTTTTGTCTCAATAGGCGTGCTCTGTTTGAGTGATGAGAACAGTGCAGGAGAACAACGAAGGTGATAATAAACGATGTTGTTGGGAACTTGAAGGAGCTTCTGCAACCATTTAACGAAGTGTACAATGAGCTTATGGATTTACTATCAATTTTCGTTCATCGAAGGTAAGCCTCCAACTGTATTTCATTAAAACGCCCTAGATGGTCAAATGGAGAAATGCAGTTTTTCAACGAGTAAGCAAACTAATTGGGGTTATGTACAATGATAATGGTTATGTACGTGTCTTGTGGCATGGTTCAATGATTTTTAAGGGGTAAATATTGTTTAGGTGTCCTGTAATAGATTTCCGAAATTTGATAGCTGATTCTGTTTTAGTGGGCTGCAGTTAATGTTTCTCACATTTTTCTTGTTATTGATATTAAAATACATGCCTTATTTGATACAGGAGATGCAATTTATTTCATTTAGTAAAATGTACAGCTATTATATGGTTGGTTCGATTTTTTAAAACAATTTAAGTAGATCCCAAACCGGGATTAAATTGGGTTGGTTTGGATGTATTTTAGATAAATTACCTGTACTTAACGCCAAGGTTTTCGAACTGGTTAATATATAGAATTTTGTTGCCTTTCACTGCAGAGGCGTTTTGATCTATATTTCCCCTGCTCTCGTATTTTATTACACAAACATCACATCTGATATTTTTGCAAACAGGGTTCAGATTTCGATGGTTTAATATTATTATAGATAAATGCAACTGTATCTAACTCAAAGGCCTCGGATCTGGTTGGTGTAAATTTTTTGTTAGCTTTCTCTTAGAGAGTTCAGATTACTTTTTCTCTCTTTAATGACCCCATATGTATCTTTGTTCATTGTTCTCTCTTTAATGAACTCTGGTAAGAAAAGGCTCTAATCTGATTTTGTTCATTGTTTTTTCAGGCTATGGCAGATATTATCACTGAGAGGCATTTTAGACGACGACTAGATCCTGTAATCATCTCTACACACTGTGATATGGCGGTTGGCTTTTGTTAAATTTCAATGTAGATTTACATTTGCAGTGATTCATTTGGTACATGTAACTTTGTAAGTAGGTTGTCCATAAGTCTTAGTATGCATATGCATTTTTCCATACAGGTGCGCACTCATTTTGCCAGGCCCAATTGGAGAAAGGTCTTCTCACGAATATGCACAAAGAATCCCAATGCCAAAGTTGGTGAGTAATATATCAACATGGACTTTGTGTCTATTCCCATTAGGTCCCTGCATATATTTTTTGGCATTTCCACTCCATACGCATGGTCTAGTACAAGCTTGTAGAATGCGATTTTTATTATTCATTAAGCAAATTTTGTTTTTGGATGGACGTGTAGGAGTATTTTATTGTGGAGCTCTAGTGTTGGCGCAAGAGCTGAGAACTTTGGAATGGCAGTTTTATGCGGCAAGATCGTTTGAAGCAGGGTGGAAACAGTGTGTATTCACACTACTAATACTCAAGGAAAATGTTACCTACAGTTCTATGTTTTTAAGCCATATAGAGGTGAGGTTTCAACCTCACCAAGATTCAAATAAATCCTTGTCTTTCGGTTTTTATTTAACGTTGTTCATTTTAAGCTGCAACAATTTTGTTTATGTAATTTTTTTGTTTTTAGTAAAGTTTTATTCCAAGCATCGCTTTAAATTAATTTTATGTTGATCCTTGATTGGTTTTATGTTGGTTATTAACATATTTGTTCAGTCTTTCTCTATCACCTATGTATTTAATTGAATATGTCTTTGTATCTTGGATTTGTTTCTATCTCGATTGAACCATGGATTAGTTGATGAAATGAAACCTCCCGAGCTGGGTGAGAAGAAGAAGATTTTCAAGGGAAATACAGAATTGGGGGGATCTTTTACAGATTTTTTATGTTGTTTTTTCTAATTAGTGGGTTTTTGTATAAACAAATGTTCTTGGGCGCTTTTGCTGTATTAAGTTGTTTTGATTTTGTTTGTGGTCAGTTTGTTGTGATCTTCAATGTTTTATCTTTTTGTTTTGTACAAGGTTTTGGGAGCCTTTTAAAACACTAATCCGTTTACCTAATAAATAAAATCTTTCTATACTTATAAAAAAAAAAATACATTTACATTATTTAATGGTGTTCATTTTAAGCTGCAACAATTTAAATAAGGTTATGAACAAATTCTGAGCTGATTTGGTTTCCTCATCTGAAACAATGATTACATTTTGAGCAAAATGTAGTAATCTAAACTGCATGTCTTTATATTTCTTACATTAGGAGCAAAACATATAAACTTATACTGTATGTGTCCATATTCATTACATTCGGAGCAAAATATACCGACTATAACCTATAATCGTGAATGCAATAATGCAAGCACAATTGATTTCGATACATATTTTTCTGCAACACAAAAAAGAATTCTCCTCGAATGCTGCCCTTAGTTTGGACTATCAGGAACGATTGTATCATTGACAGATGTTGTTGGAGTCATCAAGAGGTTCACTGGATGAACCCATGGTGGAATAGGAAAACCAGATATGGTATGAAAGGTTGTGTGTGAAGTAGGAGGTTGTGGGATAATGGGGTGTGTAGTTGGAGTTGAAGTTATTTGCATTCTGTTGGTGTCAAGGAAGTAAGGGTGGTAATCTGGGATAGGAACTTTCAACATATCTTGTAACAGGGAGTTCTGTATGGGCATGGGATGATGCATGGGAAACAAAACCTGCGGATTGTTGAACTTGTTATCTCTTTCTTGTTTCTCTTTCTCCCTTTGATGGCGAGTGGCTTCCTTCTGTTGTAATTCCAATTCCTTTTTTTGGCGAGCTACCTCCCGTTGTTTCTCGCGCTCCTGTCTTTCAACAAACTTTTGTAGATCCCTTTCTTGCCTCTCTTTAATGCGTTGCAATCTCTCTTCCTTTTTCTGCTCCTTTGCTGCCAACCTTTCTTGCTTTTTTGCCTCAATATGCTCCTTTTTACGCTGCTTCCCTTCACATATTTCTTGTTTTTTATGTTCTGTATCTTTTAACATCTGAACATAAGCATCAGATGTTAACAATTGTGAAGCACGACTTATCCGGAGTGCAGCATCACTCTTACCCTTGGAAGGATCCCGTACAAATTGTGTCGGTAACCTTAAAAATTTACCCAATTTCTTCTCATTTGCAGCAACACCATCATTTGATATACCACTTTCAACATCATGGCCAGTTGTCTCTTCCTCGTTTTTATCTTTATCAATGACCTCAATTTCCTCTGCGTCAGCATAATAATGAGTAAAGTTTGCTGGTTCAAAGTCTGTTGGCACAAGGTTGGTTGGCATCGAAGGTAAAGATATACTTTCATCCTCAGTGTTTCCAATCTGATCAAGTCCCAACTCTGCAATATGCTCTTGCAGCCATGTAGGTTGTTCTGGTGCACTTGGCAATGAGAGATCGTCCTCTCCAAATCCTTGGGCCTCAGTGTTGCAGCTGGATGTGCCTTGGTCACGAGTATTCACAATGTGGTTCACTTCATAATCTTTGGTCTGCATTATACTTTGGCTTTCTCCCTGTATACTTGGTTCCTCCGTCTCTGTATTAGCAACAACCGTTGTTTCAATGGTTGGATGGACTTCTTGTGTTGTTGACAGATTCTCAACTGATTCCATTAAGTAATTTTCTCCAATTTTGTCACCAACTGGTGGAGCTACATCTCTTGACAAACTTAGGATGTTTTCAGCAGCATCAACATCTATTATGTTTTCAGTACCATCAACATTCATAATGTTCTCAGTAGTATCATCATCTGTGACATTTTCAGCATCATCTTCGTTGGCATCTTCTTCAATGATATATAGTTTACTACATTCCATGTCATTCTGTAATGCATTTGGATCAAGTGGCCATATACCTGTGCGTCTAAAACCAGCACGAATATTTGCAGGTGTCAAGGCCTTTGCGAGAGCTCTACTACCTATTTCTACCAAGTCTGAACGTTTGACTTCTTGGTACTTATTATTACACATCCACTGCATCCTCTCAGATCTGAAATATGCTTTAAAAGGACCAAAGACACTAACATCCAGTGGTTGCAACCTGTGTGTAGTATGTGCTGGCAATGTCAATAAATCAATCCCCAATCGCCTGGCCTCTTCTATAGTTGACAATGCCACATGGCTTCCATGACCATCAAATATAAGTAAATGCCTATTTTCAGGGCACACCCCTCCAGGTACAGACTTACTGAAATGATACAACCAGCTTATAAAGAGCTCTCTAGTCATCCAAGCACTTGGATGAGCAGCCATGCAAGCACCTGGTTCACATCCCTTGATGTAATTTTGTGAAACTTTCTGACCTTTAAATAAGTAAAAGTTAGGGATACATTGCCCTGCAGCATTTACACAACATAGAATTGTCATCCATTCTCTGCTACGAGGAATGATTTTGGGAACATTCCTACAACCCTTGGTGGCAAGCACCCTCATGCCACAATTTCTCCCTGCTTGGATTCCTGTCTCATCACAATTCCATATTTTTCCTGCACCATAGGAATTGATATGAATGTTAGCTAGTTTTTCATAAAACTTGCTAACCACCTCTGGACGTAAACCTATTGCACGATCTCTTTCTAGACCTTCAGCAGTCCGAAGGACTATGTCTGGGTGTCTTTTTCTAAATCCTTCACACCAAGATTTTCCAGGTAATCCTTCTCGAAATGGAGTCTCTCTAGTTTCACAAATTTGTGCAACACAGGCCCTCAGTTGCATAAATCCCACTCCATGCCCTAAATCTGCCATTTGCTTGCACCATTCAACTATCTCTTTCTCCTCTCCTTCACTCAAAACAGGTGCAGGGCCCTTCCTTTTTGTATGGGTCAGACCATTCAGCCAATAATGAACAGATGTAGGAGGTAAATTATATTTCAGTGCAGCAGCTCTAATAGAATAATTGTTGAATTCAATATCATCTATGGCCTTTAACATATCTTCTTTTGACCAACTAGACAAAATTCTAACCTTCTTGGTCGAAGAGTTGCCTCTAACAACCACAGTCTCCTGTAGTTCATGCCTATGTAGTTCACATCTAGCAGGTTCTGGCTGATGATCATCAGTTGTGTTTATATCTCCTTGATTTGTTATTGCACCATCCTCTTCACTTCTTATTGTAGCATCCTGTTCATCTGTTCCATGGTTAGATGTTTCAATTTCAAATTGTACACCTCGTCTTTTGGGCATACGTTGTGCTCGATGTAAACTTCTCTTTCTCTTCATCTTCTCTAAACGCTGCAGTATGAAACAATATAAAATTAGTAAAATAGTCTGTATTACCATATATCAATAAGATCATCTACAATGGGAAAATTTTAGCATAAGCTATATGATACATGACAGCATGAATTATGAACTTGTAGGTGAACTTGTGATTACCCCCTTTGGGATAGGCCATTAACGATGATCGAATACATGTCATTCTCAGAACTAGTCCACAATGGTATCTAAATTAAAATTAATTGTATAAAGGCAGAATTATACACTGCTGAGGGCCTTTCTTTAAATTTCCAGACTCGTTCTTTACTATAATTCTATACTATAATTCTATCAGTCCATAAACTTGAGTTCTGCTCAGTAATCTGTTATGTCTAGTTCTAATCTAATTGAACAGACCTTTGGTATGAAAACTAACCTGTAATTTTTGTAGAGGTATGAAAAACTAACCATGCAATTTTTGCTTTGACTGGACCTTTCCTTTCCCCCTTGATAGAAGTAATCTCTTCTTATAAACTCCACTCTAATCAAGCACCCTGCAGAAGTAAATCATAGTAAACAAGACTAGGAAAGTGAATATATAATACTGACATTGATTTAGAGTATCCAATAAAAATGTAAGACATGGATCAAGGTGTAGGGTCTTTTTAATCAAAGGTGTGAAATTGATTTTGAGATGATCTGGCTGTGGATATTCATATTTATTTTTTAATTTCAAGTGTACAAGGAATTGGCTCCATGGACCTTTTAACTGAGGGTGTTCACATACTGGCCCTATAGGGGATCTTGAGAAGAAGGTTCCCTCTTTTTTTGCAGTATTAATGTCTGGACACCCTGAAAGATCTGGTGATTGAACAGCCCAACTTGGAATATGGAAAGAGATGAATTGAGAAGACAAATATTCAACCCATTAAATAGATATGATGGGTTTGTCAACTGATATGTTGTTTTTATATTTTGAACAAATGAGTCTTTTATTGTAGAAAATGAAAGTACCAATCAGTATTTATTGTGTACTGAGTAATACTAAGATGTTGACCCTATGCACATATGGTTTATAAAAAAACAAATTTTTGAACTTCAATAATCAAAATTTTGGTTTTTTTTCCATCAAGTATTGGATATTTTATATGCAAAATACTGTTCAAGTATTGGGACGTGTTCACATACTGGGTCTTCTCCCCTATTGTCTTTCAATAATCAAAATTTTGGTTTTTATTCCATCAAGTATTGGATATTTTAAATGTAGAATAGTGTTAAAGTGAAATATCATGTCACAGATGACATGATATTTTAGTGCAGCAGCTCTAATTGAATAATGCAAGAAACTCAATATCATCTATGGCCTTTAAGATATCTTCTTTTAACCAACTAGACAAAATTCTAAACCTTCTTGGTCGAAGTGCTGCCTCTAACAACCACAGTCTCCTGTAGTTCATGCCTATTTAGTTCACATCCAGCAAGTTCTGGCCGATGATCATCAGTTGTGTTTGTATCTCCTTGATTTGTTATTGCACCATCCTCTTCGCTTATTATTGTAGCATCCTGTTCATTTGTTCCATGGTTAGATGTTTCAATTTCAAATTGTACACCTCATTTTTTGGGCATACGTTGTGCTCGATGTGAACTCTTTCTCTTCATCTTCTCTAAACGCTGCAGTATGAAACAATATAAAATTAATAAAATATGTATTAATATATCAATAAGATCATCTATAAACACTTCTAAAGATGAGGTGTTATCAAATAACACTACATTCATAAGCTTGTTTGTAATTGATCAATATCAATTAGAATGTTTCACTGGAACATGCAGTCGCCCCTTTCCACATTGTAATTCATATTGATCAATTGACGCAGGTCTTGTTAATGTAATGTTTTGTGACATCAAATCATCTTCAGAAGTGAATGCATGTAAGAATCGTAATTGTAATAGCTTGAGTACATATGCTGTTATGGTGGCAGCAAATCTGTTGTACTTTTGAATGTCTTGGTATGGACCTCTTCGGATCTCCACCAGTAAATGTGTTTTTTTTTGAGATATTTTACTTGATCGATCATATGGAAGCAAATAATATTAAGATATGATAAATAATTAAAGATATAGGATTAAAAAGTGTTTATTTATACCTAGCTGACATACTGTCACTCCTACGTGGCAAGGATTTGGTTCACTTAACCTGTGAAGTTAGGGTGTTCGCATACTGGCCCTTCTCCCCTAAACTCTTATAAAGATGAGGTCTTAGCAAATAACACTACATTCGTAGGCTTGTTTGTAATTGATCAATATTAATTAGAATGTTTCACTAACATGTAGTCACCCCTTTCGACATTGTAATTCATATTGATCAATTGACGCAAGTCTTGTTAATGTAATGTTTTGTGACATCAAATCATCTTCAGAAGTGAATGCATGTAAGAATCGTAATTGTAATAGCTTGACTACATATGCTGTTATGGTGGCAGTAAATCTGTTGTACTTTTGAATGTCTTGGTATGGACCTCTTCGGATCTCCCAGTAAATGTGTTTTTTTTTTGAGATATTTTACTTGATCGATCATATGGAAGCAAATAATATTAAGATATGATAAATAATTAAAGATATAGGATTAAAAAATGTTTATTTATACCTAGCTGGCATACTGTCACTCCTACGTGGCAAGGATTTGGTTCACTTAACTTGTGAAGTTAGGGTGTTCGCATACTGGCCCTTCTCCCCTAAACTCTTATAAAGATGAGGTCTTATCAAATAACACTACATTCGTTAGCTTGTTTGTAATTGATCAATATCAATTAGAATGTTTCACTGGAACATGCAGTCACCCCTTTCGACATTGTAATTCTTATTGATCAATTGACGCAGGTCTTGTTAATGTAATGTTTTGTGACATCAAATCATCTTCAGAAGTGAATGCATGTAAGAATTGTAATTGTAATAGCTTGACTACATATGCTGTTATGGTGGCAGCAAATCTGTTGTACTTTTGAATGTCTTGGTATGGACCTCTTCGGATCTCCACCAGTAAATGTGTTTTTTTTTTGAGATATTTTACTTGATCGATCATATGGAAGCAAATAATATTAAGATATGATAAATAATTAAAGATATAGGATTAAAAAATGTTTATTTATACCTAGCTGGCATACTGTCATTCCTATAAATAGTTAAGAATAAATAGTTAAGTTGAAAGGTATGAATAAACATTTTTCTTTCCTATATCTTTAATTTCTGGGAGTAGTGCAATTATGTGAACACCCTAAGTTCATGGGTCCATCGGGCCAATTCCTTGCCATGTAGGTTTACCAATTTTACAGCTGGCTATAAATAAAACATTTCTTTATCTTATCTCTTTAGTTTGGAAACTCAATATCTTATCTCTTTAGTATTGGGCAGTGTTCATGTAGAGTTACAGATTTCTGTTTTGTATCAATATGTGACTGTAAAACAGGCCAGAAAAACCTTTTTTTGTGAGCACGGAAAGATTTAATCCTGAAGCTCTACTTTGGATTTTCCTCTATGCTTCGAAGATATCTAAAAGGGTAGAACTAGAAGCAACTTCGAGAGAAATGGGTGAAAGACATTTTATGTAAATTGGATAACTGGAATGGCGACGATTCATCTTGATGATGGGTCAAACATAAGACACAGTTATTCCAGAAAAATCTTTGTCTTCTTATTATGGACTGTGGAAGCAGAAAAGCTATAACAGAATGATGAGGTTTTCTGAGGTGTACATACGGCCTCTCTCTTGTAAAGGAAATAGTTTACACTGATGCTCATGGGCTACTTGAAGCAGTCGATGGTGGAACTTGAACTTAGAGTCTAGAATTTATGTTCATAAATACATGTGTGTTTATATCACACTCCACAAAGGAGGAGGAGGAGGAGGAGGCAAACTGAACTTAGTAGCTTGTACACTTTTAGCTTTCTTGGTTTGAAGACGAGCTTTATAGACTTTCAGACTGTTACGGTGTGCTGAGTAAGATAGGTAGCAATCACGGTTAGGACTATGACATCTCATTTATAATAATGTTTATAGGCCATTCTGACCTATTCTACTGATTCAAACTGTACAATTGAGAAGGATTTTCTGTTAAAAATTCAACGGTGTTCATTGTAATGAAAGATTCAATTTTGATTTGTTTGCTAGTTGTTGCATCCTTAGGTGAAGCCAATGACGTCTTAGGCGAAGCCACAACTCTGACGTATGTTAGATGATTTCTCTCTTACCTGCACTGTACTATGATTTATATTCACTACCATTAATCTTTGTGGATATTGATAATGGTTTGAATTTCAGTTTTTCAATTTTATAGGATGCAGAGGATGTTGTTTGTGAGAAAATTCAGTTCTCTATATTTTTCAGATGTCTATGGGTTGAGGATGAAACAAATTGATATGTCTTGCACATTCTTGATATATCTGTAGATGACTTATTTTTAGAAAAGGCCTATCCCCCTCAGTTCGCAGGTCCATGGAGCCAATTCCTTGCCACGTAGGAGCACCAATTTGACAGCTAGTTATAAAATAACATTTTTTTTATCCTAATACTTTAATTTCGTATCCAATTTTAATATGATTTGCTTCCATATGATCGATCAAATAAAATATCTCTAAAAAAAACACATTTACTGGTGGGAGACAGGTAGTGGTCCACCGAAGAGGACAGGTGTTGAGCATTAAATTATAAATAAAAGAGGGAAACGCAACCTATCCTCCACCATCTCCACGCGCTTTTTAGATAAGGAACAAATAAATGTTCAACCACCTTGTGCGGAGCTTATTAACGGGCCTTATGGGGCTCCTGTGCAGGATTACATAAAATATTGGATTTTTTCGATCTGGTTGGACTAGGCAGAGCGAATCCGTTCATTAGCATTTCGGAGGTCATGCTTCATAGCATCAGGTGGATAGAAGACTTGCTCGTAAGTATTACACTTCAGATTATTTTTTCGAATTTATTTCACCTGTTCAGAAGCCTTGTGATTTGTGTGGTATCGCACTCTTCCAGACTTGTTTTTCATTTTTTATCTGGTAGAAGGATTTTCTGAACCTGCTTTTAATAGAATAATGTTGAGTATACTGGTTGCTTGAGGCTGTAGGATTGTTTCGTGGTTAAGCATTTAGAACTTTTTAGGATTGTTTCGTGTTGTTATATATAGTTATTAAGATTTACCATATGAGAACCACCAAACTGATAGTCCGTTGGGATGTACACGAATAGAACAATTATCTAACATAGAAGGGGACGTTTCCTCTGTATTGGGGTATGTCTCTAACCATATATACTCACTCTCCATTCTGAAATGGACAATTTACCACTTGTTTGTCTATAATTTGCAATGTTTCTAGGGGAGAAGGGCCAGTATGCGAACACCCTAAGATCGCAGGTCCATGGAGCCAATTCCTTGTCACGTATGATCACCAATTTGACAGCTAGTTATAATTTAACAATTTTTTATCCTAAGCTTTTAATTTCGAATCATATTGTAATATTATTTGCTTACATATGATCGATCAAATAAAATATCTCAAAAAAAAACACATTTACATTCTGAAGTTATTAGTTCTATTGTGAAGTTAATATTATTACTAGCAATAAAACAACAGAGGTTGTACATCAAAAACTCTCCATTCATATTTTAAGTTATTTATGGTATACATTCATTTACTATATGCGTGATGGCATATCCTGCAATAGAAATAATCTCTAATATACCCAATAAATGAAGAACATAATTTTGATAAGTGACAATCACTTGCAGTAAAACAGCAGAGCCTGTACATCAGCAACTCTCCATTTAGATTTTAAGTTATGTTATTCAAAGTATACATTCATTTACTATCTGTGCAATGGGATATTATACAATAGAAAAGGATCTTTTGACACTCAAATTGCGATTATACTTGAAATGCAACAACATTTAACTTCAGCTGATGACCGTATATCAACACAACACCAAACATGAATAGAACCACAAAGTATATAGGAAAACCATAATCTATAATTTTGATAGGAAACAAACACTGGCACTAAAACTGCAAAACATCTGCATCAGGTACTACTGGTTTGGAGCTTTTCTTTGCGCAGATAGGCACTAGGTTCTCATAGTTTACTATGATCATGTGCATATTTTAGCAGTCTATGGTCATTCTCAGAACTAGTCCACAATGGTATCTAAATTAAAATAAATTGTAAAAGGAAAAAAGAACATTGCTGAGGGCCTTTCTTTAAATTCTATTATTCCAGACTCGTTCTTTACTATAATTCTATACTATAATTGTATCAGTCCATAAACTTGCAGTTCTGCTCAGCAATCTATTATGTCTAGTTCTAATCTAATTGAATGGACCTTTGGTATGAAAACTAACCTGTAATTTTTGCAGCAGGTATGAAAACTAACCTGCAATTTTTTGCTTTGCTGGACCTTTCCTTTCCCCCTTGATAGAAGTAATCTCTTCTTATAAACTCCACTGTAATCAGGCACCCTGCAAAACTAAATCAGCAGTAAACAAGACTAGGAAAGTGAATATATAATACTGACATTGATTTGGGAGTATCCAATAAAAATGTAAGACATGGATCAAGGTGTAGGGTCTTTTTAATCAAAGGTTTGAAATAGATTTTGAGATGATCTTGTGGCTGAAATTATTTTATTTGATATTCATATTTATTTTTTAATTTCAAGTGTACAATTTTGTTTGTGTTTTTAATGGATGAATTTGAATCTTGAGAAGAAGGTTCCCTCTTTTTTTGCAGGTTTGTATTAATGTCTGGACATGAAAGATCTGGTGATTGAACAACCCAACTTGGAATATGGAAAGAGATGAATTGAGAAGACAAATATTCAACCCATTAAATAGATATGATGGGTTTGTCAACTGATATGTTGTTTTTATATTTTGAACAAATGAGTCTTTTATTGTAGAAAATGAAAGTACCAATCAGTATTTATTGTGTACTGAGTAATACTGAGATGTTGACCCTATGCACATATGGTTTATAAAAAAAACAAATTTTTGAACTTCAATAATCAAAATTTTGGTTTTTTTTCCATCAAGTATTGGATATTTTATATGCAAAATACTGTTCAAGTATTGGGACGTGTTCACATACTGGGTCTTCTCCCCTAATCAATAGGTGGGTGAATAATATGACAAATTTACTTACACACTCAAACAAACCCATACCCCATAAGGACTGAAATTAAATTATGTAAGAAAAGTGCAATTACAACATTCAACTTGACTTGTAAAAATGTATAAAAATTGTCTAAATCTAACCCTCCAACCATAGGAAAGGTTGGTATGTAAATTAAAAAAGTATGGGAAAAGTTTAACTTGTCTCACAAGCCTCCAAAATCAGACTCCAAGGACAAATTCGAATTTCCAATAAGGTGGAGTGTTTGACACTCAAAAGTTAACTTATACATCACTTACAGGGTCACTTACACATTACTTAAACACTTTAAAACATGGCCAACTCTATTAATTACATTCTTATGACATCTTTTAATTAATTAACTAAATAATATGATTACTCATAATACTAACACCACATTAAATAAATAATGAAAGGGGTAAGTGCACCACATAAAATACATGCAAAAATTAAACAAAAGGGACAAACTAAAAGAAAAACATAAAATCCCTTGGTCACATTTAAAGGTGATTCCCCCCATGGGAAACACTAATAAAAATACAAATACACACAACAAAACTAGTTGCCATGGTGACCTTGTTAAATTCATGTAGAATTTCAATGTGGTTGTTCTCTAATCCCTCGATGTTTGTTTTTATATTTTTAACCTGCAAAAATATAAATACCTCCTTCAGCCTTATGGCCATATCAGAACTTCCAAAATAATATAAATATAATTAAAAATCTAAAATCATCTAGATACATGAATCACAACAACATCAAAGCTATCTAACAATATCATTTATAGTTTTATCAACAACGATATCATCATCCAATAATTTTCCATTTCTAGGTCTACTCACAATATCCAAATATCACAAATCTGAACAACATCCATCATATAACCATGTCCAACAGTATAAACTCATCAACATATAAAATGTCTCTAATAATCATCATGGATCATAACTGAATCAAGTCAGCAATAATCCATGATTTAATATTTAACAAAATTCTATAATAAGGTCCGTAATTATGTCCATAATCTAATCAGCAGTATCATGATTAGTATCAAATAGTTGTCAAAGGGAAGTGGGCACTACATCCCCCTCCCCTTAGAATTGACTTCCTCCTCGAAGTCATTGGAACAAATGTGAAAAATAAACTCATAACAAAGTAGTATCCTCCTATATAGCAGCTGTCTCATCATATCTTTTCCACTGCACTCAAACCTTATCAACCTCTATGCCTCAAAGTCCCAGGATTCTATGATCTAAGATGCTAAAGGATCCACCATCACCTACCTCTAATCTTACACCTACAATGATATCCAATCTAACACATGAGAAGGATCTGCAACATATCTCTTATGCACCGACACATGAAATATATCATGTATGCAAGACAAACTAGGTGGTGATGCTAGATGGTAGGCTAAGGGGCTGTCGACACTAAAATTTTCCTCCGTAATTTCTATTTCATTAATTTATGTATTAGGAATAGGATGTTGTTAAGTATAATTAGTAGGAGCGTCTGATAGAAGATAACGGCGCTGCCGGTACGACGCCGCCAATAATGTATAGTACGGTAATAGTCAAAAGTACAATAGGAATGTTGTGGTAAAAAGTAAATATTTTTTGTAAGTGGTCCGGTAATGTTAAAATGTCAAATTTGGGGTAAGTAGAGAAGTAGGTTCTACATGATTAGGAATTAGAAATATTATATTGGTAATAAAGAAAAGGAGTGAGGTCATAAATATTTTGTGTATTTTACTTGTAAAAAGTCTAAAAATGTGGAACCCATGTGAAATGATAAGGTTTATCTTATCTTAAAAGATAAGCTTACATGTATAGATAAGAGTTAAGGTATGGAATATGATTCGTCAGAGTGGATTTCTTATCCTATCTTAGAGATAAGATGGATAAGCCTGGAAGTTCTATAAATAAAGAGGCAACCCCCTCATTTAGCATAGAAGGAAGTAGTGAGAAATATTGTATGAAGTGTGTAAATGAAGCCATCAGTTTAAAGGTGTGTTGAAGAAGCCATTAAGAGGTGTAATTGTAAAGTTTCTCCCATAGTATTGGCGGAAGACAAGTGAAGTCAATAAAACTTGAAGTACCTCATGGGTGAGATTGTAACAATTTGATGTTAATATTATAATTTACTCTGATATTTCAGATTTATCATCATTCCTTCTTATCATAGTCGATGGTATTCTTGTGTTATGTTTGTTGTTGTATTTCTAGATTATATCCACCAAACTAAAGGTTGTGCATTAGTAAATAATCATAGCACGAGGAGTTCCTGGTGAATAATTATCATAGTGCCAGATTGGTGATGACATTTTGGTTTCGTTGCTGGGACCATTCCTTGTTGGTGGATTTTCTGGAGAGATATTCCCACTTAGTCAAAAATTATTTAGAGGGTAACCTTGTTTTTACTATGCATAGTAGTTACCATGGTAAAGTCATTTTTTCCATGAATAGTATTTACTGCAGTAAAGTCACTTTTTACCGTGAATAATATTTACCGCAGTAACTTCATTTTTTACTGTGAATAGTGTTTACCACAATAAAGTCAGTTTTTACAGTAGTAATTCAAGTTTTACCATAGTTTACCGTGGTCATTTCTATTTTCTATTATAGTGATTTCAATTATTTGTGCATATAAGTCTTGTTGATTGTACTTGTGGGTTGGTATTTCACTGTGGTTACTTTTGAAAATGGGGAAGATTCCTATTTTTTCAGCCCAATCTAATGAAGATGCTTCCTCTTTCATTCAAGAGTTTAAATGATCTTGTATTTGTAATGGCCTTATAAGAGGGGAATAATGGACTGAATTTTTTCCTACCTTTTTGGATGGTTCAGCCCTCAGTTGGTTTGAAACACTAGGTGATAATGTGAAAAACTCATGGGATTTATTAACTGAAAGTTTTCTTGAAGAATTTGGTGAACAACAGAGATATGCAGATCTCATGATCGATATCACAAATCTATCCCAAGGAGAGAAGATGAAGATAAGGGATTATCATGCTCATGTTCTAGAGCTAAGGAGGAAGCTCGACGCCTAGATCCAAAAGGAAGGATTAGCGGATGAGTTGATGAATGGCATGGATAATCTCCTTTGTAAGCACTTCATTCTTGGGATGAAGCCAGAGATCAGACAACGAGTGAAGTATGACCACCCAGCTACCATTGAACAAGCTAAGGAGATTGCAAGAAGGTAAGAAGAAAGCATAGAAGAGAAGCCCAAAGAAATTGTTGCTAAAGTAGAGCCTACACCAGCACCTTTGGTCCAGAATCCACAACCACTCTCGGTGAGCACAAATCTTTCTCCTAGTACATCTACTGAGTATGAATATCTGCTCAAGAAGATGGGTCAGTTAACTATTAATCTTCTCCAAGGAAAAGAATTTAGTTCTCAAGGAGGAGATAGAGGTCCAAAAAGAAATATTTCTGAAGTTATATGTTATGGTTGTTATAAAAAAGGTCATTATAAGTATAATTGTCTAGATAGAGCTTCTACATCTGGTAAAGGAGATAATGATAAAGGAAAAGCACCTATGAATTCTTTTGATGTAGTAGATAAGAGCATAAATAATGAAGTAGATGTGTTTGTAACAAAAAGAAAGAAAGAAAAAGATAATCAAGATGTAAATGATCCTAAGAAGATGAAAGGAGAAACTAGTAAGAAACATAGGATAAGAAAGTTGGGTGTGTAGGATTTTCTGATTTCATAGGGGCAAGGACCATACTCCATCTTGGAAGATCTGTCCAAAAGGCCTGCAAATATTACATATGGTCAAATCTTGGTTATGTCTTCTGAGAAGAGGCGAGAGCTGTGAAGTGGACTCAATGCTTGATGAAGGAAGAAGGTTGAGATCCCTGTTTTGGAGGCAGAGGCGGATCCCTATGTTCCATAAGCTGAGGTATTATGTAATGGTATTTCAATTCATCATGTCTTAGTTGATGAAGGTGCTGCAGTTAATGTAATGACTAAGTCTGTAATGAATATGTTGGGTTTAAAAATTGATCGCCCTTCAACACTTCTGTTAAGGTCATTAAATATGGGAAAAAATAAACTAGAAGGTGTAGTTTCAAATGTGGCAATATCTATTATGGGTGTTGTATGTGTGGTAGACTTTCAGGTGATGAAAAATGGTACTGTTGCATACCCAATGTTGCTGAGAAGATCATGGCTAAGAAGAGTTCATGCAAGAAACTATTGGAATGAAGGCTTTATGACACTTGGACGTGGTAGAGAGAGGGTGAAGATAAACCTGATCCCTCGGCATCATAAGGAAGAACCTGTGGATTCAAGTGATGAAACTGATGATTGGACATCCTTTGATTACTCTAGTACTAGTGAAGTGGACACTGAAGATGAAGAAAGTGAGGTTGATGTTTTAGTCATGGATATCCTTCCAGTCACACCAACTCATGACCCCATAAAATTATCTAAAGAAGAAGTTGATGATCGTCTCCAACAAATAAAGATTGGTGATGCTGTAATGGAGAGTGAGAAGGAATCCTACCTCTAACTCTTTCGAAGGTACATACACATATTCACTTTTGATTGCAAGGAACTCTATCAAGTAAGTTGGGTAGAACATTCTATTGAGCTGGTAGATGGTGCTAAGCCTACAGAGAAAATGCCATATAGAATGAATCCTAATTTTTCCAACACTGTAAAAGAAGAAATAGATAAGTTGTTTGATGCAGGATTCATATTTGTTGCGGAGAATTAAGAATGGGTTTCTCCCATTGTGATCTCAATAACAAAGAATGGGAAGCTATGCATTTGTGTTAATTACAGGAAGCTCAATAAGGCAACAAAGAAGGATCATTACCCTCTTCCATTCTCAGATCATATCTTGGACGAAGTAGCTGGCCAGGAGTGTTATAGTTTTGCTGATGGATATAGCGGATACAATCAATTCTGTATAGCAGAGAAAGATCAGCTGAAGACCACGTTCACCACTCCTTGGGGAACATTTGATTATAGAGTTATGCCTTTTAGGTTGTGTAATGCTCCAGCAATGTTCCAGTGTTTGATGAATAGGGTGTTCGAACCCTACATTGGGAACTTCTTTAGAGTATTTCTGGATGATTTTTGCATCTATGGGAGCAAGATGGACCACCTGCACTAGATGGAGACAACATTTCAAAGGTTAGATGAAGCACAAGCCTCACTAAACCCTACAAAGTGTGTCTTTGGATGTTCTAAAGGTGTTTTGTTAGGGAATGTTGTATCTAGAGATGGTATTGGTACTGATCTTGATAAAGTTTCAAAAATCAAAGATTTACCATTTCCTATGAATAGAAGTAAGTTGAGATCATTTTTAGGCCATGTGGGTTACTATAGGAGGTTCATCAAGAATTTCTCAAAGATTACACAGCCACTAACCCAGTTCTTGAAGAAGGATGTTACTTATGAACCTGTAAATAAGGCACATGAAGCTTTTGGACAACTGAAGGAAGCTCTGGTGTCTTCACCTATTTTAAAGAATCCAGATTGGAGCAAGCCATTTATTATGTACACTGATGCCTCAGATGCAGTACTAGGGAGTACTTTGAGCCAAAAGGATGAAAATGGGAATGAACATCCAGTTTACTTTGGGAGTAGACAAATGAGTAGTGCTGAGGTAAATTATACTATAACTGAAAAAGAGGCTCTAGCTATCATTTTTGCTGTAAAGAAGTTTAGAAATTACTTGCTAGGGCAGAAATTTATAGTTGTAACAGATCATTAGGCTCTAAAATATATTGTCAATAAGCCTAACCCATCAGGAAGGATAGCAAGATGGATAATTTTGCTACAAGAATTTGAATTTGATATTATAGATAGACCAGGAAAGAAGCATGTCAATGCAAATGCACTCTCTCGAGCCTATGATGGTTTAGGATCATCTTGTGATGATGATGATTTCCCCGATGCAACATTGTTATCCCTTGACACAATCCCTAGTGAATACATAGATATTTGGAATTATCTGAATGAATTCAAGTTTCCTGATGGTGCCAATGCAAAGACTAAGAGAAATATTACTCAAGCTAGTCATCCATATTCTATTCTGCATGGAGTATTATTTCGAATAGGACCTGATGGACAGTACAAGAGGGAAGTTGGATGCAGGTTATCACTGGCCCACTCTTTTTAAATATTGTTATAATTATTGTAATACATGTGATATTTGTCAAACACATGGTAACCATAAGACTTCATCAGCTCCATTATGCCCTATTATTCCACTTGGTCCCTTTGAAAAGTGGGGAATAGACATTGTAGGTCCACTTCCAACTACCTCACATAAAAATAAGTATATTGTAGTTGCCACAGATTATTTAACCAAGTGGGTTGAAGCTAGGCCATTGAAAACAGCTTCCATTGATGAAGTGGCAAGGTTCATATATGAATGCATTATCACTAGATTTGGTTGTCCATTAAAAATTATAACAGATCAAGGAAGCCACTTCATTAATGAGGTGGTAGAATCCATAGTCAATAAGTTTTCTATTAAGCACAGGAAGGAAAAAACATACAAGCCAAACACAAATGGACAGGTGGAACGAATAAATTTTGTGTTGTGTCAAATTCTAGCAAAAGATGCAGCCTTATAGGTACATAAATGGGATAAGAGGATTCATGCAGCATTGTGGGCATATAGGGTAACATCAAAGTCAGCAATAGGATACTCCCCATTTTAGTTGGCTTATGGCATTGATCCAGTTCTTCCTATTGAGTTTGATATTCCCACGGTCAAATTTATGGAAAATGAAAGGATGGATGAAAGTGATTCAGTAAAAGAAAGGTTGGTACATTTTCATTTGCTAGAGGAAATGAGGGAAATAACTAAGGATACAAACTATAAGAAGAAAATGAAGTAGAAAGAATACTTTGATCAAAAGATCCATTGGTCTCCATTTCATGTGAATGACTTGGTTCTAGTATATGATTCTAGATACAAAAAAGAAGACAGAGAAAATTTCTTCCAAAATGGATGGGGCCCTACAAAATAGTAGTTGTGCATGAAAATGGTACGTACCGACTCGAGGAATTGGATGGAACTCCCATTACGAAATGGGTCAACCATGACAAGTTGAAGATTTTCCAAGCACAAGAATAGTCTACTTCGAGGACGGAGTAGAAGCTAGGAAGGAGGAAGATGTAGACGCTGAAATTTTCCTCCATAATTTCTATTTCATTAATGTATGTATTAGGAATAGGATGTTGTTAAGTATAATTAGTAGTAGCATCTGATAGAAGATAACGACACTTCCAGTACAACGCCGATAATAATTTATAGTATGGTAATAGTCAAAAGTACAATAGGAATGTTGTGGTAAAAAGTAAATATTTGTCGTAAGTGGTCTGGTAATGTTAAAATGTCAAAGTTGGGGTAAGTATAGAAGTAGGGTCTACATGATTAGGAATTAGAAATATTATATTGGTAATAAGGACAAGGAGTGAGGTCATAAATATTTTGTGATTTTATTTGTTAAAAGTCTAAAAATGTGGAACCCATGTGAAATGATAAGGTTTATCTTATCTTAAAAGATAAGCTTACATGTACAGATAAAAGTTAAGGTATGGAATATGATTCGTCAGAGTGGATTTCTTATCCTATCTTAGAGATAAGATGGATAAGCCTGGAAGTTCTTTAAATAAAGAGACCACCCCCCTCATTCAGCATAGAAGGAAGTAGTGAGAAATATTGTATGAAGTGTGTAAAGGAAGCCATCAGTTTAAAGGTGTTTTGAAGAAGCCATTAAGAGGTGTAATTGTAAAGTTTCTCCCATAGTATTGGTGAAAGGAAAGTGAAGTCAATAACACTTGAAGTACCTCATGGGTGAGATTGTAACAATTTCATGTTAATATTATAATTTACTCTGATATTTCAGATTTATCATCATTCCTTCTTATCATAGTCGATGGTATTCTTATGTTATGTTTGTTGTTGTGTTTCCATATTACATCCACCAAACTAAAGGCTGTGCATTAGTAAATAATCATAGCACGTGGAGTTCCTGGTGAAGAATTATCATAGTGCATTAGTGATATTTCTAGATTATCATCACGAATCTGGCACTATGACAATTCTTCACCGGGAACTCCTCATGCTATGATTATTTACTAATGCATAGCCTTTAGTTTGGTGGATGTAATCTAGAAACACAACAACAAACATAACACAAGAATACCATTGACTATGATAAGAAGGAATGATGAAAAATATGAAATATCAGAGTAAATTATAATATTAACATGAAATTGTTACAATCTTACCCATGAGGTACTTCAAGTGTTATTGACTTCACTTGCCTTCTGCTAATACTATGGGAGAAACTTTACAATTACACCTCTTAATGGCTTCTTCAACACACCTTTAAACTAATGGCTTCCTTTACACACTTCATACAATATTTCTCACTACTTCCTTTTATGCTAAATGAGGGGGGTGGCCTCTTTATTTATAGAACTTCCAGGCTTATCCATCTTATCTCTAAGATAGGATAAGAAATTCATTCTGATGAAACATATTCCATACCTTAACTCTTATCTGTACATGTAAGCTTATCTATTAAGATAAGATAAACCTTATCATTTCACATAGGTTCCACATTTTTAGACTTTTTACAAATAAAATACACAAAACATTTATGACCTCACTCCTTGTCCTTATTACCAATACAATATTTCTAATTCTTAATCATGCAGACCCGACTTCTCTACTTACCCCAAATTTGACATTTTAACATTACCGGACCACTTATGACAAATATTTACTTTTCACCACAACATTCCTATTATACTTTTGACTATTACTGTACTATACATTATTGGCGGCATCGTACTGGCAGTGCCGTTATCTTCTATCAGACGCTACTACTAATTATAATTAACAACATCCTATTCCTAATACATACATTAATGAAATAGAAATTACGGAGGAAAATTTCAGTGTTGACATCTTCCCCCTTCCTAGCTTCTACTCCATCCTCGGAGTAGACTATTCTGGTGCTTTGAAAATCTTCAACTTGTCGTGGTTGACCCATTTCATAATGCGAGTGCCATCTAATTCCTCCAGTCAATACGTACCATTTTCATGCACAGCTGCTACTTTATAGGGCCCCATCCATTTTGGAAGAAATTTTCTCTGTCTTCTTTTTTTGTATCTAGAATATACTAGAACCAAGTCATTCACATGAAATGGAGACCAATGGATCTTTTGATCAAAGTATTCCTTCTGCTTCATTTTCTTCTTATAGCTTGTATCCTTAGCTATTCCCTCATTTCCTCTAGCAAATGAAGATGTACCAACCTTTCTTTTACTGAATCACTTTCATCCATCCTTTCATTTTCCATAACTCTGACCTTGGGAATATCAAACTCAATAGGAAGAACTGGATCAATGCCATAAGCCAACTAAAATGGGGAGTATCTTGTTGCTGACTTTGATGTTGCCCTATATGCCCACAATGCTGGATGAATCTTCTTATCCCATTGATGTACTTGCAAGGCTGCATATTTTGCTAGAATTTGACACAATACAAAATTTGCTCGTTTCACCTGTCCATTTGTGCTTGGCTTGTATGTTATTGCCTTCCTGCACTTAATAGAAAACTTATTGACTAGGGCTTCTACCACCTCATTAATGAAGTGGCTTCCTTGATCTGTTACAATTTCTAATGGACAACCAAATCCGGTGACAATGCGTTCATATATGAACCTTGCCACTTCATCCACAGAAGTTGTTTTCAATGGCCTAGCTTCAACCCACTTGGTTAAATAATCTGTGGCAACTACAATATAGTTATTTTGGCGTGTGTAAGTGGACCTACAATGTCTATTCCACACTTTTCAAAGGGACCAAGTGGAAGAATAGGGCATAATGGAGCTGATGAAGTCTTACGATTACCATGTGTTTGACAAATATCACATGTCTTACAATAATTATAACAATCTTTAAAAAGAGTGAGCCAATGATAACCTGCATCCAAGATCCTTCTTGTTGTAAGTTGTCCAGAGAAGTTCCCTCCACATGTACCATTGTGGAATTCTTCTAGCAGCTCCTTCCCTTGATCACGTCCAACTGCCCTCTTGTACTGTCCATTATGTCCTATTCGAAATAATACTCCATGCAGAATAGAATATGGATGACGGGATTGAGTAATCTTTCTCTTAGTCTTTGCATTGGCACCATCAGGAAACTTGAATTCATTCAGATAATTCCAAATATCTATGTATTCACTAGGGATTGTGTCAAAGGATAATAATGCTGCATCGGGGAAATCATCATCATCACAAGATGATCCTAAACCATCATAGGCTCGAGAGAGTGCATCTGCATTGACATGCTTCTTTGCTGGCCTATCTATAATATCAAATTCAAATTCTTGTAGCAAAATTATCCATCTTGCTATCCTTCCTGATGGGTTAGGCTTATTGACAATATATTTTAGAGCCTAATGATCTATTACAACTATAAATTTCTGCCCTAGCAAGTAATTTCTAAACTTCTTTACAGCAAAAATGATAGCTAGAGCCTCTTTTTTGGTTACAGTATAATTTACCTCAGTACTGCTCATTTTTCTGCTCCCAAGGTAAACTGGATGTTCATTCCCATTTTCATCCTTTTGGCTCAAAGTACTTCCTAGTGCTACATCTGAGGCATCAGTGTACACAATGAATAGCTTGCTCCAATCTAGATTCTTTAAAATAGGTGAAGACACCAGGGCTTCCTTCAGTTGTCCAAAAGCTTCATGCACCTTATTTCTTGGTTCATAAGTAACATCCTTCTTCAAGAACTAGGTTAGTGGCTGTGCCAGTGTAATATTTGAGAAATTCTTGATGAACCTCCTATAGTAACCCACATGGCCTAAAAATGATCTCAACTTACTTCTATTCATAGGAAATGGTAAATCTTTGATTTTTGAAACTTTATCAGGATCAGTACCAATACAATCTTTGGATACAACATGCCCTAACAAAACACCTTTAGAACATCCAAAGACACACTTTGTAGGGTTTAGTGAGGCTTGTGCTTCATCTAACCTTTGAAATGTTGTCTTCGTCTGGTGCAGGTAGTCCAACTTGCTCCCATAGATGCAAAAATCATCCAGAAATACTCTGATGAAGGTCCCAATGTAGGGTTCGAACACCCTATTCATCAAACGCTGGAATGTTGCTGGAGCATTACACAACCCAAAAGGCATAACTCTATAAGCAAACATTCCCCAAGGAGTGGTGAACGTGGTCTTCAACTGATCTTTCTCTACAATATACGGACTTGGTTGTATCCGCTATATCCATCAACAAAACTATAACACTCCTAGCCAGCTACTTCGTCCAAGATCTGATCTGAGAATGAAAGAGGGTAATGATCCTTCTTTGTTGCCTTATTGAGCTTCCTGTAATCAACAAAAATGCATAGCTTGGACCATTATTTTTTATTGAGATCACAATGGGAGAAACCCATTCTGAATTCTCCACAACAAATATGAATCCTGCATCAAGCAACTTATCTATTTCTTCTTTTACAATCTTGGAAAAATTAGGATTCATTCTATATGGCATTTTCTTTATAGGCTTAGCACCATCTACCAGCTCAATAGAATGTTCTACCCAACTTACTTGACTGAGTTCCTTGTAATCAAAAGTGAATATGTGTATGTACCTTCGAAAGAGCTGGAGGTAGGATTCCTTCTCACTCTTCATCACAGCATCACCAATCTTTATTTGTTAGAGACGATCATCAACTTCTTCTTTAGATAATTTTATGGGGTCATGAGTCGGTGTTACTGGAAGGATATCCATGACTGAAACATCAACCTCACTTTCTTCATCTTCAGTGTCCACTTCACTGGTACTAAAGTAATCAGAGGATGTCCAATCATCAGTTTCATCACTTGAATCCAAAGGTTATGCCTTATGATGTCGAGGGATCACGTTTATCTTCACCCTCTCTCTACCACGTCCAAGTGTCATGAAGCCCTCATTCCAGTAGTTTCTTGCATTGAACTCTCCTTAGTCATGGACTTCCTAGCAACATTGGGTATGCAACAGTACCATTTTTCATCACTTGAAATTCTACCACACATACAACACCCATAACAGATATTGCCACATTTGAAACTACACCTTCTGGTTTAGTTTTTCCCTTAATTAATGACCTTAACATAAGTGTTGAAGGACGATCAATTTTTAAACCCAACATATTCATTACAGACTGGGTCATTACATTAACTGCAGCACCTCCATCAACTAAGACATCATGAATTGAAATACCATTACATAATACCTCAGCTTGTGGAGCATAGGGATCCACCTCTGCCTCTAAAACAAGGACCTCAACCTCCTTCCTTCATCAAGCATTGAGTCCACTTCGTAGCTCCCACCTCTTCTCAGAAGACATAGCCAAGAGTTGACCATATATAATATTTGCAGGCCTTTTGGACAGATCTTCCAAGATGGAGTATGGTCCTTGCCCCTGTGAAATTAGAAAATCCTGCACACCCAACTTTCTTCTCCTATGTTTCTTACTAGTTTCTCCTTTCATCTTCTTAGGATCATTTCCATCTTGATTATCTTTTTTCTTTCTTTCTTTTTGATACAACCACATCTACTTCATTATTTCTGCTCTTATCTACTACATCAAAAGAATTCACAGGTGCTTTTCCTTTATCATTATCTCCTTTACCAGATGTAGAAGCTCTATCTAGACAATTATACTTATAATGACCCTTTTTATAACAACCATAACATACAACTTCAGAAATATTTCTTTTTGGACCTCTATCTCCTCCCTGAGAACTAAATTCTTTTCCTTGAAGAAGATTAATAATTAACTGACCCATCTTTTTGAGTAGATCTTCATACTCAGTAGATGTACTAGGAGAAAGATTTGTGCTCACCGAGAGTGGTTGTGGATTCTGGAGCAAAGGTGCTGGTGTAGGCTCTACTTTAGCAACAATTTCTTTGGGCTCCTCTTCAATGCTTTCTTCTTGCCTTCTTGCAATCTCCTTTGCTTGTTCAATGGTAGCTGGGCGGTCATACTTCACTCGTTGTCTGATCTCTTAGCTTCATCCCAAGAATGAATTTCTTACATAGGAGATTATCCACGCCATTCATCAACCCATCCGCTAATCCTTCCTTCCAGATCTGGGCGTCAAGTTTCCTCCTTAGCTCTAGAACACGAGCATGATAATCCCTTATCTTCTCCTTCTCTCCTTGGGTTAGCTTTGTGATATCAATCATGAGATCTGCATATCTTTGTTGTTCACCAAATTCTTCAAGAAAACTTTCAGTTAATAAATCCCATGAGTTTTTCACATTATCACCTAGTGTTTCAAACCACCTAAGGGCTGAACCATCCAAAAAGGTAGGAAAAAATTCAGTCCATTGTTCCCTTCTTATAAGGCCATTACAAATACAAGATCGTTTAAACTCTTGAATGAAAGAGGAAGCATCTTCATTAGATTGGGCTGAAAAAATAGGAATCTTCCCCATTTTCAAAAGTAACCACAGTGAAATACCAACCCAAAAGTACAATCACCAAGACTTATGTGCACCAATAATTAAAATCACTATAATAGAAAATAGAAATGACCATGGTAAACTATGGTAAAACTTGACTTACTGTGGTAAAAACTGACTTTACTGTGGTAAACACTATTCACAGTAAAAAGTGAAGTTACTGCGGTAAATACTATTCACGGTAAAAACTGACTTTACTGTGGTAAATACTATTCATAGCAAAAATGACTTTACCATGGTAACTACTATTCACGGAAAAAATGAATTTACCATGGTAACTACTATGCACAGTAAAAACAAGGTTACCCTCCAATTGATTTTTGACTAAGTGGGAATATCTCTCCAGACAATCCACCAACGAGGAATGGTCCTGGCAACGGAACCAAAATGTCATCACCAATCCGGCACTATGATAATTCTTCACCGGGAACTCCTCATGCTATGATTATTTACTAATGCATAGCCTTTAGTCTGGTGGATGTAATCTGGAAACAAAACAACAAACATAACACAAGAATACCATCGACTATGATAAGATGAAATGATGACAAATCTGAAATATCAAAGTAAATTATAATATTAACATGAAATTGTTACAATCTCACCCATGAGGTACTTCAAGTGTTATTGACTTCACTTGCCTTCCACCAATACTATGGGAGAAACTTTACAATTACACATCTTAATGGCTTCTTCAACACTCCTTTAAATTGATGGCTTCCTTTACACACTTCATTCAATATTTCTCACTACTTCCTTCTATGCTAAATGAGGGGGGTGGCCTCTTTATTTATAGAAATTTCAGGCTTATCCATCTTATCTCTAAGATAGGATAAGAAATCCACTCTGACGAATCATATTCCATACCTTAACTCTTATCTATACATGTAAGCTTATCTTTTAAGATAAGATAAACCTTATCATTTCACATGGGTTCCACATTTTTAGACTTTTTACAAATAAAATACACAAAATATTTATGACCTCACTCCTTGTCCTTATTACCAATATAATATTTCTAATTCCTAATCATGTAGACCCTACTTCTCTATTTATCCCAACTTTGACATTTTAACATTACCAGACCACTTACGAAAAATATTTACTTTTTACCACAACATTCCTATTGTACATTTGATTGTTACCGTACTCTACATTATTGGTGGCATCATACTGACGGCGCCGTTATCTTCTATCAGACGCTACTACTAATTACACTTAACAACATCCTATTCCTAATACATACATTAATGAAATAGAAATTACGAAGGAAAATTTTAGTGTCGACAGGGCCGATAAGCTCCAAGATCTTAAAAAGACCCATAAATCTAGGAGTAACTTAGAACCTTTTCCATAACGAATAGGGCTCTTATGTGGCCTAACACAAAGGAACACCTTCATGCCCACATGAAAACTATGGTTGATCCTATGCTAATATGCGTACTTCTTCTGCCTATCCTATGCTTCCTGCAGTCTCTGTCTTATCAAAATAACTTGCTGCTCCATGTCTTATAAGAAAGATGGTCTAAGAGAAACCCTGTCCTCTAGCCTTTCCCAGCTAAGAGGTGTCTGACACTCCCTACTATAAAAAACCTAAAAAGGAGCCATGCCTATAGAACTCTGAAAACTATTATTGTAGGTAAACTCCAATAAGTACATGTACTCCTCCCATCTAGACTATTGATCCATCACATACATCCTAAGCATGGCCTCTAAAATCTGATTCACCCACCCAGTCTATCCATCTGTCTCGAGGGTGATATATTGTGTCTGAAGTTGATTCTTCGTCCTAAGGACGTGTTGTATGGTAGTCCAGAAATGGGAAGTATAGAAAGGATCACGGTCACTACATAATCTTCCACAGAATCCCATGCAACCTGACAATCTCATCCAAATATACCTGTGCCACTGCACTAGCTATATAAGTGGTCTTCACCAGAGAAAAGTGAGCCACTTTCCTCAATTTATAAATCATGAACATGATGGCATCATGGTGATATCTCAACATCAGTATCCCAACAATGAAGTCCATGGAAATGGTGTCCCATTTCCACTCTGGTATAGCATGAGGAAAGAAAAGGCCAACTGGATGCTGATGCTTGGCCTTAACTTTCTGGAACTCTAAACATCGTGACATGAATTAAGGCCACATCTCTACGAAGTCCTCTCTAATGATACAATTTTCTCAAGGTGGTGTGCATCTTCTTCACCCCAGGATGGGCTGAATAGGGTGCACAATGTTCCTCTACCAAGATAAAATTCCTCAAGCCTCCATCTCTAGGGAACATAAATCTAACCTTTGTGCCTAAGAAGACCATCTATCTCTAAAGAAAAACCATCAAAATTCCCCTCGACAGGTTCTCTAAGACTCAATCTTTGCTTGAACTGCAATGTAGAAGCTATTAAGAGGAAGCTGCTGAAGAATCCTTCTCTAGTAAATATGTTCTCACTGAGGTGGACATAACCACATGTCTCCATCTATTGAGAGTGTCTACCACCACATTCTCCCTCCCCTTCATATGCTCTGATCTCCATATCATACTCAAAAAGAAACTCCATCCAGTGCCACTGACAAGCATTGAGATAGGACTGCGTGAAGAGGTGGCGAAGACTTAGGTGATATGTCCTGAGTGTGAATCTCTGACCAAGACAAAAAGTGTCCCACATTAAACCAAAGCATGCACAACTTGCTGCAAGCTCAAGATCATGAGTTGGATAATTAAGCTCATAAAATCCTTGAGTTTGTGAGACTCAAAAGCCACTACTCTTCCCTCTTGCATCAACACAGCTCTAAGCCCTACTAAAGAAAGCATCCGTGCAAACGAAAAACTCACCCTTGTGGATCCGACACTGCAAGGATAGGTGCTATAGTGAGACATTCCTTCAGTGTACTAAAGGCCTACTCACACCTTTATGACCAAAAAAAAATTCTTCCCTTTCCTCTGTAGGGAAGTGACGGGGTGTGCAATTTGAGAGAAGTTATGAACAAATCTCCAGTAGTAACCTGCTAATCCCATGAAGTTGCGCACCTCAGTCATAGTAGTGGGTGTTGGGAAATCCATAATAGCTCTAATCTTGGAAGGATTGATAATGATAAATTCCCCAGAAATGATATGGCCCAAAGAATACACCTCCATCTAAAAGAATGCACGCTTCTCTAAGTTCCCAAAAAGTTGCTTCTCCCAAAGACATTGAAGAACCTAGTGAAGGTGCCCCTCATGCTCCTCATGCATAAGTGAGTAAATCAAAATGTCATCAAGGAAGATGAGCACAAAGCGATCTAAGAAGTTCCTAAATACCCCATTCATCAAACTCATAAACACTACAGAGGCATTCGTCAAACCAAAAGGTACCACTGGGAACTCATAGTTCCCGTATCTTGTACAAAAGGTGGTCTTATGAATATCTGCCTCCGTAAAATCCTCAACTAATGATAGCCTGACTTAATATCAATCTTAGAGAAAACTGTGACTCCTTTCATCTGATCAAACATGTCGTCAATGCATGGAAGGGGATAACAATTCTTGATCGTTACCTTATTCAACTAGTGGTAATCAATACACAACCACAAGGATCCATCCTTCTTCTTCACCAAAATCACAGATGCACCCCTAAAGGGATACACTAGGATGGATAAGGTTTTTTCTCCAAGAAGGCCCTCTAGCTATAACTTGAGCTCACAGAGTTCTGGGGTGGTCATTCGATAACATGCTCATTAGATAGGCTCTGCTCCTGCAACCAGATCTCTATGAAAATTAATCTCACGTGGGGGTGGTAACCCTGGTATCTCCCCTAGAAAGACATCTGCAAACTCTCTCAAAATGGGATGATCATCTAGCGATGGTCCACTAAACCTATCCTCTGATCTGTCACTGACTATAACAACATACATGTGACAACCTCATCGCACACACCACTTAAGCTGCATAGCAAAGATGGTGCAAATAGAAACGAGTCTCCTGACCCCTAAAAGTATGGACTCAAATCCTAAATCATCTACAAAATATATAATCTTGTGGTAACAATCCATCCTTGCCCTGTGTGCAGATGACCAATCCATACCCAAGATGACTCCATATGAGCCCAAAAAAATGATACATAGATCGAAGGTAGTGGTGAAAGGTCCCAAATCCACTACACACTCCTTGACTAAGGAGTCTACAGAGATCTTGGCTCCTAGAAGCCATCTCAACGTCCCAGCTAAGACCCTTCCTAACTACCATCAAGCTTGCATCACTCTACTAGAGATTGTGCAATGAAAGAATTAGAAGAACCATAATTAAATGAAGATGGAGGTAGGAATGCCACCAATGATACCTATAGTCTCAATAACTATGTGCTCTGATGCTCTACTTGGTTGTTTTAAACCACTGCATAGGTTTTGTGACTATGCCCCATGTCACCGACAGTAGGCTCTGAGATCTGTGTTCTTACCCTTGTTATTAGGGTTATGTGGGTAGTCTCTCTAAAAATGTTCCAGTAACACCATAACGAAAATAACTGCCTAATCCACTCCCTTATGTAGCAAGTCCGACCGGTACTCTAGAGGTCTGTGGTGTGGATCCTAATGATCTGGCTGTGGTCTTCTAAGGTCTCTATTAGCGAGCTCCTTCTGAGTGAGCTCTTTGGAAACGTTGTGTCCTGATGGGACCCCTAGGAGGAGGCCCCATACTCCGGCCTCTCTATGCATCCAATACCTCTGCGGAGGTCTATAAGATGGGTGGGACTACTGCTGCTGCTGTGATCTAAAAGATGACTATGTTGAACCCTATCTGCCATGAGGAAGAGGTACTGAACCCCTCAGATTTGTTGTCCTACATTTGCTATATGTGGCTCTAGACTCAGTCTCTAGCTATACTAGGTCTTATCCCTGAGTCTCCTCTGTTATATAGGCCTTCACGACAGCCTCAGCTAATTTCTATGGATAATGGATCTGCACATTGCACCTCCAATGTCTAGATTCAATGCCTCGAATGAACCTGTGGATCCACACCTGCTCATCCTTGCTTATAATCAGCATACTAGGAGTGGATCCATAAATCTACTCTCATACTCAGCCACTATAAGAGATTCCTGTCAGAGATCATAAAACTCATCTATCCGTTGATGTATGAACCTTCGTGACAAATATCTTCTCTGGAAATCACTCCTCAAAGAGCTCCCAGGTAACTATCTCAGAATCAACATGGATCTTCTACTCCTCTATCCACCACAAGACACCAACTCCATCCCTCAGTAGATGGATCGTAACATGAGCTTTTGTGTTGCTAAAACAAGGACAAAGCTTGAAGTATCCACTCAAGTTCACCAACCAGGATTCTTCCTGAAATCCACCTAAGTCACTAGAATAATGTGATGGCTCGAATTTTTAGGATCTCGTTGATGTGATCTATAGCTGTGGTCTGACAGCCTCTAAGCCTTTCTACATACTCATCCCTAAGCCTAGGGATCCAAGACCTATCTATGTGTCCTAAAACTCGGGTCTCCTTGTCCCCATCTGTGGTGACTCTACTCTTGACTAACTCCTACATGTGAGTTCTCTCCTCTATGTTCCTTGTTGTGTTGAGGAGATGCACGAGCCTCAATGGATGTCACCCTTTCATGCTCTGACTGAATTTTCTCCTTTTGGTCCCTCTGCATGTAAAGCAACACTAACATCTTGAAGAGTCTGTAAAATCTGTGGATAGGATGTTTGCTACAACATGATCTGGTGGTGGTAAGTCTAGGTCTATGTGAAATGACCCCTCTCGTCCTGTCTGCACCTCCTGCACAGACCAAGGTGAGAGTTAGTTCATCTTTCTAAGTTTTATTCAGTTTCTATGTTTACCAAAATATGTAATTTCTAAATTAAGTTGTTTTCTAGATTCAAAAGTGTGCTAGGTTTAAGTTTCATGTCTCATGTTTTCTAGTGTGCACAAATGGCCCAAGATTTTGAACCATCTGCTCTGATACCAAGTGTAACGCCCACCTAGAAAAACAACCCACTTGAGACCCAAGAAACAACCTAGGATTAGTTAGGAAAAATTATGGAATAATTAGTTTGTTGTTTAAAAGAGTCTGTAACCATGTTATAAGGACAATAGTTATGACTAAGCAAGTTTTCATAGACAATTCTAACCTATTAGATATCTTATAGTTTTATTAATATGAACAATTATTATAGGTCATACAGGGTAAAAAACTTAGGGTTCAGAAGGTAATCAGTTAGGATTAAGAGGGAAATTTCTCACTATACCCACTCTCTAAAAGGCTTAAAAGGTTCAACTTGAATTTCTTATCACAATTAACACACTCAAAAACTTCCCAAAAATCATTCCCGTTAGATAGGAAATTTTCTTCACCTTTCCAGTGATATAAAAAATTCCTCCTAAATCCCTCATATTTCTAAAAGTTATGGGCCAGTGGGCCTTGGGGTGAAAATTTTCCCCAAGAGTGGGCCTACGGGCCTTGGGGTGAAAATTTTCCCCAAGAGTGGGCCTACGGGCCCAGGGGTGAAAATTTTCCCAAAGGGCAGGTTGGCAGGCCATGGGGAGACTTTTGGATTATTTCCTGTGTGGGTTGAAAAACTGACTTTGTGCCAACGTGCCTGTGGGTCCACAAGTCCACACAGGACATGTGGTGCTACTCAAACCAACATGGGGAGAAACGGGGCAGCGGGAGATATTTTGAAAAATTTCCTATGCAGGGCAAAAAGCCAACATTGCACCCATAAATCCACAAGCCTTTGTAATGTCTGTTAAAACAACCCACTTTATACCCAATAACAACCTAGGATTAGTTAGGAAAATTATGGAATAATTTTTTTATTAAAGGAATCTACCATCATGTTACAAGGCAATAGTTGTCACTGACAGCATCTGAAATAATTCAAATCTACTAGAGTAGACTTTTCTTGTATTAATAATTATTACAGGTCATAAGGTCCAAAATTTTGGGTTAGAAGTTTCAATTAGGTTCAAAGGGAAACTTTATCACCACACCCACTCTCTAACAGAATTAAAGTTTCAACTTGATTTTTCTCACACTTAATGCATTCAAAATTTCCATAAATCACTCCCATTGGATAGGAAATTTCCTCACCTTTCCAATGATATAAATAATTCCTCATAACTCCTCATATTTCTCAAGTTATGGGCCGGCGGGCCTTGGGGTGAAAATTTTCCCCCAAGAGTGGGCCTGTGGGCCCAAGGGTGAAAATTTACCCAAAGGGCGGGTTGGCGGCCCGTGAGGAGACTTTTGTAAAAAATTTCTCACGTGGGAAAAAAATCACAATTACATCCACGCTCCCGCGGGTCCGCAAAGGACACGTGGCCTTCCCTAAGGCAGCACGAGGAAAAATGAGGAAAGACAGGGTGGCAGGAAACATTTTACAAATTCTCCCGCGTGGGTGAAAAGTTAGCTTTGTGCCCGTGAGACCACAAAGGACACATGGTTTCTCCTAAGCCAATGCAGGTAAGGCGGGGTAGCGGGGAGAAAATCAACTTTATGCCCCGAAGGTCTAATAGCGTACAGAGACGTGCCTCCATCGGCACCTCGTGATGCCACGTGGCAACCCTTGATTAGCCACGAGCCAGTGGAACAACGTAGAAAACTTGGAAAATTTTCTAAAAATTTTCTGAGACGTAAAAGACAAAAAGGGACCCGTTCCTCCATCGATGCCTTATGACGCCACGTGGCATCACCTTATTGGTTATGGGTTGGTGGGGAAAATTTGGAATTTTTTTCCAAAATATTCCAAAAGTGCTAAGTTAAAAGGGGATTCGTCCCAGCACTAGCACCTAATGGTGCCACATGGAAGCCTCTAATTAGTTGTGGACCAGGAAGGTGGCGGGGAAAATTTAGAAAATTTTCCCAAAAAAATTTCCTAAGTTCTTAAGGGAATAAATCGGGCCGTGGGCCCGCCAATGAAAATTTTCCCAAAATTTTAGCGCCAAGTTAGAGGGTCATAAATTTTGATAGATTTCTTGGTTTGGGGCAAATGAGGACTTTCTGGAGATCTCTCAATGACCTCTTTTCACAAAGATCATTAATTTCTGGTTTTGATAAAGTTTAAGGGGTCAATTTTAAGAAAACGGCCTGCAAGCTTTTACAGTGCGAACAGGTAAATTTTAACTTGTGAATTTTATTTAATTTGATCTTCTTCCTCTCTCAAAATTTCAGATAGACATGGATGATTATTCTAAGATGAATTTAGGATAGATTGAAAGGGTTAATTTGTTTGATTGAGGATCAATTCAAAATTTCCAACATTTGACATAAAAAGAACTGCAAAATGACAGTAAAACGATTCCAGCCAATTTTACTAAGTTTTCTAAGAATTTTCTTGAGTATTAATTTCCGGATGAATTCATTTAGAGCCTACCAATTCAATTTAATTATTTAATTTTCTATTTTATTGTTACAGGTTCGAACTATGCATTTTTGGTTTTAAATAATTGCCAGTTTGAAATTACAAATAACAATGATCAAATTTTGATGTGTCTATTTGCCACTTTCTTCTTCCTATTATTTAGAATATGTTCCAATTCCAATCTAACACATTTTAGTTGATTTAAATCAAACTATTCAAGACCAAATTCAATTATGATTTCAATTTTTTTTCATATTTTAAAGAAACAATTTTTTTTTTCTCACACGCAATTCTTCCTTTCAACGGAGATTTCAATACATTGAAATGATCAGATTCAAAACTACAATGCAATTTGAGAAAAGTATTACAATCATTTATTGATTTCAAAGGAAATTTTACAAATTCTTTCTTTTATTCCTTCCATAATCATTTATTGAACAAAGGGAAGAATAATATATTTTCTTTTCACCTGTTTCACATTTCCACTTTCAAAACAGGGACTTCCTAGTGCATGATAAACACAAATTTCCAATGGAATAATATCATATGAACAAGGTAAACACTTCCATTAATTCTAATGAAACTCATACAACCTCATTTCCATTTGATTTCAAAATACAGTATACAATTTAATAGTATCATTCTTTCACATTCTTTCTAAACAAAATACAGAGTATAACTCTTTTACATTTCCAAATTCCTCTTGCAATCAATACAACATATTTCCATTACAAACATTTACAAGTTCATACACTTCAAGTGGGAAAGGTTACAATGAGATTTAATTTCACAAGGGACTGTCAAACTATCTTTTCTCAGCTCCAGAACAACAACATGCATTCTTCTCATCCATTCAATTTTGATCACAACAAGAGTAGGGGAAAGGAAATGCTCTCCACCCAACCAAGACATCAAATTAAAAGGATAATTCATCATTCTTCATTATCCCCCGAGCCCCAACCACAATGCAATAAAAGATGTGATCCAACTCATGACAACAACAGGATTCCATAAAACATACACACAACATTTTCATAGTAAAACACAGTCCAAAACAAAATGTAGTTTTTACAGCTACAATAACACATGACAAGCAATACTAAGGCTTCACCAAGTAAGCCAAAGGAGAAAGAACTATGGGGGATGCTTCTTATGCCTCCCAAATAGGGAAATGGGTATCACCACCTGAGTTACAAACTACCAAAAAGAATAGTATATCAAAGCCTTGACATTCATTATGCCTCCCCTAAGTACCCCTTATTCCTCACATTTCCTTGTGTCTCCCCAACCTCTTATGGCACCCCATAATGAGTAAATAAATGCAAGATATTTCTTTGTAAGGTGGAACCCAAATCCCAACTCCCTCCACCCTTATACCTCCCTAAAACACACTTGTGCCTTCCACAAAATAAACCCCATAGTCTTCTTCTACACCATTCCTAGGCCATCTACCCACATCCCACAACAATAACAAACATACCAACATTTACATATTCATAAAAGGTAAAATAAGAGTACTTATAAGATCCACACTCTTACCTCTCCATGATGGAGTTTATTCCAAGTTCAAAACAACAAGCTCCTTCCAATGCAAGCAATCCAAAAATCAACCCAATAAAAGTATGCAAAAATCTTATAAAAACTTCTCCAAGCAAGAGCCCCAAAAATAGAAAGAAAATTCACCCAAAAGAAGTCTCCCAAAAGTGAATTAACCCAAAACAAGACAAGGAATTCAAATTTTATAGAGGAGGGAAGAGAAGAGGATGAGGTGGATCCATGTAGGATGCCACACCACACATCCTCAACCCCAAACACAAATTCACCTTCATTCTCTAATGCATAATAATTAGGTGGGTGAATAATATGACATATTTATATACACACTCAAATAATTCCATACCCCATAAGGACTGAAATTAAATTATGTAAGAAAAGTGCAATTACAACATTCAACTTGACTTATAAAAATGCATTAAAAAGGTATAAATTTAACCCTCCAACCATAGGCAAGGTTGGTATTTAAATTTAAGAGGTATGGGACAAGTTTAACTTGTCCCACAAGCCTTCAAAATCATCCTCCAAGGAAAAATTCAAATTTCCAATAAGGTGGAGTGTTTCACACTCAAAAGTTAACTTACACATCACTTACATATTACTTACACATTACTTGCACATTCTTAAAACACTTTAAAACATGTCCAATAACTCTACTAATTACATTCTTATAACATCTTATAATTAATTAACTAAACCATATGATTACTCACAATATTTACACACCATTTAATAATTAATGAAAGGGTAAAAGCATCACAAAATAAACACATGTGAACATTAAACAAAAGGGACCAAAGATAAAATAAATACATAAAATCCCTTGGTCACATTTAAAGGTGACCCCCCCTTCCATGGGAATCCCTAACACTAACAAACACACACACACAAACAAAACTAGTTGTCATGGTGACCTTGTTGAATTCATCTATAATTCAAATGCGGTTGTTCTCCAATCCCCCGATGTTTTTTGTGATATTTTTAACCTGTAAAAATAAAAATACCTCCTTCAGCCTCATGGCCATATCATAATTTCTAAAATAATATAAATATAATTTCAAAATCATCAATCTATATATGAATCACAACAACATCCAGACAATCAACAATATCACTTACAATTTCATCAACAACAATATAATCATCAATTTTAAATTCAATTTTCTCGGTCTACTCAATATATCTAAATATCACATGTCCTAACAACATCCATAAATATATATATAACCATGTCCAAGAGCATGTCAACATCCATATAAAATTTCTCTAACAATCATCATGCATCACAAATGAATCAAAGTTAATAATAATCCATGATCTGACATCTAACACCATACTAAATCAAAACTATAATAAAGTCCATAATATAGTCAGCAGTATCATGATCAATATCAAAAGTGTTGAAGGGAAGTGGGCACTATAGCCACAAGGGACACGTGGCATCACCTAAGTCAATGTGGGAAAAGTTGAGTGGCAGGGAGAAAATTTTCTTAACGCCACAAATGGCTAAGACGATAACAAGGACCCGTGCCTCCGCCAACACCTCGCGATGCCACGTGGCAGGTCCACATTGGCTATGCGCTAGTGGGACAGTGGAGAAAACATGGAAAATTTTCCCAAAATTTTCCAAAGTGCAAAGAGGAAAAAGGGACCCACTCCACCACTGATGCCTCGTAACGCCATGTGGCAACACCTGATTGGTCGCGTGCCGGCAGGAAAATTTAGAAAATTTTCCCAAATTTTTCTGGGAGTGCTAAGTTAAAAAGAGATCCATCCCACCGCTAACACCTCATGGTGCCACATGGCAGCCTCTGATTGGTTATGGGTTAGTGGGGTGATGGGAAAAATTTGAAATTTTTTCCCAAAATTCGTCCTAAGCTTTAAGGGAAAAATTCGGGCCGCGGGCCTGCCAAGGAAAGTTTTCCCTTTTCTTTGACACTAAGGAAGAAAAACTTCATAGGGCCATAACTTTTGATAGAGAGATCACTTTTGGACAAACAAGAAATTTTTGAAAAGCTATTGACATCCTATTTCTATAGATATCATTAATTTTTTATTTTGATAAAGTTTAAGGGGTCAATTTTAAGAAAACGGCCTGTAGGATTTCATAGTGCGAACTGGTAAATTTTAACTTGTGAGATTTATTCAATTTGATCTTCTTCCACTCTGTACATGTCAAATAGACATGGAGAATTTCTCTTAGATTGATCTAGGATAAGTTTGTTAGGTAGATCTGTTTGATTGAATTCCAATTCAAAAATTTACCATTTTGATAGCAAAACGACTATAAAACAGTTGAGCCCGATTTGGCTAAGTTTTGAAATATTTCCTTTAAGTTTATTTTTCTATTTGAATTCATTTAGGCCCTAATGCTTCAATTTAATCATTTAATTTGTTATTTTATTGTTGCAGGTTCAACCTATGCATTTTTTTTATTTTTGTAATTGCTAGTTTGAAATTACAAAAAATAGGGATCAAATTTTAAAGGATCTATGTGCCATTTTCATCTTATAAGTATTAAAGCTCATTCCAATTCTAATATAACACATTTAGTTGATTCAAATCAAACTATTTTAAACAAAAATGTAATTATGATTTCCAATTTTACACATTTTAAAAGATAGAGTTCTGTATTTTCCTGACACGCGTTTCTTCCTTTCAAAAAAAGATTTCAAATACATTTCAAAGCAGATTTTAGACAATAGTAACGTATTTTGTAAAGGAAGAACAACATATATTCATTTGAAATGATTTATTTTACAACTTATTCATTTAAAATGATCAAATACAACTTACAAAGATATAATATTTCTTTTCTTTCATTCAAAAATAGAGAACAAAGTGCATCACTTTCAAATTTTGAATTACAAATTTCATAACCAAATTAAAGCGTCTATCCATCACCAAATATATTACATTATCATCCACTTCAAGTGGGAGAAATTTTTTTACAAAAATAAATCTCACAAGGTATTGTCACAACTATCTTTTCCTTTTCTCTAGAACAACAACATGCCAACCATCATACTCTGATTTTGATCACAAAAAAGGTAGGGGAAAGGCAACGCTCTCCCCCCAACCAAGACACACAATGAAAGGAGAATCCATCCTTCTTCATTGGCCCTCGAAACCCAACCAAAATGCAATAATAAATGTGTTTTAATTCATGGAAGCAATAGTCTTCCACATCACAATGCAATCATTCAACATGCACATTTCAAATTAAAAACATAGTCCAAAACAAAACAATAGTTTTACAACCACATGAAATACATCACACAAAACCCAGGCTTCATCATGCAAGCCAAAGGAGCAAGAAACTATGGGGGATGCTACTTATGCCTCCCAAAGAGGAAATGGGTATCACCATTTGAGAACAAACTACAAAAACACTTATCATTCAAATCCCCAACATACCCTTATGCCTCCCCCAAGTACCCCTTGTTCCTCACATTTCCTTATGCCTCCTCGACCTCTTATGGCACCCCATAATGAGTAAAGAAATGTAAGATATTTATTTTTACAAGGTGGAACTCAAAACCCAACTCCCTCCACACTTATACCTCCCCAAAACACTTATTCCTCCCTCAAGAGTACCCCATAGTATTCTCCTACACCATCCCTAAGCCATCTACCCAACAACCCACAACAATAAAAAACATACCAGTATTTACATATTCATAAAAGGGAAAATAAGAGCATATCCAAGAGCCAAGCTCTTACCTATCCATGATGGAGTTTGTTCCAAGTTCAAAAGAGCAAGCTCCTTTCAATGCAAACAATCCAAAAATCAACCCAACATGAGAATCGAACAAAATTACCAACTTCTCCAAAAGTAAGAGCTCTCCAAAACCAAAAGGAAGTCTCCCAAAATGAATAATAAAAGTGAAGCAACCCAAAACCAACCTAAAGAATTTTAATTTATTGAAGAGGGAAGAGAAGAGGATGAGGTGGATCCATGTAGGATGCCACTTCACACATCCTCAACGTCCAGCACATATGTCAACTCCATTCTCTAATGCATAATCACTAGGTGGGTGAATAATATGACAGATTTACTTACACACTCAAACAAGCCTATACCCCATAAGGAATGAAATTAAAGTATGTAAGAAAAGTGCAATTACAACATTTTACTTGACTTGTAAAAATGCATAAAAATTTCTAAATCTAACCCTTCAACCATAGGAAAGGTTAGTATGTAAATTTAAGAGGTATGGGACAAGTTTAACTTGTCCCACAAGCCTCCAAAATCATCCTCCAAGGACAAATTCGATTTTCCTAGAAGGTGGAGTGTTTCACACTCAAAATTTAACTTACACATCACTTACAAGGTAACTTACACATTACTTACACACTTTAAAACATGGATAACAACTCTATTAATTACATTCTTATGACATCTTTTAATTAATTAATTAAACAATATGATTACTCAGAATAGTAACACCACATTAAATAAATAATGAAAGGGGTAAGTGCACCACATAAAACACATGTAAAAATTAAACAAAAAGTTCCAAATAAAAGAAAAACATAAAATCCCTTGGTCACATTTAAAGGTGATTCCCCCCATGGGAAACCCTAACAAAAATACAAACACACACAATAAAACTAGTTGTCATGGTGACCTTGTTGAATTCATCTAGAATTCCAATGTGATTGGTCTCCAATCCCCCGATGTTTTTTGTGATATTTAACCTAAAAAAACACAAATACCTCCTTCGTCCTCGTTGCCATATCAGAACGTCCAAAATAATATAAATATAAATATAAATCCAAAATCATCTAGATGTATGAATCATAACAACATCAAAGTAATCTAACAATATAATTTATATTTTTATCAACAACTATATCATCATCCAATAATTTTCCATTTCTGGGTCTACTCATAATATCCAAATATCACAAATCTGAACAACATCCATCATATAACCATGTCCAAGAGTATAACATCATCAACATATAAAATGTCTCTTATAATCATCATGCATCATAACTGAATCAAGTCAACAATAATCCATGTTCTAACATTTAACAACATACTATAATAAGGTCCATAATCTAATTATCAGTATCATGATTAGTATCAAACATGTGTCAAAGTGAAGTGGGCACTACATGAAGCTACAGGAGTGGCTGACTTATGGAGGCATACATTATAGGAAGGGTTTGAGGTTGACGAAGAGGATGTGGAACCTGAGTAGTCTGAGCTACCCCATCTTAGCAAGTGTGGAAGATAAACCCCCTTGGATTCTAGAGAGATCTCTTCATATAAAGGAAGGAGAAGATTTGTAGGCACACATATTAACCCACATGGTGACCAAACCCTTGTGCTTAGTTTTCCAGTTTCTAAGATAATTTTTGTTAATACAGTTGGTATTGGTAATGGTAATCGAGTGCCACCTAGTAGATATAATTTTTCATTTAGTACATTTATGGCACCATAGATATTTATCGTGTTTGGAGGTATCCTTTTTGGTATTACATTTGGGGAAGGTGTGGGTACACAAAGTGTGTGTATCATGTCTAGAAGTTTTTTAATGTCACAAAATATTAGCGTGTAGTTTAGTACAATGGTGGGAATGTAGAGTGTAACTCTGTCAGGCCTCTTACTTGTTAAAGGAGGAGGATTTGGTGGATTAAGAGGAATAAGAGCTAGTGGATATAGTGAATCATGTGGTGGAGGCCACACAAAAGGGAACCAAGGCTCGGGATATGGTGGACAAGGACCTCAACCACCTCAGTAAGTGTTTTTTGACATGTCTCTACATTTTCCTGATTATAAGGGTCTAGAGGATGTTGTATAGCATGTACATGAATGGGAATTTATATGACACACTAATTGTATCACTTATCTAGAGCAGAAGGCAAGTCAGTTTGCAACTACATTACAGGGGCGTGTGCATAGATGGTACCAGAAGTATGACCCACACCAAACAATGGTGGATTATACTGTGGTGCATGATGCCTTTTTTATGGAGTTCCACATTCCTGAATTTGAGAAAAATATCATCAGTACACTCAAGGAAATTCAACAAGGTATGGAAGAGAATGTGTTGGAGTGTGATACATGCTTTAAAAATATTTTGTCAAACTTTTCTTATGATATCCAATCTTCCTAGCATGCTTAGTGGTTTTTTTGAGGATTGATAATTCCTTTTAGATGAGCACTTTCCCATAGGACTTTCACAGACTGCTTCTCTACATGTTGAGGCCGTTATGAGTGTTGATACCAGAGTAAGCCCCTTTTTAGAATCCCATATCATTGTCATGACAAAACAACTTGAAAAATTATCTGCGAACTCAACTCATAAGACTCGTAGTGGACTATGGTGCATGGATTGTGAGGTAGAAGGAAACACAAAGGACTGTTTACCAAAAAATATGATGTGCGTTTTGCCATTGGATTGTGATATTTGTCATGAACATCATGATCCAAGTAGATTCCTATTGTTGCAACATGCACTCTTCAAGAATGTGTCTTCTTATTGTAATATTTTCTCATCTACGACTCACAATACAAATGAATGATGATTAATAGACCAAATCCATGATGCTATTGATATTGGTGTGCTTCAGAATGGAATTGGGAATAATTATAAGAATGAAGGTCATTTGTATGAAGGGTATAAAGATGGAGGTGGTCAAGGAAGAGGTTTTCATGGAGGATTTAGAGGTTGTGGTGGTTAAGGAGGTAGGATTGAATTTCCTTGTGGAACTTGTTACAATTATGGATCTACTGAACACTACAAGAACAAGTGTTCAAAGTTTCTACAATGCTCATGGTGTAGAAAGAATAAAAAGCATGAGGAGTTCCCTAAGCTATATGAAAACATGATCCAGAACTAGAAGAATAATAGGGGCATGGAAATGATAAGCGTGAAGTAAGCTGATCCACAATGGATGCCTAGGGTAGTGCACAACCTTCATTTTGAACCTGTCGTAGTAACCACGTGAGTGGAATCCATGCACACTAGGGAAGAACCAAATAAAAGGCCCATCATTACAAGAGAATAGGTCTTACATGGGAAATACCCTTATCCAACTCATTAGAAATAGGTCTACCAAGAAACCATAGAGGTGATTAGAAACTTGCAAGGGGAGATACAGTGTCTAAAGGAGCATTCACGGAAGTTGGAGTAGAAGAAGAGCACTGATGTCCCTGAGAAGGACATAGATGAGGTCTGAGAGTGTGTGTAAGATGCTGCGATAGGAGTATATTATCCCTCTATTTGAGGAGGGGCTAAGAGAATAAGTTCCATGCGTTAGAGGCGAGCATGAGAGGTAGGTATTTCATGCTAATTTTCCTCCTCACAATATTGATTATGAAAAAGAAATCACATTGAATGCAGTTGTGGATGGATGGATCTTGATCAACATTCTAATTCACACGAGCGCTGAGGTCAATGTTCTCATTTTAGATGCATGGAATCAGATGGAGAGGCCCCCATTACAACCATCTTCAAATGTTATGTATATGGTGAATAGGAAAAAGGCTAATCCCATTGGGGTTTTGAAGGATGCATCCATAACCATCCAAGGGGAAATGTTTACTGGAGATTTTTAAGTCTTAACACTTCTCGAGGAAGATAAATTTTCAACATTATTTGGATGCTCTTGGTACTATAAGAATAATAATTACTTGCACTTTAACAAAGGGTACATAAGATTTTAAAACAAAGAGGATTGCATCATTATTCAACTGAGAAAGGGAGGTGTACGCCCTATGTGGAACCCTTAGGAGAAGAGGATCTAGATAGAATATATATGTGCACCATCAGGGACCTTGAAGTTATTCATCCATCAAGACAAGGAGGAATCATGTGGGAATATGCTCATTCCATGAGTGATACAACTAGCGTTGCATGTGGCAATTGGGCACATAGGACCTATGAGCTGGTTGGAAAACAAATGAAGGGAATTATGACTTGAGTTACTAGGGAGTGCTCAGTTTGAAACCTGAGAGGAAGGTATTTACCAAAATAGACTAGAGAGGGAAACCCTTATGTATTTTTATGCATGATAGAGGTACAGTGGACATGTCAAAGTAAAAGGAGGAATATGCTTGCTTATACCTTGTGCGGAACATTAGCACATTGGTGGGTGACACATCGAGACAATGTTCTAGAGTGACATGAAGTGTGGATCACATTCTATATTAGGTTTCTCCAGATAAATGTACCCTCTGAAATACATGACTATCATGGGAAGTACTCTACCTCGTACCACATCCAGGAGTGTGAGATAGGCTAGATGGTAAGTGTGGAAGCCTTACCTCCTTCACTATGGGTGCATAATTTTTGTTCCACCTTGTAGGGTTATGTGTGTGCATGGTACACTCATTCAAAGTTACGTCATCAAACTATAAATTGGAAAGAGTTGATGGAAAATATCATTCAAATTTTTGAGTATCTAAGTCCTAAACCATCGATGAATGAAGCGTTGCAACTAATCAAGCACCTTACCTTAGGAGATAGTGCCATGGCTGAGGATTGAATCCTAGATTTGTAAGGGGAACCTAAGTTAGGGGAATGATTTGTAGAAGAAGTACCATAAGAAGGAAAGATGAAGGAAATATAGATTCAGCACGCCTACCTGGAGAAAGAAAAAGGAAATTTGGTATACTTGATAGATGGCAAGAAAGTAGAAAACTTAGATGTTAACCACATAGAGAGTATGAGCAAAGTATTAGACAAAGCAGATGAGAAATCACACACCTACCATGAGCCTTTGAAAATAAATAAGTTTAACATTGTTAGAGAGGTAGAGCCAAAGGAAGCTGTCATTAGGGATTACATGTCAGACCAAGAGGTTTCAAAATCATTGAGCTACTACACAACTTCCAATATTTGTTCCCACATTGGTTCCATGAATTAAAGGGATTTCACCACTATCTAGGGGAAATGAGGATTAATTTAAATGATGGTGCGCAAATGGTCTGGAAGAGACCTTACCGGATTTACATGAATTCATACATAAAAGTTAAGGTGGAGATTGAAAAGATGAAAAAATCTAGTATCATTGAGGTGATTGAGGAATCTCAATGGGTAAGCCTCATGGTGCTTAGTATCAAGAAGAATGGGAGGATAATGGTATATGTAAACTATATATATTTAAATGATTCATGTGTGATAGATCCTTTTGTAACCCCATTTACCAAGGAGATCTTGGAGGGTGTTGTATGGTGAGAGATCTATTCTTTCACAAATGGATACTCCGTATATCATTAGGTAAGAATTGCAAAGTAATACTAGGATAAGACCACTTTCATGGAGTGGGGAACCTTTTTCTATATTTTTATGCCCTTTTGGATTAAGAATGCACCTTGTTGACGCTCATAATTGTCTTGCCCCATTTTTGCCCTTGGAAATTTATTGAGTTACAGCCTCTATCTTTTTATCCTTCCCCATGTTGTGCTTGGCTGGTCTTTATTGCCATTTGTTTTAGTCTGCCTCTAGGTCAAGGATCATGTATGGGTCTATATTTGTCTCCTTGTTTCTTTGTTCCTCTAGAAAGGTCTGTATTTTGAGTTCCCTGGGCTCTGAACTTTCAAAAAACTAATGTTTTCCCGTTCCCTCTATTGCCAGAGTTAGAATTTGTGTTCTTGACATTATGCCTTGAAATACTTGAAGAAGAATGAGTTGATGTATCCCTAAGGATCATATTTGAGCCTTGCAATAGTCTAAACTCTCTGTCGTTGAAGAAAACTTCATTTTCAGGCTCAAATGCTTATATTTCTATATTTTACGTTTTGACGGGTGTTTTATCCCTGTCAAATTTACATCCTTGCATATATAGGGGACGTGGCACCTTCTGGTTAGACGTGGCTCAAAAAAATACTTCAAAAATTCTATAAAAATCCTCAACTCAGAAATATGTCCACGTGGGTGAACGATGCTCATTTTATAATCAACATTTTGGTCTTGCTTTGAAATAGCACTGGCAGGACACGTGGAGGCTTGGTGAGATGGGGACATGTGGAGGCATTCACTTGCTTTGCATTTTACTTAGATTTTTCAATTTCCAAAAATATACTACCTCAGAGCATGACATGTGGTGCCTTCCACTGGGTTTCAACCATTCAGACAAATCTCACCGGAACAAGTAATGTGGTACGCCTGCGCTCATTCAAGGTATCAAATTTTTGGGACCACCTCAAGGTGCACCATGGTGACATGTGGAAGTTTGAACAGTCAAAGAGGTGAGGAGGTGAACCATCGGGGGCAACATGGAAATTTTACCTCTTGTATTCAAATGACTCAAAGTATCAAACTAACCCGCAAGCCCGAGGGTAAAAAGTCAAAATTCATCTGAGAAGTCAATACCAAAGGTGTGGGCTAGTGGAGGAAAATTGAAAAATTTTCCCTTTGAGGGAAAAGGGAGTTAAAGTCATAAAGGGATCTGTGGGTTGCATTAGGACCCACTTTAAAAACTAGAAGCGGAAGGGCAGAGCCGTGGAGGAAAAATGAAATTTTTTCCTTTTGTCTAGAAGATGCAAAATGTGTAAAATTGAGCCACGAATCCATATCCAGTCATATTGCACCACATGTCAGGTCCAAATCTCATCGGCGGAGAGGCGGAGGAAATCAATAAATTCTATAAATTTTCAAAAAGTAGTAAAAAGGTAAAAAGATGTCCCGAGGCCCGGATCTGCCACGTGGAGGGCTCAAATTTGAAGTTGAGGAATAGATCGACGGTAGTTGTGTATTTCACCAGTCTGGCTACCATTTGAGCTCCAGGAAGTTTAGAGATGCATTTTTTACATCAATCTTCATCAAATTTTTTGCCAATTCGTGTCGTTTTGGCCTGCAGGGTACGAATTAATCAATTTGGGAGTTTAATTTGTGAATCCAAGGCAATGTTCAAAGTAAATTTTTACTTTGGTTCATGAAAAATGTGAATTACCAGATCCAAAGTTACAGAGTAAAAATTGGGAAGGGAAGAGTTGAAATGATGAAATGAAAGGGATCTACATGCGTGGGAAATGAAAAATGTGCTTCCACTTTGAATAATCATGAAAGTTTTGTAATGATTCACCTTTTAAAAGAACAACTAGCAAATTTTTGTGAGTTTGTTAAATGCCATTTTCTAGAAATATTGCAAAGCAAAGGTTCTTCGAATATTCCACTTTTTGAGGGAAGATTTGAGGGGAAAAGTGAGTGAGTGAGTGAAATTTATATATTGCATGAATTTTTCATGTAAATGGTCAGAGAAACTTAGAATTTTCAGGGGAAAATCTGGGAAGAAGCCCATTCTCTGAGAAACCACCTAAGAACCATTTTAATTCCTTTTTTTGCATCAAATTTGTATCATGTTAGGTTTTTTGTAGATGTATATCCACTAACAAGCTCTGAGATTTTTCTTGTAACATTCCCCTGCTGATAATTTTGGTCATTTCTGCATTATTTTGTGTTATCTCTGGGCAAAATTTGCATACGCTTATATTTTAAAATGCTTTCAATTTGTGTTTCATGCTCCTATTACAATTTGGTGTTTAGAGTTTCTTTCATCATGTAGGTCTCATTATTGCGATAGCTTAGTGGTATTTGCAATCCCAAGATCAAAAGAGCTTTCATCTGATAAAGGGATAAAAAAATTTAAATTCACTTTGCCTTCCTTGATACAAATTATTTCTAAACCTATGGGTGCACCTTAGATATGATAAAATAGAAATTTTTAAATCCTTAACTGATTCATCTAGCTCAAGATTTTGTGATAGAACATCAGAGATTTTGTGGAAGAGTGTAGATCTGGCTTCCATTTGATGCACATATCCTGGTTGAAGGAATACCTTAACCTCTTTAAAGCATTCTATTGTTTCGGTTTTATTTTTCAATTTTTGCAAAGTTCCTCAAAGAAGTTGGCAAATTATGGTTAGTATTGTCTGAAAATATCCCACCCCAAAATTCATTTAAATCACCTAATCCCACCTATACTACCCCTGTGTTGCATTGTGTTTCAACAAAAGAATATAATCCATTTACAAAAATGCACAAAGTAGTCAGGATCACACCATGTCTCAAGTAGCTTCAACCTTGTCTTGAAAGCATTTCAATCATTTAGTAGTGACATCTATGTTGAGTTTGAATAATGGGAAATTGATCATGTTTTCTCAAGCCCATCTCCAAACAATTTGCATAATACAAGGATAACTTCACCCCCTTCATAAAACAGAGGCTACAATATAGGTTATCTTACCTTGGTTGAGAGGGACAACCTAAAATAGTGAGGATAAGATCAAATCCTTTCAAGGTGATACCTACTTCTTCAAATCATGAGTGGTAATAAGTCAGATAAATTACTTCCCCGGCTACAAAATGACATATAAATCATTTATCTACCTCTGAGTGTCTTGCAAAATTCATGATGTTGCTCAAGTTGTGAAGGAGATTAAATCTAGGTACCAACATGTTTCTGGCACCACTACCAGGGAGTATTTTAGTATTTCAAAGCCCTGGTAATACGTTTTATATGATTTATGTGCAACTAAATTGCTGAGCATTATTTTCTAGTCAGATTTATAAGGATGGAATGAAGAGTATAGTTTTGAGTTTAATATTTTCAAGTGTCTCCAATTTTTTATTTCAAACTTTTCACCATAGTTGAAAAACTGAATAAAAGAAGATCAAATTTGTTAAAGCTTTGCATAACATTGATATTTGTAGTCATTTGATATATCTTCATAGTTCATTTGAAAAAAATAGGGTGAAAGTCCTTAGTAGTGACTCCTTGCTGTTATATTTTTGATAAATACCAGTACCTTATCATACATTAAGTGAAATTTTTCACATAAAATCTGCAAACTGGGAAGGAAGAAGATCTTTCTTGGGGAGAGATCCAAGTAGAAAATTATTTCAAGAATTGGGAAAGATAGTTTTAGAGGAAAGAAAAGTTTGGAAGGTTGTTGAAGGTCAGACATCAAGCAAAGGAACATCCATTGGTGAGAGAGATCAGCCTTTGGTAGAGGATTATCACTCTTCTTCCAGTGATTTTGATTCAAGAAATCTTCTAATAAACTTGTTTACTTCAACTAGTGAAGGTCCTTCTGCTGTAGCTGGTGAGTTCCTTCTTCAATCTGCACCTATGTGTTTCAATTCTAATAAAAATTTCCAAGAAAATCAGCACCTAGAGAATACCAATCTTGTGAACTACATTATTTAGCCCCAAAGACCTCACACTCCTCATCAGCTTGTGTCACCCCCAATATCACCTCAACCAAAAAACATGGCTCAGCCTCCACCTAGGCCTCCATTTGTGGTCAACACCTTTGGCCCAATAAATTTTAGTGGAATGACTGGCTATCCTAATGTTGTGCCTCGGAATGTTAGAAGTAGATTACCAAATTTCCAAGGGAATAATGCCATAATAGGTGATCAACATTTGAAACTCTTTATTAATATTATGGAGGATTTTGAAATTTGATTTGAGGATGTGTAAATTAAATTGTTTGTCCACACTTTAGAGGAGGATGCTAGGGATTGGTACAAGGCCTTGCCAGATAATTCTATTGATTCATGAGCTGAAATGCAAAATGCATTCAGGCTGTAATATGGTGACAAAAATGATCTTAGGTTCCTTTTATCAAAGTTTGAGAATATCAAGAATAACCCAAATGAATTGGTTCATGATTTCAACACAAGGTTCAATAAAACTTTGAGGATATTTCTAGTGAATTTAAGACCATGTGATGAATATTTTTTGATAAAATATTCTGATGCATTTGATAAAAAGGCTACATATTACTTGAGGGACAAGAACCCTGGCAATTTAAGGTAGGCCTTCACCATCACACTTCAAATTGAGACCAATATCAAGGCTGTTGGGAAACCTCCTAAGAGAGAGGAAGTTAAATTGGTAAACCCTGAGAAGCCTCAAGCAAGAAAGAGTGTAGACTTGGAGGAAGTGGTGAAAAATTTGGCAGGGGCTGTCAAAGAGATTTCCTACAAGTTGGCAAGAGTTGAGAAGGAAATTGGACAAACTTCACAAGGTCAGCCTAGGCAATAAGCACAAGATAGACTCTAAAATCACCATAGGAATGAGCATAGATTTGATGAAAAAGGTAAAGGGCCTATTAGATTTGGAAATAGGCAATCTCAGGCCAAGGAAAGTAAGGTAGTGCCTAATCCGTTGAATACTAGAGTGGATACTAGTGATGATGCAAATCAGATTGACTGGTGTGACAGATGTTTATTACCCCATCCTCCATGTGGAACAAATTAGAAAATTGAAGAGGAAGATGATGATTGTAATACGGATGATGATTCTTGCATGATGGACTGCCCTAAAAACTCATGTCAAGGAGTAACATCCACTGAACTGATAAGTGTAAGGACTACTGCTAGCTTTTGGGATTGCATCCAACAAGTACATCTTTTTTTTCGTTCTTATGTTTTATAAATTGATAATGTACAAGCCTTTGAGATGCCCAATAATGATTTTGAATACTTGAGGGCGTTGATGATCAAGAATTATGATGGAGGTATACCCTCGGAAGAGGATAGGCAACTGCTTATGAATGTTGTGGTGGCCCAAGAGAAGGATTATAACACAAGAAGTAAGGCTATCAAGGGATATGTGTGTAGACACCAAAAACACATCACATTTCAACACATTCCTCAAAAATAACCTAATAATCACATCCTACATGGATGATCAATTTAACCCTAATTCGGTCACTCTTACCCCCTTTCACACATCATAATAACCATCATTCACATATCTAGGGATTTAATTAATGTAACTTAATTAAATTCCCCCTTTACACACTCATCAAGGCTACCTCACTAGTCCTCTATCCCACTTGCACCTCCACCTCACCATGCAACTAGACTGGCCACCTCACCAGTCCACTACCCCACTTGCACCTCCACCTCACCCTTCCAATACCCCACTTGCACCCCCACCTCACCATTCCACTCTCTACCTTGCCCATACCTTGCCCATACCCTTCTAAAAAGACCTAATAGTGGCCACTCCACTCATAGGACCCTTTTCTATCCTATTAACCACTCTAAGGGCGAAGGACACATGTGCTCTGCCACTCACAAACTAAGTGGGCAAGGAATATTCCCCACTTTTCAAAAAACAATTCCCTCTGACATGATCGGTGTCGGTTACAGTTTGACTAATGTCGGTCAGGTGGGACTGGTACCATTCACCTGTAGATACCCAATCTCAACTCTTTCCAAAGAGTTTGTGGATCATTAGACATTCTCTGGGTTTGTCGATTATCATTGGGATATTGGTTAATTGGCATTGGAATTTTGCATTGGCATAAGCAACTAGTGGAAGTAACCAAGATTTCAGGACTCCAAGATAGAACCATTGGTGGAGGCACTCACAAGATATATTTGTGAGTATAACTATAGAAGAAATTGAACTAGACTGAGCTCGAGCAAGAGTCCTCCAACCAACCAACCACCATCATCAACATTCACCATCTCTCTTCTCTAGCTACTCATGATTATGCAAGCATTGGACTCCAAGTAAGTAGAACTCTCACTGGTGTTTCCCCTACTTATTCTTTTCTACTTCCCTCCTACCCATCCAATCTCACCTATTCAACCCACACCTACACCCAAGACCTTCTCTCACCCCATTTCACTCCCTATCAACCCTATGGCTAGTCACAAAGAGTACCCTAACCCCCCACTTTTAAACACTGACCCAAAACTAGTGACCATCACCGGTTAACCCTAACTTCCATTGATCGACCCTGACCACCTTCGGTCACCCTGTGCTACCCACCTTCTACCCAAATACACAAAAGTCCACCTTTTAAGTCTCCCGAGCTCTGACCCTGAATCTACCCTCACCTAAACCCCACCAACACCACTTTCAAATCTCTCTACCCATCTGAGAGAACCTAAAACATCTGTATCCTGACCCTCTGTCACTTCTACAGTGACCGGTACTGGTTACCCTTAACTGGCATTAGTCCATCATAACCATCATCGGTCATACCCAATCGGCATCAGTCTCTATGTCTGTCAACATAGTACATACTAGAAACCTACCATTCATTTAAACCACCTACAATACCCTACCCAACCTCAACCTAACCCTGTCTGTTACCCTCAAACTACCCAACCTATAAAGAACCTAACCCAAATATCCTGTATTTAATTAAATCGACGTTGATAGTGACCCGAGGCACCCAAATCAGAACACTGACACTAGATTCTATTTATTTACATGTTTTTTTCATTTAATATTAATTTATAAATAGTGGATGGACAGCCCTCTAGGGAGTATCACACTTCCTAGATCTAGCACACGCTAGGAAGTCCACTACATATGTTGTTTAACTCTTTCTGGTAGTCTTCTTTTCTCATTTCAAGGTAGTCCTTTGCAGCCAAAAAGGATTTCACATGATCGACCGAGATTAGAAGTCAACATGTGTGCATTCCATCCATCAACCAAACAAAAAGTAAACCTACCTTGAACCCTTATCTATTTTAGTCTCCGATTGTACGTAAAAAGGATCAAAACATTTTGGCATGCCTAGTGGGACCCATCTAGGGTTCCTTGCATTTCTTCATTTCTAGGCAAAAGTTGCTTGTTTGTTTCCCTTTCTAAAAGGTTCTCACACTAAATTTTCTCCCCTAGAATCTTCTCTTCTTCTATTATCTAAAACAATATTCTTTTGGTGCTTTAAAATGAACACTTCTTCCCTTTCATTAATATCGTATTAATGAAATGGCATCCCTTCTCCTGTTCATCTGTTTGTGTCATTGAATCCAACATTTCAATTTGGGTTTAAAAGTAAACTTCATTTCATTCTTCTTTTATGCATTTAGCTCACATTAAATGAGGGAAACCTATATGCTGGAGGTCATGACCAGCTGACGGTTGAGAAATGAATCATAGGAAGAACTTTATTTCTCTTGCTCTCTCTCTGAGTCTTACCAAACTACACTAAATTTAAAATATACACATTCTTAAAAAACATCTTACCTAGAATAAGCTGTAGGTGATCACATGATCACAACATAGTGGGCACCCATCTCATTACTCTGTCGAGTCATACTTCAGAGCGAGGGGCCCCCCCACCATAACAAACCTGAAACCTCTCCTTGTAGATATCCTTCTTCTTAGGAATCCATCCTTACAAAAAAATTTGTTCTACAGTTCATGAGTTAGTCCTTAAATAGCATAAGCTAAACAAACATAATAGAAAAAGACACTCTTAGGATCGTATTTTTCTTAGTGTTTCTGCTTGGCTTGCATTTTGAGGTGAGATGACTCGTTCTTCATTTTATTATTTTCCCTTGCATGCTCCTCATCATAATTTGTGTATTCCAGCTTCGTCTGAGTGTGCTTGGACCCTATTTTTCATCATTATTAGAATTTTGGGTTTCATTCCATATCTAATTTTAGCTCACAACCACTTTTTCTTCATTATCGTTTCAATTTCACAATAACCGGTGGCGTTCCAGTGACTGTCGTCAGTTACCTCCTGACCACCATCGGTTATACCCTACTGGCATCGGTCTTTATTCTTTTGGGTTGACCTATCCAAAAGACCTCTCTTATCAGTTTATTTTCTATCATAGTTCTTGGAACATTATGAAAACTATGTTTTCTGGCACACAGTTGTCACAAAGCGTCCCCACCTGACAATCTATACTCTTCTGTCTCAGTTTGATAAGACACTCTTATCTCTTAGTGATTGGCAGTGGTTAACCCAAACTGGTATCGGTCACACCAAACTGGCATTGGTCAACATGTGTTGGTTACTAACTAACACATCCACCCAACATACCCTCAAAAACCCATTCTCTTCATCTCTGTTGCTTTCTATATTATCTATAGAGTGTAGTACTACCTGGTCTACACCTCTCTCCATGGTGTTGACTTGCAACCAGGCCAACACACTAGCATTTCACACCATTCTCCAGCTTCTCCCACCTATTCTATCGCTGCCTTCTGTGTTGTCCCCTATGGACCCCGTTTTCCCCACCATTTTTGACATGAGCAATTCAGACTTTGCACAGTTCTTAGATAAAAACCCTACAGCCTTGGAACATTATCTAGCCCACTCATCCACTCAAGATTCCTCAAGCCACCCTATCTATGGTATTCCTATGTCGATCCCTCTAACTCTTGCACCCACCTCCGTGTTAGCTACCTCTAGCTCGACTCTCTCCACTCCCCCTATCACCGGCGGTGTTACATATCAACCCTACCATAGTGGTATCCACACCCTACACGACGTTCACTATACTTTTTGATGTCTCCACCCCCCATGTCATCTACTACCTACATACCCGCTTTGTCTCAACCCTCGCTAGTATCGATGAATTATAGCCCCTCCAGAGTCTAGTCCTATCCATTCCCCAATCACTTCCTCCCATCACTACCAGGGAGGTCACCCCGACCCCTCCTATATACACACACTTTCAACCTCCACCTATAGATTCTATTTCTTATTCCACATATTACCCCTCTTCATCCTTCTCCTCACACATACCTCCACAGTTTTCATACACAACTCCGTCACATACTGCAATACCTTCCTCCCCTTCTGTTGGGAAGCCAACATTCGTCGCAACCTACCCCCGACCTTATCAAGATGATGATGGATAAGATGCAAATTATTGAAGCATCCCTTGCCGGTTCACATACATCTCTCACCTATGAGGAGATTTATAATGAACCTATTCACTCCTCCATCCCTATTCATCCATACCCCCCACACTAGGAAATTCCTAAATTCAACTGATTCCATAGCAAGGAAGAACCACAACAACATTTGAGGTCTTTCAGGTGCTTTTGCTACCTCATTGCCCATGATGACACTTTGCTATTATGAACATTCCTCATGTCCCTTAATGGACCTGCTCTCGATTTTTATAGTGGTCTACCAAAGAACTCTATCTTCTCTTTCAACCAAGTGGCCCAAGTCTTTTTAGATTACTTCTCCATTAATGTAACCAAGAAAGTCACCATGACTGACTTGTATACCACGCATCAATACGATGACGAGTCGATCAAAGACTTCATTGCTCGTTGGCATGGTCTTGTCAATCAACTCACATTCCCCCTACCACAAATAGAGTTAATAAAACTATTTACACTGGCTTGCACCCACCACATCTCATCCACCCTTCAAATCCAAACGTTTCATACATTTGACAAGGCATTCACCATGGCCTACAAACTCGAAATCCAAGCCCTTGAAGAGAAAAGGATTTAATTACACAATAATGGAGCTCCTTTCAAACCACAAGAACCCACTCCCACTACCAAGACACCACTAACCGCTCCTCTTAAAACTTCTAGAGCCAAAGGCTCCACCCATGCGGTGGTCCTGAAGGCTATCCCATCTCACCCATCCAACCTACCAAAAAATCCACCTAATCTCTCACTAGTACAAACATTCCTCTTTAAAAATGAATAAAAGAAGTACACTCCCATTTCTGAACCATACCCCGTTGTTTTAGAAAAAATCTTAAACATAGGGGCTATCACTCTTCTGGCAATCAAACCACACCTTGGTTTTGATCATGCCTGCTCCATACCCTCCTGGTATAGAGAGAACGAAATCTGCGACTACCATCATATTCGAGGGCACAACATTAACAATAGTATTACCTCCAAAATCATTTTCCCAAGAAATGTTAGATAGAGGAGATATTTTTCTAGACAATCCCAATGCACCCGCAAACCAAAACTCACACATTTTCCAATAACCATTTCCTAATCATACACCCCCGCCCAACACAACCATTTCACCCTTGACAGTGACAATATCCAGGAGGCTAATGCCATCTTTGATGTCCTACCCATACTGATTGCACCATATCCCCCAACCGTACCTATAGAATACCCTCTCAAACATATACCTTTACCCTTACCAACATCTTCACCATTACCACTAGAAGTTAATCTAGTGCAAACAGATACATCTACCTCGAAGGCTACACCTACCATACTTGGTCTTGTCCTAGACCCTCCCACCTTCATGCTCGACGAATCACCATCGACACCTACTTTCATACTCATTAAGGAGTTGGAAATAATTCCCATTCCCCCACCTCATCACACATCAAGGATGATCCTTCTTCACCTACCTTACTGACACTTCACCACACAAAAGAACCCCTTCTGAGGACAATGGACCCGTTACCCTCTCTGACAACATTAAATGATCTCTTCTAATCTCTCCTTCCCACAGACTCAAATGTAGAAGGCTTCCCTATTTCACAGATAACCATTCCGTTTATGGGGATCACCACCAAATCCACCCTCATCCCCTTCCTCTCTTCATCACCACATTTGATAGACCATCTGGAGTATGTTGATCACTCATTACTTCAGGAACATCTTCAAATCCCTATCTCCACATAGATGTAGACCTTACCTACCAAATCACCCACTATTTACCCCACAATAGTGGCAACATTTATACCAGCCCTACCCACCGAGGTGACTACAACATCTCCCACATTACCTCTAACCATCCACATACCTTCCTCATTTACATCCTCTACATCATCATTTCCCAAACCCCCATCTACCTCCACCATCTCTCATGCACTAGGGGTATGTTCCAAATCCAACCTCACTCACTTGACAATCAAACTTGACTTGACCATATCCTCTCACCCCTTCACCAAAAACACACCCCTATGACAACCAAAACACCAACCACCATGGACGTCGGTACTAACATCACCTATAACCTCTTCATTGCCTTCACCACTGCCCTCTCTTTTGGGTCATCATCCGTCAACCCTAGAGACCAAACTGACTATACACATTATAGCCAAAATTCAGTAACCCCTCTGCTTGCCACCACCTCCTCTACCACCCAACCCTATGAAGTTGCCTTTACCTACTAAGAAACACTGAACACCACTACCATCGTATGCCCCCACCTCCACAGTACCACTACTTTCACCTTGGATAGGCCGTCCTCTCCCACCTTCAGCACGATCCCCGAATTCACACCACCATTCTGTATTTCTAACCACCCCAACTACTAAAGCAATCCCTAAACCCAAAACCAAATCCTCCACTACACCCTTACCTAACATGGTATGACCCACACCCCAACCTAAGCCAAAACATACCCAAACTACCCTAACCACCCCTGTATCACAATCAACAGAACCCACTTCTAAATCAATACACAATGCCTCACGCAAAACCATACCCACCACACAAAGCGACCCAATGGAAGGTTCCTATGTGACTGTCCTAAGAAACCTACTTGCCTCTACCCACATCATCTTACCACCCATCTGACCATATGACCCACTCAAACCAAAACCAAATGGGCTCCACAACTCCCACATTTTCACCTATCACCGTACACCAGAACATAGAGTGGAGGATTGCCACAATCACACTCCTACTATAGGTCTTCACTAATGATGATCTGTTGGACACAAAGCCAGCCCCTCCTACCACCATAATCACCCCATCTATACCATTACCTATTCAACCATCATCATTAGATCATACCCTTCCTACCCACCACCAATATTCAAAATCAATATGGTTTGAATAGCCACTGGGGCTTAGTGTGATAAAGGGAAAACCAGGGAAGAAAAACCTATACCTCACATCGCACCCATGCCCACACCTAAAATCACCCTCTGCAGATCTGCATTCCCCATTTCTAATGGGAGATCCCATCACGCCATGATCAAACAACTTCATTAATCACCACTCAAAATGTCATTGTACAACCTCATCCAGACTTCTGAATCACATTCCTAGGCCCTCATTGAAGTCGTATAATCCATTGAGGTACCACCCAATGACCCTACACCCATTGCATCCATTATGACGCCACACCATGTGGCCTCCCTTATTTCTTCACCTTCCATCTCGACACCTATTACCTCATCTTAGGTGGCTACCCTCACCTTCTCCGATGAGGAGATCGCACCTCACTAAACAGAGGATCTAGATCCCACCCTTTTCATCTCTGCATGTGTCAACAACGTACGCTTTAATGTATTATGATCGATGGAGGAGATAACATCAACATCATCTCATCTCATGCATTCAATCAAATGTGCGTTCCCGCCAATTGCATGTATAATGATCTGATTATGATATGTTCTTTCAATGACGCCATAATAACCACCTTGGGGATGGTAATCCTACACATTTTTGTTGGTCCCCGTAGCCTCCCTGAACTCTCTTATCCTAGAAGGAGAGTTCCAATATAACATGTTTCTTGGCTGACCCTAGATTCATACAATGGGATGTGTCCCTTCCACCCTTCATCGTTGCCTCAAATTTGAACATGAGGGATGCAGTTACACCATACAAGCCAACCCTTCCCCATTCAAAACATGTAACATGTTAGACCAGCGCAGTGACATCCTCATACCTACCACCACCCCTGCTTTGGCTATGACCTCTACTACCACTTCTTCTTTAACCCCTACACTGCCTATCACCACCACCACAGCAACCCCCGATGAACCAATGGCTGCACCACAACCCGCAACCTTCTCAACTCAAACTCCTCTGGAAATGTCCATTCCCGCCACCCATATCCCAGATACTAATCCACTAGAAGGTATTTTTCAATGCCTGACATTGGGGGAGTATCTCCTCTATAATGTGCATACCCTCTGTACCCTGCAAGAATACGAAAACCTTAAACAACATCCCCATTATGACCCCGACATTCGTGAAGTTCTCACCTACGGACCCACTCACCTCTGCACCAATCTGACTTATGGGGGTATCGACACCCCCACCTACACACATGAACCTCCAACCCTAACCTTACCATTCACCACAACCCTTCCCTCATTAACCAACCGGTGTTTTTCCCATACCTTCCTACATCACTGTGCTTGTAAGGGTTTTGGCTTCGGTCTTTACAAACAAGGCCATCATACTATCATTCCTTACACCTCTTGCAAGCACAAGGACCATAGGGGGTGGGATTTTTGTAGCTTGTGTTAAACAACCTCGTGCAAACCTCGCTATGGAGATACCCCAACTTCATGATCCCTCACCCAATTCACCCACTTCACTCGCGTAGTCTATAGATCCAGGATCTATTCCTCCTACCTTTTTTTCTCATAAACACCATTTCTTTGGGTCCTCTTGCCATTCAATGAGATGGTGAGGCTCCTTCTCATTTTCCCATCCTCTATCCTGATATGATCGATGAGGACACCCCTTCCATTCATGTCATCCAATGTCAAAATGACGACTCCATTCTCACCTATCTAGGTGCGGAAGACTCCTATATCCATCACACACTACCTTCTGAAACCCAAAACATATTGAACGAAGCTACCATTGACATCAATATCCACACATTAGATGACACCCATATTCTAAAGATAGGTCAATCTTTGGACTCCACTGAACAAGAGGCCTACACTTCTTTCCTTCGTCACCATGGCAATGCTTTTGCTTGGTCATACATCGACATGCCTGGTATTGACCCAAATATCAAGGTCCATAACATCATCACCTTACTTGATGCCAAACCCGTCAAATAGAAGCTACGTGAAATACACCCACACATTTCCCTTCTCATCAAAGAAGAGCTCCAGTGCCTACTTTCCGTCTCCTTCATCCTACCAATTGATTACCCATAATGGATCTCCAACATCATACTCATTACCAAAGTAATGTGGGGACTCCGCATCTACACCAACTTCCAGGACCTCAACCTAGCCTATCCTAAGGATGAATTTCCTCTACCTAGCATCAACCAATTGGTTAACCTCACTGCCAGACATGAGATGCTATCTCTTATGGATAGATTCTTTGGTTATAATCAGATATTGATCACACCAAAAAACCAACACAAAACCACCTTTATTACCCCTTGGGGGACCTTCTACTATCACATCATGCCCTTAGGATTGAAGAACACAAGTACCACTTACCAACGAGCCATGACCTATATCTTCCATGACATCATGCATCACATCTTGAAAGACTACGTCGATGACCTTTTGGGAAAATCCAAAAGTCACGCCAAACATTTACCCATTGTCAAAATTATTTTTGACTGTCTCATCCAATATTGTGTATGCCTTTAGCCTAATAAGTTCATCTTCGCCATCCTATCTGGTAAACTCTTAGACTTCATTGTTTCCTTACGAGGCATTAAATTTGACCCTACCAAAATCAAGGCCATCCTTGAGATGTCTCCACCCACTAACCTCTGCCAACTTCATAGTATGCAAGGAAAGCTGCAATTTATTCATCACTTCATCTCTCAATTATTAGATCTTTACGAACCCTTTCACCACCTTCTTAAAAAGAATATCACCTTCCATTGGAACACGTATTGTCATAAAGATTTTGAAGCCTTGAAAGCATACCTATTACAGCCCCCTTTCCTTACCCCTCCTAAGGACGACAAACCATTCTACCTTTATATTTCTACCACCGACCATTCCCTGGGCATTGTGCTCACTCACCATGATGACCAAAATAGGGAACAAGCGGTCTATTACATCAACTATACCCTCATGGATTATGAGACTAGATATACACACGTCGAAAATTTGTGCCTTTCTTTAGTTGTCGTGGTAACCAAACATTTCCAATACCTACTTAACCACACTACCTTCGTCATAACCAACACCGACCCCTTGCATTATGTGTACTCTAAACCATTCCAAAACTAACACATTTCACGATGACTCATGCTACTCGCTGATCTAGATATCAACTTTCTCCACCAAAAAGCAATCAAGGGTTAGGCTATAGCTGATCAATTGGCTGATGCCCCACTCTCTAACCACCAACCCAACAACTTTGAATTCCCCAAAGAATCCATCACTACCCTTTCCCTCAACGAACCTGCCAAGAAGCCTCTACACTATCAAGTGACCTTATTCTTCGATGGATCTAAGTGTCAACATGGGGGTGGACCAAGAATCATCCTCATTCCCCATGACAATGAACCCATACCACTTTCATTCAAACTCAACTTCAAGTGTACCAACAACATTGCCGAATACAAAGCACTCATACTAGGTATCCAAACCACCTGAATCCTAGATGTTAAATCCATTAATATCTTTGGTGATTCTCAATTGGTAGTAAATCAGACCAATGGCTTATACCAATGTCGTAATGAGGAATTACAATGGTAAAAACACCATGTGGACCTCTTGTTAACCACCTTCACCCACTATAACCTACAAACCATCCCTCACTCTATGAACAAGTTCATAGATACCATGGCTTGCCTCACCTCCCAAATACCCTCACCACCTACTAATTCAAAAATCCTCATCGTGGTGTGAAGTTTGCAATCACCCTCTTACCTCTCACACACTGTCAATCTCATCAAGAAACCTACCACCACCCCATTCGACCGTTGGTACCAATAATACTTTGACTACCTCTCCCTCTCCATTCTTCTTTTGGACCTTACTCACAATGGCCAATGTGCTTTCCTCCAAAAAGTCTCCCAATATGTCATCATGGGAGGTCTCCTCTATAAATGCATCTTTGATGGGATCCTTCTCCGATGCCTCACTAGCTCCGAAATACCCTACACCATCAAATAAATCCATGTTGGCATCTATGGGGGTCACATCAGTGGCCTCGCTGTTCCTAAACACATCCTTTGCCTCATCTATTACTAGCCTACCCTCAACCATGATTGTTGTGACTATGTCAAATGATGTGTGAAATGTCAACAAAACTCGAACGTCCATCACACCCCAGGTCATGCCTTACAATTCACACAAGACCTCTAGCCTTTTTCTCAATGGGTCCTCAATCTCAGCGGTGAGATCAACCCTCATTCTTCTCAACGCCATCAATGGATCTTAACCACTACTGAATACTACACCAAATGGGTGGAGTCCATTCCAATCATCTCTACCAAAGCTGAGAATATTTGTGAGTTCATTAACCATCACATTATCTGTCACTTCGGTGTTCCTCACCACCTTATCATGGATAACAGAAAATAGTTGAAAAACAAAACCCTCCTAAAACTTCGTGATACCTTCGAAATCCATCTCAGTTTCTCTTCACCTTATTACCCATAAACCAATGGCCAAGATGAATCCACCAACAAAACCCTAAATAAAATCCTCATGAAAGTGGTTAACATTACTAGAAAGGATTGGCATACGCACATTCCTTTTGCCCTATGGACATACTGCACTAGTATTTGCACATCGACAGCTATTAAACCCTTCTCTCTGGTCTATGGTACTAAGGTTGGCTTTCCTCTCGAAGTATAGATCCCATCTCTCTGCATATCACTCAAAGACATGCTCACCAATGACGACTTCTGCCAAGACTGTTTGGCACAACTAGAGTTGTTAGACGAACAACATCTACATGCTTTAGATCACCTCCAAATATACCAAAAATGCATCAAACACACTTATGAAAAGCATGTCCACCCACACACCTTCCAAGTCAGGGATCTCGTCTTGAAGGAAAATCAACATGTCACCAAAGCTAAGAAACATCTATGGGGTAAATTTTCTTCTAATTGGCTTGGACCCTATATCGTTACCCATACCTATGGATCAGGTGTTTATCATTTATCTTCACTCGATGGTAAACCTGAACCTAAGCCCCTTAACATCTTACATCTTTGACCATTCTACTGTTGAACCAATAACTTTATCACCCATCGACTATTCCCAGCTCGTCCCATGAGCACCTACTTCCCTTATCACCATCTCACATACAAATGATTAAATAAGAATCATGTGACTATCCGTCACTTTTTCAACTTGGTCTTTACTATGAGTACCACAGCTCTACTCATGGCATGATTCTCATGGATACTTTTCATCCCCTCAAGGATAGAATCCCATGATCATAACCCATTCCATATACCCCTCACACAACCCAACTCTACCTCCACCATCACTCCACCTTTTGATTTACGTTGTTTGTATTCCTTTATAGCCTTGTCCATGGCTTATTTGGTAAACCAAATTCACCTATCAAAAATGGGATCACCTTCCTTGAGTCAAACTTCCAAACATAAAGATGAATCCCTCAAAAGGACATATACCATTTTTATCTAGTCACCATAAATAGACTACTCCCTCGAAGGAAAGCTATACCGTACTAGCCATACTTTACCTAGTCAAAAAAGAAGAAGAAAAAAATGAGACTAGGCATGTTTCAAAGCTTCTCGCATCGATCAGCTTCACAAAGACCTCAAAGAGATTGTCTAATTATCCCATGTAGACTTCCCACATTGATCAATCTATTGAACAAACATAACACACCCTTTTTTCCATGGATTCACCTATCTAGGATATAAGCCATCCTGTATCAGAGGTGTTGTATTCCCCCTCACGTTTCTAACCTTTCAACATATAACCATATCCCCACATTATCCTCCTATTTCTACCTATCATGGCACAATGTCATGAGTACAATCTATCATGATCTTGCACATTACTTCACCTTTCGAACCATCAAACCTGCAAGGTATTTTTGGGGCTTGCGGTTCATCACATCTACCCTTGGTCGGTGTATCAATGGTCCTTACCAATCCAGCCACATCATCAACCCCATTAAAGTTCCCTTCTTTTCAAACTATTGACGCCCCCTCACACCAACACCCTGATTTCAGTTCACCGCCATCTATCTCTCACCCACTCTGACCTTCCACCATCAATCTATATTTTTTTCCACACCTCACCTATCTCTTCATAACCATTCACCTTAGCCATCAAACCTACCTTCTCACCCATACCCGTGACCCATACCCATTACCTTACCTATTGACCCATACCCACTTAACCATACCTATACCTACTCAACCATACCCATGACCCGTACCCATTGACCCTACCTACTCACCCATACCCATCAACCCCATCTACCCATACCCTCAACTATACCCATAACTCATACCTACTCACCCTATTACCCTACCCATTACCTTCTTTACATCACCTAACACTCACCTTGACCCTTCACCTCATCCTTTAAACCTCATCCTTTAAACCTCATCATTTATCACCCATCCTCACCATTAGTTAGGGCATATTTATGTCCCTCTCATGGCCTTACATATGCCACTTCTTGTTTCCCACACCTACCCCCTTGGGGTGACCATCAACCTCACACACTCGCGCTACCTTGCAATGTTGTTACCATGTTGCTAACCTAAAACCTTACCTTTCCTTCAGCCGTGACCTTTACCCAAACAAACCTTGACCTCTTGGATGTGTCAGAAACACCCTAGGCATTCCCACATCTTACCTCATTGAGTTCCCAGACAGTATCCTATACCTTGGATACCGGACCTCAACAACCTGTGTTTGGATAACCTAATCACCCCTAGATGATGTAGAGTTTGAAAGCTCTTCACCATGGTACTGTGTCGTAATCTCTGCATCTGCATATGCTTGATTGACACTACCCTACTGATACCTACCCTACCCATACCTCCCTACCCACACCTACCCACCCCACCCATTGTTTATGTGGATATTTTCATGTCCTCACTTGTTGCATCTTGTGATGATGGTACATGTTTTTTCTCAGCCTGATGACCCTACCTTACCTATGGTTGTGACTCTTTTCCAAAAAAACCTTGACCTTTTGGATGTACCAGAACCACCCTATGTGTTCCTACATATTATCTCATTGAGTGCTCAGACCGTATCCTTTACCCTGGATATCAGGCCTCAATCACCCATGTTTGGTTAACCGTTGCGACCTTAGCTGACATAACTTTATTATATTGAGAAACCCTTACACCTAATTACATTTTACAATGGGTTCATCCATTTAAATGCTCTACCTCCTCACCTACCTTCCCTTTCATCATTACCATCTCACATACCTCATCTCTTTCACACCTCTCACCGTCCTTTCTCAAACCACCCCCCGACTCTCTCTCTCTTCTTCATCATTCATGCCCGCTTTGAGGGGGGATCACTCATGCTCCTATTTGGGGCACCCAACATCCACCTTCTCACCCTACTTCACATGGGTAAAAACCTGACCTTTTTTTTTCATGTCACCTACCACCACACGCTTCCCAACAAAAAGGGGCAAAATTTAGACACTAAAAACATGTCACATTTCATCATCTTCCTCCAAAATAACATTATAATCACATCATACACGGATGATTGATTTAACCCTAATTCGGTAACTCACTCCCCCTTTCTCACATCATAATAGACCTCATTCACACATCCAAGGATTTAATTAATATCACTTAATTAAATTCCCCCTTTACCCACTCATCCACCTCACATGTCCACTACCCCACTTGCACCTCCACCTCACCCTTCCCACTACCCCACTTGCACCCCCACCTCACCATTCCACTCTCTACCTTGCCCATACCTTGCCCATACCCTTCTAGAAATACCTAATAGTGGTCACTCCACTCATAGGACCCTTTTTTGTCCTATTACCCACTCTAAGAGAAGAGGACACATGTGCTCCATCACTCACAAATTAAGTGGGGAAGGCATATTCCCCACTTTTCAGAAAATAATTCCCCATGACATAACGGGTGTCAGTTATAGTTTGACCGATGTTAGTTAGGTGAGACCAACACCGGTCACCTACAAATACCCAATCCTAACTCTTTCCAAAGGGTTGGTGGATCATTGGACATTCTCTAGGTTTTTCAATTATCATTGGTATCCTGGTTGATTGGCATTGGCATAAGCAACTGGTGGAAGTAATAAAGATTTCAAGACTCCAAGCTAGAACCAGTAGTGGAGGCACTCACAAGAGATATTTGTGAGCACAACCATTGAAGAACTTGAACTGGACTGAGCTCAAGCAAGATTCCTCTAACCAACCAACCGCCGTCATCAAAATTCACCATGTCTCTTCTCTGGCTACTCACGATTCTACAAGCATTAGACTCTAAGTAAGTAGAAATCTCACTGGTGTTTCCCCTACTTGTGCTTTTTTACTTCCCTCCTACCCATCCAATCTCACCTAATCAACCCAAACCTACACCCAGGACCTTCTCTCACCCCATTCCACTCCCTATCAACCCTCTAGCTAGTCATAGAGATTACCCCAACCCCCCACTTCAAAACTTTGACCTAAAATTAGTGACTGTCACTGGTTAACCCTAACTGGCATTGGTCGACCCTGACCGTTGTTGGTCACCCTGCGATCTACCAGCTACCCACCTTCTACCTAAATACACCAAAGTCCAACTTTTAAGTCTCCTGAGCTCTAACCTTGAATCTACCCTCACCTAAACCCCACCAACACCACTTTCAAATCTCTCTACCCATCTAAGAGAACCTAAAACATCTCTATTCTGACCCTCTGTCACTTCTATAGTGACCAGTACTGGTTACCCTTTACCGGCATCGGTCCATCACAACCGTCATCAGTCATACCCGATCGGCATCGGTCTTTGTGTCTGTCAACACAATACATACCAGAAAACTACCCTTCACCAAAACCACCTACAATACCCTACCCAACCTCAACCTGACCCTATCTGTGACCCTCAGACTATCTAACCTACCTAGAACCTAACCTGAACATCCTTGTTACCGGTATAACCTAGTATTTAATTGAATCGATGCTGATAGTAACCTGAGGCACCCAAATCAGAACACTAGCACTAGATTCCATTTATTTACATTCTTTTGTCATTTCATATTAATTCATAAATAGTGGATTGATAGCCCTCTAGGAAGTACCACACTTCCTAGATCTAATACACGCTAGGCAGTCCACTGCATATGCTATCTAACTCTTTTTGGTGGTCTTATTTTCTCATTTTATGGTAGTCCTTCCCTAGAAAAAAGGAGTTCACATGATCGACCGAGATCAGAAGTCAACACACGTGCATTCCATCCATCAACCAAAGAACATGTAAACCTACCTCAAACCCTTATCTATTTTAGTCTCTGATTATACGGAAAAATGATCGAAACACTGGGCCTCAGGCCAAAAATAAAACCTCATTGCTTTCTAATATCCCAAAAGAGGTTCCTAAGAAAGAAACATCTGATAAGAGCCCTGCTGTCCCAAGAAAAAGTTATACTTTACCCCATGCTCGAATTGTTAAAAAACTTGTGCCATCTAATGAAATTTCCAGCCCTCCTTGCACTATTGTTTTTCCTAAATACATTCCCTATGACATGGCTCAAGTTTTGAGCCAAATAAAGGTCAGTGTTCTAATTGTTGAGATGCTTAGAATCCCTGAGCACAAGAAGAAACCACTTGAGTATTTGGTATTGAAGGAGGAGAAGGCTTCCGTTAAAAGGAATGTGAACGTTGTAGAAGCTCTAATTTATATTGCAAAGGTAGGAAAGACAACAACATTGGAAGAATTTGGTAAACAACCGAAGGTATATTTGGGAACATCCTTGGTTGAATCTCAGCTAAGTGTTGACCCTTTCTTCACAACTTTGATCATCAAGGACATGTTGCTACGTAACTGTATGTTTGACTTTGAGGCATCATGTAATGTCATTCCTTTGGAAGTTATGAACGAGTTAGATACAAACTAACAATAGCGTATGACAAGTGTACTTCCATGGATTCTAGGGAAGTTCCAGTTGTTGGATGTGTCAAAGGTTTGGTGGTGTAACTTGTAGCCTATCCGAGTAAGAATTTGAAACTTGATGTTGTAATTTTCGATTGCCCTGCCAAATGGTGTATGTTGTTGTCAATAAAGTGGGTTGTAAGTGTTGGAGGGAGTGTCCAAATGGATATGTATTTTTCCACCATTCGCATTGAAGGTAGACTTGTAAAATTATATGGAGAGAAGAAGATGTTGCATCTAATTGAGGATCCAAACAATGCTTCTTATGAAGTATTGTTTGTTGATGTTGATGTTGATAATTTTATTGGGTTTGATGATGGTAAGGGGCACAAGATGGATTTGTCTAAGTGTCTTGAAGAAGTAGGCTCTGCATGGAATTTTTTATTTGATGGAGCTTGCTCCAAATTTGGTACTAGTGTTGGTGTTGTTTTGATCTCTCCAAGCAAAGAGGAATTTGTTTTTTCTTTCAAACTTAAATTTGAATGCACCAATAACATAGATGACTATGAGGCATTATTGTTAGGGCTGAGGATTTCTCGGAAGTATGGTGTAAAGGATGTAATTGTAAAGGGAGATTCTAAGTTGGTTTTCAAACAAGTTAGAAAACTATATGCAACAAAATAATCAGCAAATGAAACAAGACAAACACACAGTTTGAGATTTGATTGAGATGTTTGATTCTTTAAAAATTGTTCATCATGACAGAAGTTTAAATATGATTACAGATAGGCTAGCAATGTTGGGGTCAAGATTTGACAATTGTACCATTTCAACATATTGTGAATATGATGTTGAAATACTCACTAGGCATGCAGTCCCTAATAACATCAAGTATTGGCAAATATTTGATGTTGATGCTTAGGTTCAAAGGTTTTTGCATAACCGAGGTGAGTTTGTGGATCAACATATTGATTTGAAACCATTATTCTATAATGTTGATGGAAAAGAAACCTTTTTTGGCAGGGATATCATTCAATTGAAGACTAACACCATCCCTAGAGGGCTGGTTTCTCTTGAGTCAAATTTTAACAATGTTGATTGTATAATCAATAGAAAAATGTTTTCATATAGAGATGTTTAAGAGCATGAATTGGGAAAAAAGGAGAAACCAAGGAAGATTTGGTTAGGGAGTTGTTTAAATAAGGGAGAAAAATAGTCCTATATCTAATTGTTGAAACGATATCAGGATTGTTTGGATTGGTCTTATTTTGAGCTAAAAACATATAGAGAAGACTTGTTCCTAAATGAAATCCCCCTTGAGAAAGATGCCAAACCATTCAGATAGAAGGAAAGGCCAATTAACCCAATCCTTTCTCTAAAAATGTAAAAGGAATTGAAAAATTTGAGAGATGGAGGAATCATTCAACCCACGGAGTATAATTCCTGGGTTACAAACTTGGTGCTGGTTAGAAAGAAAAATGGAGATATCATACTTTGTGTGGATTTCAAAAATATAAATAGATCATAAATGAAAGACAACTATCCTCTACCAAACATGGAAAACATGATGCAATTAGTGTCTGGTTCTAAAATGCTTTCTACTTTGGATGGTTTCTCTGGTTATAATCAAGTTGTTTTCAAAGAATCAGAAAGGATTAAAATTGCCTTTACTACTCTATGGGGAACATATGTTTTTGTCAGGATTCCCTTTGGTTTAATAAATGTTGGAGATACTTTTCAAAGGGACATGGACATTACTTTCGCTAGCTATATTAATGATATTATTGATGTTTATCAAGATGATATTACTATTTTTTCTAGCAAAAGAATTGACCACTTACAACATTTGGAAAGAATGTTGATCATATGTCGAGAATATGACATTTCACTCAATCCAAAGAAGTTTCATTTTGGAGTGAAAAGAGAAAAAATACTTTGTCACATTGTGTCTAAAGGAGGATTTATGATTGATCCATAAAATATAGAAGCTATCAGCAAGATCTCAGTTCCAAAAACTAAGAAAGGAATCCAATCCTTCTTTGGTAAAATCAATTTCATTAGAAGGTTTGTGTCTAATTTTTCTAAGCTGACTCTCCCCATTACTTGCATGTTGAAGAAGGACCATAATATCAAGTGGGAAGAGGCTGCCCTTAAATATTTTGATGGAATCAAGGAAGCATTGAAGCATGCTCTTGTTCTAGCAGCCCCATTTTACAAGAAACCTTTCCAAATCTTCTCCTTTGCTTTTGATCACACCATTGCATATGTTTTTTTGTAAAAGGATGATAATGGAGCTGAAAGACCTATTGCCTTCTTTAGTAAGGCATTGCAAGCAACTGAGTTGAAATACAAAATCATGGAGAAACATGCATTTTCCTTGGTAAAAGAAGAAAAAGTTTTTAGGCCTTATATTTTGAGTTCCAAATTTGTTGCTTATGTTCCTCACACAATAGTGAAAGACATCTTATCAAAGATGGAGATCTCAAGAAAAAGGTGTAGATGGGTCAATAAATTGTAGGAGTATGATATGGAAATCTAGAACAAAAAGCTAGTAAGAGGTTTGGGTCTTGCCAAGCTCATGGCTAAAAGCAATCTGCAGAATGCTGAAGTAAATGAGGTAGAGGAAGAAAGGGTAGGTGTTCTTGAGAAATTGTTGAGTTTTGAATGGTACAAGGATGTAATATTTTATCTCAGACACTTATGCTGCCCTGGGCATTTGAATAAAAATCAGAAAAGAACCCTCAAGCTGGCTTCTCAAAAATACATCATTACAAAATTTGGGTTGGCTTGGAAGAACCCTGAAGGAATCCTCTTGAGATGTGTGACTGAAGATGAAGCTCCCAAAATAATTGCTGATTTACATGGGGGATTTTGTGGAGGAAATTTTTCTAGAAGAGTTACTGCACACAAAATTATGAGGGCTAGTTATTGGTGGCCAACTCTTTTCAAGGATGTAACTCAGTTGGTTAGAAGATGTGAGAGTTGTCAACATTTCTCCATAAGATTGAAAGCTTTAGGATCCCTTTGCAGCATGTATCAATTGAAGATCCTTTTAAACAATGTGGGCTAGATTTCATTGGTGAAATCTCTGATTCATCAAGTGCTGGACACAAATGGATTTTAGTAGCTACTGATTTTTTCACAAAATGGGTGGAAGCAATCCCCACTAGGAAGGCAACACACCAAGTTGTAATGGACTTCATATTGAATCATATCATCTACAGATTTAGACTGCTAGTCAAGATTATTGCTGATAATGCCATGGGTTTCAGAGCTAGACCTTTAGTGGCAATGTGCAAAGAGTATGGGATAAAGTTGACATATGCTTCTAACTACAATCCACAAGGAAATGGACAGGTTGAGTCTAGCAATAAAAACCGGTTGAAGATTAATAAAAGGAATTTGGAATTGAACAAGAAGAAATGGGGTGAGTAACTAAAATTTGTTGTTTAGGATGACAGGATCACTGCCAAAAGATCTACTGGAAAAATCTTGTTTGAATTGGTATATGGAACACAAGCTCTGCTGCCCTTACATCTAAAATTGTCTTCATTTCAGTTTTTTCAACAACTTGAAGACCAAGAAATTAGTCCATATGAAGCAAAGATTAATCAGATTGTCAAGCTTGATGAAGCAAGAAGAGCATCCCATCAGAGGCATGTAAAATTCAGAGAGAGGATGAAGAAGTTGTTTGATAAGAAGATAACCCCAAGAGCTTTCAATATTGGAGATCTTGTGCTATTGTGGGGAAAGCATGGTAAATTTGATGTTTTTTTGGATGGGCCCATATTCCATTAACATAAGAATTGGTGAGAATACATGTTTTCTCAAGGACCTAGATGGGGAATTTCTTGAGCTTCTTGTTAATGGAAGAAATTTGAAGCATTTTTTGGATTGATCCCCAAAATTGAGGTTTGGATATCACATGTACAGTGTACAGTTGTTTGTTTTCTACTCTGTTTTTTGTTGTTTTGGTTGGTTTATCAGCTAGTTTTTGGTTGTTTTATCTTGTGAATCCATTTTCCCAATGGATATTTTAGCACTTAGTCTACTTTTGTTCTTATGACACTCGTAGGGAGTGCCCATCCCTGAGTCAGAGCCTGTGTTGGTGCTCAAAATTGTCTCGCCCCATTTCTGCCCTTGGAAATTTATTGGGTTATGTCCTCTATCATTTTATCCTTCCCCGTGTTGTTCTTGGATGGTCTTTTTTGCCATTTTTTTAGTCTGGATCTGGGTCAAAGATCATGTATGGGTCCATATTTATCTCCTAGTTTCTTTGTTCCTCTGAAAAGGTATGTATTTTGAGTTCCCCATGCTCTGTCCTTTCAAAAAACTCATGTTTTCCCATTCCCTCTATTACCATAGTCAAAATTTGTGTTCTTGATGTTTTTCCTTGAAATATTTGAATAATAATGAGTTGATGTGTCCCTAAGGATCATGTTTTAGCCTTGCAACAGTCTAAAGTCTCTGTCATTAAAGAAAACTTCATTTTCAGGCTTAAATGCTTGTGTTCTGTATTTTACAGTTTGACGGGCATTTCCCCTAGTCAAATTTATATCCTTGCATCTATAGGGGAAGTGGCACCTTTTGGTTGGATGCAGCTTAGCTAAATAATTCAAAAATTCTATAAAAAGCCTCAACTTAGAATTATGTCCATGTGGGTGAATGACGTTCGTTTGAGAATCAACTTTTTGGTCTGGCTTTGAAATAGCGCTAGGAGGAAATGTGGAGGCTTGGTGAGATGGGGACAGGTGGAGGACTCCACTTGCTTTGCATTTTACTTAGAATTTTCAACGGCTAAAAGGAGACTACCTTGGAGCATGACATGTGGTTCTTTCTGTTGGGTTTCAAGCATTTAGACAAATCTCGCCAAAACAGGACACGTGGCGAGCCCGCGCTCATTCAAGGTATCAAATTTTTGGGACCATATCAAGGTGCACCGTGGTGACATGTGGCAGTTTAAAAAGTCAAAGAGGTAGGGAGACGGACCATCGGGGGAAACATGGAAAATTTTCCCCTTGTATTCAAATGACTCAAAGTATCAAACTAACCCACAAGCCCGAGGGTAAAAATTCAAAATTCATCTGAGAAGTCAATAGCGGAGGTGTGGGCTAGCGGAGGAAAAGTGAAAAATTTTCCCTTTGAGGGAAAAGGGAGTTAAAGGCATAAAGTGACCCGGGGTTCTGCTGGGACCCACTTTAGAAACTTAAAGTGGAAGGGCCAAGCCGTGGATGAAAAATGAAAATTTTAGCTTTTTTCCAAAAAGATACAAAATGTGTAAAATTGAGCTGTGACTTTGTATCTAGTCATATTACACCACGTCTCAAGCCCAAATCTCATTGGCGGAGTGGCGGAGGAAATAAAGAAATTGTGTAAATTTTCCAAAAGTAGTAAAAAGGTAAAAAGACATCCCGAGGCCTGGATCTGCCACATGGAGGGCTCAAATTTGAAGTTGAGGAACATATCGATGGTAGCTATGCATTTCACCAGTTTGGCCACCATTTGAGCTCCAGGAAGTTTGGAGATGCATTTTTTGCATCAATCTTCATCGAATGTTTTGCCAATTCGTGTCGTTTTGGCCTGTAGGGTCCAAATTAATCAATTTGGGGGTTTAATTTGTGAATCTAAGGCATTTTTCAAATAAAATTTTACTCTGGTTCGTGAAAAATGTGAATTACCAAATCCAAAGTTGCAGAGTAAAAATTAGGAAGGGAAAAGTTGAAATGATGAAATGAAAGGGATCTACATGCGTGGGAAATGAAAAATGTGCTTCCACTTTGAAGAATGATGAAATTTTGTAGTGATTCACATTTTGAAAGAACAACTAGAAAATTTTTATGAGTATGTTAAATGTCATTTTCCAGAAATATTACAAAGCAAAGGTTCTTCAAATATTCCACTTTTGGAGAGAAGATTTGAGGGGAAAAGTGAGTGAGTGAGTGAAAGTTATATATTGCATGAATTTGTCATGCAAATGGTCAGAGAAACTTATAATTTTCATGGGAAAATATGGGAAGAAGCCCATTCTCTGAGAAACCACCTGAGAACCATTTTAATTCTTTTTTTTTGCATCAAATTTGTATCATGTTAGGTTGGTTGCAGATGTATAGCCACTAACAAGCTCTGAGATTGTTCTTGTAAGATTCCCCTGTTGATAATTTTGGTCATTTTTAGATTATTTTGTGTTGTCTCTGGGAAAATTTTTCATACGCTTATATTTCAGAATACCTTCAATTTGTGTTTCTTTCTCCTATTGCAATATGGTGTTTAGAGTTTCTTTCATCATGCAGGTCTCATTCTTGGGATATCTTAGTGGTATTTGTAATCCCATGATCATAAGAGCTTTCATCTAATAAAGGGATAAACAAATTTAAATTCACTCTACCTTCCTTGATATAGATTGTTTGTAAACCTATGGGTGCACCTTAGGTATGATAAAATAGAAATTTCTAAATGCTTAAATGATTCATCTAGCTCAAGATTTTTTGATAGACCATCAAATATTTTGTGGAAGAGTGTAGATCTAGGCTAGACATTTGGTGCACATATCCTGGTTGAAGGAATACCTTAACCTCTTTGAAGCATTCTATTGTTTGGGTTTTGTTTTTTAATTTTTACAAAGGTCCTCAAAGAAGTTGGAAAATTCTGGTTAGTCTTGTCTAAAAATATCCCACCCCAAAATTCATTTAAATCACCTAATCCTACCTATACTACCCCTGTGTTGCATTGTGTGTCAACAAAAGAATATAATCCATTTAAAAAAATGCACAAAGTAGTCATGATCAAATAATGTTTGAAGTAGCTTCAGCCTTTTCTTGAAAGCATTTCCATCATTTAGTAGTGACAACTCTGTTGAGTTTGAATAATGGGAAATTGATCACGTTTTCTCCACACAATCTACATAATACAAGGATATCTTCACCCCCTTAATAAAAAAGAGGCTACACTATAGGTTCTCTTACCTTGTTTGAGAGGGAAAACCTAAAATAGTTAGGATAAGATCAAATCCTTTCAAGGTGCTACCCTCTTCTTCAAAGCTTGAGTGCTAATAAGTCAGATAAATTGCTTCCCTAGCTACAAAATGACATATGAATCATTTATCTGCCTCTGAGTGTATTGTAAAATTCATGATGTTGTTCAAGTTGTGAAGGAGATTAAATCTAGGTACCAACACACCTGATATGTTTTCGTGCATTGTGGTTTATGCATTTGAAGACTTCATCCACAAATTTTTTTAATTCTACCTGGATGATTAGATGGTGTATGGGTTAGTAAAGGATCGTTGTGAAAATTTGAGGTTGATTTTTGATAGATGTATGTAGTTAAGTATCTCCTTAAACATTAAGAAATGTGTCTTTACTACTCCATTTGGCACATTACTAGGTCACATTATATGAAAGGAAGGATTATTGGTAGACTCGACCAAAGTTGTTATTTTAGGGTTGGATAATCCCACCAGTCAAGGTACGACGCATGGATTCTTAGGGCACATGAGATATTGTAGGAGATTCATTAAGGGCTATGCAAGTATTTTCACACCATTGGAAGTTTTTTTAAAACATAAAACTATATTTCATTAGAGTGAGGCGTAATAGGAAGATTTTTACACCTTGAAGGAGAAACTTACTAATGCACCCATTTTGTATTTTCCCTCTTGGGACAAGACCTTTCACGTACATGTTGATGTATCAGTTATTTCCATAAGAGTAGTGTTAGCACATCCTGGAGAAGGGATTGTTGATCACCCATTGTGTTTTGCAAGTAGAAAACACTAGAAAAGTAGAATTATACAATAACAGAGTGCAAAGCATTGTCCAAAATCTATGAACTACATCAATTCAGGAAATACTCCTTGACTATTCCATTTACCTTTTATACAGATCATATGGCACTCAAGTACTTGGTGAACAAGCCTATTCTATAAGAGCGCATATGTCAGTGGATCCTATTGTTTCAAGAGTTTGACTTTTCGGTCATCGTGAAACTAGGAAAAAGTAATTTGGGACATGGCCATCTATCATGGATTAACTTAGGAGAGGATGTATAGAGCATTAAGCAAACAATGTTGGATGCACAATTATTTATATTTTTACACGCGACCTTTGATTTAGATGATTTTTTTTCTTGTGAATGGGTGTGGCACCAAAAGGAATAAAGGCCTTAGAGAGGAAGTAGTTGGCCATACGTGCCACACCCTATATGTTTATTAGTGGAGACATGTACAAACTAGGCCAAGATGAGGTTTTGCGTCGGTGTGTGTTGGAACATGAGCATGCTGCAATCATTGAAGAAGCTCATGGTGGCATTGGAGGAAGACACTATGTAGTAAGTGTGACCACACACAATATTTTACTACCAGGCCTTTGGTGGGAGATAGTTTATAAGGATTGTATAGAGTATTGCAAGGTCTATGACCATTTCCAGTGCCTTGCAAGCCAGGGTGGAGAGATTAAATTCCATTAAGACCTATTACTAGTGTAGATTCATTTGAAAATTATGTAATTGACTTTGTGGTCCCTATTTCCCTAGCTATACGCAGGATAGGTTCGTGGTATTTTATCACTCGTAGAGACTATCTTGCCAGACGGGTAGAAGCATCACTTATGAAGGATTACACGACAGATACAATAGCTAGGTTTTTATGGGAGAATATAATCATCATGTATGGATGCCCGTTGAGAGTAACAAGTGATAGGGGTGCTAATTTTTTTAATAAAAATATTATAATATTATTGACATAGTTTATGGTGGCCCATCACAAAACTACGCCCTATCACCCTCAGGCTTATGGGACTATTGAGGCCTTTAAAAAAATATTGAGCCACACATTAACTAAGATTTGGGATGTCGAAAGGAGGGATTGAGATGACAAGGTCTCTACAGTGCTATGGGAATATCACATGACTTATAAACATTTGAACAAGGCCACACCCTTACAATTGGTGCTTTGCATGGAAGTTTTTCTTCCCATTGAATTCATGTTACCATCCCTTCGTATTGCACTTGTAGGAGGATTAGCTGATGAGGAATCATTAGAAGAGAGAATTAAAAAACTTATGATGTTGGATGAAAGGTAAGCCATTGCTAGGGTGACTCAGAAGACAGGAAAAACTAGATAGAAGGCATGACATGATCGATATATTAGGCACAAGGAGTTTGAGGCTGGGTAGATGGTTCTTCTGTATGATTCAAATTTTTTTGTGCCATCCTATGAAACTCAAAGTACATTGATTGGGACCATATGATATCTCTTATATACCTGATTCAAACACCTTATAGTTACACGCGCTGGATGGGACATGGTTTCTCATTTATTTTAATGGGAGTAGGTTGAAGCCCTACTATAAATAAGTCTTATTTGTGTTTCTAAATAAGTTAGTATTGCCAGTTAGCTTAGGATTTACCTTAATACATTTTTTCCTTTATATGTGTTTCTTGTCTTCATCGCTCTACTTTATCTTTTTGTTGGTTTGTTGTGGGCACACTTGTGCACTGGTATTCAGTAACTATCTAAAGGGGTTGTATGCACTGAGGACCGCACATCTATTTAGTGTGGGGTGGAGAGTGTAAAAGAGAGTTTCAATGAATAGTTTGGTATGAAGAAAGTACTGGGAGTGATATGGATTGGCAGCCTAGATGTGGAAGTCAAATGCGCATGGATTTAGAGGATCGCGCATAGTAGAAGTGATTATGGTTGAATATTGGTGTCAAAATATTTATAAAAACCACGTACATGGATAAAAGTATAGATAACACTAAGGTAGGCTGCAACAAGAACTTGATATAAAAGGTAGGGGAAGACATACTTCAGAAATGGAAGTGTGCATAAGAAAGTCTACGGTAATTGAATTTTTGCATGCCATACAATTAGGGAGGTTACGCATAAATCAATGCGTATAGGAAAAGCACTAGAGAAAATGTGTGGGATGAAAAATGTTTGAAAAATCTAACTTTAATGTAGAACTAAAGTGGTAGGTTTCATGGAGATTAATGTAGAGAAAGAAAAAAGCTTTAAATAGAATGTTAGGGTAAGTTATGTTGGGTTGTGGAGCCTATTTTCATGTGTGAAAGTGTTGAATATTCTACACTAAGAGTATTGTACACTTTTCATGTTGGTTACAGGTAAAAACATGCAGGAAATAAAAGTACTCAAGAAGTAGCTAGGTGAATCCTTTGCTATGAAGGATTTGGGGGTAGCCAAACAAATCCTTGGTATGAGAATATCTCGAGATAGGAAGGAATAGAAGCTGACTTTATCTTAGGAAGAGTACATTAATAAATTCTTGGAGAGGTTTAATATGTAGGATGCTAAACTGGTTGGGACTCCTTTGGCAGGCCATTTCAAGTTATCAAAAGAGAAGTGTCCCAAGACAGAGCAAGAGAAATACCAAATTTCCAAGGTACCTTACTCATTAGCAGTTGGCAGTTTGATGTATGTCATGGTGTGTACTAGGCCTGATATTACCCATGAAGTGGGAGCGGTGAGTAGATTTATGAGTGATCCAGGAAGAGATCACTGGCAGACAGTAAAGTGGATGCTTCGATATTTGAGACGGACCGTGGGGAGTTTTGTGCTATAGTGGATCAGACACCACTTTGTGTGGTTATGTAGATTCAAATATGGCTAGAGATGTAGACAGTGGGAGGAACATGATATGTTATGTTTACACTATAGGTGGGATAGCAGTGAGCTGGATTTCATGACAACAGAAGCTGGTGGCTTTGTCAACCACAGAGGCTGAATAAGTTGCTGCCATAGAGGCAAGCAAAGAAATGATTTGGTTACAACAATTTCTTGAGGAGGTGGGGCAAAATCATGAGGAAGGAAAGCTACATAGTGATAGTCATAGTGCTATACACCTAGCTAAGAACTCTGCTTTCCACTCTAGGACGAAGCATATATAGTTAAGGTACAATTTCATCAGGACAACTTTCGAGGAAGAGAAGTTGAAGTTGGAGAAGATCCATACCAGTTAGAATCCTATAGACATGATGACCAAGGTGGTCACAAGGGAAAAACTGAAGTTGTGTTCAGCTTTGGTTGGTCTTCACGAAAACTAGTGAAGGGTTGAGAAGCTTGCTCAAAGGAAAACTAGTCTCCAAGTGGGAGATTGTTAGGTTGTGGAGTTTGTTTTCATGTGTGAAAGTGTTGAAGATTGTACACTAAGAGTACTGTATACTTTTCATGTATCCTCACTGGGGTTTGGGGACAGGCCCTGAGTAGGGGTTCGGGGGCGCAGCCCCCAAATTTTTTTTTTTGGGCCTTAAAACGTGCCCGATATATCAAGAAACGTGATTTTCTCATATGGGCAGGATTTTGACCCATAGGTTTATGGGATGGTTTTTGCCCATGGTTTTGATACCCACGGTTTTCTAAAAATGCTTAAGTAGTTGTCTATTTATATGGTTTTATGCATATGATAGAAGTATGAGAAACATTATAGATGTGCTTTGAATTCAGGTGTGAATTCTATAGAGTTTGTTGATCATAGCTCCAAACAGATCTGGGTATTGTATTGAGAGAGTGGTGGCTTGTAATAAAATCTGAGCAAGTGATTCTTAGTGGATATATCCCAAATTGGGTGAACCATGTTAAATACTATCTCTTTGTGTTGTGTTATTTTATTCTGCACTTTTATTTCAGATCTTTAATATTTTATGTATATTAGTCTCTACTGTTGCAATTCTGTGAGGGATTATTCAGCATATTTTATTCCTTATTTCCTAACAATTGGTAACATAGCCTGGTTTGGTTTGCTGAATTGTTGAATCACAGGGAAAGTTTTATCTTGAGTGGGAGCTAAGGTAGGTGATGGAAGATCTAGGTTTGATAAATTCAACGCGCAGAATTTTAGTCTTTGAAAGATGTAAATGGAAGATTACCTTTATCAGAAGGATCTTTATACTTCGTTGTCTGAGAAGGTGAACAAACCCTCAAGCATGACAAATGTGGAATGGGATTTGCTGCATAGGAAGGCACTTGGGACAATCCGGATGTGTCCTGCATCTTCGGTATTATTTAATGTTTCAAAGCAAAAGACTACAAAAGAACTGATGGATGCATTAGGGAAGTTATATGAAAAACCCTCTACCTCTAGTAAGATATTTTTAATAAAAAATTTGTTTAATATGAAGATTTATGAGAATGGTTCAATAGAAGATCATCTAAATGATTTTAATATGGTTGTAAATATGCTAGTTTCGGTTACAATAGAAGTTGATGAAGAAGTTAGGGCATTATTAGTTCTATGCTCTTTACCTGAGAGTTGGAATAGCTTGGTAATGGCGATAAGCAACTCAATTCATGCTAACTCAAAGTTGAATTTTGAGGATGTTGTAGGGGTGATTCTAAGTGAGGAAATGTGAAGAAAAAGCTTTGGTGAATCTTCTACTTTAGGGAATTCTTTGACAGTGGAAACTAGAGGGAGACAGAAGAATAGAGGAAACCGTGGATAATCAAAGGATCGGGCAAGGTCAAAATCCAAAAGCAAGATAGTATCTTGGCCTTGTGGAAAGTTTGGGCATGAAAAGAAGGAATTTTGGGAGCTTCGGGATAAGAAGAAACAATAGGAAGAAAACAAGGAGGCAAATGTGGCAATGGGTAATGTATGTCAGGATGCTTTGATTATTTCTTTACACAATATTACTTAATCTTGGATTTTAGATTCAGGGGCTTCTTTCCATGCTTCTCCACATAGGTATTATTTTGTTGATTATGTTCAAGGAGATTTTGGGCATGTTTTTCTTGGTGATGATGAGCCTTGCAGCATAGTTGGAAAATGTTCTGTTCAAGTTAAGATGCAGAATGGGAATACTTGGCCATTGAAGGATGTTAGACATGTGCCTACATTAAGATGAAATTTATATCGGCAGGGGAGTTGGAAATTTATGGTTGTACTGTGATATTTACAGCAGACACTTGGAAGGTTACCAAGGGTGCTCTTTTTGTGGCAAGAGGTAAGAAGGTTGGAACCTTGTATTTAACCACTTATAACACTAATGTTTGTAATCTTGTTGCTTCAGAAGTAGATACAACATTGTGGCACTATAGGCTAGGTCATATGAGCCATAACGGCATGGAGATCATAAAGAATGATTTTCCTGGATATACATAAACAAGTTTGGAGTTCTGTGAGGATTGCATATATGGGAAACAAAAGTGAGTAAGTTTTCTCAAGGTTGGACCTACAAATAAAGAGAGTAAGTTAGAGCTGGTGCATTCTGATGTGTCGGGGCCGGCTCAAGTATCATCTCTTGGGGGTTCAAGTTATTATGTTACTTTTATTGATGATACAACAAGGAAAGTTTGGGTTTATTGTATTAGAAAAAAATCTGATGTATTTGACACTTTTGTTAAATGGAAAGCCTTAGTAGAGAATGAAACATGTCTTAAGCTAAAATGTCTCAGGTCAGATAATGAAGGGGAGTATTGCAGAAATGAATTTGATGATTACTGTTCTAAGAATGGAATCTGCAAGAAAAATATGGTTCCAGGAACTCTATAGTAGAATGGGGTATCAAAAAAGATGAAAAAAACAATAATGGAACATGCTAGGAGCATGAGGTTACATGTAGGACTGCTTCTTTCTTTTGGGGAAGAAGCAGTGAGCACAACTGTGTACTTGATAAACATAGGACCCTCAAGTGCCTTGGATGGAGGCATACCTGAGGAGGCTTGGTATGGTAAGAAAGTTGATTATTCATTTCTTAAGAGTCTCTGGATGTGAGGTGTTTGTTCATATAGACAAGGATGATAGGACCAAGCTAGAGGTTAAGTCAGAAAAATGTAATTTCATTGGTTATGGTGGTGATTACTTTGGATATAAATGTTGGCATATTAAGGAAAAGAAAATCATTCAATCTAGGGATGTTGATTTTAATGAGAAAGTCATGTATAAGCAGCATTTACAGGAAAACAGGAAAGAATCCAAGAAAGAATATGTAGTGGTAGAGGATCTTCCAGATGGAAAAGTGACACATGAATCAGTTCAGGAACCTCCTTAATAAGAACCCCAAACTCCTATATTGAGGAGGTCTTCTAGGGTAAGAAGAGAACCTGAATTTTTTCTCCTTCTCTTTATTATTTATTACTCACTGATAGTGGAGAGCCAAAGAGCTTTAATGAAGCAATGCAAGTAGATGCCAGTAAGAAGTGGGAGTAAGCCATGGATGAGGAGCACCAGGCTCTCATGGAGAACCAGACATGGGATTTGGTGAAGCTACTTGAAGGTAATAGAGCATTACATAAAAAATGGGTGTTCATAGTCAAAGAGGAAAAAGAAGGCAAGAAAAGATATAAGGCCTGGTTGGTGGTCAAGGGGTTTACACAGAAAAAGGGTATAGATTTTGATAAGATTTTTTCTCCTGTAGTAAAAATGACTTCTATTAGAACTGTTGTAGGAATAGTTGAAGAAAAATACTTACACTTAGAACAGCTTGATGTAAATACTACATTTCTCCATGGTGATTTGGAGGAGGAACTATATATGTAGCAACCAGAGGGCTATGAGGTCAAAGGTAAAGAGGAGATCGTATGCAAACTAAGGAAGAGATTGTATGGCTTGAAACAAGCTCCACATCAATAGTATAAGAAATTTGATAGATTCGTGATGGAGCAAGGTTATATTATATGTCATTCTGACCATTACATGTATACAAAGAAATTTTTGGATGGCAGTTATATTATCTTGTGTTTGTATGTTGATGACATGTTGGTTGCAGGTAAAAACATGTAGGAAATAAAAGTACTCGAGAAGCAGCTAAGTGAATCCTTTGTTATGAAGGATTTGGGGGCAGTTAAACAAATCCTTAGTATGAGGATATCTTAGGATATGAAGGAATGGAAGCTGACTTTATCTCAAGAAGAGTACATTAAGAAAGTCTTGGAGAGGTTTAATATGCATGATGCTAAACTGGTTGGGACACCTTTTGTAGACCATTTCAAGTTATCAAAGGAGCAGTGTCCCGAGACAAAGCAGGAGAGAAACCAAATGTCTAAGGTACCTTACTCATTAGTAGTTAGAAGTTTGATGTATGCCATGGTGTGTACCAGGCCTGATATTGCTCATGCAATGGGAGCAGTGAGTAGATTTATGAGTGATCCAGGTAGAGATCACTGGTAGGCAGTAAAGTGGATCCTACGTTATTTGAGAGGGACCATGGGGATAGTTTTGTGCTACAGTGGATCAGACACCACTTTGTGTGGTTATGTAGATTGAGATATGGCTGGAGATGTAGACAACATGAGGATCACAACAGGTTATGTTTACACTGTAGGTGGGAGAGCACTGAGCTTGATTTCATGACTATAGAAGCTGGTGGCTTTGTCAACCATAGAGGCTAAGTATGTTGCTGCTATAGAGGCAAATAAAGAAATAATTTGGTTACAACAACTACTTGAGGAGTTGGGGCATAAGCATGAGGAAGGAAAGCTACATAGTGATAGTCAGAGTGTTATACAACTAGCTAAGAACTCTGTTTTCCACTCTAGGACGAAACATATACAGTTAAGGTACAATTTCATCAAGACAACTTTGGAGGAAGAGAAGTTGAAGCTGGAGAAGATCCATACCAGTCAGAATCCTACAGACATGATGACTAGGGTGGTCACAAGGGAAAAACTAAAGTTTTGTTTAGCTTTGGCTAGTCTTCATGGAAACTAGTGAAGGGTTGAGAATCTTGCTCAAAGGAAAACTAGTCTCCAAGTGGGAGATTTTTAGGTTGTGAAGCCTATTTTCATGTGTGAAAGTGTTGAATACTATACACTAAGAGTATTGTACACTTTTCATGTATCCTTGTCAGGGTTTGGGGCGATGCTTGGCCCCGAGCAAGGGTTCGAGGGTAGTAGCCCTTGGTAGCAAGGGTTCAGGGGTGTAATCCCCAAAAAAAATTCTTTGGGCCTTAAAACATGCCTGATATATCAAGAAACCTGATTTTCTCATATGGGTAGGATTTTGACCCATAAGTTTATGGGACGGTTTTTTCCCATGGTCTTAATACCCACGGTTTTGTAAAACTACTTAAGCAATTGTTGATTTATATGGTTTTATACATATGATAGAAGTATGAAAAACATTGCAAATGTGCTTTGAATTCGGTTGTGAATTCTATAGATTTTGTTGAGCATAGCTCCAAACAGATCTGGGTATTGTATTGAGAGAGTGGTGGCTTGTAATAAAATCTGAGCAAGTGATTCTTGGTGAATGTAGCCTAAATTGGGTGAACCACATTAAATACTGTCTCTTTGTGTTGTGTTATTTTATTCTTCACTTTTATTTGAGATCTTTAATATTTTTTGCATATAAGTCTCTACTGTTGTGATTTTGTTAGGGATTATTGCACAAATTTTATCCCTTATTTCCTAACAATATTCATTTTACCTTGCATTTTTATTGAAGAGCTCTTGTAAACAAGGGCATCCTTGCAATAAAAGTTTTGGAAGATTGCATGAAAAGTGGATAATTTGACATATTTGTGAACCAGAGTGGAACAAAGTACATGGGCGTGCGCTAAGGAGATGGTTTGGTGGATTCCTGTGGGTATTTACATTGTCTTGTGGAAGGAGAGTTTTCCAGGTTAGGGTTTGCAAAGCTTGGGGATGGGTTTTGAAGAAATTTTGAAGGAGTGGTGCCAAGAGACTAAGCAGTGTTAAAGGAAGACGCAAGGAAGAACTTATAAGGACTTGACGATAAAAATAGCACCATAGAAAGAAGTGAAAATTTAACCAAATAAGGGAAATGACAAGGGAAAAGGAAATTCAGTCGCATCAATAATTTTTAATGAGGGGTGGTATGTGGAGATTCAATACCCAGATGATGTTTTGATGGGGTTAGAATGGTCTCTCATGTGTGAAAGATGGTTATAAGTGACTATAACCATAGGATGAGAACCGCTGAGAAAGAGATGACATTGGACATATTTCACCCTACTGGACAAAGGACACAGGATGAAAAACCAATGTACAATTACTCTGTGAAGATCACATTGGATAGGAATGGACTCTTGCAACTCTATGAGTTGTCATATTTTAGAAAACCTGAAAGGTTATACAAGTGGCTAATCTCATGCGTGCAAGAATATTATTTTTACTTTGCAAGGAGGAGAATGCGCTTAACTACTCAGTTGATCTCCAAATACACTAGGATTATCTACATAAGAGAATCACTTGATCATGACTTTGATTACAAGGACGTTGTAAAGGAAATAGCCATGAAATATGAATATAATAAGGGCTGACACTATTTTGATATCACTAAGATCACCAACCCAACCATGAATATGGCCGCGCACCTTCTCACCAAGCTAAATGTACAAGAGTGATGGACACAAGTGAACAAGATATGGTTGAACGTTTGTAGGAAGATTTCAAAAGGAACAATCTAAAACCTCTTGGCCTTCATTGTGAAGGAGATCATAGATGTCGTGTATGATGGGGATTGTTGGATAGATTTTTTTCATAACACAAAACCTAGGCAGTCATGAGATAAATCTCCCTCATTTAACCGGTGAGGCTCCCATGTCAGATTTTTCAAATTAAGTATGCTAATATCTAAATGGGGTTTTACTTTAACTACTTAGTTCATGAACCATAACTAAATAGTTCTACAGCAAGTACGCAGCTGTTTAAAGAAAGGAAAAGTTATAGAAGAAGGTAATTACATAAACACATAGAAGAAATGGGGAATATGTGCATCCCAATTAGTAGATGACAGAGCTAATTGCATGCACATAGAAGAATCTAATAGATATAAACACATAATTCTAAAACAAAGGTAGCTCTACATCCAGATCTAAAATAACACAAAGTTTATTAAGAGATCTAAGATTAAAAGCAGGAAACATAGTACACTATGACACAAAGTTCTCAAGAAACCTACTCCTTTTTATTCCTTTGCTCCAAGTGGCTCTCAGGGGTTCAGAACAAAGTCTAGAACACAAGATTACTGCTTACAAATTCTGTTCATTAACCCGGAGGTTCTTCTCCTACTTATAGAATGTAGGAGGGAAAGTACAAATGGAAAGTCTAACTAAACTAAAACACAAACAAGTAAAGATGACATTTGGCAATCATCCTCCACTAATTTCTCCTTAAGTGACACATATATCACTTAACTAATAGAATGGTTTCATATGACTTTAACTAATGGTTACAAAACCAATAACTTAAAGTTTTACAATTTCATCCAGGAACATAGAAAATAGAAGAAGAAAGAATAGATGAAGAAGTCATGCTAGCTGTAACATTTGTCTTATTTTTGTTATTATATCGGATATACTTGTCAAACATGTGATTCAACATCTTCTCATCTATTTTAGCCACTACTTCCTTCTCTGTCCTAAATTGCAACAATCTTTCATTCAAAACTTTGATGCACGCCTCCACATCTTCCAAGCTTGGTCCAAACCTCATAATATTTTCCTGCAATGCCACCAATCTACTAATAGAATTCATTGTGAAAGGCTTAGTAGCTTTATCAATTCTCTTTTGTACCATCATAAGAGACCCTTCCAGGGAATTAGGCACCTTGCTAGGAATGATCCGCACGTATGAAGTAACACCTCCGACCATGTCCTCCTCAGTGAAAGAAATGATACTGTCTGGTAAGGATGATGTCCTACTCTCAAGTGCCTGCATCCTCTTCAACAAAACTCTACAGATCTCCAAACGGAAAGATACTGAAAACTCCAGCTGCTTACCCTTTTTGAATGATCCGTTTGGTACAATTTTCTCTACAGCCAATACATCTCTTAGTAGCTTTTTGATCTCTCCCAAAGTACTTAGGTTACTCTCAGCAATTGTGTTCATGTCCACTATGCTTGTCACCAGTTACTGCAGCTGATTTTCCACATCATTCATAACCTTTAGGTGGACTGGCACTTCTCTAAGTTGTACATAAGCTTATCTAATAATCAAATCCTTCCATTCGTCAATAGCTTTTACTTGATTGTTTGCATCCTCAATTTCCTGCATAAGATGATCACTCACCTGCTCTAAAATGGGTTGAATGGAAGACTTAGCAACCTTGGCTATGATCTAGCACAACTAAGATACCTACTTATAAAGTTCTTATTTCTCCACCTTTTCACTTTCAAGCCTAAGGAATAGAGCATCTATCAATGTTTGCGTGTCCTGCTTCAATCCTTCAGTAGTGGCTTGACTGAGGGGTACTTTGGTTACTGTCACATCTTCTACCATGAGTGCATCCTCCTTCTTTCCTTCTACCAGAATTGACATCTTAGAAAAATTCTCTCCTGAATCCTCGATGATCAACCTTGAAGTTACCTTAGCAACTTTAGGCCTTTTGTCTCTTCTGCCCAGATTCTGGAGTAACTGCAAGTCGTGCTCCTCTAATTTCATCTCCATTCTCGCTTCTGGAACCAACTGCAAAGCCAACCATTTTGAGAAGTTACTTCTCGTAGAATGAGAATTCGCTGAGTGCACTACCATCTCCCACTCTGCCTCCTCTCCATCAGAAAGTGCCACAGTGTTATGGCTGCCATCCTCTGAATCATCCTAGGACAAAGCTCTTTCAAAGTCCACCATCTATAGCTTTAACATCTCCTCTAGAATAGGTGTTAAATGGAGTGGCTGAGGAGAGAAGATGAATGTCACTGGATTCAGTAGAGGTATGGAAGTATCCTGCTGTGGTGCAATAGTTGGTGAATTATTGGGTGCTGGAGAAGTCAGAGCTAAAGCCATGGTCGTAGAAGTGATCTTCTCCTTTGATTGAGATCTTCTGTGTACTTTCAACTTCTCGGACCTTCTGCTGCTTTCTCCTTCGTGCTTCCACTTGAGGGAATATCCTGTACCAAAGTTTCTCATCATTTGATTCATTAATGCTTCATCAAGGTAATATCCCTTTGTCACCAACCAGTTTGAAGTATTCACCAAAACAGCTCCAGATCTTTCTTCAATTATATGGTAGCCTCCTACGTTATCCTGTAGTACAGCTTTATCTCCTCCCATTTGATGGTAACTGTCATGTACTACATTCCCATCATCTTTAAGATCCGCAGGTATTCGCGCTAGTCCAAATTTGAACACTTGCTTTGCTGATAGCCTACTGAAATCTCTCTTTCTAACGTCCTACTCACTTTTACACTTCATCCAAAAATCTTCTAATGAAGGCACATGTGCGTACTCCTAGGAGATCATCTTCCTGGCTACTCCAAATGGATCAAAGTTCAGCCGTGTAGGGAAGAAATCTTGCTCATACTCGGATAACATCTGCATCTCCATCCCTTGAGGTCTATGAATGCTATGATAGTTGTAATGTCCCACAGTGATTGGGAAGAAGCCCATAGACTTGTGCCGCTTCGAATGAAGGTCGTGTAACTCCACAAGTTGCCTGCTTAGCTCCATGGTGATCAATCTATCATTTGGATATTTGGGAAGCTTAACCAATTCACCAAAAAATCCAATAACCTTGAGGTATTTTAAATCTACAAACTGGATGAATAGACTGCCAACCTTGGATACAACTTCCCATGCTTCCTTGCTTACCATGTTGGCCTTCAAGTCTTTGTCTAGCCTGCAAATGAAATCATAGAAGAATTCATCATTGACCACTTTGAAATCTTTCTCGCATGCAGGTATAGTAAGCTATGGGTAGTACTAAAAAATGAGGTCCTTAGAAAGAACACCACATCTAACCAGCTTGGAAAAGATGCCTTGTGAAGTTGTAGCATACACCAAGTAGGAAGTCATTTTGAAGCTGAAAGTACACTTCACGTTTTGGAGTTGCTCACTAATGTTGTCACTAATAATTTCTGACCAATTGATTATGGAATCGACCTTGTTGACTTCAATGGTCTTGATGAAAGCATACATCCATGTATGAAAAGTGTAAGCATTCACCTCGCCATTAATCCTACATAGTAATTTGACAACATCGTCTACCGCCTACACCAAATGGGATCGTGGAAGAGTTATTAGGAACTTAGAAGGAGATATAGGCTTCTTCATGTATCTGGTATTCATTATGCTCATGCAAACAACTCTATGTTTCTCCCACCTATTGCCAACATCCTGAATGTTAATGGAAGTCACCACCTTTCGCACTGGGATCTTCAAACAACAATTGATGAACTCTGCATCCAAATGAATTATTGTCTTTCACATACCATCATGCACTAACATGGATGAAGGATTGTAAGATCTAGCGCACTCCATAAAAAACTCTAGCAACTGGGTTATGCATGGAAAGGCTGTATCTTGGATGATTCCACTGCTTTTAACCGCATGCATGAGTGAAGTCTTTCCAACTCTGCATCTATCAATCAATTCAGAAAGAGGTTCCGGACCTAGATCTGTGTCTCTTATGTTTGCAAGTTTGGAAGTGATGCATGAATCCATTGTGCTTTCTTTTTCATCTCCCTTCGCCATGGCTTTGTCTATCTTTGTCTGAATAATTCTTTTTCTTGTTATTTGGCCAGATTTCTTCAAAACTGGTTCAGATCTGAACAATTCTTTAGATTTGGAGGATATACTCAATGTATTGGACATTTATTAGAGCTTATTTTCTTTTGTAAAGCACCTGTAATGAATTATTGCAATTAATTCAGACAAAAATGGCCACCGGAGCATGAATAGTGAATTTTAATTGTAAAAATCTGCACTTTTCAAGCCTGCTGCCCCAAAAATTGATGTTTAATTTGCACATAAAGAGATCATGAATATTTTCAACAACACCTGAGTACCTATAACACCTATGTAAACAATTATGCAGACAAAGATCAACCTCCTTCAAAGCATGTGCCAAATTTAGAAGCTTTTAGCCTTGTTTTCAACTTTTTCTGAGCAAAATCCTTCTTCAAATGGGGCACACTTTTCCTCTTAGCTGCAATTATTTACCTATGAATTAAATAATTCACCCTTATGGAAGCCCATGCTTATATAACCCTCAAAATTCTATAATTAATAATTTCCCTTCCTATTCCTGGCAATTAATTAATTAAAAATCATGCTTCTCTCTTTAAAAATAGCATGTTTAAGGACAGCCATCCAATAAATTAAATTAAACCAATTTAATCATTCACACTTCACTTCACTTAAGCTCCATAGTGTGTTTTGACCATAGCCACTAAAAATAGAATTTAATTTAATGATTTAATGCTTTAAAAATCATTAAATCTATCCTAAATGGGGCGCACTTTTTTGACATGAAGGGGGAATTCTTTAAATAAATTAAATTTAATCAATTTAATTCATTTAATTCTATTTCTTTTATTCCCCTTTGCTTTGTTGACTTTCTTCTAAGCTTGGGCACCTATTTTATAAGGAGAAATAATTAATTTAATCCACTTAAAGGCTGCCTTCTTCTCTCTAAAGGGGGCGCACTTTCTTGCACAATATAATTCTATTTTTAAGAATTTATAACAATGTGATTCTTTACCTTGCAGAGCAACCCCGGAAATCCCATGATCCACTTAAGTGATTTGACTTTGAAAATGGGATTAGTTACCTTGGAAGGCAGGAAATAAAATCCCATGATTTCACTTAAGTCACTTTCCTTTTATTTCATTATGGGAATTTTTACCCTACAAGGTAGGCAATAAATTCCCGCTTGCCTGCGGCCTCTAACTTTCCCACTGCAGCTTAAGTGAATTTTATATCATGGGAAAAATTACCCTACTAGGTAAGTATAAAATTCCCACCTTGCCTGTTGCTTCTATTTTTCCCATTGCAGCTTGAATCCTTTGTTTTCCAAAAATGTGTCCAACCCCATAAGGTCTTTTCCGTGCATTACTTCACTTTTTCCCAGTGATCCAGACCTCCGATGGCAAATTCCTCGAGGCATAACATGCATATATGTTCTCCATCTGCTCCAAGCCAAAAATCGGGCTTACCCGGTAAAGGAATTGTTCTAGAGAAATTTCACAGAAAACGAAACGGGACAACACAAAAACATGAAAAATTGCCAAAAGTTACAAATAAAGCCCAAAACTTATTCCAAGTTAAAACCCTTTTGGTACATAGGAATAATGACATGTTCGATTGTAACAGAGTTAAAATGGAGCACAAATAGCCTCATACGGGGCTTAAAATAATTAAATACAAATTTTTCGCAGACAAATCCCGACGATAAAATATAAAAAATTTGGGCATCTGGGTATTTGGTGAAAAAGGCTAATATGGCTCTTTCGGAATATCTTGACGCAATACAAGAAGTTTCAGGCAATAAAAACACAAAATGACCCATTATTTTAATAGTACAAAAAAAAAATCAGATAGGGTAGTTGCAGATTTCAGAATGAAATCCGGGTGACACCAGGGATAAAATCATGTATGGTAACATCCTTCTTACCATTGTATTTTTTAGAGATTGGAGTGTTTAATGGGATGAGTAGCTACATCTAGGAGTACCCCTAACAAGACCCTTCCCCTGCTAAGAGGTTCGAGTCATAAACTTGTGTTAAAATGACTTCTTACTATAAAGCATGCATGGAGAAATGGTACAAGTGAATGCATGATGAATTTTGGGTAGAACGGATAACCCCTTAACAACTTCTAGCCTTAGTGGATTGTGAGGCTGAATTCATTGTATACTAGCACTTTTGCATAGGTAGATTCACTTTGACATATGGATTGAGAAGTCCATGGGGTAAACTACCTTTTACCTTCATAACAGAATACTTTTAAAGCATGGTTAACAGGTTCAAGGAGGCCAAGAAACTTATATTTGATCTAAATGAGGTAAATCAGGATCACCGTATGTTGTGACGAACATTGGTGTATCCTAATAAACACACATATGTGGAGAAGTATGTCTCTCATGATGTACATATGGTAAAATCTATGTCAATACCTATTGTAAGAAAAATGGAAGCAAAGGTATATATACACATTAGGACCAAGTATGAAATAGGAACATATATTGAGGATGATGTATCCATAGTAGAAGACCCCGTTGGAAGAAATAATGTAGTGCCAAAGAAGAGAGAAAGATATGAAACCTCAGCAAGAAGAGCATCGAGAACACATACAATTCAGACCACAAGGTCACAAGAGTAAGGTGCATGCCAAAGTACTTACACACGAAGGAAGAAATACCCCATAAAGGAGAAGTACCCTGAGAAGGAAATGTCCCCTATGACAGAAGAGTCACTAGTAAAGAAGAATAGAAATATTGTATAGAGTTTAGACTCTAATAAGACAAAGAGCATGAAGGGTGACAAATCATAGGAGGATGGGGAGTGCATGGAAGGTTAGGATCCCCCTGTGTAAAATGTACACAAATCTAATGAATACCATAATGGATCTCAGGAGGGAACTTATAATATGGGAGGAAGTGAAGAGGTGAATATGAATACAAAAGAAACCCCACACTTGGTTGGAGGGAATTTGGATGACACTGTGGAAAATGAGGTGGAAAACATCATCCAAAACATAGTGGAGCACAACGCAGAAAACATATTGAGAGTTAAAAAAGAGAGCATAGATAAGGAGAAGAGTCCAATAGTCAACTTCCTGAAGGAAGTGCGTACCGGTGGTAAGGGCACGAAAATGGTGTAAAGACACATAATGACTTATTTAAATGATAAAAAAAGGTCTTGCAAGCATGTTTCCAAAGCATGGTGCCTACATACCAACTCTTTTGTTGGTCATCGTTTGAGAAAGATAGTGGATACACACACATAAGGAAGATTCTATCATGGACCTTTGAATCCCATGTTGATGAGCCTAAATTTAAGGTTGGTGCAGATGTAGTAATAGAAATTTATAACCCTAATGAGGTGAATCCTATTGTCGATACCCAGTGGCTAATAGATCAGCAAGCTTGTTACACTCTCAACAAGATATCAATAGAAGTGGAGGCAAGTTTATTCGGGAGGAATAATAGAATCATAAACTTGGAGGAGGAATTGGAGGAAAAGAATAGGAGATAATAAAGAGAGATAGAGAGATAAAAGGGAAGGAGTCTATAATTGCACAGGTAAAGGATGAGTTGAGAGAGTAAAACGTGAAGGTGTGTGAAGACTAACAGAAATCAAAGACTATCTTAGATACAATTATTTTAGTAATCCCAGAATTAGACCCCCCTAAGAAGAAGTATCAGTCAACCTTCCACTTCATGGAGGATTTGACACGCTTGATCAAAATGGAGAAAAAACCACTTGCACTAGAGTTAAAAAAAGAATTTTTGGCATGACAAAGAGAGTAGGGGAAGTTAAAAATTGAAGAGACCATAACTCAGTACTCCAAGCTCCTTGCCTCTATAAAAACTATAGTGCACATGGCCAAAGTTTTCTATGACAACTATGGAGATAGGGACATGGTCACAGGTGTATTGGTTACTACCCATGAGGAAGATTTGAAGGAGTTCTAGGAAAAGAAAAAGAATAATAGGGCAGAGTGGGAAAAGATCATAGCAAAGTTCGAGAAGAAGTTTTAGGTGATCGAAGACTTAATGGTCTCGATTAATAATAAAGTGAAAGGTTTATATCCTCAGGTTACACAAAGGATGGACGCACTGAGCGACCTTAGCATGTAGATGGGAAATATTATTGATACACTAAAGGTTGAAGGTGAGGAATTATCAATTGATAAAGTCAGCGCATTAATAGGGGATTTATTTCAATAAACACATAGTGAGATGGATGCCTAGAATAAAATTAAAGCATCCTTGAAAAAAGACTTCCTAATCCTTTTACAACAGTAGAAAAATTATTTTGTTCTTTGGCACAAGCCGATTATAGGATATTCTTTCCATCCATTTTCTATTCTTTATTAAATATTAGGTTATTTTCCGAGGATGGGCAACATGTTTTATGTGGGGTGATGTTGATCTCAGAAAATGACTAAGTCCTATAATACAAGATGAATGCATATGGAAGGCACTATGGAGAAAAGCGTGTAAGAGAATGCGCGTGAGGAGAGATAATTTTACACGTGGAAGAAGGAAAGGGTTTGAGGATTTAAGGAATTAGCCGCATTTTGGTTGAAGGGTATCACATGCAAAACATGTGAAGTTACGGATAAGCCTAATGCTCACAAGGTTGTTACAAGGAGACTTAGAGCTCAAGAAAATAATATTCTAAGGAATCTTTATGGTTACAGGTAATAAAGTGGAAGTTGTTATGGCTAACTGACATCTGCATGGCTTGTACACTCCATTATAATAAGATATGATGACATTTGGCATGTGGGCTTACTTCTAGAATGATGTTTAGGCGAGCTCCTATCCTATTTATGGAGGCAACTGGATATGGACAAATAAATGAATTCTTTTTAGTGTGCGTATTGGTATTGGGTGTTAGAGATGAGAGGTCTAGTGTGGGTGCATATGGGGTGAGTGGTGTATTTCTACAAGAATGGATTATGTTATGGTTTTAAGGGATTAATATAGGGTTTCTAGATCAAGGCCATGGGAAGGGTAGGATGTTAATGGTAGAGTGATGTATTGATCTGTTGTTGAATGTATTTGATGTAATATAACTACTATAAAAAAAAATTAATCAATATATGAAGGGTTGTTCTAAGTATCTATGTTTATGTTTTCAAACCCTAACGTATTCCATGTTTCTCATGGTAGAGATTTGGTTCTCTTATGTTTTTTCAATGTTTATGTTTATATCATGGTGCATCTATAATTAGATCTACTACTTTTACTCTGTGCTAGAATAAATACTTATATTTCTATTTCTACAAACCATTCCTCCATTAAAGGTATACTTTCTTATGAATCTCGCATAAAGGAGGGGCTTGGCGCTTGTGCACACGTCAAGTGAGTTCCTAGCTAATGTTGGGTGATAGGTCGATGCGCTTGGGATTTAGAGGATAAGGGAAATGAGACTACAAGGACCTTATCAACAAACTCAGGTGAGGGCACTTATGACTAAGGCCCTATTTTATAATGATGAGAACTTGGAGGAGAAGGTAGTAGAGGAATTGGGGTGTGAGAAGTTTTGACATGATATAGAGTCACTAGTGGTGGTAGAACCTATCCTGCATAGGGAGAAGACATCGGTGTGAAAGGAAGATTCTAAAGGAAATAAGGACAATAGGGATTTATATGTTATTTGGAAAGATAAGGGCACTAAAGGTGAAACCAGTACAAGGCCATTTACACCAAGAAATCCTCGGACCAAGGCCAAATTAGTAAGGTAGATAAGACCTCTGAAATCACTACATAAGGAATTTTTTTATGATCCTACAAAGGTGTTTAGGGTGAGACTTCAAAGCACGATTAGTATGGAGAAATTATTCATAAGGGACTAATGGAAAGATAAGAATGGCTCTCGCGAATGACGAATATGTTATCATGGAATATGCTTATGCATGTAGAAGATCCATAGTTTGAGATCAGCAATAAGTCCTACTCCACACTAGAATTGAAGAAGGATCTAGGGAAGAAGTATAAGCATGTGGACCCCATGTATTTAACTGATGGGTAGGCATGTAACACATTGAAAAAACTAGTTGATGAGGTTACACACAGAGATTTATATAAGGGGGATACCATGAAGCTTATAGTAGAAGATAAAAAAGAATAAAGAGAATGAAGTATAAAGCTTGAAAGATGATATCAAGGGGGAGTAGAAGTGAACAAAGGAGGCTTATGTTAGGGCATGATATTTAGTGAAATAAATAATAAGCACATGCCCCACCCTGGTAAGCCAAGCTCATACTCACTATAATAATGTAATGGAATACCTTGTGGACTTAATTGGAATGTTACTTCTGAACATCAAGATTAATGCGGGGCCATCAGCTAAAGACTTATCTAGAGAGAAGGAGATGAATAAGGCATCCGTATAGGCCAAGATAGCTAAGCTCGAGGCAGTATTTGCGCAAGTCAAGGAGGCCAACCAAAAGCTAGAATTTGAATTTGATAGGTTCTAGAAGAGTGACCCTATCATCGGTGCATGTGTGGCCAAGGAAGAGGTAGAGCTCAAGGTAATATTGGAAAAGACACCAAAAAACAAGCTTGAGTACACAAAGGTCATGAAAAAAGTATCAACATAGGAGATAATAAAATCCATGAGGGATATAATGAATTTTAATACTAAACAAATATAAATTTCTGTTTTAGAATGCATGGATATGTTGGAAGGAGTGCCTCTATAAGTTAGTGTAGTCATCAAGGAGATGAAGGGGAGAGTGGATGAAATAGTGCCTAACCAAATTCTATGGATTTTATATGTGGTGCCCATATATTTCACAGAGGAACTTGCGGCATGGAAATTTTTTGAGGATGATTTAAATGTAGAGTTTCCAGAGCTCCTCCAGAAACCTGAAGCTTGATGTGGCTGATACATAAGTTCAAAATCATTTCTTTGGATCCATGGAATTATTTACATTATTATTTATTCTTTTACATTCTTTGATTTATTCATTCCTTGGAGAGATAAGTTGGGCATCCCATTACTGAGAATAGAAAATGACTTTAGTGTGGGGTAATATTGAGTGGGAGAAATGGCTAAGTACTAGCCACACGTGGTAGTTTAGGACTGTGCACAAGGGGTACACACGTATATGACGGAACATCATGTAGAGGTTCATACATGAGGAGACAAAGTCAAGGACTTAGCCTATCTTCTAATGGAATGACTAAAAATAGAAGAGCATAAGAGAAGTGGTGTCCAAGAAAGACGTATATTTAGATAAGAGAAGAATAGCTTGGGGCACACATAAAATAATATACAATAAAAAAATTACATAAAAGATCAAATAAAATCATACATGGGCCAAGATAATAATATGATTAAGTAGGTGTTATATTTAGGTTAATCTATTATTAGCATAGAATGTAAAAAGCATGCAAGATATTTTTTGAGCATGTTTATTATTCGGAGAGTGCATAGGCGGTGAAGGGAAATTCCACACCCCACATATATATAATATTTATGTAATTTTTTAAGAGATCTAGAGAGAGATAGGGATAATGAAAAAAATGTGTATGAGTAGATTTATGTTATTCCAGAGTTAGGGTTTGATACTTATGCGCATGGTCTTTTGCACTGCTGTAATGATTGTTATATGTATTCATATTTTGTGATGTAATGGGTTTTGGTGTATAATGAATACTTTTGGATGGATAATTATAGTTGATAAATTTGAATATGGTGTTATACTGATGAAGTTGATCTTAGTTCTTATTTATATTGATTGTCTTCCTTATTATATATATTTCTAAATTGTTATGCATAAACAAAAGTATTGGTAATAAATATGGTGACCATGCATGCTAACACCTTGGTAAGCATAAAAAAGGAGGGACCTAGTGGCTATGCATTCTTCGAGTGAGAATTGATATTTTTTGAAGTGAATTGCCAAATCAAATAGCTAATAAGTGTGCAAAAAAAAGGCTACTCATATCTGGATGGTACATATTTGGAATTTCCTTGTAGTGGGAAATATTTAAAGTTATATAAATAGTGAAATTGGGTTATCATTCACATGTACCTTAGGTGATTTTAGGATGTGTGTTTCCCTTTCCCATTGTTTTTGTTTTTTCCTTCCCGTGTGTGGTGTTTTTCCCTTTTGTTGTGTGTGTGTGATCTCTTGCAGTCTATATTTTGTTAAGTTGAGACTCTCTATAGCCAAATGGATAAGGAACTAATCCAAATTATATAATTAGATTCTAGAGTTCATGCTCATCTTTTCCTCACTTTATTTTATGTAGAATAAGTCCCCAAGTGAGAACCAACTATTGTCATGTTTTTTGAAAGGTAAAAATTCAAATTGAAAACTCGACAACTTTACCCTAGTGTCAATTTGTTTTCTAGTAAACCTTCCCAAAAATTCCTCTAAATCATTTCTCCATCTGTTTCATGCCTATCCCAATCCTCCAAGTTCTCATATGTGTTGTAATAACCTTGAAAAGGTGTTGGAATTATGAAAGTAGGTTCATGAAGTTATTCTAACATAGTGATTCTCAAGGCAGATTATATAAGAACCTTAGAAATGGATATTTTAGCCTTTTTGAGATAGGTGTGCACCCTTACGGGAATATTTGAAGACCCAAATTAATCAAGAAGTGTTATTGAGGATTAAAGAACATATTTCAAGTGATTTAGGAAATTTTAGGTATATTGTTTAGGGATAAGTTCAATGAAAGCGGTTTTTTGAAGGTGAAGGAGTTTGTAGTTCAAAATAGTGCCTGAGATTTGAAAGAAGATTACAGGAGCTCTATAAAGAGTTAGAGGTAAAAAAATATACCATTATAAATATTATTTATTTCTATAAATTATTTTTCTTTCATATTTTTCACAAGACCAAGGCGTTTCTTTCCCCAGCTCATTTTTGGAAGGCACATCCTGTGGTCTTGAGAAAAAAAGATACTTTTTAAGGGTTTTTAGGAATAATTCAATCATGAGACCCATCCCATTAATATAATAAGGATGTTTTGAGTCAAGTTAATATAAATAGGTTCCTAAAAAGTCCTCTTGGAGATCTACAAACTTCATCTTCAAGTCTCTCCCCAAGGTAAGCTTTTGGGACTTTGTCATTTCAACATGTGCACCATTTCACTCCTAGAATGTGGCACAATTTTCTGTCCCATCTTTCCCAAAAATTTTGGAAAGTTGGGACACAAAAATTCACCCAATCCTAGTTAATCCTTCTTGACCATGATGTGACCCTAGCGAAGCTTCGAGTGTAAGTTAAGGTTCTTCTGACCTCTTTTTAGCTTTCGCCATCAGCTAATCAAAAAGTAACACTTATTAGGCTAGGGAGAGGGAAAAATTTTCCACCCCATATTTTCAAAATATTTACACTATTTTGGACACAAAAAATGCACCCCATGCTTGCTTTGACCCTTGGTATTCCATATGACCTTAAGAACACTCCTTAGGGCATTTTTCAACTCCTCCTCTCTACCTTGTAAAATCACCTTCCGCCACTTGTCACTCCCATATGAGGGAGAATTTTTCTACCCCATATATCCCAATCCTTTGAGAAAATTGGGAAACAAATTTTCCCCATTCCAACCCCTACCATAGATCTTCATATGACCCAGTTCCATCTCCATGGTGCTTTTTATTTGTTTTATCTCCCACCTCTGTTGGGAAATCATTGATCGCTAGTTATCATCCTAGGGTGAGGGAAGATTTTTATTCCCCATATATCCCAAACCTTTGTGAAAATTTGGATAAAAAATGCACCCCATTCCAAGATGTTTATAAAACCTAAAAAATTGCTTATTTTTTACCTTCTGTTGTTTCTTCCTCCTTGTGCGTGCATGAGAGGTGTTCTCAGAAAATATTAAAAATACATTAAAACTCATCTCCACTTCATTTTTCTTACATGCCTTCATGAACACAACATAAAAACACCAAAAACCCTACAATTTCATCTAGAAACCATGCCAATCTTTTTCCAGAATGACTTAATGCTAAAAAATGAGAAAAAAATCATCTCTCCCAATCCAATGAACAAAAATAAATGAAATTTTTAGTCTTCCTATCTTTCAGGTGCCTTCAAGAATCAAGTAACAGAAAATGAAGAGATGTACCAAATTTTTAATGGTGTATAACCCTATTTTTCTACCCTAACTTACATTTTTCAATTTCACATCATTCTGGTGAATGGATCATACTAAAATTTTGAACACAAAGTCCAAAAGATGAACCTATTCCAGTGGAGTTGTTTTCATCACAATCAAAGGTGGGAAAGGGTAGTTTCTAAATATTTTAAGTATCTGGTTCCTTTTCTTACTATAACTATAAAATTTCTTGAAATCTAAAAATATCTCAGAACATTTCACTCAAAAAACTCAGAGATGACAAACTAGGCAGTTCAGACCAAAAAATTAAAAAAGCAAAAACAACCAAAAAACAACTTTATGAAAATAGAAAATTTCCAATAATGGAAAAGAAACATCTTTTAAAGTGTTCCCAACATGTTAGAGGCTCCAAAAAATGATTCTAAGTCAAAAAAAAATATTTACCAAAATAGCAGTTCCTGAACCTTGACTGTGAAAAATAGAAACTTCGTGTTTCAAGTGTTTAAAGTAATTGTCAACTGCATTTTGGTTGATCTTGTTACTTTTCAAAAAAATGAAGTTCAAATTTTCCAGTATCAAGCCTTCTTTGAATCTATCATCAAAATACTTAGGTGTGGGTTACAGTGACGTTACCCATATAGATCTGGAAGACCTCAAGAACAAGATGCTAGGTAGACACAGGGAGCCGATGGAAGAGAAAGTATACAAAAGTGGGTTGTATGCTACGGGTGGTAATTTCATATCCCTTTCAAAGCATAGATTTGGTGTTGGCATGTTCCCACCACTATGAGTTAGAGACTCAGATCATAAGAGTTGATGATAACTCAATCCTAACGGCACTCACTCCCAAGACAATTTCTTAGTATATGTTACTTCCATTCTGGAAAAACATGGTATTCATCAAAAAATAACTTACATCAAGTTATTGGTCTAAGGTTGTGTCATATTTTCAAGGCCTTGTACTTCACTCATGGTTGAAATAAGGTCTTATGCATTATCGTAGGTAAAAATATCTATCCTGAAGTGAATTTCACGAGGGCTTCTTACATGTAATCATCCTCCTAAGTTAGAAAATGGGACAAGAAGCCAAAAAAAATTTCCATGACTGGATGGCATTGTTCATCTTCACCATCATCAAGGGTAGACATATGATAGACTGGGGGAAAATAATTAGTGATAACTTTCATCACCAACTACTTCAAGAGTCAGATACAATTGTTTTTCCATGACTCCATACTTGGTCTATGCCCTTACAAGCACGAGGCCATTCAAAGGTTTTCCACTCGCCCAAAATATTTCTCAAAAGGCTCCTGCATATGAAAAGTATCCATAAAAACCATCATTTTTCAAGAGTGAATGATGTGTTTACTATGTATATCATCAGATTATCAATAGGAAACCCTCACTCAAGGTTAGCTCTGCAAGAGTTTTCTCTAATCAAAAGGTATCGATCCTTTATAAAAATTTCAACCTTTTCCTACATTTGGGTCTCTGGTTTTGATCTTGCTCAACAGAAACTTTCAAGATATCTCATCGATAGGATAGTGTTGTTTGAGATGTGTAAGCAAATTATTCATGTGAATAGTAATCTCAGGAACCAAAAGAAGAAAGGTGTTCATTTCCCTATCTCTCTCATAATTTTATCTTACAAAATAACTCATGAGTCTATAAATATGGAATCTTATTTTTATCTCGTGAACCTGTATTCATACACCACAAGAGTAGAATTTGTTAATTGGAATGATTTGGAAACATTTCACCTCCTTAACTTACATTATGTTCCAAATATTGAATACTACGGGGTGAATTGTGCAGATGATTCTAAGTCAAAGAACACAATCATACAATGATGAAAATTAGGTAAATGAGGAGATTCATGTTTGATTGGTATGAGGACGACATCAAAGATGATGGCATAGAGATGTTAGACCTTGAGTACTAAAAATTGAAAGCCTCGTGTCTTCCACAAGTGTCTTGAATCATTTGTGAATTAGGGGATATAAATGAGCCGACCAAAGAAATCATCATAAGATCAAAATAGTAGTTCAAAAAGAATAGAGATTCCCTCATTACATTAGGAAACTTTCTAAATCTCTAAAGGAAAGCATCCCATCATTCCTCTTTGAAGGCCACTTAGAAAGCTTCTAGGTCAGCTCACTTGGGAGAATGCTCAAAATGAAATTAAGTGGAATCAGAAGCTCCACACTATAAATGGTTACAAACAAAGGTAAGGACAATATAAGACTATATGGTAGATTTAGAGCCAAGGGAAATTGATCTAATTCATCCTTCAGTCCCCAAGTAGTCTCAAATCATCTCATCTTCTACTACCACATTGACCCCTCTTGCATAAGATGTTCCTTCTCATTCTGATTAAGAGGCATCAATCACACTAAATGTCGAGATTGAGATGAATGATCACAAAATAACCCCACATAGTTCACCAAGTGGAAGTCTCTAAATTCATAGCCATAACCTCAATGGTCAAAGTAAAGAAAGGAATGTTAGTTCATGAATCTTCTCACATTTTTAGCGGTACTTTGGGAAACAAGTATGTGGGATTAGTCCAACTAAAGGTTATTATACACACCCAAAATTACATGGTGCTACATTGATGGAACGGTAAAAATCCCCTATGATTATAAATTTCATTTCCAGAACAAATGATGACATCCAGGTCCCATTTCCTTGTTTACAACATGCCTATGTGACTTACTCTTCTTTGCTTCTCAATTCCTTATCTTTACTTTATTTTGCAAACACTTTTCTCTTCTTTTCCTTAATGTTTTCCCTTTAAGATAAGTAACCGTTGTGGTGATTGCGTAACCACCAATCTGTGAAAACTAACATTTTCATGTGCTTTTATTCATGTGCAATATTATTAGTGCCTTTCTCACATGTATCTCAACCATTTCCCATAATTTTAAGCTTGATGGATGGCTATGGAACTCTACCTCCTTCCTTACTATTCTTATCTTGTTGAGTACCCCTTGCTAGGATGATCTAACACTTCTTGATTTCCAAGTGTGTTCAACTTCTTCCCTATTATTTTTATAAGAACCAAGATTTTTCCCAATGAATTGGTTGAATATTCTTGATTTTTATTGCACCGTTACTCTGCTTAAATCTTGATAGAAAGTACACAAACAACTCAATTTTTTATTTTTTCTCTTTTGATTACATTTGTTACCAGTGTACCTGCAACTGGTCTACTCCATTATTATTCATGTTCCTTGATTTTATTCCACAACTAGCACAACACCTAGGACTAATTGGACTCATCTTTGGAGAAGAATATGAGGGTATATAGAGAAGTATAAACATATATCTAAATTTTCATAGTTTTACATATCTAGGTTGGAAGTGTTATTTAATTTCTTAAAAGATTTTAAATCTAGATTTAATTTTTTGTCAAATCAATAGTTTTTTTTAAGAAAGTAGAATTAGCAAGTTATTCATTTCTTATAACTAACTTATGCTGATATTTCCTTCTCAGCTTATCCCTATGGATTTTCCTGGGAAAGGATTTGGACGAAGTTCTTCTGTACATTATTTCTTCATTTTATTATTTTATAATACCTAAACCCTTCATTTTATTTATCAACTAGATTTCACGTGCACATGAACAAAGAATCCATTTAAAAATTCCTCCTTGTTTATCCTTGTGGATATGAAAGGGAATAAAACTTGTAGAAACTTCTGTGTTTGTGCCCGTTGTTGTATTTCTTCACAATTAGTTTTCTGTGTAATTTTATTGTTTTACCGAGAGGAATTCGTAGATGGTGAAGGAAGAAAGTTACCCATGTTCCAAAACCAAGTAGAGTATTATTTGGTTCCGATGATTTATTGAGGAGAGGACTTAGAAGAAGTAGGATGACCATCCTTGATATAGCATTACCCCCAAAGCATGTAATGTTTTTACATGCGTTTATTTTCATCAACGAGAGGAATTCCACATCCGTCTAGTTGCAAACATTAGGTTGTCTTACTTGTTGTTAGTCATTTTCATCTAGTCCACCCAGGTATCATTATCCACTATATTACCATTAATCCTTCCCATTTTGGCCATACCTGTAGCTTTGGGAGGTCGCATGAGTCTAGGAGTCACATGTTGATTCTCTAGGTGCAAAAAAGTGAATCCTAATGTGAAGGGATAGTTACTTAGAAGTGTATGATATTTATTTCTTTTCTTTCATCCATCATTGAAATCTCCCATTATGAAAACACAAAAAATATGTGGTTAGTTTATATACCCTCGAATATGTTGGATTAAGGAGTATGACAACCTATTTTGGGTCTTGAATAAATCTAGAGGTATTTTTGAAATAAGACTCTTTTACTAGCCATCGTATTTTGGCACCCCAACCCTAGTTATATTTATGTTCACTTGAGTCTAAATTCAACTAAGTATGAAGCGGAATTTGGAATGTGTCCACTCGTAATTATGGATCATAGAGTGAAGGAGAGTTATCAAACTTGTGTCAATAGTAGCCTAGTCCGAGACCCGATCTTAAGTTACTCCTGGAGGGTTGAAAAGTGAATAAAATAGTAGATATGCATAGGGGATCCACGTGTCAGTTAAGCACAATTTCAAATAAATAAAAATAATAAGGGCCCTCAAACAATGTGCCCCTCACCGTGTCTCTCAAGAATAGTTTGGAAGACTGATGGAGCCTAGAATCTACTGTGAAAAAACTATGCATTGGCACATCACCCAACATAAGATAGCTTCAAGTGAAGCACACAAAGGTACCAGGACCCTCTTTTGATTTTCTAGTATATGATGTTAGTTTTATGGTGAGAAAACATATTCAGATCCATAACCAAACATAAAGCATTTCATAGTGCAATAAACTAGATTTAGATCTTAGAGAATAATGAATTAAACAATAACTATAATAAGATTAACCATACATGAACCAAATTCAGTTATGTTCAACACCATTACTTATCCAAAATATTCCATTACATTAAACCAAAAACTTCATAGACCCTCTTACATTATAAAGTATATCCAAAAGTGGTGCACGCATCAAATCTAGTACCATAACTCATAATTCACAAAATATAAACCACATAGTTCAAGTACATATTTATAGAGTTCGGGATTTCCCTTTGACTACCTATGCACTTGTCAAAATAGGATGACCATGCTTGATAATAGCATGTGCCTTTACAATAGCATGCATACATACATGCGTTCTAATAATAGATGTCCTATAGTTAACTGGAATAATAAATCCTATTATTATCTCAAACCATACATGGTGCTTATCAACCTCTCTTTCCAAAAATATCATTGTGTGTCATGCAAGTATTCATCTCTATGTGTGCTCTGCATGCTATCTCCACAAATAGCCCCTATCCATAAAAATGGCCATACCTGTATGGCTTTGGGAGGTCGCATGAGTCTAGGAGTCACATGTTGATTCTCAGGTGCACAAAATTGGTGAACCTAATGTGAAGGGATAGTTACTTCGTGTATGATATTTATTTCTTTTCTTTCATCCATCATTCCCCTCTCCCATTATTATGTGGTTGTTTGTATACCCTCGAATATGTTGGGTAAGGAGTATGACAGACCTATTTTGGGTCTTGAATCCTCTAGAGTTCTTTTTGTATAAGAATTTTTTATTGGCCACCGTATTTTGGCACCCCAACCCTAGTTCTATTTGTTTACTTCAGCCTAAATTTTACTAAGTATGAAGCGGAATTTGGAATGTGTCCACTCGTCCATTTGGCACACATGGATCATGAAGTGAGGAAGGAGAGTTATCAAACTTGTGTCATATCACCTACATGTCCGAGACCCGATTAAGTTACCCTGGAGGGTTGAAAAGTGAATAAAATAGTAGATATGCATAGGGGATCCACGTGTCAGTTAAGCACAATTTCAAATAAATAAAAATAATAAGGGCCCTCAAACAAGTGTGTGCCCCTCACGTGTCTCTCAAGAATAGTTTGGAAGACTGATGGAGCCTAGAATCTAGAAAAAACTAGGTGAATTGGCACATCACCCAACCTAAGGTGAGCACTCAAGTGAAGCACACAAAGGTACCAGGACCCTCTTTTGATTTTCTAGTATATGATGTTAGTTTTATGGTGAGAAAACATATTCAGATCCATAACCAAACATAAGCATTTCATAGTGCTTAAACTAGATTTAGATCTTAGAGAATAATGAATTAAACAATAACTATTAAGATTAACCATACATGAACCAAATTCAGTTATGTTCAACACCATTACTTATCCAAAATATTCCATTACATTAAACACTATAAAACACATTAGATTCTTACATTATAAAGTATATCCAAAAGTCATGCACGCATCAAATCTAGTACCATAACTCTCACAAAATATAAACCACATAGTTCAATACATATTTATAGAACACTACCTATGCACTTGTCAAAATAGGTCACATGCTGATAATAGCCATGTGCCTTTACCCCACACCCAAGTACATTTTTGTCCCAAAAATGGGAATTCTTCCTGATGTTCCCAATAATAAAGAATAAGGAGTGAAATAATTAATGAAAAATTGTACAAAAGAATAATTTTTTACTTTGCAACACCCTCTTCTTCAACTGGGAGGATTAGCTATGGATATTCGTTTTTTATTTCAGCCTCCAATGTCTGCCAGTCATTTAGCATGGTCTTTGTATTTTCTGGAATATTTGTGGCTATGGCTTCCATTTTTTCCTGAGTAATATTTTTTTTCTCATTTTGTAGTACTTGGACAACATTGGCAACACCTACCATCATTCATTTATTGATGTCCTTATTTTGTGCTATGAGCTTCCCAATCTCATATATCCTCACTTTATGTGCATCCTGGGTTGTTGCGAGGCCCCCACACTTTTGTGTCACTAGTGCTAATATTTATGCACATCTAAGTGTCTCATATTTCATTGATTCCAAAAATTCATTATCTTTGACTAGAGTTTTGGTCCTTACTACTGCCTCTGATGCCGCACAAAAATTGAGAGCTTGGTCAAGCTTCTTTAGTTCATCCTTAAAAGTTTGGAGCAGTTCCTCGTAAGTTGAAATATTTATAAGCATAGAGGCACATGCTCTCTCTACTTCTTGTTCAACATTTTTTGGTGTAGGAAGTTGAATTGGTTCATCCTCTAACACCAAATCGACAAAAGTGTGCACATAATACATAGCAAAACGAAAATTTCCAAGTACATTAGGTTCTAGATGAGGCCTTGTTTTCAGAATGTGATCACCAATGTCCTTATCCATGCCAAAAAAATCCTCATTCTTTTCCCATTATCATTCCTTCTCTTCCTTTAAGCAAGTTATCTCTGCATTTTTATCTTTTTTATTCTCCATCAACACTTGAATTGTGGTGACCTTATCAACATTTCTATAACACCCACATTTTTCACACACAAAAACAACAGTAGAATACCAGGATTTTTTTTGTGACTTACATTGCTCACTATACAACACAACAAGGGCTCCAAATATAGAATACTCAAGGATGTATATGACACTTACAAGTCATCGACTCACCTAGACACATGACAACACTATAGACATGTCAATGCCACAATTTTCCCAATAAATGAATACCATCAATGACCCAACTACAAGAAAAGGACTCAAGGATGGGAAAACCCACAACACATCTTTTCTTTAATTGCATCTTAGTTATGATTAACATTCCAAGAACATTATTGTGCAAGGATAATTTTCTCATTCGTCCACCTACAGATTTCTAAGTTCATTGCATGGTTAAATTATAGTTCGACCATTTTGAGTTGGCTTCTTATCCTTTACAAAAATTTCCATAACTGACATAGTTATTTGGCGTAATTCAAATGCATATAAAGTAATTAATTATCATGTTCTTATATTAAGAATATTCCTCTCGAACATTTAGTCAATGTCTACCTTTTACCCTTACAACTCAAGTGAATGTGACTTGATGTCCAAAACACAATATTAGGATTTAAGGGAGATTTAGATACAAGATAAAAAAAAATTCCCAAAAACATTGTTTGATCACAGTATAGTTATTTCCCTCCCATAGTTATTCTAATTCAATGACTTGTGGAATTCCACTTTGATATATATATATATAAAGCTTTTGTTTTCTCGAAGTTTGATCACACCAAGGAAATTAATATTCTTTGTAACTCATGAAAATGTTTAATTAAGTTATAAGGACTCCAAGAGTGGCATTATTCCTAACCTAATTTCTCATTTTTTTCTTTTTACTCTTCTATGCTTTAATTTTTTTTATCGCATTAAGGTCTCATTATTATTATCGCATTATAACAAAGGAGTTACAAAAGTACTTGTATGACATCTTAAGAAGTACATGGTTAGAAGCATTATAAACTACACATGAACCACAAGTGATTTGTGTTCAAGGTAAGGTCCCATGTTTCTGCATTTCATGATTCCACATGTGAAATATTATTTATTTCTTAATGACTTAAAAGGACATAAAAAGGTTTTACGGGACAAGATTTCAGTTTATTGGGTTCTCTAAAGTCAACATCTTTCAAATCAATTTTGTTTGCAAAGAGTTACTTATAATTTGCTATCCACATGTTAGCCTCCTAATCAACTAAGGTTTAGTTTAATTCCAATTTTCACTCAGGGATTTAATCCCTATTATAGATTAGATTAAGGTTAAAACATGTTTACCCTATAAACCCTTCGTAGAGATGAAGGCACTATACTGTCACAAGCCAAAGATAAGAAATTTAGCTGCGAGGGACTAACGAGTTCACTAACAAAAATGCAAGACATAGAACAACTATATCATGATCTCCATTTATGTATTCTAAATCCAACATGGATTTCATTCATTGATGAAGTTAATTTCTAGATCTTATCTCACAAGACTTGAAAATCCCAAAAGGATACTAAGGGAGTACTAGCTCTACTTACTCCACAATTCGTAAGGTTACACTGAATAGTCATTACTTCAAACAAGGACTCATAAGGTGACTTCCAAGGTGGTCTTCCCCACTCAACCATGGTTTCAGAACTGAAGAGAGGAAATTCTCCTCATGGTTACGAACACTAGAAGGAACCACATACACCGGGTAAAGTTGGACCATGTCATTTCTAAAATATGGGTTCATGACAAGGTCGCTAACACGACAACTATGATGGTAAACTCCAACTAGGGGTTTTATTTACATAAACTAGGAGGTTCCATTGAGTCCAGAGTTTAAGTTCATTCTATGGTTTTCAATCTCCTCTATGATAAGAAGGATCACATGTGAAGACTTGTTATGCTCTGATATTATACAAGGGTTGAGTGTTTTGACTAAATCTCTTTATTACATTTATAAAGTAAGAATGCACAAGATGATTCATTAATCATTTATTGAACACTGAATATGCACTACATGATATTACTTCAAATTTGTTTACCTTATATATATATCAAACCTTTTTACCATGTGTACTATGAATCAAATTGAACCTATGATTAAATACACATTTCCTAGATATCCCTAAAAACTAGCATCTCATACATATTAGCAATTTATCAAATATAACCTTCTGTAACATGAGACTACATTATACATATATTCATTTTACAATGAACTATATAAATTACAATGATAATTAATGAATTACACATTGTCTTTTCGCCATCATTCTTGCATCCTGCAAAACCACATGAGCATGAAATTAGTGATAATTCATTGGCATGACATCCACCATAATCTAACATAATTAACATTTCTCAGTTTCCCATTTACATATAATAATAATTATAATTTACAACCAAAAGAAAAGGTTTAGTGACATGTATTCATTACATTTCATTTCACTTCATTTTGTAACCCAAGAGAGAGAAAGAGAAGGGAAGAGAGAGAAAACATAATTTTGTCAAAAGTTCTATTTCAAACAACAAGTTACACTATATTTTTTTTTAAATAGTTATTTACATGTGTCAAAAGTTTCCACGGTGGTTTGGCAACCCGACGAGGGTCCCACAACTTTCTATTTTTATATTTTATTGTTATCTACAAAAACGTTCAAAATGGGCTCGGAGGCTAAGAAACCACTTTCAAACATGGTCTTCTGATGAACAAACACACCATGATTAAATTTATACATGTCCACTTATATACCAAGAGTTCATAGAAATAGATATAATTTACAACCAGTGAACGATTTACGTTTGGTGGCTAGTTTTCCGAGGCCAATGTTCATAATTGACCTAGTTGCAAATGATTAAAAGTTAGCTCAAGGGCTTAGTAAACCACATCCAAAACTAACGTTTGATGGATGTACGCACCATAATAAAATTCCTACAAGTTCCCCCATACATGGATAATTCATCAGAGTTGATGGAACTCAAAACTAGAAAACTGTTTTCAACGGCGACAAGTTTTCTAGAGTGACAAGTCGTAATTGGTCCAGTTTGACCTCGTCAAACTACAACCGAAGGCCTACAAAATGGATTTAACAAACTATCTAGAAAAGTGTTTTTCCCTAAACTGAATGTTCCATGTAATTATCTAGTAAGAACACTAGAGGTTTGTGAAAATGGATAATAATTTCTCTATCCATGTTTCAAATGGCGGTTCAAAACGAAAGCCAACTTTATAGTTTTGTAGCTTCTTACAACTACAAAATGGTGTAACATTTCTCCCAATATGGCATCAAAAATATCACAAATTTGCATTCGAGTCAGACCAAAGGTTAAGGTAACTCCTCACATAACCAGGTTCACGAATGAATCTTAACATCCCATTTTTGGAGTTACGAAGGGAACTTAATGAGTCTCTAAAAAATGCAAAAATTATCTATTTCAACAGGGAGATGGTAAACATTTTTACTGGGAAATCAATTTCGTCTTGTCAATAAAACAATATTGTAGTGATCTAGTTGGGTAGGAAGTTTTCTAAATCACTTTAGAATGAGGGTGGAAGTTCATGGTTTAATGCAAAAGAATTATTTTGATTTTGTGAGTTATGACGTGACATTTCATTGTTTTACAACGAGTTAATATAAAACAATTAAATGTATTATAACCCTAATATTTTAAAATTATATTAAGTTGCAAATGGAAACTAAAGCAGGAGAGTTATGAAAGATAAGGGGAGATGAACCATGCCTGGGAATGAAGCTGGTCGAAACCGCAAGATTCAGTTCAGCATCTCCCTTAAACATTTTATCTAATAGATCATGAGAATCCGTAATTTTACCATTTCACCTTTGCTCGAAATCCTCAAGCTTTCCCAACGAACCCATTTTGCACCAAAAAAAAATAAAAAAACATGTTTAAATGGTGTTAGACAATAAATTTTGGATCTCCCTCAAGATAGCCATCATGACTAGGACATCCATACATACCCGCATACAACATGTTTGGGTATATTCCATATGACCACATATCGCGTGGCATTTGCAAATACAACATCTGACAAAAATTCCAAAATCTTTTATGCTTTGTTGGAAGTTCATCCCTTTTCTAGAACTCGCATTTGGCATAGGCCAAGAAAGGCAGGCAAAGTAAGTCAAATTTCCATTATGCTCTTATGGATGTCTACATGTACTAAGCCCTCATTTTACACAGGCAGGGAGGTTACTTGAAGTTTTCTAAACCTTTTTAACAAATGCATTCATGTATATCATTATATCATTGCAGTCTATGACACCACATTTATGTCAGACATTCAAACAAGCATTTCACATGCCAAATGCATGCTTCCACCATTGCATACATATCTGTTGTAGCACTTGTAACAAAAACATCTGAAAACCCATTATTCTTAGAAGTATATCACTACATTGCTTAAGAGTTCCCATTGTAGTACATGATGGGAGGATGTTGGTGAAGGAGAAGGAAACCAGATTTACACCTACCAATCACATTTGCTTGAAACTTTCTGAGATTTTTCAGAAAACCCATTTCATGTATCCTGCAACCGTGGCAGACCCAAATGCCACATTGTTTTCAGGTAATCAATCAAACAGCTCATGTGCCAAGCATATGCTTCCACATTTTACATGCATGTTTACCAAGGTGCTTCAAACTAAAACATATGATAAACCTAAACCTTGGCACATAGGTTGGGAGAAAGATGGAATAAATTTGAATTTCCAATATGCTTTGATGGATGTCCATACTCTTTTGTAGATCTCGTGCTTTTACACAGGCTGGGAGCAAGCATGCAAATGAAGACTGCTCAGGTTAGAGATCTGTATGCATCCTTCCACACGTTAGTAGAGATGAGCCTGCCATGAGGAAAAACCAAGTTGCATGTGCACTGCACTATCCAAAAGCTGCTAGTTCTTCTTTTTTTATTGGTTTCACATGGTAGAGTCATTTGGTTATGCAAGGAAAATGAAAAACATGATGGTATTTCGAGGTGCCCACATGCTTGTGAGAGAGCCCACATGCCTTGGCAATTGAAAATACTATTATGTAGTGGGAAATGATAGGTTTGAATGGAAATTACTAGAAGCTCATGCCATGCCCACATCTGAAAAGGACCACTCTCCTCCAATCACACCTTTACTAACTCCACTCACCCACCATTCACGCACTTCACTGCTTATATATTTTTTAAATTTTATTTTAATGTTATTTTATAGTTGACACTACAATTTCTCCACGCCACCTCAGTGTATACCTTGACTAAGGCATTGTTGACCTTCTCATTAGACATTAGAGTAGGTTTTATTGTCATGTTCCTACTTTGGGGTGCCTTCTTCACTCTTCGTGAGACACAAGAATTCTCACACATGTCAAAATTTGGTTCATCCATATGATTCTGCATGGACCAAGATAATTAATTCCTTGTGTGCATAGTGGCCATATCTTGATCCATCATCTCCCACCCATATAACTCCTTAAGGCCCATAGTTCTTTGAAACCGGGTGCAAATAATTTTCCTTGTTTCCTCAACATAGCCCATACTAGGGAAAACATATTCTTCACTTCTCTTTTTCCTTGACCGCTTAGGATCCAGGGTGCCAAGGTCTTAAGTTGGCCCTTCTCCTACCTAAATCGTAATGGGTGCATTAGATTTCTCACACACAACTTCTTCTTCTTCTTTTTATCCTTCCTCATCATATCTCATTTCTTCATCTTAGGGTTCTTCCAAATCTTCTGGTTGAACCGGGGTACCGTGCGCGCTCTCTTTGGACTCTGCCTCCTGGTTAAGATTCAGATTTTTTCTTCTCTTTTTCTCCAATTCTTTTGTGAGGGGAAACTCGAGGTGACCTTCATAAAGGTTGTCATGTTCCTGTACCTTGGGTCCTTATTCTTCTAAAAACCTTCATAAATTGGCACTCCTCATAGATTGCATCTACTTCCAAGTCTTCCTATCCTTCTTACACCTGTGGGGAAGAATTGGCACACTCACTTTCCACTTTGTCTAGGGGATGCCTCAGGCCTCTATGGTCTAAGCCTCCACTATCCTTCTATTCTTCTTCTTCATCTATCTCTATGGTCAAGGCAGGGTTTCGAGATGCCACATTTTCAACTGTGTGTTTTTCGTTAAGCATCCCTGGAAGAATGAACTCGTTCTCCACATACTTTTTATTTTCCAACCTAGGTTTAAGCTACAGATAGAGGAGTATGGCTCCACTTTCCCCAATATCCAAAATTACCGACTTCATACTTATAACATCTGAAATGAGCCTCTTAATGTAGGCAAACTGACATGAATAAACATAAGTTTTTATGAGAGTATGGTAGTCACAATCTATCTTGTCCGCGTTAAAGCTCAACATGCCTGCATCAGTAAACATGTGTACTATTACCTAGAAATAGCACACTATAAAGGCATAGGGAAATTTGCACCAAGTACTCCATGTCCCATCCTTCATTGTAAACCATGCGATGCAAAAATTGTGATACACCGTGAGTTCTACCGCCTTACCCACTACTAAGGATAACTCCTTTAGAATGCACCATTCCTCCTCAAAGGCCACGCGTAATCAATCATGCCATATTTTTCCATTTTTTTGAATGGGGCACTCATTATTCCTTCACAAAAATACTTCTCAAACCTATATGTGAGGGAATTCTTCTACATGGGGTATTTGAAAATTTTACTCTTTGGCCCATTAGACACTCCAATTTCTACAAACATAAGAGATAATAGGATAACACCAAAACTTATATTTTCACCTTTTCTCACTTCCTCAATAATATTTTATGCTATGTAGCCTACTAAATATAGACTTCCCCTTGTAACATCTTCTTCGAAACATGTAGTCACATTTTATTTACCTATGACCATCTCTCTTGATCATTCAACTTAGTGAGTAGATGCGCGACTGCTTGCACCATAGGGTACTTAATTTTTAGATGTCCATTCTACACAGACCCTTGGAGTATCCTAACTCCTTATTGGTGGCTATAACATCAACCTTATTAGTTAGATCACTAATAATATATGTCCATATGCCCTTCAATACAGTCAATGTAGTAATTAGGGTTGTTTTGATCCTTATCCTTTTTTCAACAAAATAGAAGAAGTCCTCATGGACTTTGGTCATAAGCCATTGGTATAAAATTTCTAGTTTTCCAAAATATGGGAGTTCATATAGTTGATACATCCCTACCTTATTGATCAGCTTCTCTACAACATCATCACATATCGGCATGTCATCCACCATGTGATTTTTGGTCTTCTTATTCAATAATGCATCCAACTCTCCCTTGTTGTTGGTGGTGTGGTTGTTGTAATCACTTACTTTACATATATTGATATGGAAATCCCAATCCCATCCAATGATCACTCCTTATGGATACTTCATTTCTTAAAAATTTCTCTCAAGAGTAACTTCGACGTCAACTTCCACCTTCTTCTTCCCATTCGTACCTATTGCAGGTGCTTTCCTTTGTGCCATAGTAAAAATCTCACCTTTTTTCTTTTGTCAAATAAGATTTCATTCCTTAGCTCAAAAACCCATGCCCTAGCTCAAAAATGTGAGCCCTAACTCCTTCTCAATGCTTCTGATTCACTCAAACCCTTCTTCAATGGGGATACAAGCCACTTATGCACACAAATATACTCTCCATGTCTTGTTTTGCAACTCTCTGCACCTCAATACATTTCTCTTGGCTTGGACGCAACTAGCTTGCTCGAATACTTTTGATCAAAAAGGTAAAACTGAACCCAAATCATGTCCTTATATCTATTTTTAAAATGTTATTGCATTTATTGCTCCTTTACCTACCATCGATCCTCTCATTAATTGACCATTTTTCCAATTTTCACGTTGCACACCTATGCACCCTAGGTATAACCTTCTAGCACACCTTCCTACCTTCTACGCACATCCATGCACTAAATTACCTTGCCATTGTGCCTTCTTCTAGTAGTTTCTACGGCCGCTGCTTACCTTGCATTATACTATTCATTCATTTATTTCCAACTATGGTATTCCTTAAGAGAAATCTTCTTTCTAGCAGCTCCTTTCTATACTTGAATAATACCTGTAACAGTATGTTTTCATGTGTACCCAATTTTGAATAACAACCACCCCCACACCAATGGTATGGGAAGTCCTCTGCACATCAAAATACTTAATATTTTAATTAGCTTCCAGTGCGCAAACATGCTTATTACACAAAACACCAAACTAAATTGACAAAGCATAACGACATAGAAGGAAATACATTAAAATAAATACAGAAAGGGAAATCTATACTAAATGGAAATACTACCTTATTACAAACACCAAGAAAACTTATTTATAGTAGGGCTTCATCATAATCCCATTGAAGTAACTAGGTAACTGTATTCCATCAAGTTCCTCTACTTGACAAGAGCTTAATTCAAGTATGTGAGTTATAACATACAATCCCAACCAATGCACCCTAAGTTTTCGTGGATGGTGCAGAAACTTGGAATCATAAATAAGTACCATCTGTCCAACCTCAATTTTTTTTATCCCTGATGTTTCTATCATGCCATGCCTTCTACTTGGCCTTTTCCTGCTTCTGACTCCCACGTGTTATGGTGTGCCACTTATCCAGTTGTATTAAATTTTCAATTCTTTCTTCTAATTCTTGCTCATCATCTAGAACTCCCATGTGCGTAATATGCAAAGAAAGTAACATGAATTCCATGGGAAGAATTTTTTCTATGCCAAACACCAAATGAAATGGTGTTGCCTTACTCAAATTTTTGTAATTTTTTCTACATGCCCAAAGTACAACAGAAACTTTATCATCCCAATCCTTCCTTCGAACATCACAAATTATTGTTAAGGTCTGGCTCAATATCTTGTTGAATGCCTCAGTAGTACCATTTTATTGAGGGTGATAAGGTGTAGTCTTATGGTACGTGACAATACATTCATCCAATAATATCATGATTGTCTCATTCAAGAAGTGTGTGACCCTATCACTTGTCAAACTCAACAAACATCCATACCTAGTAGGAATATTTTCCCATAAGAACCTTTCTAATGTAGTTTTTGTACAATCCTTTGTATGTGCCGCTTCTTCCCATCTTGTAAGATGATCTATATAAGGGATTATGTAGCATGATCTGGTTCTACACGTGGATAGGGAAATAGAACCCAAAAATTCTATAGCCCATTTTTCAAATGGCTTTGCACTAGTAATAGGTCTCAAAGGCATTTCATCTCTTTGCCTAGGTTTTCCAAGGTGCTGACAGTGATCACACATGTTACAAAACTCTTTACAATCCTTGTTAACGGTCTCCCACCATAATCTAGCGAGTAGAATATTGTGTGCAATAGTGTCATAATACCGCCATGAGCCTCTTCCATAATATCCTTGCACTCATGTTCTAATACACACCAACGCAATACTTCATCTCGACCTAGTTTGTATAATTCACCATTGATCTACATGAAGGGTGCAGTGTGAATTGTAAGTTGTTTCTTCTCTAAGGATTTTATTCCTTTTGGTGTTATACATGTGTGTAAGAAGACAACAATATCCTCCAATTCCAAATGTGCGTGATTGATGCAACCTAGAATTCACTAGATAATACCCTAGATGTGCTATCACATCACTTAGCCTAGACTGAGTGCTCACCTGAAGCACACAAATGTACCAGGTGCCTCTTTAGGGTTGCTGTAGTAGGATGTTAGCATGATGAAGGAAGAAACATATGGATCCATAACTAATCCATCATTCTACAATACATGCCATATTAATATTTATCAAAGAACAAGCTTAAACAATAATCATGATTGAATAAAGAACATGTACTACTCAATTTCACATAGGATTGACACTTAGATTTAGCCAATAACTTCCATCTATTAATAAACACAGAAGCTCCTTACAATAATGGCAATCTATACCAATGTGCGCATGGATCTAATACAGTAATCCAGTCATATGCACATATATTTATATCTCCATACATACACACACATATCAACTACTATGTGAATCACATCAAATATATAGGGTGGGGACTTTCCCTTCACCACTTATCTATTCCAAAAATAGGCCACATGCTATTAATAGCCAAACACCATTTACAGGAATAGCCACACATGCAAGGGTGTTATCTATAGACCTCTTATAGTTAACTGAAGTGATGATATTATTCTTAGCTCGTCTCAATGCAAAATTCTTTGATCTAATCCTCTAAAGATAGATAATGCATGGTGCGCATATCTCTCAATCGTTGATGTGTTCCGCACACCATATTCTAAAAATAGACCTTCATGCTTGAAATCATCTAAGTCCCAAAAGCTAAACTTTCCCTCCGCACACGAGTTCTACTTGTCCCTCTGTGTGCTTGATCCTGGCCTTCTCTCCAACGTGGACTTCTTTTGTGATCTCTAACAAGTATTCTTTGATCTCCAAAACTGAAGTAAATAATAGAAGAATGGAAAGAATAAGAATGAAAGAATGTAGATGAATAAAGAATTTTTATGAGGAATCCTCCTCTGTATCAGTTTGAAGTATCAACTATAGATACTCCTAATTTATTTCATCCTCCAATGTCTATCATTCAGCGAGTTCTTGTTCTAATTTTTTCAGAATGTCCACACCAATGGAATCTAATTCATCCCTCACAATTTCCCCTTTTTCATTTAACAGAACCAACACAACACTAGACGTTGAGGTCATTCTTCCTTCTAGAAGATCCATCTTCTGCACAATGAGCTTCGTAAGCTCTTCCAGCCGAGTCTTGTGTGGCTCTTTTGCTGATGCCAAGGCCTCGCACTTCTGCTTAACCATTGACAATATTTTGGTGTGGCCAAATGTTTCATCCTTCATTTCTCTTTGGACCTCGTTTTTTTCTTCCAGGGTATTTATGTTGATAAGTGCCTCAAGAGTTGTGCAGATGTTAAAATCTTTGTTTGTTATCTTCAATATTTCTTATATCGCTTGTAATAACCCTTCATACGATGTAATCTTTTGCATCACTGAATCTTTCTCTCATTATTCCTCTTGTTCTAGATTCCTTGGCACTGGCATGCACAGAGGTTCATCTTCCAATACCAGGTCCACTAACTTTCCTATATAATGAATCATTGAGGGAAATGTTTATGGTACCTTGGTATCCAAGTGTGGCCTATATATCATGACATTATTATCTCCAATCTCCTCTGTGATGCTAATAAATACTTCATTCTTCTTCTACACTAAGTCCCTCTCTTGTGTTATGCATGATATGTCAACATCCTTTATCTTTATCTCCTCACGCAATGCTCTTATCATTGCATCTTTCTCCATGTTTCTCCTTGCAACTTCAGTAGAATCCTTCACCAAGGCGTTGCTAACTTTCTCATGTGACATGAGAGTAGGATTTACTGTCATATGTTTAGCTTCAGGGGCCTTTTTCAACTGTCTAAAAATGCATGACTCTTCACATACATCAAATTTAGGCTCATCCATGTGGGTGTGCATTGAACATGATAGTTACTTTCAAGTGCACACAGTCACCATATCCTCATCCATTATCTCTGAGCTGAATAAATCATTCTGTGCTATCGTGCTCTGGAAACGGGCATGAAAATTTTACGTGCATCCTCTACATACCCCATGGCTAGTGGAATGTGCTCTCCACTCATCCTCTTCAATCTAGGACCCTTGGGAATTGTAGCTTCAAGGTTAGGATCCTGTCCCGTTACATCTTGAGTAGTTGTATACATGGATCTAAAGATTTCCTTTTCTTTTTCTTCTCCATCCTTCATCTCTTCATCTTTGTACTCTTCCTTGTTCTGTGGCTCATATTGTTGCTTGAGTGGGGTAGGATATGAACACTCGCTATCCTCTGATTCCTCAACTTATTTATCTAACTTTAATTTTATTCTCTTCTTTGGTTCAGTGATCTCCTTGTGTGGAGAGAGACGAGGTGATTTTCTTACCATTTTTTGGGTTCCAGTTTGAGTCCTTGTGTGGCTAAATACTTTCTTAAATATATGCTCCCCCTGCTCAACCTCTATATCTTCCTCTTCATCTTATCCATGAGGTGGAGTGGTCATGCGTTGTGACTCTTCTCTGTCATATGGTTTCTTTCTTCTACGCTCCAAGCCTCCAATATCTTCACGTTCCTCTTCTTCATCCTCTACTTCAGCAATTTATATGGGCCTTTGCACTGGTATGTTTTCCATTGTGTGCTTACCCTTCGGTGGCCTTGGGAGAGTGAATTCATTGTCCACATACTTATTATTCTCCATCTTGGGCTTCTGCTGAACATACATTAATTTTTCCCCTACATCTGCTAAAGCTAGACTTATTGGCTTAATGTTCAACACCTCTGAAAGGATCATCTAGACATAGGCACTTCTTCCTGGATACACATACTTCTTCCTTAATGTGTGGTAGTCATAGTCTACCTTATCTACATTGAATACCATTCGGTGCATGTATGTGAATCTATGAAAACATGCTTGGAAATACCTTGTAGTGAATGCCTAAGGAAATTTACACAAAGGGCTCCAAACTCCATCTCTCATTAGGAAATGTGCTATGTAGAAATGTTGATATACACCAAACTAGACTTGTTTTTGTACTACTGATGGTATGTCCTTTGGGATGTACCACTCTTCTCCAAATGCCACATGGAGCCTATCGTACCATTTCTCTTCCCTTTTCTTGATGTCATCTGTCATTAACCCTTTACATAGGTACTTGCCGAACCTTTCAACTGGTGACTTATTCTCCATGGGGTATTTCCATACCTTTTCCTTTAGCCCATCAAGTACTCCAATTTATATGAATACCAGTGATAATAGAACAGCCCCAAAGCTTATATTCCCTCCTATGCATGCTTCCTTGACTATTTCCTCTACAATGTAGCTGGTAATATTGTAGAATTCTCCTTCTGACATATTGTGTGCAATGTGTAACCACATAGTATTTACCTGTGACCACCGCTCCTGATCATTCAACTTTATAACAAGCTGTGTTGCTTCTTTCACAACCAGGTAGTTCTGTGAGATCATTTTTTATATCTTCTCACATGGCCTTCAAACCTATCACTAATGAGATAAGCACAGATGAGATTCTAAATCTGTGTCTTGCAAAGTAGAAGAAGTCCTCATGCACTCTGCTCATGAGTAAATTTTTACATGGGCTCATACTTCTCGAAATATGGAAGCTCATATAATTAGTAGACCCTAATTCTCTTCAGAAGATTCTCACCTACATCATTGTAAACCGGAATTTCATTTGTCATACATTTTTTCATCCTTGTAGTGAGCAAGGAATAAAGATCCTTCTTGTTATCTAAGGTCCTGTGATTGTATTCACTTACTTTTCTCTTTCTGATGGGTGAATCCCACTCCTGGTTGATGATGACTCCTTCTAGATATTTCATTTCTGAAAAATCACTTTTGGGTGCCATCTCTTCCTCCTCAATGACCACCTTCTTCTTTCCTTTTGCTCCTGCTACAGATGCCTTCTTGGGTTTCATTTTTAACTTGCACTTGTCTCCTTTTTAACTCTGAAATTTGTGAATCAAACCCTAGATCGATTCAATCATGCCATGGGTGGAAATTTTTTGCCCTAACTCCTCTCTGTCACCTTGCTTCGCTCAAATCCTTCACCACTGGGGACGCAAGCTTCTTTTTGCACAAACCTGTTTTTCATTCTTGGTTTCACACTTTTCATACCTTAACCTGATCACTTGGCTCTTTACGCTTAGCTCTTTCCTCAAATACGAAAATAAATTCACGTCCCATCCTTATATAATTTTTCAAATTTTGATGCATTTATTTCTCCTTCACCTACCAAATAGCCTCTCATTCATTGAACAAATTTGATCATTCCATGTGGTACATCTTCACACCCTAGCTATAACCTTCTAGCGTGCTTTCCTACCCTCTAGTCATAGACTTCTCTTTAGCACGTGCCCTTGTGCCTAAGTACCTCATCACTATACCTTCTCCTCATAGTTATCATGGCATCTGCTTACCTCACATTAAACTATCCTTTCATTCATATCCACCCTTGGTCACTTTTGAGAAGAAATCTTCTTTTGAATTAAATCACACCCATAGCAACTTATTCCTTTCACCTTTCAATTCCAACAGTATTTTACTTGGATAACTACAACCACCCCACACTAAAATTATGTGCAGTCATCTGCGCATAAACATGCTTTATATAGTAATTAACTTCATGCATGCAAACACACTTATTGCACAAGAACAACAACTAATTTTACAAAGCATAGAGACAAAGAAGGAAATCCATTAAGGAAATATAGAATTGAAAACCTAATCTAAATGGAAATACTACCTTATTACAAACACCAAGAAGACTTATTTATAATAGGGCTTTAGCGTACTCCCATTAAAGTAACAAGGTAGCCATGTTCCATCAAGTGCTTCTAACTAGCAAGCACCTAATTCAAGTATGTAGGTGATGAAATACAATCCCAACCAATGTACTTTGAGCTTTCCTAGATGGTGCAAGAACTTTGAGTCATAAAGAAGTACCATTTTTCCAATCTCATACTTATTATCCCTTATGTTTCTATCCTGCTATGCTTTCTGCCTAGCCTTTTCCTGCTTCTAACTCCAACATGCTATGGCTCATTGCTCATCCAGTTGAATCATATTCTCAATACACTCTTCAAAAGCTTGTGCATCCGCTAGACCTCTAGCGTGTACAATACACAAAGAAGGTAACATAAATTCTATAGGGAGAATGGATTCTCACTAAACACCAACTAAAATGGTGTGGCTTTGATAAATCTCTTATAAGTTGTTCTATATGCCCAAAGAACAACCGATACTTTATCATCCTAATCCTTTCTTCCAACATCACAAATTTTTGTCAATGTCTGGCTCAAAATCTTTTTGAAAGCCTCAGTAGTTTTATTTGCCTGAGGTTGGTATAGTGTAGTCTTATGGTGGGCAACCATGAATTCATCTAATAGGATCCTCATTGTCTCATTCAAAAAGTGTGTACCCCTATCACTTGTCAAGTTTAAAGGACACCATATGTTGTACGAACATTATCCAATAGAAACCTAGTTGTTGTAGCTATTGTACAGTCCTTCATAGGTGCTACTTTTTCCCACCATGTGAGATAATCTGTGAAAATAATTATATAGTGCGATCCAGTCCTACATGCTCCTGGCGAAATATGTCCTACAAAATCAATGGCTCATTTCTCAAATAGTTCGGCACTGATAATAAGTATCAATGGAATTTCATCACTTTGTCCTGGTTTTCCTAGGCACTGACAATGATCACATGCGTTATAATATTCTTTACAGTCTTAATACAATGTCTCCCACCAAAACCCAGAAAGTTGGATTTTTCGGGCATTCGCATTACTTGCATAGTGGCCTCCTGTAATACCACCATGGGATTCCTCCATAATATCCTTTCTCTCATGCTTTAATACACAATGGCATAGTAATTCATCTCTTCCTATCTTGTAGAGGTCACCATTGATTAACATAAATAGTTCCACGGTATAGCAAGTTGTTTCTTTTCTAAAGCCTTCATTCCTTCTTGTACTACACCACTCTATAGAAAGACAACAATGGATCCTAATTATGATGGCGAGCGGTATAACCTATATAACTATGCATCTCGCATGGTTTCTTCAATTTTTTGTGCTTCTTCTTTTGAGGGCATTCTAGACAAGTGGTCTGGTCAAGAGTTACTTTTCCTTGGTTTCACCACAACTATGAAGTCAAACTCTTGAAAAAGGAGTACCCATCTGCATATGTACCCTTTTATGACGGGTTTGTTCACCAAATAATTCAATGCCATGTGATTTGTGTAAAACACAAATGGTGTTGCTAACAAGTACTATCAAAAATTCTGTAATACATAGATCATTGACAAAGCTTCGCGCTTTGTAGTTGTATAATTTTGTTCAGTAGGAGTCAGCTTCCTACTAGCAAAAAAAATTGGATGGTCTACAATACCTTCACCAAGTTGAGCTAACACGGTGCCAATGGTCATGTCAGAGGTGTCCACATGCACATAAAATCGTTTATCCTATGAGGGAAAACACATAATGGGTGTGGTATTAAGTTTCTCCTTTAATATTTCAAATGCGTGATGTTGTGGTTCTCCCTAATAAAATGTACCTTTCCCTTTTATTAATTATTCTAAGGGTGTGATAACTTTAGCATACCCTTTGATGAACTTTTGATCGTATCCTGTGTGACCCAAGAATCTGTGCACCTCACTTTGACTGATAGGAACTTCCAGGCCTAGAATGACTGCAACCTTAGCTAGATCAACCATCAAACCTTCCTTGTAGATTATATGTCCTAATATTATTTCAAATGGTGTAGCAAATATACACTTCTTGATGTTTAAAGAGATACTCAATTTTCTTCACCATTCAAACATTAAGCGCAGATTGTCATAATGATCTTTCACAAGCCCATATACTATCCAATCATCTATATAAACCTGTAAGAAGTTGTGAATAAAATATTTGAATGCCTGAACAACTATCCATGAGAATAAAGCAAGCTCATTTTTCAATCCAAAAGGCATCATAGTATAGGAAAAGCTACCCCATTTAGTAGTGAAAGTTTTCTTTTCCTGATCCTCTTGAGCAACCATAACCTGATGATACTGGGAAAAACCATCTATGAAGGAATATATCTCGCGCCCTACAACTCCTAGTATTTCCTTAGTAAATGGCATAGGGAATGGATCTGTTACACATGCAACATTCAGCTCCATGTAGTCCACACATATTCTAATTCATCCATCCTTCTTGATACTGATCACCATTGGACTAAATCATTCCAGATTTCAACATGTTATCAATGTCTTCCTTGACCTTTTCACACAAATTGGGGTTTATTCTGTAATACCTCTTTTGAACTGGGCATGCACCATCCTTTACTTTTATATTCATTTCCATAAGTGATTCATGCATGCCTTTAAGTTCATGATACCCTCGAGGGAATAAGTCCTGATAATCCCTAAGTAACTTAATGATCTTTTCCACCTCTGAGTCTAACCAATAGTCTCCAATTATGGCTTCCTTAGGCTCAGTCTCCGAACTTATATTCACCTTATTTGTATTCATGGGTTCATGATAGGTGTGAATATCCTTTTCTACATTTTCCAAGACCTTGTGTACCCCTTGTGAGTGTTCAATATCCAGGTTCTCAACTTCCTCATCATCCACAATGTAACCCATCTCTCCTTTCTCTTTCTTAAGGAAATCACATTCAAGTAGTATGGATTCTTCTCCTTCTTCTTCAAAATGTGCTCCAGAATCTGTCTCACTAAATAATTTCTAAATATGATCTTCTTCTTTTACACAATCTCCCATAGTTAAGTGCTTGACAAATTTTTATGCTTCTTCTACTAGAGTTTTAGTTGAGAAGTAGTGGAAGGTCTGGAGCATTCCTACAATCAAATTATACCAATTCCTAGTATCTCGATGTAGTTCTATGTATACATACTATATGCGTGTGCATACTTGTAGAGTAGAGTACAATCTATGCACCTAGAGTGAAGGTGGTAATGCTTCTTGTCCCACTGTCTAGAGTCTCTCACATTGTTGAATGTGATGTTGAACATGTTGATTACCATTATAAGTGTAGATCTACGTAGGTGAATTTCTCCTTACAAACCTAGTAGATAGGGTGACTCCAATCTCTTCCCATTCTATAATATTATCCCTGTGGACTACCCACTAGCGTGATACTATCCCGCACAAGGTATATACTAACATATCTCTTCTCTTAATCTGATCTATCCACTATGCTTCCATGGCTTTCAAAAATACATGAATATCTTCTACCCATATATACCAAGGTACTTTGCTACCTAACCGTCAAACAGAGTGAAGTCCATTCTTGTACACAACTGTGCTTTTTACCTCGCGCCCTACTAGTTCATATGTACCATGAGCCTAATTGTCATAATCAATACTCATAGTATCACTAATAGAATGAGAATATTCCCACTGTAGGATGCCTTCCTTTAATGGCTCATTGACCTCTGGGTCCTGAATAGTGCGTACATAGATTCTGTTTAAGTCTTCCTCACTTAGAGGCTCAATATATGGTGTAGAATTCCCATATGTCAAATGTATCACAACCCTTTCCTCCTTGTTATCAAAACTGATATACCCCTTATTTAATATCAACTCAACATTATTCGCATAACACCATGGGCGTCCAAGCAAGACTGGAAAACTATCTTCTTCTGCAAGTGCTAATACCTCAAAATCCCCAGTGAAATTTTCCCCTTATATGGTTATAGATTCATCCTTCAAGACTCTTATAGGAGTGGCCTTATTTTGGTTTTCCATAAACAACACATTAGATGATGGTTGTAATGGAGGCCTCCCCATTTTTACCCATGCATCTAATGTAAGCACATTTACTTCCGCACTTGTATCAATCAAAATATTGCTCAACAACCATCCATCTACAACTGCATTCAGAGTAATTTCCTTTTCATAGTCAATGCTATCAGGGGGAAGATTTACATGAAGGATCTGTTGTATGGTCTCAATACTTACATGTGGAGTGTTCCATTTTAACCAAATTCCTAATAGAGGAATGATTTTCTCCTGGTGCAACATGTTACACACTTCCCTTAGATCATCGATATCAATTTGGATTATCTCTGATAATTTAAGTATTGTATCTCACCCTGAAGATTCCTTAACACTTCCATGGTATCCTGGTAAACTTCCTTTTGATGCACAGGATCTAGGTACCTTCCATGAAAAAACTCCTCCTTGGTGATCATAGGCTTCTCATGTAATTTCTATCTAGTGTGTGCCACTTTAGATCACGTAGTAATATTCACTGTCAATGCCTCAAGTCCTTCTGCTATCTTGGGCATCCAATGATATTCTACCACATGCTAGATTCTAACCATCCCAGTGCCTTTGTTTTCTTGCTTATGTTGCTTACTCAGATGCTCATATAAGTCTGGGCACTCTTCATAGCTATGGTTCTTTCTGTAGAAGTAACATGAAATATTCTGTAGACATTCGCGCCTATGGTGGTTAAAAGATCCACGCGTATAACATGTTCCACAAAGGAACTCATCTCTTCCTCCACTATGGTCTCATCCTCCATATTCACCTCGATATCCACAACCTCATTCAAAATGACCCTCATTCTTTTCATAGTGCATTTGATTATGACCTTGATCTTGGTGCTCATTCTTACCCTTAGAATTATCTATTACACTTGTCTATCATACTCCAATATCTATAGCATCCTAGATCTGACCAATGAACTGAAAATATTTAGTATCATGGGTCATGGACCGGAAAATTTTATAGTAACAAGATACATTCTTCCTTATCACATGCTATGACAAAGGACAATGACTAGCATCATGATTCAAATGATAGATATCACAGTCTAGCAGTAATGAGTGTATAGATCTACGAGGACAACTATCCTTGGTGTGACCTTCCACTTCACAATATGTACACCAAATTCTGAAGCACATTTCACGAGATGAATTTGCTGATAGCTTCTCTAAATGCTTTGCCATAACTACAATCTATACTTCTAAGAATGGACTAACACTAGTTTCAATGCTCTCAACTGCCTCATCATGCAAAGATGCTTCTAGTGCTTCACATGGATCAGTGTATGTCTTATGTGACAGTGCTATTCTGAATGGTGTAATCAATCCACCAAAAAACCATTGTGCATGTTGGCTTGTGTGAATATCATAAGAAAGCTTAGATAGGAATGTTTTAAAATAGGTATCATACTCATGTACACTCTCAATAGTGCCTTGCTTAATATCCTTGAGTGCACTTATACTCTTCTGCTCAAACTCAGGGATATGTAACTCTTTCAAGAAATCATCCTTCAGCACTGCATAATCCATGAAAGTTTGATTAGGGTCAAATTTCCTATACCAACAGTGTGCACATCCATGTAGTGTAGTAGAAAATTGACTTTCCATAGGATTTCAAACATATACACATGTTCGAAAGCATCCTCTATACCTCTATACTCTAGTAGACAAAGAGACATCTCCATAGAGATATTTTGTGGTTACTGCGGGCCTTAACCACTTGATCCAGAACCTCCTATATTTCCTCTACCTCCAGAACCACCAGATACACTAGAACTAGAACCACTTATACCTCCTGATCCTCCACCTGTAGCTGAAATAGGACCTATAGATGTACTCCCCTATGCTCTGATAGTAGTACTATACTGAACCCCTATAGTATGTGTGGGAGTTCCACTTCCAGAGGTGGATCCAACATTATGTGCACTTACGTTCTATGTGGATGATGTGCCTAAAAATGTTCCTCCAAATAACATCAAAGTCGTATGTCCTGCCATTGATATACTTGCTCCCTGACTTACTCCCGCTCTCCTACTTCCCAAGTTAGCTTGCTGATTACTTTTCCTACTAGATACTGGAAAACCAAGCACAAGAGCTAGGTCACTAGGTGGATTAAGATGCACGCCTGTGGCCCAGGTAGTCTTTGATGGTGTATTTTTGTGCGAAGCTAAGGGGGTATCTCTTTCATGCTTTCCAAGATGGGGAGTTCCTGATGCTCTAGCTCCATGTCTTCTACGTCAGCTTCAAAACCTTCATGAGCCATCTCTCTCCTCAACTACATACTTTTTGCAATGGAACATTGCTTCTCTATCTCCCTCTTGCACGCCTCATTATACTTAAGCCACCTTTCCTCCCTCTTCCTTTCTACCACTAAGTTTTCCATATTTCACCAAACATGTTCCTACCCTCACACATGGTGAAGTTTAGTTAGCCATTGGTTTACTCTCTAGGTTCAAAGTTATCATCAAGATCTTGATCACTAGTGGAATACCTTATAGATATGTTCCTCTAGGATACCGCAAAAACTAGAATTCAGCTACCTCTAGGCAAGAATATGTAGAAATTGAATATTCTATAATATAATTGTTTAGAAAACCATGAAACCACGTATCCACAATGCGATTCTAGATGAAATCAACATCATAAAGGGCCTGAAATTATTCCTATGTCTAGACAAGTACGAGATACCTCCAATTCCTCTTAGATGCATAAGTAATTAGCCACTCATAATTCTACTAGAAAGATGGTGAAAATATCTCATATATGTTGTCATATAGATTTTGTTCTACCCAAGTTCATGCGTTAAACTTAGATCCACTGCTGAACCGTCATGCATATTCTTCCTCCAGATTGTGTATCCACTCCTCAATACTTGCTAGAGTTAACCGGTACGTCTTCTTCACGAATCATCCTGAAAATAACTTAAAAAGAGGTCTCAGAAACAAAACTAATGATGTAACCTAGAATTCACCAGATAATACCATAGATGCATTGGCGCATCACTCAGCCTAAATTGAGTGCTCACCCTAAGCACACAAAGGTACCTGGTCCCTCTTTAGGGTTGTTGTAGTAGGATGTTAGCATGATGAAGGAAGAAACATATGGATCCATAACTAATCCATCATTCTACAATGCATGCCATATTCAGATTTATGAAAGAATGAGATTAAACAATAATTATGATTGAATCAAGAACATGTACTACTCAATTACACATAGGAATGACACTTAGACTCAGGCAATAACTTCCATCTATTAATAAACATAAAATCTCCTTACAATAATGGCAATCTATACTAATGCACACATGGATCTGATAAAGTAATCTAGTCGTATGTACATATATTTAAATCTCCATACATCCACACACATATCAGCTACTATGTGATTCACATCATATATATAGGGTGGGGACTTTCCCTTCACCACTTATCTATTCCAAAAATAGGTCGCATGCTATTAATAGACATGTGCCGTTTACATGCATAGCCACACATTGCAAGTGTTATATCTATAGATCTCTTATAGTTAACTGAAGTGACAATCCTATTATTATCTCATCTCCATGAAAAATTATCTGATCTGATCCTCTAAAGATAGAAAATGCATGGCGCACACGTCTCTACATTTTTGGTGTGTTCCACATGCCATCTTCTAAAAATAGGCCTTCATGCTCAAAATCGGATAAGTCCCAAAAGCTAAAATTTCCCTAAACGTGGGTTCTTCTTATCCCTCTATGCCCTTTATCCTGGCCTTCTCTCCTTCATGGAATTCTTGTGTGATCTCTAACAAGTATTATTTGATCAACAATGATGTAACCTATACAACTATGCATTCGACATTGTAATTTCAATTGTTGGCACATCATCTCTTGATTGAATTCTTGATAAGTGGTCCAACCCATAATTACTTTTACCTGGTTTTACCACAAGTGTAATGTCAAGTTATCGGAATAAAATATCCCATTGACATATGCACCACTATAAAACAAGCTTATTTACCAAGTATTTTAACACCATGTTATCTATATAAAATATAAATGGTGTTACTAGTAAGTATTGTCTAAACTTATGTAGTGTATAGATCATTGACAAGGCCTCACGCTCTGTAGTTATATAATGTCATTTTACAGGAGTCAACTTTCTACTAGTGAAGAAGATAGGATGATTTATAATACCTTCTCTAGGCTAAGCTAACAATGCACCAATGGCCATGCTAGAGGCATCCACATGTGCGTGAAATGGTTTATTCCATGAGAGAAAATGTAGAATAGGCATTATAGAAAGTCTCTCTTTCAATGCCTCAAATGCGCGCTTATGTGGTTCTCCTCAATAGAATGTCCCTTTTCCCTTTAGTAACTCTTCTAAAGGTGTCGTAATCTTTGCATATCCTTTCATATATTTTCTGTAATACCCTGTGTGGCCAAAAAATCCCTACACCTCACTCTTATTGGTAAGCTCCTCTAGGCCTATGATAACTACAACCTTAGCTAGATATACTAATAAACCTTCCTTGCATATGATGTACCCTACCAGAGTTCCAAAAGGTATAGCATACACACACTTCTTGATATTTAATTATATGGTAAATTGTCTACATATTTAAAACATTAAGCACAAGTTTTCATAATGATCCTTAACAATTCCATACACCATCGAATCATCCAAGTAAGCCTGCAAGAATTTGTGAATAAAATCCTAAAATTCTTGAACAACTATGCGTGAAAATACAATAGGCGTGCTATTCAAACCAAAGGGCATCATAGTATATAGAAAACTTCCCCATTTAGTGGTGAAAGTTGTTTTCTCTTGATCCTCCTGTGTAATTCTAACTTGGTGATACCCTAAGAATCCATCTATGAAAGAGTAAAATTCACACCCTACAACACCTTCTAGTACTTCCTTGGTGAAAGGCGTAGGAAAAGGATCAATAACACATGCAACATTCAGCTCCCTATAATCCATACAAATCCTAATCTGACCATATTTATTTATACTGATTACAATGGGGCTAACCCACTATGATTCTTCTAGGAGTTTAATGGTGCCATATTTTAGCATTTTGTCAATTTTTTCTTTAACATTTATGTACAAGTTAAGCGTCATTGTGTAAGGTCTCTTCCTGATTGGGCGAGCTCCTTCCTTTAGCTTAATCTTCATCTCACCTAATGAGTCATGCACCCCCTTTAACTCATGGTAGGCCCTAGGAAATAAGTACTAAAAATCACATAGTAACTCAATTATCTTTGATACTTAAGAATCATACCAATAATCTCCAATTATGGCCTCCTTAATTTCAGCATATGTGTCAATGTTTACTTTCTTGGTATTCAGAGGTTCATGATAGGCGTGTGTGTTGTTATCCACACTGTATAAAACCTCACACATACCTGATGAATGATCTATGTCCAAATATTATATTTCTTCATCATCCACTATGTAGACCAGATTTCCTTTCTCCTTCTCAAAGCAAGCGCACTTAAATAATTCAGCATATGTATCTTCTACTTCCTCAAAACATGTTCCTTGTTCCTCCTCACCAAATAACTCTTGAATGAGTTCTTAAGCTTTACACTGTCTCTCATATTCAAGTGATCCATAACCCATAATGTATCTCTCACTAGGGGTTTAGTAGAGAAGTAGTCAAAATTCTAGGTCATTCTTGCAATCAAGTCCTACCAATTTCCAGTCTCCCTATGCAATTCCGCATAAACATACCAAGTGTGTGCGTAACCTTGAAAAATAGAATAAAGTTTGTGCACCCAAAGTGAAGGTGGTAAATATTCTTGCTCCTCTGTCCAGAATCTCTCACATTGCTGAACATGGTGCTCAATAGGATGATTACCGTGATATATGCATATTTGAGTAGGCACATTTCTCCTAAAACCCAAGTTATTAGAGCTCTTCTAACTTCTTTCCATTCTATGAGATTATCCCTGTGAACCATCCACTAGTGCATTGGCGTCTCGCATAGGGTATACACTAACATATTTCTTCTTTCCACTTGATCAGTCCACTACTCCTTCATGGTGCACAGGAATACTATAGGATCTCCTTCTCTAGTGTACAGGGGTACAGAGCCATTACCTATCCTCCTAATCCAACGAGGTTTTCTCCTCCATAAAAATGCACTTCTTAGCTCATGTACAACCATCTCATAGGTGTCATGTGCCCAATTTTCACAAGAAATACTTGTAGTATTACTAATAGACTATGCATCTTCCCACTGGAGGATTCCCTCCTTAGATGGATCAAGTACTTCTGGATCTCGAATGACATGCACCTAAATTCTGTTCAGGTCTTCCTCACTCAAAGGTTCAACATAAGGTGTAGATTTCCCATCTGTCAAAGGGATAATAAATATTTATTCCTTTTTCTCAAAACTTATATACCCCTTGTTGAACCGTAGATCAACATTATTTTCATAACACCAAGGGTGCCCAAGTAGAGCTATGAAGTTTTCTACTTCTATAAGTTCTAAGACCACAAAGACTCCAATGAACTTGGCCCCTTGTATAGTGATGGATGCATCCTTTAAAACTCTTATTGGAGTGGCCTTAGTCTAATTACCAATTAACAATACATTATAGGATGGTTGTAATGGAGGCTTTCCCATTTGCACCCATGCATCTAAAGTAAGCACATTTACATCCACACCTGTGTCAATCAATATATTGCTCAAAAGCCACCCATCCAAAACATCATTCAGAGTGATTTCCTTGTCATAATATAAGCTATGAGGGGGAAGATTAACATGCATGATCTACCATCTATTCTCAATACCTATGTGTGAAGTGTTTCCCTTTAGACAATTCCCTAGTAATGGAATAATATTTTCTTGGTGAAACAACTTTCATACCTCTTTCAAATCATCAACATCTGACTAGACCATCTCTGCTGCCTTATTTTGTTCCAACTTCTGTAAATATTCCTTTAAACATTGTATTTCACCCTAAATATTTCTAATTACCTCCATGGTCTTCTTATAAACCTCCTTCTGGTGTGTAGGATCTGGGTACCTTACATGTAAAATCTCCTCCTTAGTAATGGTAGGATTCTTTTATAACATTTCTTTAGCATGCGTAGCTTTAGCACATGTTGTAATATTTACAGGTACTACCTCAAGTTCTTGTGCCAACTTTGGCATCCACTTATTTTCTATGATATATTGTATCCTAACCATCCATGTGCCCTTGTTTTCATATTTATGATGCTTGCTAAGATGCTCATATAATTTTAGAAATTCCTCATAGTTATGATTCTTCCCACAAAAAGAACAAGTAATATTCTGAGGGCATTTACACATGTAGTGGTCAGGACATCCACATGTAAAACATGTTCAATGAGGAAACTTGACTTTTCCACCACCACGGTATCCTCAACCTCTACCATGACTTCCTTTAAAACTTCCCTCAATCTAATTTTAGTGCCCTTGGGTGTGATCATGATTATGGTGCTCACTTTTACTTTTAGAATTATCTGATGCTCTTATCTATCGTAAAACAATATCTATAGCATCATGGATCTAACTAATCAACCTACAGTCTTTTGTATTGAGAGTCGTGGACCGAAAAATCTTACAATAGTAAGATACATTATTTCTTATTGTGCATTGTAATAATGGGTAGCAATTTCCATCATGGTCTAAATGGTATATCTTGTAATCTAGTAACAATGAATGTACTGATCTGCAGGGACAATTATCATTGTTGTTCCCTTCCACTTTATAATCTATACACCAAATCCTAGTGCACATTTTGTGTGCTAAATTGGCCGATAGTTTCTCTAACTGCTTCACCATAGCTGCAATCTATCCTTCCAAGAATGGGTTCACTCCAGTGTCTATACTTCAGACTTCCCCAACATGTAATTCTTCTTCAAGTACTTTGTGCAGATATGTATATGTCTTATGGGACAATGCCCTCCTAAACGGTGTGATCAAGCCCCCAACGAACCACTGTGCATGCTGGATTGTATGGATATCATACCAAAGTTTAGACAAAATTGTTTTAAAATGGGAATCATATTCCTCAACACTTTTAGTACTTCCCTTCTTAATATCCTTTAGTGCGCTTATACTCTTCTGCTCAAACTCAAGGATATAAATGTCCTTAAGGAAAGCTTTCTGTAATGCTACATAATATACGCAAGTTTGATTAGGGTCAAACTTCCTATAACAACGGTGACCATGTCCCTAAAACGTAGTTACAAACTCACTTTCCTTATTCTTAGAATCCATAATCCTTTTTGTGTGCCACATTATTTCATACATGTTCACATACTCAACAATATCTTCTATTCCCCTATACTTTAGAAGATGAAGTGACATCTCCATACAAATATTATGGGTTTCATGAGGACCATGCCCACCTGGTCTAGAACCTCCTGTGTTAAATCTGCCTCCATACCCACCAGATCCACTAGAAATAGAGCCACCTATGTCCCATAATCCTCCACTTGTAGCTAGAATTTAACTAGAGGATGTACTGCCCTGTGTCCCAACAGTGGTACTAAACTAAACTCCTACAGTCTGTGAGGTGGTACTACCCCCAGAAGTGAGTCCAAAATTATGCATGCTTGATTTCTGTGCTGATGATGCACCTGAAAAGGTACCTCTAAATAACAAAAAATAATTTTTTTGACCATAGATGAAACTTCTACTTGATTTAGTCCTTTTCTTCTATTCCCCAAACTAGCTTGTTAACTACTAGTTGTACTAGATACTGGAAAACTAAGTGCAAGGCCTACATTACAAGGTATACTAAGATGCATGCCTATGGCCCATGGTGCCTCTACTAGTGCACTCGCATATGAGGCTGAGGAGGGATCCTAGTAATGCTTTCTCAAATGGGGGAGTTCTAGATTCTCTATCTCCTCACCTTCTGTGTGAGCTCCAAATCCTTCACAAGCCATCTCTCTCCTCAATTCCATTCATTCTATAATATCACACTGCTACTCTATCTCCCTCTTGTGCACCTCATTGTACCTAAGCTGCCTTTCTTCTCTTTATCCCTCTGTTGCTATGTCCACCATCCTTCACCAAACCTACTCCTGCCCCTGCGTGTGATAGGGTTTAGCTAGCCATTGGATTTTCTTCCAAGTTCAGGGTTACCATCAATATTTTGATCACCAGTGGAATTCCTTGCAGATAGGTTACATTGGGATAATGTAAAAAATGGAACTCAACTACCTTCATGCAAGAGTAAGTAGACATTGAGTACTGTAAAATATAGCTATTCAGAACACCATGAAACCAAGTGTCCACAATGCGCATCCAAATCAGATCGACATCATAGAGGGCCTAAAATTGTTCCTACATCCAGAAAAGTGTGTGATACCTCCAATTCCTTTTATACGCATAAGTAACTATCCACTCAGACAACTCTATCAGAAAGATATCAAAAAAAATTCGTATAGACAATCATACAATTTCTACTCCACCCATGCACGTGTGTCAAACTCAAATCCACTATTAAACCTCTAAGAGTACTCTTCTTCCAGATCTATTATCCACTCCTCAATACGTATTAGGGTCAACTGGTATGTCTTCATCATGAAACATCTCGAAAACAACTAAAAAAGAGGTCTTGATAATGGAACCAATGATGTAGCCTAAAATATACTATGAAAAACCCAGGTGCACTGGCACATCACCCAGCCTAAGCTAAGATCTCACCTGAAGAAGGAAAAGGTACCAAGACCCTCTTTAGAGTTACTTGTGCAGGATGTTAGTGTGATGGTGATAAAAAATATTAAGATCCATAACCAAACATAAACATTTCATAGTGCATAAACTAGATATAGATCTTAGAGAATCATGAATTAAACAATAACTATAATAATATTAACCATACATGAACCAAATTTAGTTATGTATAACACCATTATTAAGTCAAAATACTTCATTACATTAAACACTGTAAAACACAAAAGCTTATTACACTATAAAGTATATCCATAAGTCATGTGTGCATCAGATCCAGTAACGTAAATCTATAATAATTCACACACTCTAAACCACATAAATTAATACGTATTTATAGAGGTGGGTACTTAACCTTCACCTCCTATGCACTTCTCAATATAGGTCACATGATGATAATATACATGTGCCTTTACAATAACATGTATACATGCGAGTGTTCTAATAATAGATGTCCTATTATTAGCTCAAATCATTCATGGCACTTATGAGCTTCTCATTCCCAAAATATCATTGTGTGTCGTAAAATTCTTCATCTCTATATTTTCTCCACATGCTATCTCCAAAAATATCTCGTATCCATAAAAACGGCCAAGTCCTGAGCCAAAGTGTTCTGGAGCACGTTTCCTATCCTATCTTCCCATGCCTTCAAATGCACCTTGTTCTCATATGTGCATCTTATGTGTGTATTCTCCTAAGAGCAACATTCTATCATATCAAGAATGAAAAATCCCCAAGGAAGGCCCTTAAACAAGCATGCGACCTCCACGTGGTAGAGAAGAATCATCACTGACTGAAGGAGTGCACATTGGATGAATTAAAGGAAATCAAAATATCACCAACACGAAGTTGAGATATTGGTTAAAAAATGAAAGATTGTGTAGAAAAATTGAATTTTGTCGGTGGAAGGTTTGATTCCAGACATTGAAGTGGGAGCTAAAAGGATCTATAAAGGAATGATGTGATCTAGAAGAGAGAAGAGGAAGTTTGAAAGGAAAACATACTAGAGCTACGAAAAAGGATTCTAGCCTTGGTTATTATATTGGATAGCCTTAGCAAGAATATATTGTAGAAGGAAGTTGTAATATGTGCCATATTGGCCTTATGTATTATTTTCTCTATGAATAAAGAGTTCTTGTTTTGTGCATTTAAGCTTTCAATATTATGTGTCTTTCATCTTTCACTGTTAGTAGTTTTACATAAATTTGATGATCTATTGTCATATATGCCCTTAGGTTTCCTGTATGCATATATCATCTACATGTCATTATGTTTCACTCCTTCTTAACCTATGATAAGCTAAGATACTTCTAAAATATTAGATCATGATAAATGCTCTTCAACTTTTTCGAGTAGTTTCTCAGGATCCATCTCTGTGTCTTGTTGATATCTATTTCAGAGCATTTCCTTAAGTTAGTTTTGCATTTTATTTCAATTTTCCTCTAACCTTACCCCTCATCATAGAGAAGAGCCAACTTAATTAGAATATGGAGTTTATCTTAGGACGCACGTCCTAATTCCCTAAGGTATCCTACAAATCTAATAGTTCATCCACAAAAATAATCATCAATAGTTTTCCTAGCACACCCAGTGGGGATCAAACATATACACTTATTAAGACTCCATCATAAGAAATCCATTGATTTAAGCAGTAATAATTTTCTTCTTCTCTAGTTTACAAGATGAATGTGAACAAGAGCAAGGAAGGGAGAAGAAGGTGTATTTGAATACTTACGTTTATCCCTGCCATGTAACAGAAGAGGTAGATAGATTTAAAGGTCTTTGTCTCCTCCAAACCAGACTATCTTAGCACCTCGACTATGTAGGCCCTTGTTATAGTCAACTAGAACCCTCATATATATTTAAATGCACCACCTCAAGGATCAGACCCCGAGGCAGTTTGTTTCAAGGAATCAAGGGAGTCTACTCATCTTACTCACACCCCTGGTGGTGTGTAATCCTATTCTGGCTAATGGGATAAAAGTGTTACCTAAGTTTAGTAGAAAATACTTCAAAACTCTGAAGTAAAAACTTTAGGACGTAGCAGAAATATGTGCACTACATTATATTAGGGAACATGACGTCTCCTTATGGTTGCTATTTGATTCCCTTAAGGAGAAGGCTCTAGATTGGTACCAATCACTAAATCCTAATACTATCACCTCTTGGGACCAACTAGGAAATGTATTGGTAGCAAGATTCAATGAGAAAAGGGATAAATCCTTTCTCATACAACATATTATCAAGATCAAGAAGAGTCTGCAAGAGCTTATGACTGATTTTAACACCAGGTTTCAAAAAACTTGGCAAAGGATTCTTGTTCTCGTGAGGCCACTTGTAGATATGGCTTTTTTTTTTTACTTAAAAGCTCTGAATTTAGATATTTTTGTGATGATTCAATCATTATGAGGGGACTCTTTACCACAAGAATATGATATTGTGATCCAAGTTGAGAACAATTTAATAGATGTTTGGAAGCTTCCCCACAGATCCCCTTTACCAATGTACCTCAAAATAGCTCCTCTCTCGCAAGCACAGGTCCCTAGCTCTACCAAAGCCCCTATGTCCCTGTAAAATTACCCATCCTCTCATCCAAAACCAATTCCCAGTACAACTTCATCATCCCCTTCTCTTGAAATGGAGGAAGTCAAAAATATTCTTAGAAACATCTCTAACGAGATAGTAAATCTTATAAGGAAAAAAAGTGCTTACCCAAGACAAAATTATCAAAGCTATCAAGGTGGTAGGCCTACCTATCCCTATCAACATCAGAATAACCATAAACTTCCATTCTTAGAGTCATCTAGCCATCTCATCCCGGTGCCCACTCCACTCCAGACTATCCCACACAATAACAGAAGATAAATGGTACCTAGGAAAAAAGATTTGGTTAAAGAACCCAGTGCATGGTGCTTCCCCTGTAATATTTCCCACATGCCAAGAGAATCTCCCCAAGGAAATTTGCAACAAAAGGTATTCGAAAAAAGAGAAAGAGAAGGCTATGATTTTAATGCGTGAAGACCCTACCAGTCTACGGGAGTCCAAAATGTGTCCTTTGTTGTGTAGATTCAAGGGATATTACTTGAATAGGAAGTAGAGATCACCCCAAAGCACATGATTCTCTCTTAGATAGAAGGAGAGGAATTCATATTTACAAATGAGGCAGTTGTTTCCAATCATGTCCACTTTAATTACAACACTTTCTTCAAAAAAAGAATGATAGAGATGGATTCTCGTATCCTAATTATGAATAGAAAGATGCAAAAAGAGCCTCCAAGCATCACAATCTCACCACCGACGGTTGTAAAAGAAGCTCTAAGAGCTATCCAAAATCAGGATGCCCCCCATCCCATGGTTGAAGGAACAAAACACTAGTAATCATCCAAAATATCATCGCCCGGACCAATTAACATGGTTCAATAACTCAAGAAAGTGTCAGCTTATGCATCCTTATGGGATCATTGGGGAATTCTAGAACAAATGGAGTTACTCCAAGAAGCACTTAAATCAAATGATGAACCAACTATAACTAGGAAAGAGAAGGAACACGTATAAGTGATTCAAACCCCAACAAAATTAGTGTTGTTAAATCAAAAGGGAGAAGTAAGTAAACCAAGGCCCAAACCATTTTTTATGACTCTTATCATAGGTAGGAAATTATTGCATAATTCCATGATAGACTCCAGTGAAAGCACTACAGTCATGCCCAAAGTGATTGCAGATCCCTTGGGAGTTGAATATGAGTCCTTAAAGAAAGGAGTCACGCAACTGGATGGAAAATCAGTCCAAATTATAGGAGCTATCAAGGGACTCCCATTCAAGCTCTATTCCTACCTGAACATAACTATTTGACATTATATATTAGTAATTGACATTCCTCTAGTCTTCAGACTGTGTCTCTACTGTGATTTCATAGTTAAAATTTGAGGCTACATGTCTCTTTATTGGTCCCACATGTAACTATGGATCAAGTATGGATCTATAATGAAGGTATTATCATAACACCTTTCCAAGGAAAATATAATGAACCAAGCAGTCTCAGATTTTGAGGATTCCCACACTATGATCACCAGAGAGGATGAATCATATATAGACGAAGGTAGTATTCAAAATGGAAGTCATCTAGCCAACCGTCCCCTGGGTGATCCCTTCAGGAAATTTCATTCCACTGGTTTGGGTACTTACGTCATCTTCGACGAAGAATCCAAGAATCCAAAGGTGGTAAAAGGAAAGGATAAAATAGAAGGAAATACCGCCAGAGATTCCTAGATATGGACCCTGCATTTTGATGGGGCTAAAATAAAAATGGCTCAGGAGATAGAATATACTTGTTATCCCCAAGCAGAAAGAAGATACCACATGCATTTCACTTCTAGTTCTCCTGTATCAATAATGAATCAGAGTATGAGGCATTAGTACATGGCTTGGCCACGACATATAAAGAAGGCATCAAATTATTGAGAGCCTTTGACGATTCAAAGTTGTTAGTGACATATCTAAGGAACACTGCCACCACAAAAATCTAATAATGAGGTCCTATCAACATAGGGTGTGTGATACCATCTAATATTTTGAATACTTTAATATCAAGGTTATCCCCTGAGACCAAAATATAGAGGCTGATAGGATGGCCTTAATCGGGTCACAATTTGACCCAATACAAGATTTGATAGCGAATTAAAGTACCATAAAATTGATCATCTACCTTTCTATACCTGATAACATTGATCATTGGAAGGTTTTTAATAGTGACTAGAGGATTATACACTTCCTCTAGCAATTTGACCATTTTGCAAACCAACTCTAACCCAACATCGAAAAATCTTATGTAGATCAGATTATTCAATTGAAGAGGAACAAACTTCTAAAAGGGTTGATAACATTAGAAATCCTTTTTGATTCTAATGATTCTAGTTTATATTGAAGGAAGTTTTTCAATGGTAAGGGAGGATTATGTTGAGCTAGAAGTGACTAAAGGGAGAGGGCTAAAGGTCAGGATATTAGTCACTCAAAAAGATAGGGAAAGACTTGTGGATCTATGCCATAAGTATGACAAAGTGATGGCTTGAACATATGATGGCCTACATGGTTACAACAAAGATATCATCCAACACACCATTGACCTTGAAGAAGGAAATAAGCTCATGTGCTAGAAACAACGGCCCATGAACCAAAAAATAGAATCCCTCATAGCTGAGGAACTGAGAAAACTCTTAGAGACCAAAATAATCTTCCCTGTCAAGCACACAACATGGGTCTCTAACCTAGTCCCAGTAAGGAAGAAAATTGACAAAATTTGGATTCGTGTAGATTTCAAAAACCTAAATAAAGTGTCCCTACAGGATCACTACCCTTAACCCTACATGGAGCAAATATTATAAATTGTTATAGGCTCAGAATTTTTCTCTCTTCTATATGTCTTTTCAAGCAATAATAATATATGACTCGCACAAATGGATCAACATAAGACCAATTTCAAGACAAAATAGGGAACTGTCGCATAAGAAAAAATTCCATTTAGACTCAAAAATGTTGGAGCCACAGTTTAAAGAGCCATGTACTCCGCATTTAGAGAACTGATCAATAAGGTAATTCTTATATACCTAGATGATCTCACAGTATTTACCAAGACATTAGAGGATTATTTTGACACCTTAGAAGATGTGTTCAAGAAATGCTAAGAATTCAGGATCTCTATGAACCCAAAGAAATGTGTTTTCAAAGTACCCCAAGGAAAACTCATGGGAAAAATTGTTTCAAAGGAATCTCTATTTATCCATAAAGAGTTGAATCCATCGTGGGGCTTCCCTTACCAGTGAATAAGAAATTAGTCCAATATTTCTTAGGAAAGGTCAACTTTGTCAGCAAGTTTATTTCAGACTTTGTTGGGACAATCCGCCCAATCACGCTAATGCTCAAGAAGGACCTTAACTTGAAATGGACCACTGAAGGTTTTTAGGACTTTAAGGTAATTAAAGGGGCTATCACATCCACCCTGATACTGCAAAACCCTGACTTCTCAAATTATTTCATCATGTACATATATGGGGGTAAACATAGCATAACATCTGTAATGACACAAAAGAGAGAGTCTCAAGGAGAAGAACATCTAGTCGCCTTATTTTAAAAAACTCTCCATGACTATGAAATAAGGTATAACTTTGTAGAAATACAAGTTTATGTTATAGTTAAGGGTCTAAAGAAATTTAGGCAGCTTGTCACTCATAGAAAAATCTAGGTTATGGTGGCACATTCTAGTGTCAAAGAATATATAAAAGAGGGTGAGATAAAAGATAAAAGAGCCAACTAGATCACTAAGATCCTCGAATACAAAATCAAGGTAAAACCTAAAAATCTAGTATGGGGAAGGGGATTATGTCAATATCTAACACATGACCCCATGCCCCTGAATAAAGACAAGCCTAAAGGAATAATCTATATCTAAGAAAGTAACTTAGGTAGATGGGTCTCAGATAGGATCTACTTAATGAAAACATGGAAATACCCAAGCCATCTTCCATTATAAAAGAGGAGGTACTATAGGCAACATGGATCTAATTTCACCATGATTAATGATTTCTTGTTCAAAAGGAAGCTTAATTGAATACTGCTAAGGTGCCTAGAGAACGAAGAATCTGAAAGAGTCTTACGTGAGTTACAGCATAGGAGCTTGGGAGTCCATTTTTCTTCCTACACCATAGCCATAAAAATCCTACAAGAAGGATACTTTTGGCCAAGCCTATTCACTAACAGTCAAGAAGAGATGAATATATGCAAGGTTTGTCAAGGTTATAAATATTTTTGGAAGAACGTGGCATTACCTCTTAATCCCATCCTAATTGAAGAACCATTTTCATAATGGGGTTTAGATTTCATTGGTATGGTCAACCCAGCTTCTAGTGCTGGGAATAAATGGATCCTCACCGCAACTGAGTACTTCACCTGATGGGTGGATGTAGTTCCACTAAAAGAGGTCACCAGGAATGTGATCCTACGACTCCTAAAGAATATCACTACCCACTTTGGACCCCCCCATACTATTATATCATATAATGCTAAGGCATTTTTGGGGGCCAAAGTATCTAAATTTGTGGTAAAACATGGGATATATCTAAAAATATCCTCCAACTATTACCCATAAGGAAATGGTTTGGCAAAGTCTACTAGCCAAAACCTGATCAGGATCATAAAAATAATGGGAAATGTGCATAATAGGCTATGCCATGAACATATCAAAATAACCTTATGGGTTGATTGAATCACACCGAAATAGATCCTGAAAGCCTTGCTATATGAAATAGTCTATGGGAAAAGCATTGTGATGCTAATTTCCCTAGAAATCCATGTGCTATAACTATTGAAACAAATTGAGATAAAGGAAAATAGAGTGATGCAAGTGAGACTTACTGAGCTAGTAGAACTCCAAGAGAAGCAAGAGGTTGCTCATGAGGCCATGATTAGCTATCAACATGCGGTAAAAACTTGGTTTGATCAAAATACATTGGAAAAATAATTCCAAGTTGGTACTATAGTTTTGAAATGGGATGCAAGTGCCACAATGCCTTAAAATCATGGAAAATTTGACACATTATGGACAAGACTTCAAAATCGGTGCATGCAGCAACGCAACAATTTCAAGCTTGAAATAATGGAAGGTGACCCCTTGGCAATTCTGGTAAATGAGATTCACTTAAAACCTTTCATGTAAGTATCTTCATTAAATATTGTATCATATGCATTCTTTTACTTTTTCTTGTTCTCTTGCTTCATTTATTTTGTCCCTTTCAATAAGTGTCTCAGAAATGTGTCCCTCACAGATCCCCCTTGCTTTTTTTTAAAGTTTTGGAGGGAGCATACCTTCCTAATTTTCTCTAAAATTAATGATCCAATGTCCTCATAGGATATTTGAGGAAAAAATATTGAGAATTGATATAGAATCTATCAAAAAGTGTAGAATTTGGCACTTAGGGTCATTAATTAAAAAGGGGATGTTATGTGAAGTGACTCTATATATGCACGAGAAATTACTCTCCAAGTTAATACAACTATTTAAGATAGCTGGGAGCATCCAATAGGTTCATTTCAAATGCTAGAGTCTTCCAATCAGTCTCCAAGTGTCGAAGAAAAAGAACCAGTTTAGTAAAGCACTACAAGGAGCAGAATTGAAGTATACTATCATGGATAAACATGCCTTTTCTTTTGTCAACTCCAAAAGAATCTTCAGGCCATATATTTTGAGCTCTAAAGTCATTGCTTATGTTCCTCACACCATGGTTAAGGATATCCTGTCAGAGATGGAAATTTCAATCAAAAGATGTCGATGGGAAAATAAGCTGCAAGAGTATGACATGGATATCCAAACTACAAAATTGGTTAAAAGTCTAGGCCTAAAAAAGCTTATGGTGGAGAGAAACTTGTAAGTAGTTGAGGTAAATGAAGTTGAAGAAGAAAGGTTGAATATACTTAAAAATCTGATAAATTCTAAATGGTAAAAGGATATTAATTTTTATCTCAAACATCTACAGTGCCCTATATTTAAGTAAGAATAAAAAAAGATCACTTAGTTAGCCTCCCAGAAATACATCATCACTGATTATGGGTTAGCTTAGAAGAAACCCGATGGAGTTATTTTGAGATGTATCACTGAGGATGAAGCTCCAAAAATAATTGATGATTTCCATGGAGGAGTTTGTGGAGGGAATTTTGCTGGAAGAGTCACAACTCATAAAGTCTTAAGGGTTGGTTACTGGTGGCCAACTCTTTTTAAAGATACAACTCTACTGGTAAGAAAATGTGAGAGTTGTCAACATTTTTCAAGAATATTGAAATCTTCAATCTCCCTTCCTTTGTAACTTGTATCAATTAAAGCCCCATTTAAGGAGTGGGGAATGGACTTCATTGGTGAGATTTCAGATTCTTCAAGTGTAGGCCACAAGTGGATATTAGTGGCCACTGATTACTTCACCAAGTGGGTGGAGCCAATCCTCACCAAGAAATAAACTCACCAAATTGTCATGGAATTTATTTTAAATCATATAATTTATAGGTTTGGAGTGCCTGCTAAGATAGTTTCTCACAATGCTATGAGCTTTCGAGCTAAACAATTGTTATCCATGTGTTAAGAATATGGGATCAACTTAGCATTTGCTTTGAATTATAATCCCCAAGGAAATGGACAAATAGAATCAAGTAATAAGAATCTATTGAAGATAATTAGGAGAACCTTGGAGTTAAACAAACGAAAGTGGGGTGAGTAGTTGAAATTTCTTGTTTGGGCTGATAGAATCATTGTTAAAAGAGCTACTGGAAAAATTCCATTTGAGTTGGTGTATGGAACTCAAGATCTACTTCCCCTACATGTGTAATTATCTTCTTATCAATTTATTCAACAATTGGAGGACTAGGAGGTCAGTCCCTATGATGCTCGTATTAATCAAATTGTTGAATTATATGAAGAGAGAAGAGAATCCCATCAAAGAAATGTGAAGTTCAAGGAGAAATTAAAGAAATTGTTTGATAAAAAGGTAACTCCAAGAGTTTTCAGTGTGGAATATCTTGTGCTATTGTGGGATAGCAGAAATGAGGATAAGGGAAAGCATAGAATGTTTGATCCATTATGGATGGGCCCCTATTCTATTGACATTCAGATTTGTGAGCACACCTTTTTCTTAAAATACCTAGATGGGGAATTGCTTGAGTTGCCTATTAATGGCAGGGACTTAAAACATTTCCTTGACTGATTTATCATAATCAAGGTATGCATCATTGTACAATGTATATTCGTTTGGTTTGTTCTATTTTTTGAATTTTTTCTGTCTCAGTTTGTCCTTGTCTTTGGTGAATGGTTTTGTTGGTGTCTCAGTTTGTTCTTGGGAAGTTGGTTTTCGTTTCTTTGTTCTGGAGGTCAGTTCTTGAATTCATTTCCTAATGGATTTTTGGAACATGGTCTGCTATGTTATTCTTGTGGAGCTCACTAGGAGTGCCCATCCCCGAGTCGAAGCTATTTTTTGTGCTCAATTTAATCTCGCCCTATTTGTTCAAAAAAAATTCTCAATCCACTTGGTTTGAAGTATTTTTTGTCTCCCTATATGGACATGTGAAATTTTTTTCCTTCATTTGTATGCCATTATTAATCCTTATCTATGGTCTTGGATCATGTTTAGCCATGTATTATTTGTAGTTTCTCTATCCATGAGGAACATTTTTAATTCTAGGCACTAATGGTTAAGTTTCCCCTATTTTTTATTTTTCCAGGCTCATTTTTTCCCTGTCAAATTTCATCTTAACATCTGTAGATACATGTTCATCTCTAATTGGACAAGGAATGTCGGCTTTATTTGGTGAACTTTTCACTTTTGTCACTTTTACAAAAAATGTCCAATCGGCCCCATAGCTCCATTGATTTCTAATTGGCTAGTCAAAATTATGAAGTGGCATAGCAAATTTCATTTTTTCCCCCAAAGGTGTACACATGTCGTAAGTCAAGCAGTTGAGGGAAAGCGGGCCTTTTTTGTGTTTTAAGGCATTATGGAAAAATGAGTAAAAAGGTAAAAGAAATGCCTAAGGCCCTCAAGAGGACATGTGGCTGCTTTTAAGTCAAAAGCGGGAAGGTGGGCTATCAGAGCACTTTAAAGTTTTTTGGCATTGTTTTGTAAAAAAGGAATAAAGTATAAAAGTGAGCCACAAATCTGCTAGGGCCCACATAAAGATTTAAAAGTAGAGAGGTAGGTTGCTGGGGAATTTTGAGATTCTCATATTTGTTTTGAAAAATAATTAAAGTCATGTAGTAAGCCACAGCTCCGTCGACACCCAAGAAAGCCACGTGTAGGGCCTATATTAAAACCAGGTGGGCGGGCCAAATTGTCTAAAAGTATTCATTTTCTGTAAGCAATAAAAAATGTGAAAATCACCCCTAGATTGTTTCAACTCAAATATTTTCCACGTTCATGGATCAAATTTGAAGTTGTGAAAGACAGAGTTAATGGCTGTGATACAATGCATCTAGTTTTTCCACCATTATTACTCCTACGCAAACCAGGGACCTTAAGGGATTTGATTGCTTTCATCCTTTTTGGTTAATTCCAAGGTATCTCATCATTTTTGTTAGTGAAGTGCAATAAAATTAATTTTGGAGCTTGATTTGTAAATTTGAGAAGTGCAAAAGTTGAATTTTTGAAACAGATTTTCTCGAGCACCTACACAAAACAAATTATTAGTAGAGTAAGATGTAGAGGTAAAGGATGTGGAGAAGGAAGATAAAGGCTTGAAATAGGATGGACATGCTACCAGAGGAGATGACCAGATGCCCTAGTTAAAACAACTAGTGGAAATAATTGAAAAAGCTTATCTTTTGTACACCTAGTGGCTTTTGGGTGTAAAGTTGTTAAACATCACTTTTTGGAACAAAATTGTAAAAAGTAAAGGATTCCTCAAATATTCTTCTTTTGGGGAGATAATTTTCGATGAGTGAGTGAGTGAAATATTATAAATGCAATGAGAATATTCTTGCATAAAGGTTAAGAGGTTAATTTTGCTAAAAATTTTGAGAGAAGCCATTTTCCCGAGAGACCATCTGAGAAACAAATTTGTTTTCCTATGTTTTTGGATTTAATCATGTCAATATGGTTGCAAGTTTATAGCCATTGAAAAGCTCTAAGATTTTTGAAGAAACTTTCCCTTGCTGATGAATCCAGTGAACCTTGAATTAATTTGTGTTGATCATGGGCATAATTGTGTTTCCTTTATTTCAGAATTTTTTCAAATAGTTTTTCTTGTTCCTATTGCAGTATTATGTTAAAATATATTTGAATTACACAATATATCATCCATGTTATATTATTTTGGCATTTTTAATTTCATTATGAGAAGAGCTTTCATCTTGTGATGCAAATAAACAATTTAATTTCACTTTACTTTTAATATGTTGATAAAGCTTGTTTGTAAGTCTATGAGTGTATCTTAGGTGTGACAAACCATGGATTTCTAAGGTTTAATTGAGTCTTTAATATGAGCATTTGTGTTGAATTCTTAAAGAATGTGTGAAATTGTGCATCTTTGGGCTTCCATTGATTCACATCTTCTAGTTAAAGGAATATTTTGGCTATTTTGAAGCATTTTGTCTGTGATTGTTCCAATATTTGTAAAGGATCTCAAATATCTGGTATAATCAACTTTATCTTACTTAAATTCCCACCAAAAACTTCTCAAAATGATAAATCCACATGAACTACCCTGTTTTTACTGTGTATCCACAAATGATCAAATTCCATTGCCAAAATATGCAGAGACAATCAAGTTTCAATTATTGTCTTTAGTAACATGAACCTTGTCCAAGAAACATCTCCACTCTCTAGTGTGACAACTTGTGAGAGTTAGATTGTGTTGTATTGATCATATTTTCTCAAGGTTTTCACAAAAATTGTGCAAATAAGAATCTCTTGATATCCTTCACCAACATGGGTTACAGAATGGGTCCTCTCACCCTCATAAAAGGCACAACCTACAGTATTGAGGGTAGATAAAACCCCTAGTAGGGTGTTATCCATTTCTCCAACACTTGAGTGACAAAGATTCAGTTGAATCCCATCCCTAGATACAAAATGACCTATATCATGATTTTTTTGTCTTTAAGCATCCTGTCAATTTCGTGATGTTGCTCAGCCCTCGTAGGATAATCAATTTGGATACCAACATTGAAGTGGTGTCGTTGCCAAGGAATATTTTTACAAATTCATACACATGCCAACCCTGGTAATGCTTCTTACATGACTTAAGTACAAATAATTTGTTTAAACATCATCCTTTGTTGAGATTTATAAGAATTGTGAGAGATTACAAGTTCATTGTTCAGTGTTTCCAATTTCTAGTGGTTATTGCTTTAAATTTGCATCAATATTGATAAATGTGGGTAAAGGAAGGTTGGATCTATTACTCTTTGTTTAAATTAAGCATTGATAGACAATTGGAAAGTTACTTATAGTGCATCTGTAAAACTAAGGTGAAAATCCTTAGTGGCGAATCCGTGTTGAATTGAAATTTCATGATTACCAAAGTCTTAACCTGTTTCAAGTGAAAATTTTCACTAATATTTTCAAAGTTAGAGGGAAGAAGATATTTCTTCACCAGGAATCCTACTAAAAGGTTATTTCCATAACTAGGAAAAGAAAATTCAAAAGGAAAACAAGTCTGGAAAGTTGTTGGAAATCAATAATCAAAAAAGGAGATATCAGTTCTAAAAGGTGATCAATTTGTGGTTAAGGATTACCATATGTCTTTAAGTGATTATGAACCAAGTAATCTTTATATAAATTTGAATTCTCCAACTGGAGAGGGGCCATCATTTGTGTTTGAAAAATTTACCTCTCAGGTTTTTCCTGTGTCATCCAAGGTTGATAGGGTTTTCCATGAAGCTGAGTCATTAGAAAATATCTATTTTGAAAGTTATACTCCTGTGCTCCAAAGACCCCTTGTTCCCTATCATTTTGTTTCTCCTGTAAATTCACCTCCTTAAGGCAATATGGATCAACTTCCACCTAGACCTCCTTTTATTGTCAACACTTTTTGACCAATATATTTTTGAGGTATGGATGGATATCCTAATATGGTGCCACAAGATGTTAGAAATAGGTTGCAAAAATTTCAAGGGAATAATGCCATCACTGGTGACCACCATTTAAGACTCTTTATCAATATGATGTGAGATTTTGAAATTGAGTTTAAATAAATGTATATAAAAGTGTTTATTCATACTCTTGAGGAGGATGCATGTGACTGGTACAAGGATTTACCAGATATTTCAATAGATTCATGGACCAAGATGAAAAATTCCTTTAGATTGAAATATGGGGATAAGATAGCTCCCAGGTTCCTTTTGTCTGAATTTGAAAATATAAAGAAAAATCCAAATAAATCTATCCATGATTTCAATACTAGGCTCAATAAAACCTTGAAAAGGTTACCTATAATCTTGATTCCAAGTGATGAATCCTATTTGATCAAGTATTCTAATGCTTTTTATAAAAAGGCTTCTTATTACTTAAGAGATAAAAACCCAGGAACATTGAGGCAAGACTTCACTATGGCCTTACAAATTGAAAATCATATCAAGGTAGTTGGCAAGCCTCCTAAGAGGGAAGGTGTAAAGTTGATCGACCCTTAAAAACCTCAATCAAACAAATCTATGGATCTAGAAGAGGTTGTAAAAACTTTGGCTAGAGAAGTTACAGAAATATCCTATAAACTGGCCAGAGTAGAAAAAGGGATACAACAAACTTCACAGGTTCAACACAAGCCACATGGTCATGATATATTTGGAAATCATCCCAGAGGTGATCACGGACCAGATGACAGAGGGAAGGGGCTCATGGGATCAAAAAATAGACAACCTCAACCCTGGGAGAATAGATTGGTTCCTGATCCTTTGACTACCATAGTTTCTATTGTGGAGAAGGCCAATGTTATTGAATGATGTGATATGTTTTTTATTATCACACTCCCCATGTGATATAGATCAAGAAGTTGAGGAAAAAGATGATGATGCGATGTATGATGATGTGTGTAGGATGGAAAGCCCTGCAAACTCACGGCAAGGGGAAACCTTAAATAAATCAATAAGTGCCAGAACTATTGAAGACTTCTGGTATTGTGTCCACTGGGTATTACCTCTTCCTCCTATTAATACTTTTGAAATTGATACGATGCAATAATTTGATTTCCCCAATCATGATTTTGAATACTTGAGGGCATTGATGATTAACAAGTATGATGGAGGGATCTCTTCTGAAGAGGACAGACAATTGTTGATGAGTGCAGTAGTTTCTCAAGAGAATGAATATAATAATAGAGGTAAAGCTATCAAACGGGTAGGGCCACAACCTAAACCAAAGATTCCAATCCTTACCAATATCCCTAAGGAGACCCTTAAAAATGCTACATCTGGAAAAGGCCTAATTTCCCCAAATAGAACTAGTACTCCTCATTCTGAGACTACCGAAACCCCCATGCTGTTAATTGAAATTGTAAACCTTCCTCCTAATACTGCCTTACCCAAATATGTTTCTTGTGACATAGCTCAAATCTTAAGCCAAATCAAGGTTACTGTCCCAATTTTTGAATTACTTAGGATCCCTGAGCATAAGAAAAGGGCATTCAAATATTTGGGATTTAAGGAAGAAAAAATTACTCAGGGTAAAAGTGTTAATAATGTAGAGATTACTCGTATTATTGTAGAATTAGAAATACCAAAAGAATTGGAGGAACTGGGTGAATCATCTGAGGTATATTTGGGAACTTCTCTGGTTGAATCTCATTTGGATTTTGATCCATTTTTTACCACTTTGATTATTAAAGATAGGATGGTACATAACTGCGTGTTTGATTCAGGAGCCTCATGTAATGTAATGACTTCTGAGGTAATGAATGAGTTAAATATCAAGGTGACAACAAATTTTCAGAAATGTACTACTATGGATTCAAGAAAAGTGCTAATAATTGGATATGCCAAAGGAATGGTAGTGGAACTAGCAGCTTCTCTAGGAAAATGCCTAACCATGAATGTGGTTATTGTGGACTGTCCTGCCAAGTGGGGGATGTTATTGTCCAGAAAATGGGTAGCTAGTGTGGGTGGAAGTGTGCAAATTGACTTTTCATATGCAACCATACCAATTGATGACAACCTTGTGAAGTTATATGGTGAGAATAAAATGTTACATCTCAATGAGGACCCTAACAATGTTTCTTATGAAGTATTGTACATAGATGTAGATGTTGATAAATTTGTGGGATATGTTGATTGTAAGGAGTATATAATTGAGGAGTGAAAGTATCCTAAGTAGGTAGGTTCTCTTGGGACTCTGATGTTTAACAGGGCTTGTTTTAGATCTAGTAATGGTGCTGGTGTTGTTTTGATATATCCAAGCCAAGAATTTTTTAACTATTCTTTTAAAATCAACATTGAGTGTACAAACAATATTACAGAGTATGAAGCACTATTTTTGGGTTTAACGATTGCTTGGAAATATGGTGTCAAGGAAATTATTGTTAAAGGAGATTCAGGGTTGATATTCAAACAAGTAAGAAAGTTGTATGATACAAAGAAATAAAGAATGAAACAATATAAGCATGCAGTTTGGACTTCATTGAAATGTTTGATTCTTTCAATAGAATACATCATGATAGGAGCTATAATATTGTAGCAGATAAATTGGCAGTATTGCGATCTAGGTTTTAAAGTTTTACAATGTCTCCCTATTGTGAATATGATATTGAAATATTGACCAAGCCGTCTATTACTAAAAATATCAAGCATTGGCAGGGGTTTGAAGATGATGCCCATGTCCAAAGGTTTTTGCAAAATAAAGGAGAATTTTCCAATCAAAGTATAGACTAAAAACCAATGGTTTGTGCAGCTGAAGGAAAGGAGACCTTAATTAGTAAGGACATTATTCAGGTGAAGACTAATATTATTCCCAGAGGGTTGGTTGCACTGTAATAAAATTTTGATAATGATGAATGCATTATTAATAGACACATGTCACCCTTGAGGGATGTTAAGGAATATGACCTGGGCACAAAGGATAAACCTAGAATAATATGGCTAGGCAGTAGCTTGAACAAAGAATAAAATCAGTCATATGTCCAATTGCTAAATAAGTACCAGGACTACTTGGGCATCATCATATTCAGAACTGAAATCATACAGGGAAGACCTTTTTCAACATGAAATACCCCTAGAATCTAATGCCAAACCATTTAGTTAGAATCAAAGACTAATTAATTCAGTCCTTTCCTAAAAATGCAAGAAGAGTTGAAAATTTTAAGGGATGGAGGAATCATAAAAACTACAAGGTATTCTTCATGGGTTGCAAACCTGGTACATATATGAAAAAAGAATGGAGACATAAGATTGTGTGTTGAATTGAGAAATTTAAATAAGGCATCAATTAAAGACAACTATCCCTTACCAAATATAGATAACATGTTGTAATTAGTTACTGGTTCTAAGTTGTTATCCACTTTGGATGGTTTTTTTGTGTATAACCAAGTGGTTGTGAAGTAGTCAGAGAGAATCAAAACCACTTTTACCACTCCATAGGGAACCTATGTGTATGTCAGAATGTTATTTGGCATAATGAATGTTGGAGCCACATTTCAAAGAGTAATGGATTTAGCATTCTCTAGATATATAAATGACTTCATTTTTGTATATCAGGATGATGTGACAGTTTTCTCAAGGAAAAGAAGTGATCACTTGCAGCATTTAGAAAATATGTTGTTAAGATGCAAGGAGTATGGCATCTCATTGAATCCTAAGAAATTTCATTTTGGGTTTCAAAAGGAAAAGATGCTTGGACACATTGTGTCAAAAGAGGGGGTCTTGATTGATCCTAAGAGAGTGGAAGCCATTAGCAAAGTTCCTATTCTAAGAACCAAAAAAGGGAATTCAATCCTTTTTTGGGTAGATAAATTTTATTAGGAGGTTTATTTTCAAATTGTCTGAATTAACTATCCCAGTTACTAATATGTTGAAGAAAGATCAGAGTATCGAATGGGAAGAAGCAACTTTTCAAGCCTTTACTGGGATTAAGGAAGCATCAAAGAATGCCCCTGTTTTAGTAGCTCCTGATTATAAAAAGGCTTTCCAAATGTTTTCCTTTGCTTCAAATAATACTATTGCATCTATGATGTTACAAAAGGATGATGAAGGAGCTCAAATACTAATTGTTTTCTTATGTAAAGCATTACAAGGAGAAAAATTGAAGTATACTATCACAGAGAAACAAGCCTTTGCTTTGGTTAAGGCCAAAAAAATCTTTAGGCCATATATTTTGAGCTCTAAAGTCATTTCTTATGTTCCTCACACCATGGTTAAGGATATCCTATCAGAGATGGAAATTTCAAGCAAATGATTCCGATGGGCAAAAAAGTTGTAAGAGTATGACATGGATATCCAAACTACAAAATTGGTTAGAGTTATTGGCCTAGCAAAGCTTATGGCAGAGAGAAACCTGTAAATAGTTGAGGTAAATGAAGTTGAAGAAGAAAGGTTGAATATACTTGAAAATTTGATAAATTCTAAATGGTACAAAGATATTATTTTTTATCTTAAACATATATAGTGCCCTGAATATTTAAGTAAGAATAAAAAAAGAGAACTTAAGTTATCCTCCCAAAAATACATCATCATTGATTATGGGTTAGCTTGGAAGAACCCTGAGGGAGTTCTTTTGAGATGTATCACTGAGGGTGAAGCCCCAAAAATAATTGATGATTTATATGGAGGAGTTTGTGGAGGGAATTTTTCTGGAAGAGTCACAACTCATAAAATATTAAGGGTTGGTTACTGGTGGCCAAATATTTTTAAAGATACAAATTTACTGGTAAGAAAGTGTCAGAGTTGTCAATGTTTTTCAAGAATATTGAAAGCTTCACGATCCCTCCCTTTGTAGCCTGTAGTAATTGAAGCCCCATTTAAGAAGTGGGGAATGGAATTCATTGCTGAGATTTTAGATTCTTCAAGTGCAAGCCATAAGTGGATATTAGTGGCCATCGATTACTTCACCATGTGGGTGGAGGCAATCCCCACCAAGAAAGAAACTCACTAAATTCTCATGGACTTCATTTTAAATCATATAATCTTTAGGTTTGGAGTGTCTATTAAGATAGTTGTTCATAATGCTATGAGATTTCGAGCTAAATAGTTGTTAGCCATGTGTCAAGAATATGGGATCAACTTAGCATATGCTTCTAATTACAATCCCCAAGGCAATGGACAAGTAGAATCAAGTAATAAGAATCTATTGAAAATAATTAGGAGAACCTTCGAGTTAAACAGAAGAAAGTGGGGTGAGCAGTTGAAATTTCTTGTTTGGGATGATAGAATCATTGTTAAAAGAGCTACTCGAAATAGTCCATTTGAGTTGGTGTATGGAACTCAAGATCTACTTCCCTTGCATGTGCAATTATCTTCTTATCAATTTATTCAAAAATTGGAGGACCAAGAGGTCAATCCCTATGATGCTCGTATTAATCAAATTATTGAATTAGATGAAGAGAGAAGAGAATCCCATCAAAGAAATATGAAGTTCAAGGATAAGTTAAAGAATTTTTTTAATAAAAAGGTAACTCCAAGAGTTTTCAGTGTGGGAGATATTGTGCTATTGTGGGATAGCAGACACAAGGATAAGGGAAAGCATGGAAGGTTTGATGCATTATGGATGGGCCCTTATTCTATAGACATTCAGACTGGTGAGCAAACCTTTTTCTTAAAACACCTAGATGGGGAATTGCTTGAGTTACCTATTAATGGCAGGCACTTGAAACATTTCCTTGACTGATTTCTCATAATCAAGGTATGCATCATTGTACAGTGTATAGTTGTTTGGTTTGTTTTGTTTTTTGTGTTTTTTCTGTCTAGGTTTGTCCTGGTCCTTGGTGACTGGTTTTTGTTGGTTTCTCGGTTTATTCTTGGGAAGTTAGTTTTTGTTTCTTTCTTTTAGAGGTAAACTGTTGATTCCATTGCCCAATGGATTTTTAGCACATGGTTTACTATATTGTTCTTGTGGAACTCGCTGGGAGTGCCCAACCCTGAGTTAGAGCCAAAGGTTGTGCTCGATTGAATCTTGCCCTTTTTCGTTCAAAAAAATTCTCAGTCCACTTGGTTTGAAGTCTTTTATGTCTCCCTATATGGATACGTGAAAACTTTTTCCTTCATTTATATGCCATTATTAATCATTCTCTATGGTTGTGGATCACGTTTATCCATGTATTATTCACAGTTTCTCTATCCATGAGGAACAATTTGAATTCTGGGCGCTAATGGTTAAGTTTCCCCTATTTTTTATTTTTTAACGGTCATGTTTTCCCTGTCAAATTTTATCTCAATATCTACAGATTCGTGTTCATCTCTAATTGGGCAAGGCATGGTGGGTTTATTTTGTGAACTTGTCACTTTTCTCTCTTTTGCAAAAAATGTCCAATTAGTCCTGCGGCTCCATTGATTTCTAATTGGCTAGTCAAAATTATGAAGTGGTAGAGGAAATTTCCTATTTTTTCCCCGAAGGTTTACATGTGTCGTAAGTTGAGTAGTTGAGGGAAAGCGGGCCTTTTTTGTGTTTTAAGGTGTTATGGAAAAAAGAGTAAAAAGTTAAAATAATTTCTTAAGGCCCGCAAGAGGACACATCGCCACATTTAAATCAAAAACGGGAAGGCGGGCTATTAGAGTACTTTGAAGTTTTTTGGCTTTGTTTTGTAAAAAATGAATAAAGTATAAAAGTGAGTCGAGACTCAGCTGGGGCCCACATAAAAATTTAAAAGTAGAGATGCAGGTCGCCAGGGCATTTTGACATTCTCAGCTTTGTTTTGAAAAAGAATAAAAGTCATAAAGTAATCCATAGCCCTGTCGACACCTAGGTAAGCCATGTGTAGGCCTATATTAAAAGCAGGTGGGTGGGCCAAATTTTCTAAAATTACTCATTTTATTTAAGTGATATAAAATGTGAAAATCACCCCCAAACCTATTTCAACTCAAATCTTTTCCACGTGGACAACTCAAATTTTATGTTGTTAAGGACAACGTTAATGACTGTGATATAATGCATCTAGTTTTGCCACCATTATTGCTCCTACGCAAACTAGGGACCTTAAGGGACTCGATTTATTTCATCTTTTTTGGTTGATTCCACATTCTCTCATCACTTTTGTCAGTGAAGTGCAATTGAATTGATTGTGGAGCTCGATTTGTAAATATGAGAAGTGTAAAAATTGAATTTTTGAAACAGAGTTGCTCGGGTACCTATAATAAAAATGAAATTTTGAAACAGTGATGTTTGGTATGTTGACAATGAAGGTGTTCTCAAACTTGTTCACAATCCAGTGTTTTATGAGAGAACAAAGTACATTGAGGTTCAGGGTCATTTCATACGCGAACATGTGTTGAAGCACAACATCCAGCTTTAATTTTATCCAACTGCTGAACAACGAGTAGATATTTTCACAAAATCACTTGCACGTGACATGTTCGAGTTGTTCAAAGAGTTCCTCTCCTCATCTCTTCAAACAATGCGTAATTAACAGGGGGAATGTTAGGATAAAAATATTATTATCCTATTTAATTATGTATTCCATAATTAATAAATTTATTAATTATTGTTTTATGTTTATATTTAATTATAACCATCCTCTTATTTGTATTTGGTTATTTCAGGAGCTGTTATATTGTTTTGAACAATATATTTGTTTGTATTTAATTGTTGCTTCCTAGATGTTATTGGAAACTTGTGTATTTTGGAATTTGGTTTCACCTGTTCAACGTAATATTCTGTTTGTATTTGGCTATGCAATATCTATAAATATTGCAGCCCATTCTCTGTAAGTTTGGTTGATTGTGATTAATAAAAGTTAATCAGGCTTCCGTCCCTGTTGCTGAATCGACATCGAAAGAGGATGGACATGATACCAGAAGAGATGACCAGACACCCTAGTTAAAACAACCAAAGGAAATAATTGAAAAAGCTTATCTTTTGTACACCTGGCGGCTTTTGGTTGTAAATTTGTTAAACATCACTTTCTAGAAAAAACTTGTAACAAACAAAGGATTCCTTGAATATTCTTCTTTTTTGGGGGAAAATTTGGGATGAGTGAGCAAGTGAAATTGTATAAATGAAATAGAATACTCTTTCATAAAGGTCGAGAGGTTAATTTTGCTAAATTTTTTGAGAGAAACCATTTTCCCAAGAGACCATTTGAGAAACAATTTTTTTTTCCTATGTTTTTGGATTTAATGATGTCAAGATGGTTACAAGTGTATAACCATTGACAAGATCTGAGATTGTTGAAGAAACTTTCCCCTGCTGATGAATCTAGTAAACTTTGAATGAGTTTATGTTGATCATGAGCCTAATCGTGTTTACTTTTATTTCAAAAAACTTTCATATAGTTTTTCCTATTCTTGTTGCAATCTTATGTTAAAATCTCTCTGAGTCACACAAGATCTCATCCATGTGTTAGTATTGTGGCATTTTCAATTTCATTATGAGAAGAGCTTTCATCTTGTGATGTAAATAAATAATTTAAAATCACTTTACTTTCATTATGTTGATAAAGATTGTTTGTAAGTCTATGAGTGGATCTTAGGCGTGACAAACCAGGGATTTATAATGTTTAATTGAGTCTTTAACATAAGCCTTTATGTTGAATTCTTGAAGCACATGTGAAACCGTGCATCTCTGGGCTTCCATTGATTCACATCTTCTAGTTGAAGGAATATTTTGGCTATTTTGAAGCATTTTGTCTATGAGTGTTCCAATATTTGTAAAGGTTCTCAAATATCTAGTATAATCAACTTTATCTTGCTTAACTTCCCACCAAAAACTTCTCAAAATGATAAATCCTACATGAACTACCCCTATTTGTATTGTGTATCCACAAATGAACAAATTCCATTTCCAAAATATGCAGAGACAATCATGTTTTAATTATTGTCTTTAGTAACACAAGCATTGTCTAGGAAACATCTCCACTATCTAGTGCGACATCTCGTGAGAGTTAGATTGTGTTGTATTGATCATATTTTCTCAAGGTTTTCATGAAAATTGTGCAAAGAAGGATCTCTTTATATCCTTCACCAACACGGGTTATAGAATGGGTCCTCTCACCCTGGTTGAAGGCACAACCTAAAGTAGTGAGGGTAGATCAAACCCTTAGTAAGTTAGTATCCATTTCTCCAATACCTGAGTGACAAAGAGTCAGATGAATCCCCTTCCTTCATACAAAACTAGTTATATCATGATTTTTCTATCTCTAAGCATCCTGCCAGTTTTGTGATGCTACTCAGCCCTCACAAGAGAATCAATTTGGATACAAATAATAGGGACATATTGGCTCTAATCTATGACCCAACAGTTAGTTTCTATGATATAGCCAAAATCTTAAGTGTTTGGGCTCATTTCCAAAATAAAGCTTCATTCCTTAATAGGGAGTTAAGGCATACATATTTAGGTGGTTCGGCAATAGCAGGCTTTCCCATTCCCATGAAGTCACTTATGGTGGATTATTAGGATTCTTATTCCATGCTAATGTTGATTTTTGGCCAAGATTCAGACAATAACATCAAGGATTGGAAAATGACATCCTTGTTCAGAATGAGGTATGTGAAGAAAGAGAAGGCGTATTGCTTATACTTTGCCAATGTCATTGTGGAATCTATTTGTGAGAAACTTGAAAGATTCTCAGTAAAATCCACCTTCAGGTATTCATCACATTTATTCCACCTTATTCTATATCAAAATTCCTAATACTTTAGTTAGTTCATGACTCTGATTTTATGGGATGTGGAGGTCGATCTCCAAAATATCATTCCAATGTCCTCGTGGAATCATATGCCATCTCACTCATTGGATGTATATGAATTTTTTAATTCTTTTTTGGTTCCCCTCATACTCAAACTTGACCCTGAAGGTGTCAAAAATAAAATGAATAACTCAGTTCATTCCATCCTCGTAGACCCCCTGCACCCTTGTGATTATTTTTTCGCAGCAGGACATTCTATGATTTAGCTACATGGTTTTCGAGACAAATACTTTATGCTCTCGAGGGTCCTCACAACATGGGTGGTGGGTCTCGAGATAGCCAAGAAGCTGGTACACCTGGACATTGAGTTCGAATCCAGCTAAAAAAAGAAGGCACTTTTTGATCTCCCCTTGAGCAAGGGAGGAATTACTGTGATTAAGAGAAACGAGGAGCATATCCTCCCATAAAAGTTTGCCTCCTATGCCTTCACCTTAATTTGAAGATTCATGGAGTTATGACCCAGATGGGATGATGGTTGTGACTCTAGTTTAGAACAAGGTTCCGAAATCCTGTAAGCATGAGTCCAAGGAATTTTTTGAAGCAAGGAAGTCCCCTCGGGTAGAGTCACCTGACATATTTATCGAGCTCAACAATATTCCAATTCAGAACTAGGAGTCATTTTACCAAGTTAAGCACATGTATAACCCCACCCTAACCATGACAAAAGGACTCATAGAAGCTCTATGTAAGAGAGACTAGAGTGCAGAGAAAATTGAAGAAAATGGGAAATATAGGCAGGAGATCGGTCAAACTACCCTAAATTTTGAGGAAGTATCAAGTGATGAGCAATGGGAGGCATTTTGGGGTGTGGATTATGGGTCCAACATGGAGAGTGAGGACACAATGACAATCACCTTAGAGCGGCCCATGAAATCAACTGTAGAGTCCTCAGGGACATCGCAACATCAATTTCCAGTACCATCCTTGCCCTCCATTTCTTAGCAGGTCTCTTTGGTCCGGGTTCCTAAACCGCAGCTTACATCAGTTCCACAACACAGGGAACCTGGGGAGGAATTGATGTTGATCCCCCCGCATAAAAATTTAAAATTGGTTGTGGCTCCAATTTCTCATCCCCCTCTCCCTCCTCCTGGGGCTCCATTTGAATCTCCTCCTGTACCACTATTTTATCCTATAAGGGGTATCCCCTTATTAGTAACCCCATCTTAGCCTCTCCCTCTTCCTGAAACCCCTCTTTTGCCTCAACCTCCCTCCACCATCCCAAATTTCTCCCCCCTCGTAGTTATAGGCCCTTCTTTAGCTTTGGTAACTTTAATGCCTCAACCAAAAGTTATAACTCGATATGGTCTATCACTTGGGTTCTTATTCATGGGTGGGGTTGTCCATTATCCCTTGCAGTTTTTTATTCAAGACAAAACTACTAAGGCACCTAAGATAGTAGAAGGGAGAAACAGAAGAAGAAAGAAATGTTAGAAGGAGAAACAAAATAGATACGGTAATTATATGACCATCAACAGAGCTCCTTGACCATTACATGGCTCATCCCCCAAGTATCGAAACCCATGGAACAAAAGCAACTTAGTGACTATTCTATCACTGTTGTTGCAGTTGACCTTTCAGAGTTTTGAAATCAGGATAAGGTAAATTTAATTAATTAAATTGTAGTCATAAACATGATAGACTACCTTAAGCTTAGCAACCAGCTGAGAGAGGAAGAATCTAACCTTCTCAAGACAAAAGTAACCATGGCCAACTAGCAAGTTGAGCTAAAGGGAAAGGGAAAAGATATAGAATAGCTCTTGAAGGAATTGAAGGAATCTCCATCAAAAAAAGTCCTTATGGATTCTCAGGCAGAAGCTAAAACTCTAGTGGAAAAACTCACCACATCCAAGGCCTCAAATAATTTTCTCTCACAGGAAAAAGGATCCCTCCAACAGGAGGTTAATTAAAAAAAGGTTGAGGTGGCTACCATCCAAGACAAGTTATGCATTATCGAGGAAGAAAAGGGAATATTATAGACAAGGTTGAAATCATATGAGGACACGGTCAAGGACTTGAACCATAAATTAGGACAAGAACCCCAGAAAGGGGGAATATTAACATTAGTGTAGGAGTTGTATGCTTCTTGTTATGACTAAATTTCCATCACAACAATGAATCGAGCCCCCACACTTAGATTTATATCTGATGCACAAGGTTTATGCTCAAATTTGGAGACCATAGTCTCCACCATCAATAACACAATATCTAACAAGGTCCCTTAATCATTACTATTGATTCAAAAAAATTACGATGCTTCCAACTCTGCCCTTTAAGGGGCAAGAATCATTGACAGGTGGATGATTGCTACAAAGATCAATGAGATTCTTAGTTGCAATAAAGCATCCATCAAATTCCAGAATCTCTTGGCTCAGCTCTAATATGGGATAAAAGAGAAGAAGCAAAGCATCAACAAATTATTCCAGTTAGGCATCCCCTCCTCCTTCCCTGATGAATCTACAGTCCTATCAATGGACCAAATTCAACAACTCTTGATCACCAAATGACAAGACATGACTGTCTTTCAGTATTTAAAAGAGCGCTCCAATTTTGTTGAGTTGGAAGCTATAATGAACCCCATAGTGTAGTTGGAGTTCCACTTGCATGTAGTAGTGTAGAGTCTCCAAAAATTTTCCCACAAGGAGATAATCGAGCTAGACCATGCCTTCCAGGCCTTACAGAGAAGAACCTACCCAATCGAGGTGAAATGGATCAGATATTGAATTACTTTATAGCATCTCTGAGTGGCATTTTGTAAGCCACATTTTTAATTTTGAGGTTGAGAAGATCTCTAGATCCTTCCATGACTGGCATGGAGTCCCTTGATGAGTAACCATAACTCTAGATTTCTTTTTGGATAAGACTCTTTTACTGACCACCGTCTTTTAGTGCCCTGCCCCCAGTTATTTTTGTTTTTTTGAGCCTAAATTCGACTAAGTATGAAGTTGAATGCGAAAGGTGTCCATGATTCCCTTTGTACACTCGGAGCATGAAGTTGGGAAGAAGTGTTCTCAAACTTACATTGCATCATCCACATGTCCCAGACCTAATTAAGTTGCCCCTGCAAATTGAAAATTCAATAATATAGTAGAGACACACAGGGGATCCATGTGTCACCTGAGCACAATTTCAAATAAATAAAAAGAATAATGCCCCTCAAACACGTGTGTTCCCCCCACGTGTCTCTCAGACATAGTTTGGAAGATAAAGCCCCAAAGTAAGGCCCTCAAATAAGCACATGAACTCCACATTGCAGAGAAGAAACATCACCAATTGAAGAAGTGCAAGTTAGATGAATTAAAGGAAATCAGAAATATCACCAACAAGTAGTTGAGATATTGATCCAAAATTGAACGATTGTGTAAGAAAATTGAATGCTATCAGTGGAAGTTCTGATTCCAGACATTAAAACGAGAGCTAAAAGGATCTATAAATGAATGCTCTGATCAAGACCTCAAATCAACATGCAATCTGATTATTTTTCTTCCTATCCCCCTCCCAGAGATGAACTTATAGTGTGTTACACCCAAATTTGTGAAATTATTAAAGCTATAGATGGATCCTTAGACATGATGCAAGGGTATCCATATGTTCTTATTTAGAACAATATTGCCACCCTGCCTCCTAAAATAGAAAGCACACCTAAGAAGGGGTGGTCCACAAATGATCAATTTATAGTAGGCTTTCGTGTTCCTTTATAACCCAAAAATGCTCAACACACACTCAAACATTACTCATAACCTTCTCTTGGTGATGTCATTTAAACATTTTTAGATAGGATCAGAGAATTAGAGCATGCTCATCCTCCACAATCTACACAGTTTATGGGGAAAATAAATTCTTCCAATCACATTCAAAACCACAACTATTCTCCCTATACAATTTCCCACTAGTAACCACCACAATCGTAGGTTTATCTTGGTGTTCCTAGTCCTGGTTACATCCTTACATGGTCGGGCACACTAGGGATAGACCCTTATCCTTCATACACATAACCCACAAAAGGGCCAACTATAAGTGCATTATCAAATTCCTTTCCATCAGGAACTACAATGTTCCTTGGTTTCACACGTACAAGTGCATATCCTAATATTATCCCTCCATATGTGCATATCTATTCCAAATATCCTAATATAGATATGTAATTTTTTTGTTGTCCATACACTCAACAACAAGGTTGTGTCATATCCAATGTTAGTTCCACCTCCACCTCCCCATCAAGGATCATCCATGGTCAAATCATATGCAGTGGGAACATACTCTAAATACCTCAAGGATCATCTATATTTTACCATATGAGGTTTCATGCTCACATGACCACTTCCTGACCTCCCCAAGTTTAAGGGTAAAGGAGATGCAAATGCCCACAGTAAGGCATGTGTAACAACCATTTGAGAGCTACTCCCTTGGGATGCATTCGTTGTAAAAATATTTCCTAATACTTTTGAAGGGATTTCCCTTGACTGGTACTATAGAATCCTAGAAGCCTCTATCCATTTCTTCAAGAAACTCATATCTGAGTTCATGAAGGTTTTTAACATGAAAAAATTGTTGAGAACATGGATTAGCTAATTCTTCTATATTAAACATGAACACAATGAATCCGATGCCCACTTTATTAAGAGGTGGTGGCATGTCCTCTTCTCTTCTAATAGTACTTGTAAAATGAATCAGATAGATATTTGTTATTTGTTCCTTCATTTTATTAACTAAGAAACTGAGGAAGTCCAAAATTTCCCTCTCAGGATCTACAAAGCAGTATTGGAAGGAGCTCTTCGCATTGACCAAGCAGTGATAAACATCATATGCAAGACTTATGGTGCAAATGGGAGGTTGGGCACCCCCGCTCAAAATAACCCTAATTTTCTGAATGGTTCCAATAAAAATCAAAGACCCAAATTCCTTAATCAGAACTGGGGTGTCACAACAGATGGTGTCACTAATCAATCCAAGAAACAAAATGTTGTGAACACAAAAAATGCTGACAACAACAACACTAATGCAAATAATCAAATAAATAATAACTTTTCTCCTTCAATTAATGTGGTTGACTTTATTCTTCCTCCCAATCCACAAGTTTAGGCCCAGGGTCTAAATCAATATCTGAATCAATACTAGAACTAGGGCTAAATACCTTAGAACTATATCTATAACAAACAATATTGGAACAAAAATAGGAATTATGGACCACAATAGAAAAAAAACCAAAGGTCTAGGGATTATGACCCCAACTTGTATTTTGGATTATATAGAGTTATATGTCACTACGCTCAGATTTGTAGGGACTATAACAAGTTTATACGTCTCCTAGAGGATCAAATAAAAATCTTCATTAAGATGTTCTTAGCCAATCCCACAAGACCTTCACAAGGTACCCACATGGGGCATGTTTCTCCACAAAATTCTACTATTTGTATTTATAGCGATCTTTTCCCGAAGCACCCCAAAAATTAGAAAACTAATCCTCGGGGCATGAACAAGGGGAACCCTATAAAGACCAATGATCATGAATTGACTACGTCTACTAACCCACATGTTTCTCCTCACTTAGATCAATGTAATAATACTAAGATCATAGGATTGGTGGAGTTAAAGATAAAACTAGAAATCCATGCTGCCACTAGTACTCACAACTATGTGTCATAACCTCTCCCCATTTACCCCTCAGTCAAATATTATGCCTTGGTAGTCCCTAAGATAGTATGGTTTTATGATTTTATTACTAATGTAACCAAGACCTTTTCTCAGATCTACTTCTTGGACTTTTTGAAGAACTCCCAAGCACAGTGATGTGCATTATTAGAGGCATTAGGTCTTAGCTACTTATTTCACATTACACCTCCATCATAGGCCCAAATAAACCATATAGATTTTTATGTTTATCCTCCAAGACCACATGAGAAAGACTTTGGTTTTTTTATATTAGTAAGATTCCCACTGACGCTGAGATAACACAGAGAGGTGATCCTAATTTTTTTTTACATGTATGGATCTACAAAAATTATGTCAAGAAATATATGATAGATGATGGAGCTATGGTTAATATTGTCCCATTTTATTTCTTACAAAATATAGGCTATGGAGAAATGAATTTCACTTCAACTCAAAATATGTTAAGAGGAAATGATAGCCTTATGAATACTTCAATCAGAACCATAGTTCTCCAGTCACCTTTGGACCTAAGAAAATCCTGAACGAGTTTTATATTATAGATAGGGAAAATAATCTATAATATGATCCTTTGTCATCAATGGATTCATAGGATGAAGGTTATTCCTTCTACCTTGTTTCAAGAAGTCAGATTCCTCCATCTTGGGAACATATTTATGGCTCAAGATGATCCAAAACCTTTCGACATTCACTTGGCTAACCTTAAGAATAATCCTGAGGTTCATTCATAATTTGAGCTCCCAAAAAACCTATTAAATATGCCTCTCTCTTTTGAGGGACCAATTCTCACGTATAATCTTGTTCAAAAAACCTAGTTACAACTACCCAAGGAAATTGAAGGGGTGGATATTAAAAAGAACAAGGCTATCCTAGTAGAGACTATTTTATTGAAAATTGTGGTGGAGATAGTAAATATCTTACAGAACGATTTGACAATTATTATCCCATTGGATGCTTTGGGTATAGGCCATGCTTTTGGACTAGCCTCTCTTCTGGTAGATGGATTTAAAGAGGTGTGCATGGTTAATGTTTCAAAAATTTAAGAAGAGGGTTCAAGGAATGATGAAACATCTATATTTCCTGATAATTTATGGACCATTAACTATGAAGGATAAAGCACTGCTATGACAAAAGGGTAGGGGTGATTCTTACTTATCCAAAGGGAAGAGTCAAGCTCTTTTCCTTCAAGTTGAAATTTAAATGTACAAATAATGGAGAAAAGTATGAAACTCTACTTCTTAGCCTTATTATAACCAAGAGGATGAATGTGCACAATGTGATGGTCCTAGGTGAATCCCAATTGATTGAAAACTAGATATCAAAGGTTTACAAGACTAGAGTAGAGTAGCTTCAACTTTACAAGTCTGATTTGTGTGATTTGTGTAGAGAACCCAATTTTTTCTCCATAGAAGCTATCCCTATAGATAAGAATCAGTTGGTTGATTCTATGGCTACTTCTTCCTCTTGTTTTTGTCCTAATGAGGGTTTAAAGGAAATAGATTTCACCATTTTTGTACGAGTAAAACCCCTAGTTTATAACATGCCTAGCACTGAAATTATGGCATATGTAGAGACAGAGAATGAGTCTTTTACATTAGAATTTTTGCATAATGACGAGTTAATCTTAGGATACCTCCATGTATATATTGACCTTCACCCCACACATCATAAGAAAGAATTTTCCCATACTTCGCACCCTTCTTCTTATTTTTGAGATAGAATGATGAATCCTTCCTCATTAGAAGATTTTGAAATCTATGAAGTTGAGAAAGAATAACTGGAGTTACCTCTAGATCCTCCTAAATTTGAAGAGAGTAATGCTTCCTTAATCAAAGGAACCATTGACATTAATATTGAAATAGAGGAGTATCCTATAATTTTAAAACTTGGATCTTCATTCTCACTAGAGGAAATAGTATCACACAGAAATTTTCTCGAATAACATTCCAAATCCTTCACTTTTAGCTATAGGGAAATGACGGGTATCACCCCCAATGTAGTGGTACACAAATTAGTCACTAATACTGATGCAAATCCCATAAAAAAAAATTTATCACCTAAGAAGCCTAAATTCAATTTGATGGTCAAAGAAGAAGTAATTAAACTTTTTCAGATAGTGTTTATCAAGCCAGTGGACTATTCCATGTGGCTATGCAACATCGTCCTAGTCCTTAAGAAGAATGGGAAGATATGCATTTGCATTGAATTTAGGGACATCAAATAAGCCTACTCAAAGGATTATTTTCCACTTCCTTATATTGACATCATCATTTATGCAATAGCTGGGTATGAGTTATTATCCCTCATGGAAGGTTTTTTTGGGTATACCCAAATAAGTATCAAATGAATACTACCTTTACTACTCCTTGGGAGAGCTTCTATTATGTCATTATGCCATTCAGAATGAAGAATGTTAGAACCATGTATCAAAGGGCCATGTCATATATTTTCCATGATCTTATTCTTAAAATTGTGGAGACATATGTTGATGATCTCATGGTAAAATCTAAGAGGTGAGGTGATTATCCCAAAATTGTTTGGATCATTCTCTCACATTTAATTGAATATGATGTAACTCTAAATCTAAAAAATTGCATATTTTGGGGTTACAGGAGGTAAATTGTTGGGTTATATCATTTCCTGTCAAGGAATCTACATAGATCTAAAAAATATTCAAGAAATTTTAGAAATGATCCCACTAATGGACGAATCAAGCATTAGATATTTCTTGGGAAATCTTGGGGAAATTCGTAGATTTGTCCCTAATTTGACATATGTCATCCACCCTATCAATGGATTTCTAAGTAAATATTGTTATAAGGAATGGACCGATGAATGTCACAATGCATTTGAGTCAGTTAATCATTTTATCATGTCTTCATTAATGCACATGCACCTAAATCTGATTGTCCTTTAATTATATATTCTCAAGCCATCGATGTCTCGATTGCTTGCATGTTGACACAAGAGGATGATGATGGTCATGAGCGTTCCATCTATGTTTTTATTCGTGAACTCCTTGATTATGAGACATGGTATACTCAATAATACATAGAGAGAGAGAGAGTGATTCACAATTGCCTTTGTAACTAAGAGGTTAATGAATTATATGCTCAACCAAGAGACAAAGGTAATTTTTAAATCAGAATAGTTACGGATGTTCCTGACTCAAGCAGCCTTGTCTAAGAAGGCCAAAAGATTTATCACATTAATGGGTGATTTCGAACTCACCTTCATTAATCAAAAGTCTATCAAGGGATAAATTATTGTAGATTGGTTGATGAATAACCCTATATATTGTAGATGAATAAATGATCTAGAATTCCTAGATGAAGGTGTGTTCTATATAAAGAAAATACCCATTATTGACTCATGTTCATGTTATATGAAAATTATAATCACATAGTAGATTGAACATATCCTAAAGGATATAATTCATAACAAAGGTGATGCTTATGTATCATAGCCGCAAAGTATGTAATTATAGAGGATGTTCTCTATCACAGAGATTTTGATGGCATGTTGTTAAGATGCATTAACGAACAAGAAGTGGAAAAAAATCTCTTCAAAGTCCACAATGGAGTTTATGGTGGTAGCTTTGGAGGGAATTCGACCACTCACAATATTCACTAAATGGGATAATTTTATCCCACATTATAACATGAGGATATATAGTACGTACGAAGGTTGCCAAAATACCAAGAGTTTTCATATGCCATACATATTCTGGCACAATCTCTATAGCCTATTGTTACACCTTAGACCTTCTCTACTTGGGGTCTCAATCTATTAGGTAAATTTTCTCCCTCCCCGTCAGATGGCCACAACTTAATCATCATGACCACATAATATTTCACAAAGTGGGTTAAGGATATGCCTCTCACCATAGTTCCTGGATTAGTTACTACCAAGTTTATCTTAAATTATATCATCTACAGATACAGTGTCCCACAGGTAATTATCTTGGATAATGGAACTCCACTTAAAAACAAAGAGGTGCATGAGTTGTGTGGTAAATTTAAGATATATCATCACATAGGATCTTTATTCTACCCTCAAGCCAATGGACATGATTCGGATATGAATAAGACTTTAAATTCCATCCTCTTTAAAATAGTTAATGAGAACAAAAAAAATTGGCACTTAAATCTATTTCCTGCCTTTTGGGATTATAGAACCTCGATATGAAAACCTATGGGGGTATCCTCCTTTTCATTAGTTTTTCAGTGTCTAGGTGGTCTTACTGTTTGAGGTAGAACTACCAAGTCTTTGGGTGTATCTATAAGGAATTCTCAATGAAAATGCATATCGATAAATGCGATTGGCTGATTTGGAAGGCTTGGATGAAATATGGCTCAGAGAAAAACAACATCATCGGGTCTATGTTGACATAATTTGTTGATAGTATAATAAGAAAGCCTATGAGTGAGAAAACCAGGTAGGATACCATGAGTTATGATTTGACAGCCGAATAAACAAAAAGGTCAGCGAAGGATGAAAATTTAGGATGAAATGGTTAGGGCCCTATCAAGTAATGCAATACTATAAGAATGGTGTGTATCTTCTATGTACCCTATATGATGAGAAGTTTGGTGAGTCCATCAAATCAATTCACATAAATAATTTTATGCATAGTCATTTGCATTTCCATATTGTACATTATTACATTCATATTTCTTTGTCATTTGCATTATCATCTTATCAAAATTGTAAACTGGAAACTTACTTTTTAAGTGATTTTTAAAGGTTTCAAACATTGTAAAAAATATTAATCATACTTCTTCAACATTCATCACATGTTCTCAAATTATCCAATCTTTGTTATCGTTTCTATTCATGCCACAAAGTTTTGACATTGATACTACAAGATCTTATATTCTCATTATTCTTCAAGGTTACTCTTAATTTAGGTGTTTCTTGCCCATAGTTTTCTCTAGAACCTTCTTGATGATAAATATTTCTCTACAAATATTTCTTTATGAAAAAAATATCTAAAACATTTCACCCAGATTATTTGTTCACCTATCTCAACCTTCAGGTGTGACTTCGTGTATCCTACTAGTTACATGGGATTGAGGCTAGGGGAAAATGATCCCTCCCAAAATCACAATCCAAGTTTAAGTAAAAAAAGAGAGAAAATATAATTAAACAATAAACACATATTTCTCTCACTTACAAATAAAACTACACTTCTTATCCCTACATAATTTTGGTGGTGATCTCATGTTTCTTACTAGTAGGATGAGGTTGGGAAAGGAGAGAAGCTCCCTTACTCACCTATATTTTGTTCTTGGTGATGAGACCATGTTTCCTACTAGTAGTATGGGGCAAGATCTAGGGGGTCACAATAATAAATCATAAAATACAAATAAACAAGAAAATCAAAGTGCTTCTAAAACTTCCCATGAAAATGAATTATATACATAAGTTAAGAGAGAGTCATTCCCAAAAACCATATTTTTTCAATCAATAGGCCATATATGAATCTAAGTCTAGTAAAACTTGTAAACAAAACTCATTCTGAACTGGTTAGCTGATCTTGATTAGGGTTGGGTTATAAGTTTCTAATTGGATATTCGTCAAAATATTTTCTCTTGTTTATCATTCACATTAACATTCCTAAAGTCATATAACATGCTTCCTTATTGACTCTTGGTGATGAGACCTCGCATCCTACTACTTATGTGGAGTTAATAATGGAGTGGATTCATCTTTTCATCATATCATATTGGATACATTTTGTAAATGAAATAGAAATTGTAAATATTACTTGAGAAAAAATTATCTAAGTTACAATTTATTGTCATTTGGATAATCATAAAAATTAATTTTGTTTACCACATTATATCATCATCCATAATATATATTCTAAAGCATAAAAAACATTAGAAATTCCAAACCATCTTAGATTACATAGATGAGATAAACCATGAAAAATTCTACTGTTACAAGGAATATTGAACCAAAAATATGTCCATATGTGTGTGTGTGTGTGTCTATATATATATAATATTAATTTTCTCCCATACAATTTTTTCACACCATAGAGTAAGTGTGGTAAATAAAGCTCAATCACGACCCCAAAATATAAAAACATAGATATACATGTCAAAAAATGTCTTAGAAAAGTAAATTCCCTAGGCCTATCCCTCCCTCTTGGATCCATGTGAAGGAGCATGGAAAAGGATCCTATTATGACTCCTGTGATGAGAGTAGTTCGGCACCGCCTGAGAGCCTCTATGTGTAGATCTATGTGAATCTTCATGAGACTATCTAGGTGAGTGACCAGTAGTGGTAGCTCTGGTACAGGAATGTCCTCACCCCTAACTCTCTCTAGCCTCATGAATGACAATATCTATCCTTAATCGAGTTAGCTCCTTTGAGGAATCACAATATGGATAAAACACATATGTGTGCCAACTAACTAGTGTTGGATGTCTAGAGTATCCAAGTAGTGCCTCCTGAGTCTTCCCCATAAAGATCATGAACATGTAGAAGCTTTTGTAGTGAATAAGTTCTCACCATCCATCCATAATAGCTATAAAATTCAAGAAACGTTGAGTTAGAATTTTTTTAAAAATTAAAGGAAACTAGAATAGCTTACTAATAGCTAGTCTACGAAGTAAATCTAGGGAAAATATTGTTTCGATCATTTGAATCTCTAGGCATCCATCTCAGATCAATGACTAGTGTTGGTGCTAGTGTTGGTGCGGGAGATGGTGCATTCTCCTCCTAAACTCTAACCTTCTCCTCTCATTGTAGATGCATTGATTCCTCCTCATCTATAGGAAATTCCTCCTCTGAATGCATTATCTCCTCCTCTGCATCTACATCATCTCTAGCCACTACTGAGGCCTCTCTATTTTCCTCCAATTATGAATACGTCTCTACCTATGAACCTAAATTTTTTTTAGACTCCTCCTGATCGTTGTGTGTCAGGCCTACCTCAATTTAGAGAATCTATCTTGGCCTAAATGTGAACCCAACAGTTAGATCGAGTATGGCCTGACATGTGCCAATGGGAATCAAAGGTGTGGAAACTTTCCACTATAACTTTCCCCTCTAAGCATATATCAACTCTCGTATCCCTCTGTAAATTATAGGAATTCCTAGAAGATCATAAAAATAAGGATTCCCAAACTAGTAAGGTACTCAGAGTGTTGGGTGTGTATCAACTCTGCTACTCTGGTCAAATAACTATATTTTCATGAAGTAAGTAGTCAATGCAGTCACCTCATCACCCCACTGGTCTATAATGTAATGATATGGTTGGTCTATCATATCTTCTAATGTTAGTGTATAATATAAATGTGGAGGGTCCCTAAGTGGAGCCATATCTACCAATGTGGATTCTCTAATCACCATAATATCTATTATTCCAACTCTCCTCTGGTAAGGGATCATCCTCTTAGATACCCAAGACATAAAAAGTGTGGGGTGGCTAAGGACTTAGCCCCCAGTTAAAAAAATATGTAAATATCATGATAGGTGGTGCCTAAAATTTCCACTCCCAAAGCATAAAACTTGTCGTATATCTTGATGCTCTAGATAATTGGAGCTTAATAGTATAGGAACATGTCCCCACCCTTATCCCTAATCAAACACAAGGAATAGATACCAATGATGGCCTTGCACAGTGTGGGGATAGGTTCACTGTCAATTGAAACCAATCTAACACCCTACTTGTCACCAGTGTTAGGTACCAGTGCATTCCCCAAGTATCACATCTAAGAAGCTCATCTATCAAACTAGTCCACTTCAGTTCTATCTTTATGCTGATAACATGAAATCAAAGTATTTAGTAGAAATACTTTAAGGTGATAGTCCACTCACCTATGACTCTAGGAATTTGAAAGGTGTTCCGGTTTATAACCCAATAACTGAATAAATTACAAATTAAGTGACTTGCAAATGCAATGAGTCATGTCTACAAAATCCTCAAAATACCGGCCCTCCCCAATAAGTCCCTCTCTACCATGGTCAATATCTCCAGGATATAGGGTAACTAATCCTACTCTCTTACTCTAATCCATCCAACATATCCACCTTGCATCCATAAAAAGAAAGAAAAGAGAAAGTTATAACCTCATAAGCATATAACAAGCTCACAAAAATAGTACAAATACATGAAAAAAAATCAAAATTGGTCAAAAAATTAAAACCAACCTTGACGATTATGAAACCACTGCACATAGTAGAGTGGTGGTTGTATAACTGCCAAAGTGGTTATGCATTCAACACTTTCCTAAGCAGTAGTTGAGTAACCATCGTGGTGGTTCCACCTGAAAAATTCAAACCATACCCTAAAGACAAAAAAATGTAAAAAATGACAAAAATAAACCAAATAAATCCAAACAAAATGCATATAGTGAAAGGATCACCCTTGTGCTCATTTTCACTATAAAATTATTAAAAAATTACCCCTTATAACTAGTTTTGACAGAAACCTACATTTTAGGGAAAAAATGAATAAATTTTGATAACTAACCTAATCGTGAACATCTGCCCCTGCCACTGGTTGCGTTGTCATCATCTTGAAGTGCTCGTCAATTTGACTATACTCTAGCACGAAATGGTCATAGGTAGTCCAGAGATCTAAAAATCACTAAGTGGGTACATAAAAATGATTTCTATAAATGGTAAATAGTTGTTTAAATATTGTTTTCTAATGTGATTTTGAGTGTGTGTGTGTGTGTGTGTGTGTGTGTGTGTGTGTGTGTGTGTGTGTGTGTGTGTGTGTGTTTATGTGTCTCTGTGTGTGTATGCAAGGCTAGAGCACTAACACAGGTATATTTCTTATCCCCGCATATGTGGTGAGTACTCTTGTCATTTTAATTTAAAATGTTTTAATGATTATATATTTTATTTTCACTTGATTCCCATATTCTCTTGTAGGTTGCAAGAAGCTTGGATTGGATTGATTTTGTTGACCTAAAACCTCGAAATTATTGTGAGGCTTAGAAAATTTGACCTTAGGTAAGGATGTACATGGGAAATACACCACATCTACTCTAAGAACAAAAACATAAAGGAAAACATACAATAAATTTCATCCCAAACTCCAATATTTATTTATTTATCAATAATGATTACATTATTCTCAAGTACATATATATTCTTCTCATTCTATCTTATCTATCTCAATTCTCGTACAAAATCTCTCAAAATGTAACTCACACACATATTTATTTTTTCGCGCACATATACAATACATTAGTTACAATAAATACACAAAACACAATTGACTCAGAAAAACACTTCTTTTAATTCATGCCTCTTTTGGCTTAAATCTTGTACAGGCTCGATTTGTCTTCAATCTGCGGCTTTGTTTTGGATTACTTCTATTTATCATGGATTTCTCTAGTTATCCACAATTATTTCTTATGTTACCTAGCTTTGTAAAGTATCTTATGGCTTTGACATTTTATTAGCAGCTTCTTATAATCTTCAAAATAAATATTCTATTGTCCATGGATTCTCCTATATATACATGGAGTTCCCTTAGTCCTTTGTGGCTTCATACTTTCATACGTGGGTCTATTATTTATTCATGGCTATCTCCATAATACAGTGGATATATATCTCTCTGCAACTTATACAAAATTCTATGAAGAACCCTATCAACAATATTCCCCCATTTAAACCTTGTCTCGTCCTCGAGATAACCAAAACTAATGAAGAACCCAAAAAATTTGATCATCCTTCTTCTTTCTTTGATAAAAAATTTGGGCATCACCTCCCAGGAATTTAGACATATGGCGTAAGGAAGAGTTCCTTTGCTCGAATTTCTAGACTAAACTTATGGGATGCTATTATGAGAAATTGTAAGCATCACCCCATAAACTTATATGTCTATCGTGAGGAATATTTCCTTCGCTCGACTCACCCGACTAGACTTAAGGGATTATGTGGCCTTTAAGCCTTTATGGTGTACTTTATGGCATGTATTTAGTGATATAAGGAGTAATATTCTATTCACAAATATACGACTCAACATGATTGTTCACCTGATCGGTCCATTCCTGTAGTTGTGTATTTTCTTGAATTAAAGGAATTATGTCTGATGGGACATGCTATGCATGTTCCTTACTCCATCTATTTTTTCTTCCTATATTTTCTTGTTACATTCTTATCAAGGCTTTTTCCAAGGTACCACTACATTATTTCATATCATAATTTTTCTCTATTCGCGCCCTCAAATGGTTTTGATATTTTTCTATGAGTTCTGTCAGTTTCTTCCTCTAAGTTCCCTTTGTATATTTTGAAATGTCAAACTCTGTGGAAGCCTTTTGTATCTCTTTCTCTAAATTTTCCATTTCCACCTTATCTTCAATGGTCATGCTTGGCCATCCAATGGTGTATGTACAATATACCACAACATTTTCAAATTTGTTTCTAACTTAGTCACTATGGCTTGCAATTCACTCTTCTCTTTTGATTCTAATTTCACTTACCATGGTCTCTTTGGTCTCCTCTATTGATTGATTAGGATATATTTTGATCTATGGATTATCTATTTTGATGGTGGATAAAATATTTTTCATTACTTCTATGAGCTCGACATACCTTTGCATAGAATGCTACTTAGCTCCTTATTTTAGTACTTGGGTGCAAGTGGATTTTGTAATGGAGTTAGTTTGCGTAAGTGGACCTTGAAGCCCTTCGTGGTTTGTTCAAATCCTTGAAGTCAGATTGATTGTTCCTGTTTTATTTTTTGTAGAAATTTCTTAATGTTTTCCAATGAATCTCCAGGTCTTTGTGCATTTACCATATTTGTAGATATGTTTTTACTAGTTATTGATGGTCTTGTTTGTGGTTGTTCTACTACTTTCTTTGCTTCTTTTTTCCTAAATCTCTTTCTCATCTTATTATGTTTTTTCTTTTTCTTTCATCTTATCTTTTTCTTCATTTTATTTTCTTTATTTCTCCTCTTGTTCATTCTTTTCGTTGTCCTCCTTGTCCTTATTTTCTTGTTCCTCTTATTTTTCCTTCTTGAATTATTCTTCCTTATGATTTTGTGTCACGTCCTCTTTGGCTTTCTTCTCCTTCTCTATTTTCTTTTCTTTTTTTTCTTTTTCTATTCTTACACCACCCTTACTTTTTCTTCTTTGTTTTTTTCTTTGTGTGCTATCTTTTTTCTTTTGCTTCTTCCTACTTTTTATTTGTTGCTTTTTCTTGTTCTTTCTTTTGTTTTGCTAACTAAATTTTCTTGAGATCTTCTTCTTGCTTTTTCTTTTCTTTTTATATCAATAAATTTTCCTTTTGTTCTTATGTTGCTCTATTTTGTGCTTTTTCAAGCTCCTATTGTTTGTCCTCTTGCTATTTTCACTATTCTTGTTTTATCTTTTTTTGTTTATATGTGTCTATGGATTTTTGTTTTTGTTCATATATATATATATATATATATATATATATATATATATACCTCCTCTATTTTTGTTTCCTCAACTTTTAGATTTGTATCTTTTTGTTCTCTTTCCTTTCTATCTTTAATTAAAATCCCAATGATCTATTCAATATCCTTCATGCAGTAGAGATCCGTAGTAGTCTTTTTAGTTTTCTATTTAAGTACAACTCTTTCCTATTGTAAAGACTGCAACAGATTTGTCTCCTCTATTTCCACTTGTTCTTGAATTTATTTTATCAACTCATTGCGAAGAAAATGAATGATATCTGTGAGGACTATGGAAAATTTCTCCATAAAATTAAGTGTTTCTTCTACTATCACCATTTTTTCTTGTCTTGAGCTCACCTCATACTCCTCAGATACCAGTGAGATACCACATGTTGTTAAACATTTCTTGTAGTATTCATAGTCTATGATAGACAATGTTATGTCAACCCATTGTTCTGCACTCCCTGAGAATTCAAGTGTTATCTTTGTTTGTGAATCCTATGGTGATACAAAAGGAGTCCTTTCTTCTTTTGATTGTAAAATTTCCTTAGATTTTGCCTCTTCTTTTTCTATGTTGAGCATGTATTGTTGTAACTTTTATTTCTTTGCTAGTGCCTTTTGGCATTTTGTGGTAGGTGTTATGGAAATAAAAACTTTAACAACTTTTATTTTGTATGTTTTAGTGTATTATTTGCTTTGTTGTGCCTAGGAATACTTATTATGATAGTATTCAAAAGTTTCTTCAATAACTTCATCAAAGTTGGGGAGGGTAGGTTTCTTAGGATCCACTAGGTATGCATACAATGCTTGTATGGATGTAGTTACTAATTCATATGAAAATTCATGTGAAAATGATCCCTTTGGGTGTTTCTTGTTTGATTTCATGGACTGTTTCATGAATTTCAGCCTTGGAAGCTCTCCTTATTTGACTTCGATTGGAATATCCATGTCCTCTTCTCAATTTACCCTAATTTTCCATAGGTTTAGGGATCCATGTTTTTGCTAAAGTTATGTTGTTGGTTTATGATCCGCGCGATGACTTCTTGATGACATTAATAGTGCCTTTGCTATTCATAATAAATCCTTGTGTTTAAAATTTATTTGCACCTACCGCATGGATTATCTTCTTGGTTGGATATTAACTGTTAACATATATGTTGAGTTGGTTTCCTTGTATAGGTAGTTTGTACATCTTGATTCTTGTATAAGTAATTCTTGCATACTTTATTTCATGGATCTAGATCTATTTGTAGTTTGATCACATATGCTTTATCCTCTTTATTGTGACCTGCATTTATATCTGCGTGTCTTTGTATCATGGAAACTTCCTTGAAAAATATTCCATAAAAGAGGGACCTGGTAGCCCTTCCTTTATAGTGCAGTTCAGGTGAGCGCTCATGGTTTACCTGGGTGATGTGCCAGTGTGCCTATGGGATGTTTCTAGTTTGCAAAAATACCCCTTATGTGGCATCTTTGGTTCCATTTCTAGGACATCTTTTCCAAATTTTCAAGGATGTTGCATGATGAAGATGTATCAGTTGACTTCCTTCATGGAGTATTGAGGATTAGTTCTAGAGTATTCTTTCTAGAGGGAAGAGTATGTCCTCATAGATTTAACATCCTAGAACTGAACCTTTGATGTACAAGCGTCCCATTTGAAAATAATTTGTATGATGAGCTTTCTATGAGACCGGTATCTTCTTCTACTTCCCTATAGAGTTGTACGAGTGGCTGGTAGCATATTTATTTATCAAAGAGAAAAAGAGTTATAGAGCACATGTTTAGATGCTAGAAGAATTCTAGGCTCTACCCCATGACCTGTCTGATCTAAATTTAACACGCATTATAGAACATTAGGTCAGGAGTAGTATTTTGAATAGATACATTTTGGCTAAGTCACATATATTGTGAGTCTCACCTCATTCACATATCTAGGGAGTTATTTAAATTGCAAGGTTCCTGCATGAACCCATAGTTGATCTGGATTTGCACACTATTACCTTTATGCAATGTAAGATCCTATCCATCATGACCTTGGATTTGGAACAACATCCTATGGCTAGCTTAAACCCCACCACTCATGGGGATAGGAGAATTTGATGGTGAAAGATGGTGGACTACTGGAGGTAGAGAGGTGAAGAGTCAGACCAGGTGCCTTAATTGTCTAATGAAATGTGCAAGAGGAACTTGGTTAAAAGTAGAAATGAAACTACTTTTAATGAATAGTGTTATGGAGAGAGATGGCTCATGAAGGATTTAGAGCTCACATGGAGTGACATGGATCTTCAGAGCATCTAGTAACTACCACTACAATTTTGGTAAGCATGGTATAGCCCAACCCTCTTTGGTTTAATATGCAGGGATTATGTTTGAGGAAACTGTTAAGAATTGTAGGTGCGCAGTCTGATCCTGAGACAATTATTGAGAATATGGCTTGTATAGGTTCTTCGATAGAGTAACATGTAGATCTCATTAAATCCCATTCTTCTATTTGTAAGGATTTAATCATGGTATAGATACCTTCTCCAATACTTATGGCAGAAAAGATGTCATCTGTTGTTCCATTATCTGAGGTCTGGTTAGAGGTATATGCTTCTGGCATGTCTGTACGCACCCAAAATTGCATGTACTACATTGTCGAGAAATGGTTAAAAAATTCACCAATGATGATTAAAAATCCTTGGTAAAAAAGTAATTTTCAAGCTACATCTAAACCCATTTGTAGTGTATATTTGTAGCCTATATGAATCTTACTTACCTATTTCCATAGTACAATATTTTCTAGGATCTTCTTCCACCTCTTTTTGTGCTAAATGTTTTGGCCAAGTTAGTACAAGGACCTTTCTTAAGCCATGTTTGCCTAGGCTAGTTTGGTTCATCAAACTGCCATCTAGGTAGGGCGACGGTCTTGAATGGACATACCATGAAAACATAGGTCTTAGTGGTCCTACTCACTTTTTCCAGATTCTTGCATGTGTTTTTTGTACATGCTGACATGATGTCACAAGACCTAGTAAGTTTATGTACATCTTTAGAACAGCATCCATGCCAGCATAAATTAGCTAAAAATAGCTTTCTTGTTGTACTTGGTCTCCTCCATTATGACTCTCTTGTTATAATTTCATGATAAGATTCTAATCAATTGATATTCTTCCTCTCATGCTCCAAAGATACCTTATTGATGAAGTAACCTCATATCCTCCATGTCCCTATATTTGTATAACTATGCTTGTATTCAATGTAAAAGTAAATGCCCGAATTTAAATGTATCTTGCAATGTATTTCTGGTTATAGATACTTGCTAAGAATATACTGTATGCCACAGTTGTCTGATTTCATAAAATTCTTTGGGAATGTATCTCAATCTCCTACCTACATGAGCACCAGGAAATTGCATCATCTATAGGAATGCCATTACTCAAGTTCCATCCTCCTACTATGTTGTTGCCTTTGCATTACCAATCTCCTTGGATTCATATGAACACTCAGAGAAGGAAAGGATACATACTGAGGGGGAAAATTACATCACACAGCTAGAATTTACCTTATGTTTTGTGAATTCTAGGTTGGATTTGTTGTTTTATTTCCTTCGTTCTCACGTAATTTATCATTGTTACACCATATCAAATAGATTAGAAATCAATTTCCTTTCATTTGTAAGTAATTAGTTTGATTTCCCTAAGAGGGTTTAAATAATTAATAGCAGCTCTCGGTATGACGGATCCTCTTCTTCCCATCCTTATGGATTTGAACGAGAGAATATATGTAGGAGGTTGTCTACACATCATAAATCATTTCAAAAAGTTCTTGTTTTATGTTAGTTTAGTTTCCATACACTTAGCATAGGTGAATAACCACACCAGCGTTATCTCACTTGTTTATTTGTAGTGTAGAAGCATAATTTAATAATTTAGAATAGAAGCAAATTGTTGTTTGTGATTGTAGTATTTCAATTTTTGTGATTTGTTTAGATTAGTTTTCCCTTTCAGTAGTAGTGTAGATTGTTAATTTCATCTTCAGATTAGATTTGGACACTTCAAGCTAGATCAACACCTGAGATTAAAATTAGGAAAACAAACCATAGGGAATTTACGCTACCAAGTTCATAGCCTCTAAATATCTCACTTTATCCAACTTGAGCTACCAGGAGATCACACTACCTAGATCTTAGTCACTGATCCTCCTATAGTTAGCCACATACATTCAACATCGGCTGCTCCAGAACGACCTTGGGGGGTCGAGTATAGTTGAAGATCATGTGTTCATTTTCATCTGTACAAAATTGGTGAACCTAATGTGAAGGATTAATTCCTTATTGTTTACTTTTCTTTCATTTCTATTAACTCACCTCTCCATTTATTCCCCTATTTTGGTAGGTATTTTATACTTTCTAAAATATGTCTAGAAGAGAGTTTTTAGGGCCATTTTTCTGTGATACACATTGCACCAATGTGAAACCACAACAGTCCCCTTATCTTTCAAGATGGGGCGACAATTACACAAGCAACATCCAAACCTCCCCTAGTTACACTTGAAACCCCATTAGCTATGTAAGTATGGAGGAGGTTTATCAACCATTAAACATGCAATACGGTCAACCTAGTTTAAACCATGTTCTTATCAAAAATGGAACAGATTCTTACCATAGAGTCTTGTCAAGACCTCACATTACCATGAAATCAATAAAAGATGATATATTTACACAAATAACTAATCCTCTTTTCCAGATAGATGAGTATTTGGATAGAATGAATGTTACAACCTATGATATTTCAAATTCCTATCCTAAGATTCTTATTTCTAAGGAAGAAAAGAATTATAACAATGAACAATTCATAACAGGGTATCATGAGCCTACTCAATCAAACCCGACACCATAGAAACCCCAACAAGGGACTCAATCCTCTCCCAATGATTTCATTTCTACTTTATTAGGGAGGATTAGAGAAAAAAAATTCCCAAACTTCACAACCAACACATGAATTAGGGAAGAACACAAGATATACAGTTGAGATCAAAGGATACATCCCTTCTAATAAGAAACAAACACAATATCATGTAAAACAAGGTTATCTGGTTCATTCAAATCCAGGTGATCTTCTCACATGATTAAACACACTAGGGATGGGTCCTCATCCTTCTCAATCTTATCCTATGCAAGGGATGGCTAGAATTTTGTTCTCAAATTCCGCCACAACAGGAAATGTGACGTTCCCTTGTTTTACACCCATTATTTCATATCCTAGAACTATCCCACCTTACATGAACATGTATTGAAAAACTCCCCAGATGGACCCATATACCATTCCTACTCACTAAATTCCATATCAAGGGACCCCATACATTCTCGTCAACACTTATGATGCATCTTATCCAACTCCTCCTCCTCCACCTCTTCATAAACAATCTTTAATGGTGGTATCATCCGCAATGGGTACATATGCTGACTACTTAAAGGAGCCTCTCGACTTCACCATATGTGGTGTCATGCTTCCATGCCCATTTCTGAATCTTCCAAAATTTAAGGGAGAAGCAGGCTTGAACATTCATATCAAGGCCTATGCTACTGCTATCAGGGAATTACTTCCTTGGGATGTTGTAGTGGCTAAGATCTTTCCAAATAGTCTCGAAGGAATCACACTGGATTGGTATTACCGTATTTCTGAAGCTTCTATACATTCCTTTAAATAGATTTTTTCTGATTTCATCAAAGAATTTGACATGAACAAGTTGTTGCATATGGGGATTAGGGAGTTATTACATATTATACAGGAGAAAAATGAATCTTCAGCCCATTTCATCCAGAGATGGCGCCAAGTTCTCTATTCCTCTGCAAGTGTACCTAACATGACCCAAATGGAAATTTGTGATTTTTTCCTTCACTTGCTCAATCGAGAGACTAGGGATGAAATCTAGAAGTTTCCTTTCTATAGTTACGAGGAAGTTTTGGAGGGTGTGCTTCGGATTGACCAAGCTGCTATAGACAGTGTGCATAAGATCTATGGTCCCAATGGGAAATTAGTATCCCTAAATTAAAATAATGTAAATTATTAAAACAATGATGTCAACAACCAGGGACCTAAGGGTGTGAATCACAATCATGGTGCTACCACAAATGGTGCTACGAATCAAGCTAAAAACACTAGTTTTATGAGAAAAAGTAACACAAATAATAATAATAATAACAACAACTTGGGAAATCAAAGAGGTTGTAACACTATGTCATCTATCAACACAGCTGATGTAAATCATCTGCCACAAAATCAAAATAATATCCAAGGCTCAAACCAATAAAAAAATTCCAACCAAGGGGAAACGAACCATGGTTATAATAATCAGTTCCAAAACTACAACCGAGGTTATAAACAACAACAAAAAGATGGTTATCAAAGGCCAAGAGATTTTGAACCAAACCTATACTATGGTTTCCATAAGGTTCGGGGTCATGACGATAGGAATTGATGCAATTGTAACAAGTTTCTACAAAGACTTCCCAAAAACCAAAGGTAACTCTTTGTAGACATGTTCCTAGAGAATCCTGAAACAAACCCTCAACCTCATCATACCAGACCTGTCACACCTCAAAATGTGAACCCTAAATACCCTGGGAATTCCCAAGTGAATCCTTAAAATATAAACAAGGAATCCCTATAGGAAATAATGACCATGAAGCCTCAACTTCTAAAAAGTCTCAGGTTCTTCCTAACCTTAGTTCAAACGATAATACAAAATCCTTGGGGTTAGTTGAGCTAGACGTATAGAAATAAATTAATGCAACAACTCAGACAAAGGATTAAGTTTCACAACCCCTACTCACTCTTTCCTTTCCACAAGATGACATTCTTACAATCTTAAAAGTAGTAGGATCCTATGATTTAATATCATATTTGAACAAGACCTTTTCTCACATTTCATTTTTATATTTGCTGAAGAATTCACCTATGCATCATTCTCTGTTTCTCAATGCACTAGGTCTTGGTAATTTAATCCATGTTATGCCACCTCCTAGCACTCAAATAAATTATATTGAATTTGAAATATATCCTCCTAGATAGAAAGATAGGGATACTGGGTTGTTTTTTGATATAGATAAGATGCCATTTGACGCTGAAATTATCCAAAGAGGTGATCCTTCCTTATTTTTACAAGTCTGGGTTTATAACAATTGTATTAAGAGAGACATGATTGATGATAGGGCTGCTGTAAATGTGGTTCCCTTCTCTTTCTTGCATAAGTTGGGATATGGAGAGACAAATTTTTCCTCTAGAAGGAACATATTATGGGGGTATGAAATTCTTAGAGTGACCTTGATTGGAACCATAGTTCTTCCAGTCATGCTTGGTCAAAAAACAATCTTGATGGAGTTTTTCCTTATCGACAGGGAAACAATTTATAACATGATCCCTAGGAGACCCTGGATTCATTGAATGAAGGATATCCCCTCTACCTTATTCTAAGAGATTAGATTCCTCCATTTGGGGAAGGTCTTCATCGCTCAAGGGGATTTTAAGCCCTTCGATATACACTTACAAAACCTCAAGAAGAAGAAATGATTTTGTACGGAGTATAAACTTCCTGCGAACCAATTGAACAAATCACATCCTTTAGAAGAGTTAGTCCTGATCACCTCATGTGTGTCAAAGGTTGAATTTTTTGACCCAAAAACATTTGAGGTGGCAAAAATAGATAAGGGTAAATAAATATATATGGAAATAGTGTCCACTAAAACCACAATGGAAATTATGAAACTCTTAGAGAGTAACGATCTGATATTCCTCCCATTTGAACCAAAGGGGATGGGTAGTCTTCTCAGTTTAGCATCTCTTCCCTCTGACAGCATAGGTCTAGGTGTAAACATGATAGAATTAACAAATGAAGAAGGGAAATTTGAGATTGAAATGATGCAAATCAAAACCATCTCTGATGTTTTTTCTATTCTAAACCTCAGTTTCAACCTATGTGCATCCTAAATGAAGCTTTCCATATCTATGGGTTAAGGCCTCATCATTTAGCAAGGGTCACAAGTAAACACAATGCTCTACATAGGAAACAAGGGCAAGTAATATAGTCATGCTCACACACACACAATGTCTCAAGAATGTGACAAATAGGTTCATGAACACCTCTTTTAGACAAATTATTTTAATAATTGGACATATACACTTCTGGGCAAGGGTTGTAAGTTTAAACCCAAAATGGTAGGACCTTGTCAGGAGAACAAAATTTTTGAGGATCATGGTTATCCGCTGTGTACTTTTAGGGGTGAAGAATTTGATATTTGTCAACTTTATTCACATTAGACATCATGACATGTATTTTCACCTACATTTCCATATGTATATTATTGCATCCACATTTTATTTTCATCTTCTAGTTCATTTTGTAATATTTGTGATCAAGACACTTATTCTTATCGCAATTCCTAAAAACTTCTGAAAAAAATGGCAAAAAATTCAAATCATATCTCTTTGAATCCTCATGGTATCATCAATTATTTCCAAATCATTTCATCAATTCAAGAAATATAAGACAAATCTTTTATAGTAACCATACCAAGGCCTGCATACTTGGTTCTACTCATAGTTTCTTCTAGATTAGGTATCTTTGCCTATAGTTTGTTCTATAAGCTTCATGGTGTCACATCTATCCCATATACATCTCTTTGGAAATAAGAACATTCTAGAAATTTTTCCTAGATAAATAAGTCAAATGAAAATCCATAGAAATTTTTTTATTTTACACACTTCTTTTCCCTACCAAGCTTTGGTGTTGAGCCTGCATCTCTTACTAGTGATGTCATGTTTGGAAAGGAGAGAAGTGTCCTTACTCACCTATACCTTGTCTATGGTGATGATCCCATACTTTCTACTAGTAGCATGAGCCAAGGTGTAGGGGTTATCTTTGAAAAAAATGACAGTTATAAAAAATTCATTCAAATTCTATGAAATCATAAATCAGAACAAAGTGAGTTAGATGTCCAAAATTCAAAAAAGAGTTTGAAACCTCAAAACCAGATTTTTTAAACCAAGTGGCCATCCATAGATCTAATTATAGATAAACTAGAAAGTAATTCACATTTTAAACTATGAATGAAACTTGATTAAAATGAGGTTGTAGTGTATCAATTTGGTTTTTCCAAATCATTGTCTTTCTCTCATCAATACAATTCAAAAAAATTCTATAACATGTGCCCCTTCTGGATATTAGTGTTGAGCCCTCACATCTTACTTGTTACATGGAGTTAGGAGTGGGGAAAGTTTTTTCACTTTTCATGTTACTTTTTCACCACATTTTTCCAAAACAATACGAAGTACCAAAAGTTTCTTATAGAAATTAAAGTTCAACATTACAATGTGATTGCATTATTATATATTAGCATTATAAAACAAAACAAAAAAGAAATAATTCTGTTAAGCATTCATATCCACTGCATACATTCTGAAAATTATATAAACACAAAATTTCTAAACATCTAGAGTACACATGTGAAGTGAGCCAAGAGGAATTCAACTTAAATACAATGAATTACCGAATAGAAAAGAAGATTATGTATATATATCATAATAAATCAAGTTTGTGTACAATGCCATCATGCATTAGGCATGGTCAAAACCCTTGCAATGAGCCTGAAATATATATAAAAAAATCATATAATGCCTGCCGAAATGGAAACTAAGAAATAAAAGGCCCAATGGCCTATCAATCCCTGTGGGATCCCTGAGATGGTGAACAACTACATATAGGACTCTTACTGCAGCTATGATGATGATAATGCACTAAATGGTGGGAGTGATCCTGGTGATGGACACTGGATGTGATCTCACTACAAGAGTGACTATGCCTCATCAATCACTCAACTACCTCATAAACAGTCACCTGAGTACGGAGAGAAGTAATGACCTCTGCTTCCCTCCAGATGGGTGCAAACAGATTAGTGTGTCTATTGGCTGCTAATGGTTGTATTTTATCCTAATTCATCTTAGCTTGGGTCTTCCCCGAGGGGATCAGAAAGGTTTCCATGCAAACCCATCAAATAAGATCTTGCCACTCCTTGAAAATGCTGCAAGAAAAAACAAAGAGAGGAAACAACGAGTTACAAAATTAAAAAAAAAAACAAAAAGAAATACCAACTAACATTTCCAACATACAAGTTCAAGAGAAGAGGATCAACATACTCGTATCTCTATAAATACATGTATGATCAATGATTGATGCTTCTACTACTTATGGTTGTGGGACCTTCCCAAAACAAGAAGCAAGAATTTTTCCCATCATGAACTCATCATCCCCCTCTTTGTCATAAAGAAGTGGTCCCTCTGAGACAAGTGTCTCCTCCTCTGCGGCTACCTCCTCCCATCTGCTCACATAACATCCTGAGTATCATGCCACTTAGGATCACTATCCTCCTCCATGTGAGCTTCCCCTCCAGCCTCACCACCCAACCCCTCATTACATGTCTCCTCTCTAGAAGTCTACTCTCCATCAGTATCCTCTCCAACCGAATTCTCTCCAGCATCATCCCCTGTATACTCCTAAGAGTCAAATTCCACATCTATGGGCTTGTCCTCCTCTCCCCTATGAGAAGGTGCAGGTTTATTCTGGAGTAAGGGTGTACGAGTGGCACCAACCACCCGTCGGGTAGGAATAAGTCACCTAACTATAATAGGCACTCTTAGCATCACCACTGTCTAACTCGGATCTCTGTGAGGACCCTTCCGGGCCTCCTTCATGGTCATGTACACATGTGTCACAGGGGGAAGCAAATAAATATAAGGCCAAAGTGTTGAGGAACTTGTCCAAATGGGTGAGTCTCAAGCTTCCCTGTCATGTCAAATAACTAGCCATTAGTGGTACAAGCTACCACTGTGATCCCATCCTATCCCCAGTATCCTGTCATGTCTTGGTATGGAGTTACCACCATGTCTTCTATGGTCAAGGAAGCCACTAGGCTATATGGTTATTTAAGAACTAAGGTTGTCATCCATATAGGGGCCCTGATGGCCCCTGGGTCTTATACTGGCACTCCCCTCCTATACAAAATTATCCACTCATACACCCAAGTCATGACCAATGTAGGGTGGCTTAAAGATTTCCCCTATAACATGACAATCTGATATAGGTTATGATAGGTATTGGGAAGTATATCTACTCCCTAATCATAAATACGACCATATGTCTCAATCTAAGTGATGATGGGAGATAAGTAATAAAGTAGTGTATCACCTCCCTTATCTCGGATCAACCATGAGGCTAAGATACCCATGATGGCCTTATGGATAGTAGGAATGGGATAAGTAGTAATAAATCTGACCTTCATCCCCTTCTTTGAACTAAAGGAAACCGTTACATCCCCCATATAAGTGGCCCATAGAGTCATCATGGCTCTAAATCATTTTGTCTTCAAGGTCAACCATTTGCCTAGTATCGAAACCCCAATAATATGGTATAAATCCTCTAGGGTGATCATCCACTCACCCCTAGCACTCGACAACTAGAAGATATTCCAATCTACATCCCAATAAGAAAACAACTCGCATAGTAATGTGACTAGAAGGAGTGACATGGGACACCCATGTAATTATCCATATGTGTGCTCTTTGAAGAGTATCAGTCTCATCCTGAGTCAACTGATCTAATATCATTGAGATTTAGTCACACTCCCTCTCAGGATTCCAATAGATATACTCTTCCTTCTTCTGCATCAACCAAAACATAGAAAAATATCAATTTAGGGACACGTTTCAAGAAACCAGTTCATAAAAAACATAACAAAACATACAAATCCAAAAAAATTAAATTAGCATGAGTTTTGGTCATTTTGTTCAGAACTATAGCCTGGTACATGGTGGTCGTTTCAAGAACACCACTGTGATAGGGCAGAGGTTCTGTGACCGCCACCGTGCTTAGGGTGGCGGTCCTAAATCGATTCACCGTACATATTTATTACCCTAAAAATGCTCAAAAATGAAAAAATAGACCATTTTTAACAAAATAAAAGACTACCTTGTAGGAACCCCCAAGAGACTCATTTAAAAAATAAATTTCAAAAATGATCACCCCCTAGGAAAATATTTTGACATTTTTAAATTTTAGGTTTCATATAACACAAGTGAGGAAAACTAACCTAGGACCGCACTGGTCGATCTCCCGCTTGTGGAGGCATGATAACGATCTCTCAATTGATGTTTTGGCTATTATTTTGATGAAAATGGTCACTGTGGGCCCATAGCTCAAAAATCAACAAATCAATACATGTAAATGAATTATAAAATGGGTTTGATTTGATATATGTATGTTGTTATAACTTCGTTTTGAGTGCATATGTTCGCAGGGTTGGAGCAGTGGTAGCGCCACACAAATGGTAAGTCCTCTTGTCATTTTAATTTAGTATTTATTTTTCGATATTTTATCTATCTGCACTTGAGTCTTCTCTTTTCTTTATAGGTAGCAGGAGTTTAGATGAAGACATTCCAACACATGGGCGTGTCAAGTATAGCTTCTAACTCCCCATTTCGGTAACTCCATACTTAGACTCTACGTTTTACGCCTTTTCATGACTAAGATGATTCTCTGAGGGGAAATATGTATGTACCCAAAATTACATGTGTTATATTTTCGAAAAATGGTTACAAAAGTCCCCAATGATTATTCATGTCCTTTCAGAAGGTGTTCAAGTTCCTAATCTCATTCGCATTATATATTTGTAGCCTAGATGCTTGTACTTAGATTTTCCACACTTTCTTCAAACTTTTTGCTCATTTATGTGCATGTTTTGGCTTTGTTGGATCGAAATTTTTTTTGTGTGGACAGATCTATAGACAGATGAGCCAACAGTGTGCAGGGCATAGCCCCTCTTTGAGTCACCAAAGTGAAACTGGTTTATTGCTATTCTACTAGTAGGAATCTTGTGCAAGTCTCACAATATTCTACCTTCAGGGGTTGGGATCTCATCCCAGTAGAGGTGTTTCCTACTGTAAAAGAAGGGAAAGAAATGAGGTGGGGAGATAGGAAAGATCTGAAGGGAGAAAAGAAATGAATTCGAAAGCAGAAAGGTTAGAAGGTCTATGATTTGGGTTGGTAGTAAACAGAGCCGAACCTACTTGCATAGATGAATAAAGCAATACTGATGAATAAATGACAAAAAAGTAGAAGTAGATCCAACAGAACAATCATACAGATCTAACATAAGAAAGGTCTGATGTAAAACACATGTATTCAACACAAAGTCTAAATATTGTATTAATATTTGTTTCTGTTACAAAAAGCTCAAAGTATTTTCTTCTTACTTCTATTTCTCATCTGAAAAGTATCCACCTGCGAATACAACAAGCATTCTAGTAATTATAGAAGAAGAGAAGAAAAGAAGGCAAAAACAAACCAACCACTTAATTACAAAATATCTTACAAAATATCCTAAAGTCATTTGTTGACTTTTGACAACTTTGGTGGATGACATCATCCCATGGTGCAACATGGATGATGTCATCATTTGTGTCAACATACTTTAGATATTTACAAAGAGAAGGTCGAAAAGAATGAAACTATTCATCGTCGTCTCGCATGGCTGAAAGGGGGTATCCTACTTTTGCTGCTGCTCGGGAGACGTGATGTGGAACTGGGCACGATATTCCATGAACTTGCTGATCATGGACTGAAGTTGATCCTGGGAAGGATCCTTGTGACGATCACTAATAGCCTCGCAAGTCTCTCGCTCATCTGTGAGCTTTTCTAGGAGCTTGGAATATTCATTTTCTACATCTATCAGGTACCCTATGAAGTCACGATAGGCCAGCAGGTTGTTGATGGATTCGGCGTCGAAAGTGACTTCTGGTCCCAGCCCTTGCGAAACGATCTCCTTGAAGATCCGAATAGTTTCATCAACCTTTCTTAAGGCGAAAGAAGGAGTGAGAAAGCCCGGAGACATTCTCAGGATAATTTTCTCCATTTGATGCATTGCGTCCAGGGCTTCTTCCTTGATTTTGTCAATCTTTTCTAGGACGAACTCCAACTGATCGACCTGGTAATCCAGAGTAGAAAGGATTTTGTTGAGGGCTCTGGGGTGACCAAAGACGCTGAACTTGACCAGATCTTCGACTGAACAGTCGAGCATTTTCTGAAAGGTCTCATGCTGCATCCTGGCATGGTCCAGCTCTTCGGAGATGGGTCCTGCTATCACCTGGAGCTCTTTGTTCACCCGACTGATATTCTGATACAAACTGGTGAACTTGGTGATTACTCCCTCACTTTCCTTGAGGATTTGGCTCCTCCAGGTGGAAACTGCCATACCCTGCTCACCGATTTTGGCGTATTCATTTATCTTATCCTGGCTCAGAGGCTCAGGAGTTTCTGGCAGCAGTTGTAGGAGGTGCACTGCCCATTTTCTGCAAGGCGCGGAGAAGATGTTTATTTTACTCCTTTAACAACCTCTTTTCTTCCTTTTCTTCCTGGAGTTTCTTGCAAAGGGCGTCAACTGCAGATAGGGCCTCTCCCTGAAGGCTTTATGAAGATGTCCCCATTGTGACTTGGGTCACTGTATAATCTGTCGAAGATAGATCCTTTTTATCCTTTAAAGGATTGGGATACGCTATCTCCATTACTCTCTCTCTTGACACACTCTGAGAGAAGCGGGTTACAGGATTTTGCTTCTTGGCCCCCTTTGATGGGATGACGGAGAAGTCCATCAGTGTGATGGGAACTTTCCTCTTTTTTTGGCTTAAGTGCTGAGAGATCCATGTTGGACTTATGGGAGAGGGGCCGGAAGTAGAAAAGGGAGCAGCTGCAGCAGTAGAGGGAAAGTGCGTTGAGACACTTGGAGGTGGCATTGAGAGGGAGGCCGAGAAAGTGCTCACATGGGAGGAAGAGATACTACAGGGGAGGAAGATATGGAAATGGAAGGGAGCTGAGAGATGAGGGAGGAAATGGTGGGGGGATAGCTCCGCGAGAGAAGAGAAGATGGATGACGAGGAAGGGGGAACAGTAGAAGATGGGGGAGAGGATACGACCAAAGGAATGGTCACTTGGGTCACGCGAGGAGGGGAAGGAAGAGAGGGAGAAGGGATAGAAGGGACCTCAATAGTTGCAGTAGTGGCAACATCCTGAGTGGATGTGCCCATCGGAACATCTTCGGCCGCTTCTTTCTCTGGAGAAGCCAGAGTTACAACTTGTTCTTGCGTGGTAGAAGGGGGACTCTCAGGGGCCTCCTCTTGGGCAGAGCTTGACTCACCCTCCTTGTCTTTACCTCTGCTCTTTGGCAGATGTTTTGGTCTGGAAGATGCTTTGCCCAATGGAGATGTGGTGAAATCAACTCCGAGGTAGATGAGACCATTCATCCTGCACCAGTGCTCTGTTCTCCGCAGAGTTTCTTTGACCCTTTCTTCTATTGTTTGAGGTGCTTTAGTTCTGTCGATCACAGAAAATGGCCAGTCGTCCCCATCCGTGTCAAGATATACCTGATCAACTTCTTGATCAACAGTTTGATAACCTTTTGGGATGATGGCTACGCCTTGTTACTGAATGATTTCAGCCAAAGCCAAGCGGGAGTGATCTTTCCTTCTGAGCTCAACCTCATGATACAGGTCGATATAAATATCCTCGATCTGTGGAATGTGGATTGGATCGAGTTTGGCCCTGGGAAGGAAATTCCTTGGGTCGAAAGTGGGCCTTGCCGGGAAGTTGTGCTTTAGATTGAGCAGTTCTAGCTCTACAAACATCTCCCGAGCTTTGTGGTGGGAAAGACAAGTGTACCTGCCCACTGTGAGGGGGAAAGGAGTTCCACCCTTCTTTCTCTTCAAGCACTTTTCATGGTAGGTTATGAGCTATTTGGATAGCTCCAATAGGATCAGCTTGGGGCCGGCATATCTTGGCAATTTGGTGGGTTCCCCCAAGAAGTTGGCTGCCCTTTAGGTGACAGGTGGGAAATTGGTGAATACGGCCCCAGCCACTTCAGGCCGTTGCCTGCAAGTTAATGCATCTAGGGACTTCATTGTGACCCTGACTCATGTTCTGGCCTCAGAAATAGATGATCCATATCAATGTGCCCGAGCTTAGACTCTCGTATATCTAGGTCGCATTCTTCTTGGGATTCGGGCATCCTGACCCTCTGATATTTATACTTCATCTCTTCACTCTGTAAGTTTAGCTTTGCCCTTAGACTTGGTTAGTCTCTTGCTTGATGTAGACATATGTAGTTGTGAACTCAGTTGCTGATCTGCAAGAAGAAGAAGTGAAACCCAATGCAGAAGAGTCATGTTAACTTTTTGATCTCCCATTAAAGCATTGACGGAAGGAAGAGTTAGCAATTTTAAGGCATCAGGGCATCAAGGCACATGAACACTGTCAGACTCCAGGTTAAATAGTATGGCACATAGAAAAATGGTGTTACAAGGGACAAATCAGCGCCAAAGGGTGCAAGGCACATGGATACTGCACATGAAATTTTTTTTATTGCAAGTGGAAGTGTGCCTACGCTATTTACATGCTTTTTATAATGAGCACAAATATTTTCATGTTACATGGGTACAGGATGCACCAAAGGGCATAGGTTTAGTCTGTATAATGTCATCTTTTCATGTGCAACAGGGGAACTTAGCGTGGCGCATGAAAGGTTTGCCATGACATAATGTGTTACTGTAACATGGGATGCGCCTGCGCCGTTAACAGTTTTACTCAGCGCAAGTAAGGTTGGTGTTGCATGGATGCACGGTGCACCAATGGCGCAAGTTTTTGCAATGTTACACAGGAGTTTGGTGCGCCAAGATGGCATAGGGTTATTGGGTGTTGCAAGCAAGGAAAGTGCACTTTGAGGGCGCAACTGTTTTTTATGCATAAAGCATGCCAGATGCCCCATTGACACGACTGTGCTTCATGTTGCAAGGGTGGTGATTATGCCAAAGGGTAGAAAATGTAGTTTATCAACTTTTAAGTCTTGGTTCGCATTCTCTGGGAGGGGTTTGACCATGTGATATTTAACTTCATTTCTTTCTGTAGGGTTTCTAGATGGTGAAGAGGGCACAGCAAAAAGAGACAAGTAATTTTTCTGAGGTAGAGTCCTCCTTACTAGCAGATCTAGAAAGAGGAGGGAGAGCATGGGAGAAAGATAGCTAGAACAACAAAAGATGGTTTGGACAAATCCATTCCACCTACTACATAAACAAACAACAACCAACAAAAACATAGGAGGAAAAATACCACCTACTTGGAATATATATATATATATATATATATATATATATATATATATATCGTGAGAAATGAAGCGGGGTCCACGAACGCGATACGAGGACGACAGGCATGCTGACAGGTGCAGAGGTATAAAAACTATCACGTGTGTGATTTTTAAAATTGTGAAAGTGATAGGGTGGATGTGCCTATATATAGGCAAGGGTGTAATAAATGTGCCAACCACTTTTTGAAGAGGCGCATCAAAACACCTGTCGACACTTCAAACCTTGCGCCCTTTAGCGCACCAAAATGGGTGTTAACACGTTGTTATGTGCACCTTTGGCGTACCAAGATTGCTATCAACATGGAAATACGTGTGCACCTTTGGCATCACCAAACATGCGGCGCAACAAAAATACTGCTGACACGAAGGCGTATGCCCCTTGGTGCATGCAAGAAAGGTGTAACACGGGGAGGCACACCAAAAATGTGTGTTAACATGTCGAAGGCTGGGCCAAAGGAAATGAAGGGGGCACATAGTTAATCTGTGTTGCACAGACATAAGGTGCGCCCAACCAAAAAGGACCAAAAATGGCTAAGTTCGGAAAACTAGATTTCCCAGGAAAGGGATTTTGCAACGTTCCGAATGCAAAGGAGTCCCTGACGAGGGACCAGAACAAAATTCCATTGGGTTACCCACAAAATTTCCCTTGTCAATTTTACGGGATAACAACTGGCTCTTTCTGGGGACTATCTCTGAGCGGAACCTCAGGGGTAGAGAATCCCAGATCTACATGTACCTATCCATTGGGTTACAAAGTCAAAAACAAGGGCGACTGAAAAAAGGGAAACACACAACCAACAAAAGCAAACACACGACAAAAACAAACACACAACTGAAGCAAACTGTACAAAGAAGAGAGCAAGCTCTACTTCCTAAAGATTTTCAGATGCTGCCCACTATAGGGAAGCGGGAGCTCAGTTCCATCCAGATACGAGAGATAGAAGCTATTCTCTCTGTTGAGCTGCTTGATCTTGAAAGGTCCTCTCTATAGAGAAACAAATTTTCCATGCATGCCCTTCAGCTCTCTTTGTTTGTCCCACAAAAGGACGAGGTCTCCCACCTGGTACTCTCTTTGCTTAGCTTTTTTATCGAACAATCTCTTGACCTGATTCTAATGTTCGGTGATCCTGTCGACCACTCTTACTCTCTTTTCTTCAAGCTCTGCTAGATACATGATCATCTTTTCAAGGGAATTTTGGAAAGTCTCATCTTTGATCACTCATGCCAAGCGCAGGGCAGGGAGTTCCGCAGAAATGGGAAGCTCGGCATGTCGGTGCCATATAACACTTGAAAAGGTGACATGCTGAGAGACCTCTTGGGAGTAATGCAGTCTGCCCACAAAGCGTCGTATAATGACTTGTGCCACATTCGTTGATTCTCATCCACTAGCTTTCGTATGATGGCTACTAAGTTTTTATTACTGGATTCTGCCTGACCATTTCCCTGAGGGTAATAATCTGAGGCATGAACCAAAGTTATTCTGTACTAATAGCAAAAACCAACAACTTCTCATGAGGAGAAGTTGGAAGCGTTATCAACAACAATCTTTTTTGGAATGCCAAACCTAACAATGATATTTTCTTTGATGAAATTACAAACAACCTTGGAAGTGGCATGTTTGACAGGTATGGATTCCACCCATTTCATGAAGTAATCTGTTGCTGTCAGGACATAACTATGTCCAGCACTCGACTGGGGATTGAGTGCACCAATAAAATCGATTCCCCATTGTCTGAATGGTTCGTCAATAATGACCGGCCTGAGGGGAAAAGCAGCCATTTTGGGCTTGCCGACGAATTGCTGGCAAGGCTCACACTTTGCTACCCAGGTGGTTGTATCTTGGAAAAGCGTTGGCCAATAGTACCTGGCCTAGATGATCTTGTGCACCGTCACAGAAGAGGAGAAATGGCCACCACAGGCTGAATCATGAAAACTCTCAAGTAACTTTACCTACTGTGGCTTGTCAACACATCGCAAGAAGATACCATCTATTCTGCGTTTGTATAGGCCGTCATCCCAGATGATATATCTGGCTGCTCTGAGCTTTATAGCACGCTTCTCCTTTGTAGTTAGACGAGCTGGGCATTCACCATAGGTGAGAAAGAAAGCAATATCAGAATACCACTCATCGCTGGTTGCGACAAATAGGACCATAGGAAGTGAATCGACTTTCTCCAACTGGCTTTGTGCCCCACTGGCGCAATCATACTTTTTCCCCGGAAACTTCTGAATCTTGGTTTTTAGCCATAAGTTGACAAAGACCCTTGCCTCTTACTAACTTGGTTGGTTTTATATCCAGATCATACTCTTGGACTTTAGCAATCCAATTTCCTCGCAAACTCCCTAACTCCTGTTGAGTTAAGATGGACTTTACTGCCGTGTCAGGAACTAGAGCCACTGTATGAGAGTTTAGAATATAATACCTGAAGTTCTTAACTGCTTTGACAACGGTGAAGGCATGTTTTTCCAACTGGGTCATTTTTAACTCGTGAGGCTTGAGAGGAGAACTCATAAATGCAATCGGGGATTCAACATCTTCAGAATTCCTTTGCATTAGGATGGCCGACATAGTGTGCTCAGATGCATAGCTATACATAATAAAATCCTTGGAGAAATTGGGACATACCATGGACTGGCAGCGTGAGCGACGGAGGCTTTTATTTCTTTGAACGACCTCTTCCCTTCTTCGCTCCATCAGAAATTTGGTGACCCTTTCATCATGTCTAATATATGGCGAGTCTTTTCAGCAAAGTCTGGGAACAAAGCACCTGAGAAAATTCACTTTTCCGAAGAAGGAGTGAACGCCGATCTTGCTTGTAGGTAAAGTAAGGCTCTGAATAGCCTTAACTCTTTCGGTATCTATCTTCGTCCCTTCTTTGCTAACGACATGTCCCAGCAACTTTCCCTCTGTGACTCCAAAAACAGACTTTTTCGGATTCAGGGAGATCCCATGCTCTCGGCATCTAATCAATACTTGCTCCAAATGATCACAATGATCATTTCGCTATTTGGAGAACACAGTTAAGTCATCCAAGTAGACTACGATGACCTTCCCCATCATACCTTTGAACGTAAAGTCCATGGCCCACTGAAAAATGGCACCAACATTGGTCAGGCCAAAAGGCATTCTGCTATAGGAAAATGTGCCCCAGGGGGTAGTGAATGCTGTTTTAAATTGGTCTTCAGGTGAGACTTCAATCTGATTGTAGCCTGAAAAACCATCAAGCATGGACAACATTTCTGATCCAGTTACTGCCTGCAGAACCTGATCCATTATGGGAAGTAGATAGTTGTCCTTTAGGGATGCTTGATTCAGGTTGCAAAAATCTACGCAGATGCGTATCTCACCATTCTTCTTACGTACTGGCATGATGTTTGCCACCCAAGTACTGTGATGGATAGGAAAAATGATCCGTGCGTCCAGCATTTTCTGAATTTCAGCCTGGATAGTACCTAAGATCTTAGGGTTATAATGCCTCTGCTTCTGGCGAAAGGGTTTGACGTCCTCTTTCAATGGGATGTCATGTTGGATGTCCTTCAGCTTAAAAGTACTTTAGATCGGCATAGGACCATGCCAATACATCCATGTATTTCTTCAGCAGTTTGACAAACTTCCGCTTCTCTTCAGGTGTGTAACATTTTCCAATGTTTACAAACTGTGGATGTTCAATTGAACCTAAATTGACCAGTTCGGTTTCTGGGGAGGAGCCAGGATCATCTCACCTTTTCTTTTTTACAAAACGATCATGCCTGTCAAACAACCGCTCTAGGGAAACCAGGCCCTTCGGAATTTTATTTCCTTTGAGCTGACATATGTCGTCGCTTCCTTTTGATTCTTCGTTTTGATTGGTAACTGATTCATGGCATGTAGAAGTGGACCCTTCAAAATGAAGTTTCACTAAAATTTTCCACTTTTTCAAGAAATGAAATGAGTTGATTGTCATCGTTGAATACTTGCCAGTGCTGAGAATTGTCCGGCACGCTTGGGCGAAAAACCACCTCAATGGTATATTTGTCTGTTTTCAAACCTGGGTGAGGGAGCATGAGGGATGCTGAAACGGCCAATGAATCGGCCATGTCATTCTGAGCTCTTGGGATAGCTTTTATTGAAAAAGTGTCAAACTCCTCAATGTTGTCCCACACTGCGTTGTGATAATGTCTGAGCCTTTCATTCTTCACTTGGTATATCCTTTTAACTTGATTCACGACTAGCTCTGCATCACCTTGTACTTTCAGATTCTTTATTCCTCTTTCCTTCGCGGCTTGCATGCAAAGTAGCAGAGATTCATACTTCAGTAGTATTATTTGTGTTGAAAAATTGTAACTTGAAAGAGAGAGGAATAATCTCCTCTTCGGGAGATATTAGTACGGTGCCAGTGCCGCACCCACTAGTTGCGCAGCTGCCATCAAACTACAAAGTCCAAATCTTGTTAAGATCCTCTACTTGGATGAGGACATCCATTTTGTCAGACTCGGTAGACAAGAAATAGTTTCCCATCCCTGATGATTCGAAGAGAATTTGGGCTTTGGGGTCATCGGAGTTAGTAACCAGGTACTTCTTTTGCGATTCAGGCTCCAACGTTTGCATTACACCTTTGACGGGGATTCTAGCTTTAGACCAGTCCATATGAATCTCCCCACCAACTTCACTGCAAAAACTCCTTCCTAGCAAAATTCCATAGGCTGCTAGAATATCGGCAATAAGGACGGTCATTTTTACCCTTTTTTCTGGGAACGCTGCAAACGCAAATTGCGCGTCCTTGATTTGACCGATCAGCGGAACTTGCTTAGTTTCCAAGGAATAACATCGGCCAAAAGGCTTGGTAAGGGTGAGGCCCAGAGCATGGGTGACTTTTATCCGGCATGACATTATTAGAAGCTCTAGAATCAATTATGCAGTTGCTTAGTTTGTGGCCATTGATTAGGAGGGAGAGGTAGAAAGGTTCTATCTTTCCTGATGCGGAAGTCGAGGCAATGTTTATGCGGGATGAAGGAGGGGTGGAAAGGATTCCTTTTGGGGAAACTTGGTTGGTTACGATAGCCTAACTTTGGATGTATTCGGTCAACCTTACAAACTGTTTGGGGTTTGTCTGAAGATACTCGGATTCAGACATTTGGATCTTGGTCTTTTTAGTGTGGTCAATTATGTCAAATGTGGCCAAGGGTTGCATTGATGAAGGAATGAGTCCCTCATTTCATGATGGTAGGGTAGGATTACTGGTCTTCATGGAAACACAAGAAGGCTTATTTGGAGGAGAGACTGGGAGGAAAAGATTTCTTTGTAAAAGATATCTAATAGGAGGTTGAGCAGGAAGAAGATTACCTCTATTTAGCAATAGTTGGAGGCGTTGCTTGACGCGGCCTTTTCATTCTGCATCCTGACAGCAACTTCTAGCTTCTTTTCCTTGGGAGCGGGTGAAAACAGCACATGACTGTCTACTTGCATATCCTTGGGTACCCTCTTCTTCATTAGACTCTTCATCTTCAAATTCCATATACCCAATAGTAGAGTCGCCAGTCGGTTCACTGACATCTTGATCATTTTCACCTTGCGATGAAGGTTCTTCATAATTTTGCTCCTCTTCTTCAATTTCGGCTAAAGCGTTAATCGGAGGAGCCTCAAGCGCCAACCGTGGAGCAGTTGCAGGAAAACGCGGCCTTTGCGGGACGTTGTTGGAAGTGAAAGTTCTTCGTGGAATATCCCGGTATGGAGTGTTACTGGAGAAAGCTTGAGCTAATTGATTTTTTAATGTGAGCAAGTCATTCACCATCTTTTGAAATGCCGTATCAGATGAAGTAGTGGGAGAAGGGCTCGAAGCTTTAAGCTTGGACGATTCTCTTTTTAATTCACCAGATATTAGCAAGTTATCTTTGATCCGGATGGTAGCAGCCTGGGCGAGAATCAAATTAGCTACTTGTTCCTGTAGGAGTAAGAAACTTACTTTCGAGCTCATGGCGTTTATGAAGAAACACTTCTGATTTTCCGGTGTGGGAAGCATGGTAGGCGAAACACGGTTGATCAGTGAATTGAAGTGGGTGATGAAGTCACGCATAGTTTCATTGACTTCCTTCTTTAGGTGAGTGATCTTTGACAGCAACGCGAACACGTCTTCGGAAGGATTATTACCTGTCTTCAAATGCAGCCAGTAAGGTGGCCCAACTAGTAATAGATCCGGCCAACAAATGTTGAAACCATTTTGTGGCTGGTCCTTGCAAGGTCTCCAGAAAGAGGTGAACTGATACATATTCATGGGTCACATCCAAGGATACTGCATGACATGATGAACGTGCAGATATATGTGAATCGGTTCTTTGGTTTCCACTCCCATCAAATTTGGGAAAATTCTTTCGGTTTCCATGTGAGGAAGCGCATTAACAGGATGTGGCAAAGCCAGGGGGCCCATAGCATTTCCCCATGGTACTGCCATTTGGACGGCCAGAAAAATTAACGCGGGCTGGAAGCACAGTTCCCCTGAGCAGCAAAGCACTGCAAAGTGATTTAGATGTTCCTGGTGAGAGATACTTCCTTCATGGAGGTGAGGCACTCCTGGATGACTGGTTAGCTGAGCTCAATGACGAGAAGCATGCCGGTGTTACACTGAAGTTGTGCCTTTGAAGCAGGTCGAAGGTAAGATCAACTTCTCCACGAGCTCTCCTGCTAGGCTACTATGAGTAAATGGTTCACCTACCAGTGTACCTTCCAAATCTGTAATTTTTGGAGCAGATTTAACAACTCTTTTTTACTGTACCTGCTGATTTTTTGATTTTTTTTTGACAAAAATCAGCAACATGTACTTTTCTGAATATTTAAATTTTATCCTCCTCTTAAAAGATGATTGCGGTTTATTATTTGATTAACAAGGATAAAATGATGGTAAAACTTAGTAAGCTAATTTTCAGATCTAGAGTTGACTTTTGGCAAGGGTTTTGAAATTTTGCAAAACGGTCAAAAACTCAGATCTACGGAAAAATATGGACTCTTGTGAAAACTCAGCGAACTAAAGATCTCTATCTAGACCAAATCTATGGATCTCAGAAGAAAATTTTCAATTTGGAGTATTTTGCAAAAAAATTGGATTTCAAGCAAAAAGTTTAGATTTGCAAATAGGTAGTGATTTTTCTGATTTTTATTGATTTCTTAACATACCACTACCATAGATCCATTAGGTCTATTCGAATCCCCAGCAAAGTCACCAAAAATGATTGAATCAAAAATTTGTTCATGTGGACAGATCTATGGACAGACGAGCCAACAGTGTGCAGGGCATAGCCCCTCTTTGAGTCAGCAAAGTAAAACTGGTTTATTGCTATTCTACCAGCAGGAATCTTGTGCATGTCTCACAATATTCTTCCTTAAGGGGTTTGGATCTCATCCCAGTAGAGGTGTTTCCTACTGTAAAAGAAGGGAAAGAAAGGAGGTGGGGAGATAGGAAAGATCTGAAGGGAGAAAAGAAATGAATTCCAAAGAAGAAAGGTCAGAAGGTCTATGATTTGGGTTGGTAGTAAATAGAGCCAAACCTACTTGCATAGACGAATAAATCAATACTGATGAATAAATGACAACAAAGTAGAAGTAGATCCAACAGAACAATCATACAGATCTAACATAAGAAAGGTCTGATGTAAAACGCATATATTCATCACAAAGTCTAAATATTGTATTAATATTTGTTTCTGTTACATAAAGTTCAAAGCCTTTTCTTCTTACTTCTATCTCTCATCTGAAAAGTATCCACACCTGAATACAACAAGTATTCTAGTATTTATAGAAGAAGAGAAGAAAATAAGGCAAAAACAAACTAACCACTTAATTACAAAATATCTTACAAAATATCCTAAAGTCATTTGTTGACTTTTGACCACTTTGTGGATGACATCATCCCATGGTGCAACATGGATGATGTCATCATTTGTGTCAACATACTTTAGATGTTTACAAAGAGAAGGTTGAGAAGAATGAAACTATTCATCGTCGTCCCACGGCTGAAAGGGGGTATCCTGCTTTTGCTGCTACTCAGGAGACGTGATGTGAAATTAAGCATGGAATTCCATGAACTTGTTGATCATGGGCTGATGTTAATCCTTGGAAAGATCCTTGTGATGATCACTGATAGCCTCGCAAGTCTCGCGCTCATCTGTGATATTTTCTGAGAGCTTGGAATATTCATTTTCTACATCTATCAAGTACCCTATGAAGTCACAACAGGCCAACAGGTTATTGATGGATTCAGCGTTGAAAGTGACTTCTGGTCCCAGCCCTTGCGAAATGATCTCCTTAAAGATCCAAATAGTTTCATCAACCTTTCTTAAGGCAAAAGGAGTGAGAAAGCCCAAAGAGATTCTCAAGATAATTTTCTCCATTTGATGCATTACATCTAGGGCTTGTTCCTTGATTTTGTCAATATTTTCTAGGACGAACTCCAACTGATCGACCCGATAATCTAGAGTAGAAAGGATTTTGTTGAGGGCCCTGGGGTGACCAAAGACGCCGAACATGACCAGATCTTTGACCGAACAGTCGAGCATTTTTTGAAAGGTCTCATGCTGCATCCTAGCATGGTCCAACTCTTCAGAGATGGGTCCTGCTATCGCTTGGAGCTCTTTGTTCACACGACTGATATTTTGATACAAACTGGTGAACTTGGCGATTACTACCTCACTTTCCTTGAGGATTTGGCTCCTCCAGGTAGAAACTGCCATACCCTGCTCACCGATTTTGGTGTATTCATTTATCTTATCTTGGCTCAGAGGCTCAGGAGTTTCGGCAGCAGTTGTAGGAGGTGCACTGCCCATTTTCTGCAAGGCGTGGAGAAGATGTTTATTTTGCTCCTTTAACGACCTCTTTTCTTCCTTTTCTTCCTGGAGCTTCTTACAAAGGGCGTCAACTATAGATAGGGCCTCTCCTTGAAGAATTTCTGAAGATGTTCCTATTGTGACTTGGGCCACTGTATAATCTATCGAAGACAGATCCTTTTTATCCTTTAAAGGATTGGGATACGCTATCTCAATTACTCTCTCTCCTGACGCACTCTAAGAGAAGCGGGTTATAGGCTTTTTCTTCTTGGCCCCCTTTGATGGGATGATAGAGAAGTCCATCGGTGTGATGGGAAATTTCCTCTTTTGTTGGCTTAAGAGCTGAGAGATCCATGTTGGACTTATGGGAGAGGGGACGGAAGTAGAAAAGGGAGCAACTGCAGCAGTGGAGGGAAAGTGCGTTGAGACACTTGGAGGCGACATTGAGAGGGAGGCCAAGAAAGTGCTCACGGGAGGAAGAGATACTGTAGGGGAGGAAGATATGGAAATGGAAGGGAGCTGAGAGATGAGGGAGGAAATGGTAGGGGATAGCTCCATGAGAGAAGAGAAGATGGATGATGAGGAAGGGGGAACAGTAGAAGATGGGGGAGAGGATACGACCAAAGGAATGGTCGCTTGGGTCATGTGAGGAGGGGAAGGAGGAGAGGGACAAGGGATAGAAGGGACCTCAATAGTTGCAGTAGTGGCAACATCCTGAGTGGATGTGCCCATCGGAACATCTTTGGCCGCTTCTTTCTCTGGAGAAGCCAAAGTTACAACTTGTTCTTGCATTGCGGAAGGGGGACTCTCAGGGGCCTCTTTTTAGGCATAGCTTGACTCACCCTCTTTGTCTTTACCTCTACTCTTTGGCAAATTTTTTGGTCTGGAAGGTGCGTTGCCCAATGGAGATGTGGTGAAATCAACTCTGAGGTAGATGAGACCATTCATCTTGCACCAGTGCTCTGTTCTCCGTAGAGTTTCTTTGACCCTTTCTTCTATTGTTTGAGGTGCTTTAGTTCTATCGATCACAGCAATCGGCCAGTCATCCCTATCTGTGTCAAGATATACCTGATCAACTTCTTGATCAGCAGTTTGATAACCTTTTGGGATGATGGCTACGTCGTACTGAATGATTTCAGCCAAAGCCAAGTGGGGGTGATCTTTCCTTCTGAGCTCAACCTCATGATACATGTCGATATAAATATCCTCGATCTGTGGAATGTGGATTGGATCGAGTTTGGCCCTAGGAAGGTAATTCCTTGGGTCAAAAATGGGCCTAACCGGAAAGTTGTGCTTTAGATTGAGCAGTTCCAGCTCTGCAAACATCTCTGGGCTTTGTGGTGGGAAAGACAAGTGTACCTGCCCACTGTGAGGGGGAAAGGAGTTCCACCCTTCTTTCTCTTCAAGCACTTTTCATGGTAGGTTATGAGCTGTCTTGATAGCTCCAACAGGATCAGCTTGGGGCCGGCATATCTTGGCAATTTGGTGGGTTCCCTTAAGAAGTTGGCTGCCCTTAGATAAGTGAAGGTGGGGAATTACGTGAATAAGGCTCCCCACTTCTCCATTACTGCAACAATACTCTTGGTCGTATGACCGTGAGTCATGTTTGGCCTCAAAAGGTAGATGATGCCATAGAAGAAGGCGTCATTAATCTTTGTAAACTAAGGAATACTGTTTTCCAGCTTCAGTTCTTGATAGTATTCATATATTTTCACCTGGGGCCAAACCCCGCACCGTATGATCAATGCTAGATAATCCTCTCCAATGCTGCAGTATAAACTATGTAGGAGTTCATGTAGAACCTCTCGGTTGTGGTGAGTTGTTGAAGCTACTCGAATATAGTGCTGCTTATGATCTCTGCCCACTCGAAGCGTTGATCTGGCACATTTTTGTTCATTGTATCCAGGTACCTAAGCATCCATTTATGAAAGTAGTGGGCGTCAGAAAGCCCAAATACTCTACTTAGGAACGTGATGGTATCACTTAGTTCCTAGGAGAAATCGCTGTGATGAATGACTTGTGGCCATCTGGTTACCACCTTCTTATTTTTCAGGTATACCTCATTCATCAGTTGCATACACTGGTCTTCATTATCCTCCTAAGCCTTGGTGCAGTCTTCTTGGCTTACGGCCACAAAGTGCCGATGGTGAGGAATGCCAAGCATAATTTCAAAGTGCCGGGCAGTGAGGTTGATCATGACCTCACCCTTCTCATTCTGGACACACCTTGTGTCTTTGCTGTAGCAGCGGCCCACTACCATCATGAATTCGTTGTTTATCGCACTGATTGGGATCCCCCTAGCAAAATGCAGGCCACTGCCTACCAGTTTATCCATCCAGGGACTTCCTGTGACCCTCCTAGTTCTGGTCCAAAAATCTTCCATATCAATGTGCCTGAGCTCAGAGTCTGTTATATCTAGGTTACATTCTGCATGGGATTCGGGCATCCTGACCCTCTGATATTTATACTTCATCTCTTCCTCTGTAAGTTTAGCTTTTCCCTTAGACTTGGTTGGTCTTTTGCTTGATGTAGACATATGTAGTTCTAAACTCAATTGCTGATCTGCAAGAAGAAGAAGCGAAACCCAATGCAGAAGAGTCATGTTAACTTTTTGATCTCCCATTAAAGCATTGACAGAAGGAAGAGATAGAAATTTTAAGGCATCAGGGCGCAGGGCGCACGAACACTACAGACTACAGGGTTAAATAGTATTGTGCATAGAAAAACGGTGTTACAAGGGACAAATCAGTGCCAAAGGGTGCAAGGTGCATGGATACTACACATGACATTTTTGTTGTTGCAAGTGGAAGTGCGCCTACGCCATTTACATGCTTTTTATAATGGGTGCAAATATTTTTCATGTTACACGGGTACAGGATGCGCCAAAGGGCACAGGTTTAGTGCGTATAACATCATATTTTTGTGCGCAACAGGGGAACTTGGCACGGCGAATGAAAGGTTTGCATGGCAATGTGTTACTGTAACAGGGGATGTGCCTACGCCATTAACAGTTTTACTTGGCGCAAGTAAGGTTTGTGTTGCATGGATGTAGGGTGTGCCAATGGTGCAAGTTTTTACAATGTTACACCTGAGTTTGGTGTGCCAAGAGGGCACAGGGTTAGTGGGTGTTACAAGCAAGGAAAGTGTACTTTGAGGGCGCAACTATTTTTTATGCAGCAAGCATGGCGGATGCGCCATTGGCACGACTGTGCTTGATGTTGCAAGGGTGGCAATTGCGCCAAAGGGTAAAAAACATATTTTATCAACTTTTAATTCTTGGTTCCTTCTCTAGAGGTGTTTGCATGAGTTTTAACCCTCTTCTGCAGGGTTTCTAGATGGTGAAGAGGGCACAGCAAAAAGATCCAAGTGATTTTTCTAAGTTAGAGTCCTCCTTACCAGTAGATCTGGAAAGAGGAGGGAGAGCATGGGAGAAAGATAGCCAGAATAGCAAAAGAGGGTTCGGAAAAAACCATGCCACCTACTACATAAACAAACAACAACCAACAAAAACATAGGAGAAAAAAGACCACCTACCCGGAATATATATATATCGTGAGAAACGGGTCCACTAACGCGATATGAGGACGAAAGGCATGCTGACAGGTGCAGAGGAATAAAATATATCACGTGTTCTTTTTAATTGAATTGTGAAAGTGACCGGGTGGATGCGCCTATATATAGGCAAGGGTGTAATAAATGTGCCAACCACTTTTTGAAGAGGCGCATCAAAACACCTGTCAACACTTCAAACCTTGCACCCTTTGGCGCACCAAAACATGTGTTAACATGTTTTTATGTGTGCCTTTGGTGCAGCAAGAGTGCTATCAACATGGAAATGTGTGCACCTTTAGCGCATCAAAACACGACACAACAAAAATACTGCTGACACGAAGGCGCAAACGCCTTGGCACATGCAAGAAAGGCGTAACACAGGGAGGCACACCAAAATGTGTGTTAACACGTTTAAGGGTGCACCAAATGAAATGAAGGGGGCGCATAATTAATCTGTGTTGCACATACATAAGGTGCGCCCAACCAAAAAGGACCAAATATGGCTAAGTTCGGAAAACTAGATTTCCCGGGAATGGACTTTGTAATGTTCCGAACATAAAGGGGTCCCTGACGAGGGACCAGAACAAAATTCCATTGGGTTACCCACAAAATTTCCCTTGTCAATTTTACGGGATAACAGGCCTTTAGTGTTAGGATCACTTCCCTACGTAGGGTGGTGGTCCTACGCACTTTTTCTAGAACTCTTCATGTGTGGTTTTAATACACACGATTTCACTTAACTTGACTTCCAAGGCATGTTTGTGAACCAAATTGCCTAAAAATAGTCTTGATTGCATGGTATTCCTTCCCTCATTTATTTTTAAATATATTTAATTAGTTTGAAATACCTGTTCACTCAAATATTTGGCACTCCAAGGTTTCTTTGTGCATGAAGGAACATCCTAGCCAATTTCTGAAAATGGCTTGAGAATTTTGTGTATCTTGCATAGTATTGCTGCCACAATCCTACTAGAAATTACGTAGCCAAGCTCTGTTCACTTGTGATATCCCTCTTCAACATGCATTACAACAAGACTACCTTCAAGCTTCCATTTCTCAAGCACCTTATCATGTTTCTACCTTTTCATTCCCAATTCCTTGGACTCATATGGACACACAAAGAAAGAAAGGATAAAATAAGGGGACAAGTCATCACACAGCTAGATTTACCTCTATTATGTGAATTCTAGGTTGGATTTGTTGTTTGATTTCCTTCATTTCTGTAATTTATCAATGTTACATCATATCAAATAGAGTAGAAATCGATTTCCTTTCATTTGCAAGTAATTACTTAATTTCCAAGAGGGTTTAAATCATTAATAGATACTCCCGATGATGGATCCTCTTCTTCCCATCCCTGTGGATCTGAAGGATATAATATTTGTAGGAGGTTGTCTACATATCATAGATCATTTGGTAAAGTTCTTATTTTAAGTTAGTTTAGTTTCAATACACTTAGCAAAGGTCAATAACCACACCGGGTTGTTTTTCTTGTTTAGTTTTAGTGTAGAAATATTTTGATTATTTAGAATAAAAGCAAGTTGTTGTTTGTTATTGTAATATTTCAGTTTTGTGATTTATTTAGATTAGTTTCCCTTTCAGTAGTAACATATATTTTTAGTTTCATCTTAGTTAATTTTGAAACTCCAAACTAGATCAACACTTAGATCCAATTCAGTTAGACAAACCATAGGGAATTTATGCTACCCATTCATAGCCTTTATATCTCCATTTTGCCAACTCAACTACTAGGAGATCACACTACCAGATCTTAGTTAATGATCCTCCTATAGTTAGCCACACACATTCAACATTGCCTTCTCTAGCATGACTTCAGGTGGTTGAGTGTCGTGGAAGGTTGCATGTTAATTTTCATCCGTACAGACACCTCAGTGGATGAATTGCTGAAGCCATATTAAGAACTCATCAAGAAATAAGTTTTGAATCCCTTTTCCTTAAATGAGGAAACAATGGATCCTCTCATTGAGATAAGGTCTAAAATATCAAGTACCATAAAGAAACATCAGCTTTGGTTCAAAAAATGTAAAAACAACAATTCCATTTCAGAAAATTGTCTCAAGTCATTGAAATTTGTTCACATTCCGCAAGTCGAGGAAGTTACACCTGTGGCGACTCGATATACAAAAGAATTCAAAGGAGTGGAGATATTCCTAAAGGTACTCAAAATAGTTCCATCAGAGAGTGAATCATAATCAATAAGGTATTTTTCTTCATATGAGTAGGTATCTCTCTTCTTTTCTCTCTTCCCCCATTCATTTATTTCATCATGTTCTATTTCTTCATTAGGAGGTTGTACTTTTCATTTTTTCCTATTCACTTTTGTCTTATCTCTTTAAATGTGAATATAGTTAAAATTGTAATAATTTAAAATCAATTAATAAAAAGGGGATTTAATTTCGCTCCTAGCAAGACAAAGATTCACAAGTTGAAAATTGTAAATGAAAGGTCATGTGAGGGGTAGGTGAAGAGTCGTTCTGAAATCTATATATATTTATGACTTCCACATTCTAAGGCATTTCCAATTTTGTATGTTCATGAGTAGATAACTTCCAAAAATAAGAAAAAGATATAAAATTATTCCATTCTCCTTCTCATATGTTTTCCTCTACCTCCATTATATTATAAATTTGCAAATATGTCAATAAAGAAAGGAGTTACAACTTTTCTGGATGAGTGAATATGTAAAAGGTTTTGTTCATGGTTTCATCTTGTCTTTATCTAACTAGAAAGGTTGTTATTATTTCCTAATTGTTCTTGTTGATATCTCTGGTTAATCCTTGTAAGAATCTAAATTTTTCCTACTTGTATTATTAACCCCCCTCTTACTTTATCTCTCCCACATTCCCACCTTCCTAGCAAATTCCTCCCTTACAAGGAATTTTCAAAATTTTCCATAGGTGCAGTGAAGCATGCATGTTTAATCCCTAGCTTTTGGGCCAACAACATATTTTTTTACTTCACATAAAATAATGGATCTAATCATTCAAGAATGGGGGACTAGTCCTAGAGCATTCGTGGAAATACCTATTTTTTTCTAATGACAAATTATTTTTCCAACACTATCTTAAAAAATCATATAATATAAATATGATTATTTGATTCCTTTATTTAATCTTTATATGTCACTATAGGTAGTGTGTGTGGAAATAGAAATGTGATTATTTGAGTTTCTTATCTGATCTTGATATGTCTCTAGAGGTATTGTGTCTGGTGCATTAGCCAAGTGTCATTTTCTTTGTATATGCCATAATTTTCATGGAATATCCTTGAATGATCCATAAGCCACCTACAAGTATCTTATGTATGATATATTTTTTTACAAAAAATCCTTAATTGATCCATGAAACTTCTACAAGTTTCATTACATATGATATATTTTCATGGATTATCCTCAAGTGATCCATGAGCCACCTGCAAGTTTTGTTATGTATGCTAGAATTTTCATGAAAAATCCTCAATTGATCCATGAGGCTCCTGTAAGTTTCATTGTGTATGCTATATTTCTCATGTACTATCCTTGCTTTATCCATGAGCTAACTACAAGTTTCATTGTGTATGCTAGATTTTTCATGGAAAATCCTTGACTAATCCATGAGACACTTGTCAATTTTGTTACATATGTTATATTTTTTATGGACTATCCTTCACTGATCCATGATCCACCTACAAGTTTCATTGTGTATGTTATATTTATAATGCAAAATACTTGACTAATTCACAAGCCTTTTGCAAGTTTTGTTGTATATACTATATTTTTCGAATAGGCTATCCTCATGTTATCGTTGATATCCTCGACTCATTATGTGTTATCATAAAAAAACACCATAAACATTTTACTTGATGAATCGTGGGATCTATTAGACATCTCTTGCAGGAAAATTTAAATGGCCATGATTTTTTTTGGAAGATTGTAAGACAAATAGGCATATATAGTCTAAATCAAGATTTTTTGGATGAACATTGTGATATAAATATATTCATATAATATTTATCCAAAAAATCTCAATTCAATTTTATGACTATGAAAGCATTAAATTTTATGACCGTTTATTACCCTTTTGGAGTTGTTATATTGCAAACACTAGATGTACAATAAAAATGATAAAAGGGTAATAAATGAATTGCTCAAAAATTTAGTAACTCATTGTCTCAAATTTTATCATGCACTTTCACTTCTAGAAAAATATTGAAATATTTTAAAATATTTATGAATTTTGAATAATTTTTCAAAATGTAAACAATAATTGGCGAATGGCTGTTATTAATTATCTTCTCCATGTTATTCTTCAGATTTCACTTTTTTAGGCATATTTAAATTAAAGTGACAATGTGCAACTTTCATGATTTAATCTTGAGTACAAAGTAGACAATAAATCAAGTCACATCTACCAATTAGCCAATAAAATGGTGATGTACAAAAGACTCCCAAATAATGACTTTATTCAATTTAATTCAAATTCTCAAAAGAAAATTAACATATTAGGAAAATATTAATTTCTTAAAAATTGTAAAAAAATTATATGGTACTTATGTAGTTATATGCACCCTTAAACAATGTGTATTAGTTGTGCCTCTCACAACATGGATGTAGAGAGAAAAAAGGAATATAAAACAACATTTTTTTAATCTTCTAACATCAAAGAGTGTTACAAAAGTGATGTAACCTCAAAGGGATTACAACTTACTATGTGTAGACATTACATGGAGTAATTTTCTAATAAAAAAGACTTTTCTTTTTACCCTAATACTTTGATCCATTCTAGCTTGATGATCTTGTCAATACCACAAAGATGGAAATGGTTGAGGAAACTATCTATTGATATATTGACATTGAATTGGTTCATGCCATGTGGGGTCATAAGTGGTAGTGATAGGAATGATGTAATTTTGTGATCAACATCATGAATCCCTACACCTTTGCAAAATTTGTTAGGTGGAGCCAAACAAATAATGCCTCTCTCGTTCTACAAACATCCCCTCTACATGACATACACAAAGCTAATATTTTTCCTTGTTCCACCTATTCCATTAATGTAGGATGATGAATGTGAATTCCTACGAGTCAGGGAATAAGATTTCTCTCATAGTTATGCTTTCTCTCCATATTTTAGATCTTAGAATTTTTTTTATGAATTCACTACCTTAAAAACAAAGTGTAAAAAAAGAAACATGATTATTTGAGTTTCTTATATGATCTTTAGAGGTCACTATATGTTGATACATTTTAGAATTTTTTCCTTTTAGCATGCTAATTAAAAGATATCCTAGTATTATTTTTGAAAATAAAAAGGTAAATTTCTATTGGAATTAGTTATAAGTTATAAGATTAAAATTTATATTTTTGTTTCAATATAATATTTGAAATCTAACCATTTTTTCATTTTGAATAATTTACTCTAATTTTTTAAGTTTTTGTAAAAATATCCTCATATTGTCCTTTTTCATAGTTTTTAAAACCCATTTGGATAAAAAGTAAAATATATTTTAGTAATATTTCTTTTAAAACAAAAGGTAAATTTCTATTAGGATTAGTTGTAAGTTGTAAAATTAAAATTTAGATCTTTATTTCTATATAATCTTTAAAATCAAACCATTTTTGCATTTCAAATAATGTAGTCTACTTTTTTTAGTTTTTGTAAAAAGATTTTCCTCATATTGTCTTTTTCATAGTTTTTCTTTCCTTTTTAGATGCTAAGTAAAATATATTCGAGTAATATTTTTTTTAAATAAAAGGGTACCTTTCTATTAGGATTAGTTGTAAGTTGTAAAAGTATAATTTAGATTTTTGTTTGTATATAATCTTTAAAATGAAATCATTTTTCGTTTTGAGTAATTTACTCTATTTTTTCAAGTTTTTGTAAAATAAATCTTCTTATATTGTATTTTTTTGGTTTTAATTATTTATTTAAATTTTCTTAAATGATTCTCATTCATTATTTAATACTTGATTGATTGATTTGTCTTGTTTATTAAATTCCTATTGTAGGTAATGTCAGCTCATTAGTTGTGTCATAGGAAAGGTAAAAATAGGTGTATCCAGGTAATTGTACTTATTTTTATGTGCTTCAATGAGTCTCAAAGAATGATTTTTTGTGTCTAATATATTTGAGATCCATCAAGACCTAGATCTCGATAATTTTAAATTCTAGGCCTTCCTATGACCTAATTGATATTATTCCAAACACATGAGATTATTCCACATGGATGATATATCAATTTACATTAAGTAATTATAAAGAGAGGTCACAAAAAAGCTTACATGAAATTTCATTTCCATAAATCCCTATAATCTCAATTTTATTTTTCAAGTTGATAATATAGGTATTGGTGGGTATTTAAAAGAAATAGGGGTGTTAAGTGTTGTATATCATGAATCTTCTTTCATGCTTCTGTACCACATTATATTTGTGTCCCAGTGAGGTAGTTACTTTTTTACAAACTTCTGTTAATGTCCCAATGAGGTAAGGACTTGGTTAAATTCATGCATTCCTATTTTGTGGCATCTAAAATTATGAATGTTGTATTAACATGAGTTTTTAAAATATTCTTATAGCTACCTACACTCGTATTTGTGTTTATTTTAGGAGGTAATTTATGTAGGATCATCTCAATATTGAAGGCAATTATGTAGCCATAAAATTTTTGAGAAAGTGTAGGGAACTATTTTTTAGATCAAATAATATAGGTATTGGTGGGTGTGAAAGAAATTTGAGAAAAATTGAGAGATATTAGGAGTTCAAGATCTCCTATTAATATAATTTATTGTGGTTTAGGGTTATGTAGATCTATATGTTCATTTGATTTTTTATTAACATAACTATGATTTCTTTCTAAAGATGACTATTTTATTCCTCTTTTGGGATTGATTGTTTTGACGAACCGTAATAGACCTTCCATGATATAGGGAAGCATGCACTAGTTACATTATTTATAACAGTTGGCAGTAAAATTTATTTTAGTTGTGGAAAGTATTATATAACATGTAGTTGTTGGCATGCTTCCATACCAAATTATATTTTTGGCATAGTGAGGTAGTTACTTGTTTATTACGTTTTATTCATGTCTTGGTGAGGTAATGTATCAATTAAATTCATGCATTCATAGTTTGGTGGCATTTGAAATTGTGAATGTTATATTCACTTGGATTTTTAAAATATTTTTATAGTTAACTAAAATGATTTTATGTGTTTGATTTGTGGTGTCCTAATACAATTTCATCAACCACTTACCTAGCTTAGCCCCTAATGCACTTGTAATTAAAATTTGATATGTATCAAACTTTGGAAAAATAAAAAATAGACCAAAATGTTCATACTATTATTATTTTATAACACAAAAGGAATGTTGGCATGTTCATATCATATGGATCTTATTATAATTCCATATATCAAACAGTATTGAAACATTTGTTAACATATGTATTTATAGCAATTAAAATTTGGAATTCTACAAAACTAACCCTATAGAAAACCTCACTTTTTATATATCCAAAAAAATCAAATTCAACTACAAATTCTCATGGTCTCTTATACTTTATTCTCCATTTCCATATAAAATGACTGAAATGTGTCTATTCATGTGTCTTTTTATATTTTCAAATTTACACACAATACAAATGTAGCCTCACATATGATTTTAAAGTTAGATTAAGAATGCTAAGACTATATTATTGAAATATTATTATGTCCTCTATGAGTACTCTTATTCATTTTTGACTTATGCTTTCCTATTGTTGAAAAACTAAAGCTATAGTTAGAATCATTTTTTAAAGCATGTTTGTTGGGTTTTATCCACCATCTTCCACAACGATGGTCATAAGTAGGCTCTCAATATTATCCTTTGACAAAAATCACTAGTGGTTAAATAACACGTTTGTAATTTCTACAAGACTCACCAAATTTATGTGATTCAAAGAATGTCTCTTCTATATCTTGGCTCATAACCTATTTCCTAGGAATATGTTTGTTCTGAATAGTTAAAAACAACAGTATTTTAAATATACATTTAAGATCATCATCAAATATACATTAATTATTTTTTCTAATGGATCAAATTAAATTACCACATTTAAAGTTGTAGTCAAGGATGATTCATGTTGTTTAGACCATGATCTAAATAGTTATTTGACAACACAATGACTAAAAATAGGGAAAATAGAGGTTAAATCTCAAGCAAGAGACGTATCAATTAGGTTTTAATGCAAAAAAGATATTGATTATTGCGATGGAAAAATCTTTTTAATATTATCCCCAACTAAGAGGAGCTCCTTGAAGACCTAAAAAACATCCTAAGTCATATTCCCATAAGCCAAATGTAGCCTAAGGATGAAATTACTTGGGCCCGTTCCTTTGATGGAAACTACTCAATGAGATCAAGTTACCAATTGCATGCCAATGAACCAGTTAACATCTTTCCTTGGATTAGTACCTGGTTCAAAGAGCTTACCCCTAAGATTAACCAGTTTCTCTGGTTTGTTCTTAATAAAGGTATCCTCACCATCAATAACCTTATCAAGAGGGGATCTACCATACCTAATGTATATGCTACCACTGAAAAAAGGATAATGAAACCATTCAACACCCCCTAATTCATTATGTAGAGAAAATGTCTCTATGGAAGCTCATATTTAAAATATTTTGTGTCAATTGGTCTTTCCCAAAGGATATTATTCAAGCATGGCTCCAATGGAAGCCTCCTTTCAAGCATGCTCTTCTTCATAGATTTTTGAGGATCATTTTCCCCCACACCATATGAAGGATATGGAAGGCTTGAAACTCTATAATTTTTAGGGGAAATAAAAAAACATCAAAATTATTGTGCATGAAATTGATGTGGCTACTAAATAAAACATCAAGAAATTTAAGCCACCCAAAAAATATTTATATCCCTAGGATGAGGAAAAATATATGAAGGCTTGGAACGTCAATACTCAGCAATTAGCGGCTCCTCCCTCTAGCATTGATAGGTCACTTATGTAGTGGATTACCCCTTCAGAAGGTTGGTAAAATCTAAACTTTGATGGTGCCTCCAAAGGAAATCCTAGTTCAATAGGTGGTGGTGGTCTTATTAGAATTCACTTGGGTCACCTCATTGTCGCTTATGTAGAATCCATGGGCAAGCAAACCAACCACTACATGGAAGCCCTTGCAGATCTCTTGAGAATTAGAATTTCTAGGAACCTCAAAGTAGCTAACATCATTGTGGAAGGCGACACAGTGAAAATTATCAATAATATTTCTAAGACCAAAATTCCTAGTAGAAGCATAAGTGATTTTATCAATGAAGCCCTTTCTATATACAATGGTATTAAAATCATGTTTCAACATGTGTATAGGGATGGGAATAAATCATTAAAAATATTGGCTACTGTAGGGGTATACAATAATACATACACTGAATGGTATGGTTTACATGACACCCCTCATGAAGCTCACAAAATCATCATTAAAGAAACAGATGTAAATCCCTAGCTAGAGGATATCTTGTGTTTGGAATCCTTGGCATGAATTTTTGAATCATATTGATATTAAATTCCCTTATTACCCCCTCACCTCAAAAATTGAGTTCTTTTTAATTTTAAAACAAAATTAGGGGAAGGATTCAGGATTCATCTCTACAACAACCAAGCTTTTAGGATACTGGTGTGTTGTCGGTAAAATTGTTTATAGTTGTTATCAGTGATACACTTTGTAGTTGTCATTTGTATTCACTATGGGGGATATCCATGTCAAGTTGAGCCTATTTTTAATCCTCAATGGAAGGAAAATGTAGAGCTCTCGGAAACCCTTAACATTGGGTGTTTTCCATATTTTATTCAGAGGATCAAGAGGCATGACAAACACATATCTCTCCAATTTGTGGAAAATTGAAAAGGGGGGAACATCCAGTATAAAGGAATAGATTTAAATATCTCTAAGAATTTTGTATATTTTATAACTGGGATAAACATGTATGGAAATAAGCTCTTCGGAAACAAATTCGATAAAGAAACCGATGAAAAAATATTCCTAGATGATGGGGAACACTCAGAAATTAAGAAGGAAGGCATTGTTTATGACATAATTCTAAAGCCCTTTGATGATGTAGCTCATATAATGGTCATTATGTCACTCTGGAGGGATGGTTTTCTACAATCCCACTTCATCACCTGGTGCTGCTAAATCATTTTAAGTGTGAGGCCAAGGTGATTTTGTCTTCATATATCTTGCAATATTTGGAAAAGATAGTTGAGGAGGTTTAGGTTCATAAAATTATTGTGCCTTTACAATAAGGGTTCATATATCTCATCCACCAGTACATTATTGATGTCATGGCCAATGATCCTCTTCCCCCACTTGCCCCACCACCCCCACAACAGCCTCGTATCCATTTTAAGAACCCCATGTATTGATAATTTGTTATTGATCCACCCCCAAAAATGTTTCTTAGGAGTAGTAAAGGAAAATAAGTCATGGAATTTGGTAGCTACCCTACTGTTATTGATGTTAGTGATTAGGACACTGTCCTAGAAAAAATGAAATTTCAAGCTGATACTCTGAAAACACTGGAAGATAATGTGATACTTTATTATTGATCCACCCCCAAAAGGGTTCTTAGGAGCAGTAAAGGAAAAGAAGTCATGGAGGTTGGTAGATACCCTAATGTTATTGATGTTAGTGATCAGGAAACTATCCTAGAAAAAATGAAATTTCAAGCTGATACTCTGAAAACATTGGAAGACAATGTGGATTTTCTTCTCAAATATGACATTAAAAAATCATTTGTTGACTCCATCTCGAGCTTCAGAGAGGATTTTAACACCCTTTCCAATAAATTAAAAACTCCAGAAGATAAGCATAATATCTTCTTGTCCATCCATAAGGCAGTTCTTCACCTCCTACAAGTGCACATCTGACAGATCTGCGATATCAGTGGAATTCTGGCCTCTGCGTGGAAGAATGGGAAGCTCACCAAAAAGTTCAAAGCCTCAAATTGGTATCCAAACATCACCATTTTTTTGAATCTACACAAGGCAATCATAATTGTTATCAAGGTCTACAAAAAATCCATCAATTAGTTTTTGTGTTTATTTATGTTTGGTGTAGCAGTTTTAATGTTGTTATGATGTTGTTATAGTGCTACTTTTTTTTTAGTTTTACTCGTAGTAGGGCTTCTTGTTGGCATATGGCCCCTTCTTAGTAATTTTTTGGTTTCTATTTTTGCATGGGGTGTAGCCCCCTTCTATTTGTTAACCACTTTGCTATATATTGTCTATCTTGGTTGTTGAACCTATGGTTGTGCTCTTGGGTAAGATCCCTCCAAAACCTTATACCAATAAATTAAAATATATATATATATATATGTTTTAATGCTTCTCAAATGTAGGTTAGAGAATGATTTTGAATTCTAAAGGAAGGCATTTTTGTGCCCAACCATTTTTAATATATCATCTGATCTCACAATTAGCTTAAAGAATTATTCTCTCATCTTATTATTCAAAATATCTAGATAATCCCATTCCACTTTGTGTGGAATTTTTTCTCTTTTCATACCCTCTTTTATTGGTATTCAGATGTTTCCCTTCCCTTTATTTGTATTCCATTACCTCATTCTTTGGGCAAGGAAACATAAATGGATATATAGACTTGGTCATTCATAGGGCATGTGCACCTTGGACATGCATGTATAGGACCATATCATCTCCTCAATATCTCAAACCAAAATGAAACCATTCAATAGTAATGAGGCCAATTGTGAAACAAAAATGACCACTTATGACTAGAACTACATTACAACTTGAATATAATAAACAATGTTATCAAACATACAATGTCAATAACACTTCCTAGTACTCCAATGGGTTAACCCCCTAGAGGCATGCACCTAAAACTTATTAAACTCTCTTAAAAAATGCCACAACCTCATGAACTTCATGTACTTTTATTTTTCTATTATCCCTTGAATAACATGTTAACAAATATCCCGTAAGATTCTAAATAATCTATAGATTTGTAAAATTTAAATAACTACTAGTGAATGTAAACCTTAAAAATTCAATAGCGATTCCATAATAATTTGTCAAATATTGATCCATTTTATTTCTCATAGTTGATATCATTGTATACCTTAATTTTATAGGTGAATAGATCTCCTAGCCTCGTATGAATCCTAATTGTTTTGAACTCTTTCCATATTTGGAAAAAAAATCCATCTCTTTATAAATCTTCACTCCCACCCTTCTGTTGTATTCTTTTGTTATTCTTATTATTTATCGAAACATCTTCAATACTACACACACTCCTGCATGGAAAAAATAATAGAAAAGCATGAACATTAACCCTGAAATCAAGTATAATTAATAAAAAATGCTTACTCATGAACATAATCAAACAACTAATTAGTATTATATGTATTAGGAAAGCATATGATTAGAAATATGGTTGAAATTTTACCTTATCTATATTTATTCTGTCCATTATAAAGTTCCTCATAACTGCAAATTCCTTGCCAGATAACACAACTTATTTTCTTTTACTAAGGATTCCTTGTTTGTCCTCCCATCTTATGTATGATTCAAATACAACTAAGCTCATTTCCTAATTTGAGAAATAATTGTAATCAATCACAAAACTATCACTATCAAATTATTTAATAGAATTAAGTAATTGTAATTTGATTACAAGGATTAGATTTGGTTTCATTGAGTGAAATTTTTTAAAAATTATGGATTTTATCCCCTTCATGTATGTAATGGACCTAAGTTAACATTTGTATGTCTCTATTTTGAACTTTACACCATGGTAAAATATTGTTTTACATTGGTGATATATTATTTTTATATATTATGCTATATGTTGGTACAAAATCATGACACTCATAAATATTTACATTTGATTTTCCTCTTGTCAACTATCACAATCCCAAATTGATAGAGCAAACTAATTTTTTTCATTATGTTGTCTTCAAATGCAAGATCATCTACATGTGCTAAAACTTTTTTATATTCCCACTTTCCATCCCATTTGTGATGGATAGAAATAATGAATACCTTAAACAATATCTCAAAAACATGTCCACCATGATCATAATGCACTTGAGAATGAACATCAAGATTAAATGTAACTTCATCGAGCATTTTTCCATTCCTTATCTCATACAACTCAACCAAAAACACAACATATACCGGTACACCTTCCACTCTTATCCAAAAGGTTTAACCATTCATTATCCTCTAATACCATATTAAAATTTATGGTTTCTGCACACTATAAATTCATCTCATCACATATATTTTGAAAAGTAACCCCCTTAATTACACAATGTTTTTAAATGTGCTTCATAATTTGTAGATCCTTATGAGCTATACTTGATCGTATGAAAATTGAAACAATGATTGTTGGTAATTATCATTAAAAAATATCCTCAACAATAATTGAATGGATCTTATCCATTATTTCATCTAAGTGTTCAAATCTATCCTCTATTTTAATTTTTTTATCACAAATTTTGCTAACGAATAATCCAATTCCTCCAAATATGCCATCATTGTTAACGTTGATTAAAGCTTTACTAGGATACCATCTTACAACATCCTTAAAATTGTCCTTTCCTTCTTTTATTCTTTCATAGAACCATATTTCCCCTATTATTTTTTATTATATATTTCTTTATATGATCTTATGCATTTGTTGGTTTCATAGATCCATTGTTTCCTGGTTCATATCTAAGATGTGTACCTTGTAGTAACATAACAACTAAAATATAACATATAGAAATTCCCTGTAATCCAGCCTGTAGTGGTTGCACAAGCTCCATGTTGATAATATATAAGGTCCTCCTTTTTTTTATTGTAATTGTTTAATAAGGTCATCCCTTTCCTCGAGATTATTTTTCAATGACTTTTTATCTTCAAGAAGGGATTGTCCCATTTGCATATTGTTATTAATATGGGTTAGTGTGTTTATATAATTTTTAAGCTAATTAAGATAGTCCACCTATGGTGATAGAAGGTTCTCCCCATTATTTTTTGGACATGAATCATAGGAAACACCTCTTCCTCCCCCAACTTTGGTGAATTGGGTGATGATGTTGTGTGTACCTAATACAAAAATATTATTATAATAGAAACATTATATTGATGTCTTTTTTGGGAAATGTCATGTATTGGGATTGAATTTGAAATATGAAAAGAGGAATTATTCAAAATGAATGAAAGTAAAAATTCTAAACTAATAATATAGATGAAATTATCTATATATAAATAGCCATGTTTAAGTAAATTAACACGAGTTGGGTAATTATAGTAATTGAGAACATGTATTTCTAATTATATACAAAAACATTTAGGTAGCTGCATATGAGGGTCCTTTTAATAACAAAGTTTTGATGAGTAAAGAGGAGGGTCGTATCCTATTAATTCATGCCCCATTATTCCTTTGAAAATTATTTCACATATAATGCAAATGCATTGCAAAGGTATGACGGTAAGTGAAGCCCTCGTAATTAGGAACACATTTAAGTGTCATTACTTCTCTAATTACCTAAAATGGATTTATGTATAATATTCATGACTCTTTAGACCTATTATAATTGGTGAAGAGAACAATGTAGATATAATGAGTATGAACTATGATATATATCATCATAAGATTTCCTTCAGATGCACATTTTATGCTATTAGATGGAAACCCTACAATAAAAAAAGTGAGATTAGTATGAAGAATTTTAAGTTATACTAGAATTTATCTTATCCATTAGGAACAATTATCTACAATATTTCACAGAGTGTTGCAGAAGAATATTTTGGTAAGGATTATTGTGTGACATAAGCAAACTATAAATATGAAGATGAGACAATGGAGGTTTCAGAATTTGAATAAAAAATCGAATGACTAAGCTAAAGGAATGAATGTATGACATACAGACATACTAAAAATAAAAAACCATTTGTGATTTAATTTTTTTCAATATAAAGGTAACTGTAAGGTACCGAGAATACAATACTCTCTCTCTCTCTCTCTGGATACCAAATAACTAATTCATTATATAAAATTATTCTATAGATTAATAGAAAAAAAACCTTTACCATTTAATTTGAATGCCTATAGAAAATAATAAAAGAACCTCATTAATTATTTCAATAATCAAAGAATCACAGTAATAATTGATAGAAGAACCTCAAAATCCCCAATAATTGCTTTTTATGAGATCACAAACATAGACTATTGAAATAACAACATAGATTTTCACATTATTTTCATAAAATTAACATCGTGCCAAATATATTTTCCCAACATAATTTCACATGAAATATCATATTCTCTTTTCACTTAGATTTAATATTTTGATGCCCATTATCAACTTGGATGTATTTTACATGCTTAAAAAATAACACTAACCATTAATTGGTTATGTGTGATTTTCAAAAATCCAAAACATTAAAACTTTTGGTGGTTATGGTTGTATTTGAGTTTGAACAACCTACTGGATACTAGAGTTTATGACATATGTAGCTTTTTTTATTTAGGTACAATGGTGCATGTATGTGCATGCAACACCATTCACTTCAAATATTTTCTTGGAATCTGCAAGTATATACAATTAATTTACAATTATATCATAATATGATTATATTTATAAGATATACCATAATTGTCTGATAAATTTTCATGTTAAGTCGTTATTGCCACATGAAAAGGATTTGATCAGTTCATGAATACCATGCATGGTCAAGGAAAAACACATTAAGTTGTGATTATGAAATGTTAGTTTCATCCACTCTAGTTGATATTTCCCAAACCATATTTGCAAGAGGATGGTATAGATTTAATCCCATAGATAAAAATTTCATATAAGGATCTAATATCCAAATAAATGACCCCACGTAAATAATATATAAATTACGATAGTTAATATTGAAGCATTATATCAACAATCCAAATTTGAATCTCCTATGATAATCTTTAATCACTTTCTAAATGATATTACAATATTGACGGTCAAAATAAAATAAACACTAACATAAATGGATAATCTTACAATCAATAATCAACCATTTATTCATATGCACCATCAAATTTCTTAATATCAACAACTAATATTAAATATTGAATATGAATGACCAATATGTATATCTTGACTCATAATTATGCATGTCACCTCACCCTGGATTTAACAATCTATGTACCATATCAATTAATGAAGATCGCCGACTGATATTTCAATATTATATCCCTTCCATTGTAGACCATTCATTTTATATTAAAATATTAGAGGAAACAAATAAATGATTGTATATATAAGGACCAAATTCATCTACAATGTTTACAAATTTTAACCTTCATGCCCATTTACATGTTTTCCAATGTCCATGTTTTAGCCATAAAATACTTGTAAAAATTTTAGATTATTGTGTCTTCAAATAGCCATATTTGAAACATGGAAATCATTGTTTGCATATATGTTCATACCATTTACATAAAAGATTGATATGTATAAAAATAAACATTACTATTTTGTTTTGAAATTAAATCCAATTTTTTTAATTTTGTAAAATACTAGTCTGTCCTTGCATTACAAAATTGGAAGGGATGTACTTCACTAAAATGTATTTGATGGGAATTCATGGCCATCTAATTTTAATCTATGTAAGGTTAAACACATGTGTCTCTAGTTAAGTGTAGGTATCTATGGGTACCTCCATGTATACACAAGTATGAATCGTCATGTCTTACCTTTAATAAATTATACTTTATAATATGTTAATTTTCTTTTGAGAATTTGAATTAAGAGGAAACTATATTTATAAATTATTAAAATTAGGTAATTTTAAATATAAATAAATTTATGATGACCATTACTTGAGAATAAATCCACTTTTCGGGAACCTCCTGTGTGTCACCATATTATTAGCTAATTGGTAGATCGACTTATTTTATTGGCTAATTTTTACTCAAGCATGAAAGTGACACATGATAGTTTTATTTAAAATATTCCTAAAAATTTATATCTTAATTTTTATGTGTAAAGGAAAATTTTCATTTTCCATTCACCAATTATTTACACAATTTACGTAAAATTTGCACCCATTTTAAAGAATTTCAATCATTTTCCAAAAGTAAAAAGTGCATGCTGAATTTAAGATAATGAGTTACTAAATTATCTACTAGTTTATTTATCACCATATTAGCACTATTATTATATGTCTAGTGTCTATATAAATTCCTAGCTTATGTACATGTTATTAAATAAATAACACAATGCTTATTTCACTAAATCAGGACATATTCTAGTGAATTGAGACTCCAATATTTCAAGTATTGGAAGAAATCCATCTCCGTTTTTGCATATATTGGATTCCATTATTACTATTATTGGAATCCATTAGTAGCAATATTGGATTCCAATATTGTCATTATTGGACTTATTCTAGTTCCAAATTCACTATTATTAGATTCCAATCTCGCTATCATTGGATTCCAATATCATTATTATTGGATTCTAATTTAGCTAATATTGGATTCCAATAGCGTTATTATTAGATTCAAAGTTCACCACTATTGTAATCCAATTAATAAATCCATTTTTTTTTATTTTAGTTTCATTATTTTAGGATTTCTATTTTGTTATTATTTAAATCCCCTACATAAGCCAAGTGGCCATTATCTTACATAAGCCTCATGGCTGATATCTTTAATAAGCCTTGTGTTTTCTAACTTACATGATGAAAAGACATGCTAGGTGAAATTAGCCTAGCGGGGTCAAGGTTACATCTGCCTTGTGTCGACTAAGTTACATTTTTCTTGTGGCCACTAAGTTACATAAGCCTTGTGGCCTCTAAGTTAAATAATACCACGATAATCCTAGCGGTCGCTATCTTACATAATCATATAGGTTTTTAACTTACATAAGCCTAGCGGTGGCTATCTTACATAAGTGTATAGGTTGTTAACTTACATAAGCCTAATGGATGTTAATTTACATAAGTGTATAGATTGTTAACTTACATAAGCCTAGCGGTCGCTATCTTACATAAGTGTATAGGTTGTTAACTTACATAAGCCTAATGGCCTCTAATTTACATAAGAGTAGATTCATGTAGGTGAAATAATCCTAGCGGCTGGAAAGTTACACCACGCTACCGGTAACAAGTTTCATAAAGTTTCATAAGCCTACCCAACGTATAAGCCTAGGTGCCAAAAAGTTACATCATCCTAGGGGTTAAATTTTACGGCCTTTTATACATGTCAAACAATTTTTATATGACGGTAACTTTACAATATTGCCCCTTAAAAAGTACAAAATAATTGTTATTGAAATACTTCAAATTTACATTTATTTAATATTTTATGTTTATTATATATTTATATAATGTTTATATAAATCTATATAAAAAAATACCGTGATATTGTAAATATGCAAGTTGCATGTGATATAGTAAAATACTTTTATGCTTTTCCATTTTGTAAATCATAAAGAACAACAAAGAGTTAAGAATTGCATTAAACAAGTTCTTTTGAGGAAATGTATTTGAAAATGTATTTCCATAGGAAATTAATCCAATCGAGAAAATTACATTCAAAATTACATAACCATTGATCCCTCACAAGGGTATTAGTTATTGTTCTTGAATTTGTGCAAGGTATTGTTGGATAACTTCATGACCCTAATTTGATATTTTAATTTGAACCTATTTCCTTGTTTTTTTTGGACTCCATGCCCAGATGACATTGTCTATATCAATATCTGATGTGTCCCTTGATTTTTGCCACCATTACTTTTTCAAAAATCATTTCACATACCTTTATTTTTCTGTATTTCCTTTTCCTATGGGTTCTCACCAGTGTACCCTTGTCTTTTGAGTGTTTGTGTGAACATTCTGTATTAGTTTTAGTTGTACCCTTCCCATCCATATAGGTACGGGATCATCAGCTGGTCTTACTAGTATCATCTTCCCAACATTCACATCCAGTACTAGGTTGAATTCTTGTCGAGGTATATCACAAATAGGTTTAACATATATATCCTTATTTGAAAGGACATTTTGACAACAGTAGTTATCCATGTCAAGAAGTGGTGCACCTAGTATCTGATCATACATTACACTATCCTAAATTATTTTTGGCCAAAAATTATATCTTCTCATTATGTTACAATTGACAAAGGGATTCTCTAGGGCACGTAGAACATTTTTCCAATATGAAATATTTGGAACATAATATACTTCTCCACCATATTTTGAACTTTTTTCCCTATGTGTTATGTATGTTTGAATTCCTCTCTGCATATATGCCATCTCTTTGGGTTCTTTGAAGGGTGCCAATGGAGGATCCCCTTCAGGAAAGAAAGGTTTCCCATCCACTATTTTCTAGATCTCAATTAAGTGTGACTAGATGGACTCCAGGATTGAAGCTTTGAACAAATTTCTACATCTTTGGTTTTCTGATACCCATGATCTTGTGGTTACCATCTAGTAGGTGTGGTTCCATAAAGACCTTAAAGTCATTTACTTCCTCGATAAGGTACAAATTGAATGTGTTGGAATCCTCTTGGAATGTTTTGTAAGTTTCCATTATTTTTGGCAAAGAGAATGTATCCAACTTGCACAATGTTGTTGATAATTGGTTGAATGTCCCATCTATGTCTTCATGTATGTGACCCACTAGAAGGAAACTCACTTACACTGCGTTTAAAACCCTTCTAGATTGAAGCATGGATTAAAACGCAAAAATTGTGTGATTTTTTTTGTCACTTACGGCATTATCTAGTTGTAAGTAGAGATTTGGTGCTTTTTTTCTAAATAAACTTGAACAACTGCTTATAGTATCAGTTGTATAAGCACCCTCATTTTTTTTCTTGTATTCCTTACACTTGTCATCCGCATCATTTTGTAACAGTGCATCATGTAATGGGTGTTTTGACATCCCATTACTATATTAAAAATCACCATATTGATCTGTAAGTGGTTCTTCTATCTTCTGGATACATAGTGCCAATGATGTTATTGTTAATTTTTCCTCCCTCAATAAAAGGGAGATCAAAGTTCCTGAAACCCCCTGTTTTATGCCCATGTGTCAGCATACGATTCAAGATAATGGAGAGATTAATAGAATTTCTTATTGATTTTTTTTTTCTCTCTGTCGTTGGTATTGTAGTTTTCATCTTTTCCATTTTGTCATGCACAATGCTCAAATATCTATTAGGATTTTGTTTTGATTGCACTCTACATGCATAGTAAGTTACACGATAACTTTGAATGTAATCATTGTGCTATTTATGGCATTGATCTATTTATGCCAGTGTTTTTAGACATGAGGTCACTACACAATTGTTCTTAAGCTCTTTTCACTCTTCATATTTGGTGAAGAAGTTTTTCTTGGTGATTGAAACATGGGAGAAATGTTCTTTCCATATTTTGTTGAAATTTAACTGTGACGTTTGAGGAAGGCCCAACAGTGAAAGGCCCCCGTTACAATTTTTTAGTATGTAAGAAAAAATATAACATGTAGACAACAGTCTCATTATTACTTTAGTACCATCTTATCCCACTGAACGAGACATGTGTGGGGATATATCAAAATTATTCTCCACCATTTTGGATATCAATGCAATAGTTTCAACAGTGTTTGGCATTTGTTTCTATTTTTTTGTACTTCCATTTACTACCCTCCTCTCGCCATTAATCCAAGTTTGTATATATCTCTAATAGGTGCTTTCCACAATTCCATGACATTTGTACCATGCATTATGACATACATCCCTTCCACATAACTTCAATTTATCTATACTATGTTATGAAGTTTGACCTTGATCACAAATGATAGCATTTGCGGTGAATGTATTAACTACAAATTTTATAATGGCGGGTTCATTCATATCTAGAGTTAAATTCCAACTATGATTGAAAGCGTTTAGATATAGAATAGAGAGACATCCTTCCTTGTAACAAGGTTTTTTCTCAACTTCAGATAAAAAAGTGTTCTCTTCATTTTTCATCATTTTCGTAGAATTTACCTTTTGGTGTTTATAAGTGTTGTAAGATATTTTTATCAAGTTTTCGTTACTACTACATATGGAGGATTCATATGAATTTGGGTATACCAGTTGGGGAAATGAATCTGCAAATGCACTCCAAATTTCTACCGGTAACTCTTATGGAATTCCTTTGAGCCTTACTTCCATAACAGAGCCATATTGATGGGCCAACTGGCTGGTTGGCCATTAGATAAGAGATTATTCTAATATGGATCAACCCTTACAAAAGGAATAATTAACTTATCAACATGCACCCCAAATGTATTTCCATATATTTTTTTAAAGTGCACCATGTTCCCTTCACAGACATTTGTAATTGTTGCTTTTGCAAAAAATTTGTGTTGTTTTGAAAACAAATGTATCAACTTGGCATTAACCCCCTTGAACTTCAAATTGAAGTCATTGTTTGATGTGGCAGTTGTTTCTTGGAGTTCATAATTTCCATTCACACGAAGTGCAGTTCTTGTTTCTAAATAAACTAAGTTTTTGATTGGCTAGGAAACTTTGTTGTTGCATTGTAGACTTGGATATCAATCATTAAATGTAGTAATAATATTCTCCACAAAAACAAAAAAATGTGTGGGTCTCAACACCACTCCTAAAATAATATGATGTTCTTATACCAGGGATATAAACCCTTTAGCTATGACATCTTTTTTCTATGGAAACTTATGTTTTGGCACCACATAATTTGTATAAAATTCATCCATGTGTTTAGGAGTTGTGAAACAATGGCTATCACTAGTAGAATTCAAAAAATCATCCTCATTAAATGTATCCTCTAAGTCACTTCTCATGATTTTTTTAATTCCATCACCCCCAACATGTGAAACATTGTAAATCACATACTTAATCATTATATTCATTTCCCATGGGATAAAGTATCTCTTGTTTTCAATTTCTGCCAGGGTTTCACAATCATCAATTGTGTATGGTTGTCTTTCTCTGTCATTGAATACAATACTTATTGTGACAACGAATAAGATAGACCTCACGTATCTACAATGGAGTGTATCTTTGGATGGATAAACTAGTCTCTCTGCAACTTTCAGACCTTTGGATAGTAAATCCATATTTACTCCATCTTCAAAAACAAAGTTCATTTTCAATTGTATCCACAAATAAAAAGAGAAAATTATTACTAAGGACACCTAAATATTTAACATTAGTATAGATAATTGAAATCAAAATGAGAAAATAAAAAATATACATCTTATATGAACATATTTAAAACCTAATTTAATCCAAATATTTAAACATATAATAAATTGTAGTACACCCTTAGATCTCATTGTTGTGTGTATAATTTTATCCATAAAACAGAAAGTGTAGGGGAAACATTAATATTTATTAAAATAGGTACTTTTTTAGTAAAAAGAAAATTAATATTGGCCCTTGCTTGTGAATAAAATCACCTTTTCGGAACACCTGATGTGTCACATTTTTATTGGCTGATTTGTACATGTGACTTAATTTTAATTGTGTTATTGGCTACCCTTTTTCTCAATTTTTAGTTTAAAAGTTATAAACGTTGACATTGATTGTTACAACTAGTGGTACTATACTACACATTACCACTCATAGTCATTGGCTTCTTTCCCCTATGGCTTTCAAAAGTTACATAGCCTAGCGGTCACTGTGACATAGTTTTTTTTTCTTACATACTAAAATTCAAAAATTGACTCTAATGTGTGGCAAGAAGTTGGTGATCACACTTCAATGTTTGATTGAGCATAATGTCAAGTTTACAAACTCACATTTGGACGTGACAGTGATATCTTTTCATAGTACAAAAGAGTTGTGGCCTCGTAAATCTATGAAGTGTGATTCATCGCATGTCGAAGTGTGATCCCTCGCATGTCAAAGTGTGATCTCTTGCACATCGAGGTGCAATCCCTCACACATTGAGTGTGATCCCTTGCACACCAAAGTGTGATCCATCGCACGGCAACATGTGATACCTCGCACGAAAAAGTACGAGCATTCACACTTGGAATAATGATAAATCACATATCAAAGGTCCTCCTGGACTTAAATTTAGGGCCATTAATATTGTTTCGAAGTAAATCATTAATTTATTTAATTTTGTAATTATATAGCTATGATTATTTTATGGTATAGAGTTCATGTTTAGTATTTATTTAATTAACGATGGTAGTATATTATTTGATTCAATTATGTTTATTAATTATTTCTAAGCATTTTATATCTTACGTAATCTTTTAACAATATATGTTTATTGTTACTAATTTTATATAATATTGAGTAGAAGTAACACATGCTACCTAGTTTTTTATTAATAATTGTCAATATTAAAGACTTAATTTCTATTAAATATATGTATGTCAAATTTAAGTTTAAAGCAATGTCAAATTTAAGTTTTCATACATTAAAAATTATGTTATAAAAATCTTACCTTAATTCTTTACAATAAAAATTACAGTTTTTTGTATGGTCAAATGTTACCTAATTAATAATGTGCTTCCCTAAACATTAAATGACCATTAAACCGTATAATGTAAAATCTGCCAATTGAGAGTATGATTTTATTTTTTTGTACTGCATTTAATGTTAAGTGGTATAATATTATATTTTAATCCACACAAACTTTGTTAACGTTTGTATTTAATAAAATAAAATGGAAAAATGTATACTCATTTCAAAGGCCAAAAAACCAAAAACATGGAGCACATATACAAATGGGGGAAGAACAGAGTTACATAAAATTAAAAGAGGTTGAAAATTGTTATTTTATTTTGAAGAATTTCAGTTTATACACCCATTTCACAATAAATATAAATATTACATTTTTTAGTAAGTAATTAACCAATTTTCAATGTTTCCCCACATGTTTTGATTCTATGAATTTATAGAGCACAGGACCCCTAGTATATTTATTTTTAGAAAATGAAAAATGAAATTAAGTTTAGATAAAAGATGGAGTACGTAAATTGTTTCATTTTTGAATTTTTGTAGTAGCTAATATATTTGCAGGACATGGAGATATCACCATTTTCCTTGTTTTCACATTTCCAATCCCAATTTTTCAAATCAACTCCAAGTAACTATGTAGACAATATGGTTTTTTAAACACAACTAATAAACTTCTGTGTAAAGGATTTTTGCATGCAATACTTAGATGGAAATAGTGTTTCAAATTTGCAAGAGAATACGAGTGGAAAACATAAATTGGGTCCTTGCATTCCACATTAAAAATTGATCTAAATTCTCCATGTATTGTTGATGATGTTGATTATTCAAAATTAGAATAAACCTTTTCAATAACCCATGCACATGAAAGAGATAGAAATAACGAGGATTTGATGAAAGAATAAAAAGAAGAGTTGTGGTCAAATCTAATGTGAAAACATTTATTTCAAAATATGAAGAGGTGTATGAACATTTAAACCATGGTAAACTTGGAAATAAACATTGGGATAATATAGAAGATGCTTTGAATCAAGTATGTGGAAAAACATTCACTGGGATTCAATGTTAATACAAGATGAACAGATTGAAGAAAACCTTAAGAAGGAGAAACAATTTGATAACACAACATTCGAAACACATTTGACTTGGAATTTCTATGGAGATATGGATCGAATTACATTGAAAACACGCAAGGTTATTGGTTTTAAAGGAAAAGAGATGGTTAACATAACCACTTCTACTTCTGAAAAATACGTGAGAGGGAAATCAAGAATCCCTTCTATGAACATTGAAAATTTGAAAGGACCAAAGATAGAAATCCCTTTGAATAAAAATGGAATTCAGAGCAAAGGTGTGAAGAGAAAAAGAAACTCTTATGGAGATTTGAAAGAGGTAAACAAAAATATTATGTATTTATTGTGTCATACATTGAAATAAATTAAGCAGGGAAGGCTTCAACATGAGCATGAAATAATGGAACAAGAAAGGAAGATAATGGAGAAAATATGGGATGTACAACTTCAATTCAGAAGTCTTTTTACCCAAGTAAATTACAATTTTTTTAACCATAGTAATATAGTATTACATCATTTGTTTCATCTTAAAACATGGTATATATTGTGTAAGAAAAAATATCATGCATTGGAGTTAGCTAATACTTACCTATTTTACATTCTTCCTTTTTTATTTCAGAATAATTCCAACAATCAACATCATGGGTGCCACCAAGATCATTGACACACACATCCAAAGATATTTTTTGTGTAACAAAACAATTTAAAATAAAATTGGTAAACATCTATATTATGTTGGGGACAATATGACAATTCAATATGTGAGACATCAATTGAACCACATATCATTGGTAGTATAGTCAAAGTATGGAATACTTATATACTCTCTATGTAATTTATAAACGATAATATTTCTAATGAGCATGGTATTATTTTGTTGACAAAGTTGATAATTTTGATAATATTTGTGTGTGGCATATATGGTTAATGTTAGTCGAGTGCCATTAAAACCGAATAATATAAAGTTCGTGTAATATTTTAAATATGACAATTCAATATTTGAGACATCAATTGAACCACATATCATTGGTACTATAGTCAAAGTATGGAATACTTATATACTCATCAATGTAATTTAAAGATGATAATATTGAAAAAGAGCATGGTGTTCATTTTGACAATATTATTGTTAATATTGATAATTTTTTACGTGTGGCATATATGGTTAATATTTTGGTTCCCCTTAAATTAATTGTCCATTAATAGAATAAAGTAAAGTTTGTACGATATTTGAAATATGTGCACTGTTTTATATCCATTAATTAGACCTTAAATAAAAACAAAATTAACGACAACTACATGTTCTTTTGTAATTCATGTGCGTCAAAGAAAGTGGCGGTTGGAAGTGACAGTTTCATGTAATTATAGTTTTTCATTTATTAGTATATTTCAAGGATAGTTAAATTTTTGAAGCTTCTAGTGAGAACATTTGCATAACAGGGAAACCTCCGTAAGCGTAATAATTCCTTGGAAAATCATGATCATGGTTTGATTGCCAAAATTATGAGCACGGTTTATTTTCGTGAAGGCATAAAAAATTGGTATGCATTATCACCTTTTCTCCTTCCAAATTTTTAAAATCCTATGAATGTATAATTTTCCATTAGCCTTTTCAATGAAACCCTATTTTGTCTTCTTCAAGTACTCAGAATCTATCTATTCTTTAACGCTATTTGACAAAAATCTTCTCAACTGATAGGTTTTAAACATCATTTTTTAATTCTATTATCCGATACCATAAATGATTTGTCTAAATATGTGTGTACCCCGATTGTGAGTAATGTAAAACATATTGTGAGTAATTTTTTTTCACAAGAGGACAAAGAAATGATTCGTAAAATACTTTGACATGGACATCAATAATTACTGGAAGTGAAAAAAACGGGTGTTGCTGAAAAGGCTGAGGAAAATAGATTTTTTTTCAGTTAGAGTTGTTAATCATTTAGGGATTTTGGACTATTAGTGGCCCGTTTCTATAGACATTTCATTTTAAATTAAATTGTATTAATGAAATAATGAGAGTAACATTCCAGTAGATGAAATAGTAATAGTAACACAAACAATTGTTTGCTTTGTTTACATTAGTTGTTTAATTACATAATGAAATTATTGGAAATACATTTTTTTTAAAACATATATGTTACTCGCCAAAGAAAAAAATACAAAGAGTTTCATCTGTAGTGCATTCATCTTTGAAAAATAGTGAACCTGGGAATTATAAAACCTACTATTTGAGAAGTTAGGTTTAAACAAGATTTTGAATAATGTTTCAGCTTAATTGGATAGTTCTGGAAATACATATACAACATTTAGATAGTTAAAATTACAGGATATGTTTGTTCTAGTTAGATTAGCTAATGATATATCAACACTAAAAATTATAAGATGTCATGGCTTTTCTATCGTAACGTGACAATAAGCATATTGAAATAGGGAGATGTGATATCATGTAAAATTATGATGTTTAATGATAAGGGATATTATACATAAGGTTTCGGAATATCTGTATTTTCATACTAACACTATAAAGAGTGTGTTCATTATATTTATTAACATTATACCATGGCCTTTGAGACTTCATTTACTAACTAATTATAGATCACCATTGCTTTGGAGATTTTATTTATAATTAAGATGTGGAATTTTTATATTCCTTTCAATAACTTTTAGTAAATAGTAAGAGAACTAGTTAAGACTTGATCCCTCATGAGGGTATCTAGTGTAGCACTTAGCTCAAACAAATTTTTGGAACAAACTAATGAGAGATAAGCAATGCATGACCCATGAAGAAAACATGTAATGAAAATATTTTCTCAGTTCAATAATAGATGTCCAATGAATGATGCATGGCGAACAATAAGATTAAAATGTTTTTTTGATGCTGATCATAGTGATCGCTAAGCTTGTAAATATGTTTTGTGGCTGACCTTAGAGACTGCTAGGAACAAAATTTTGAATGTGTTGACTACTCATTATGATATTTAATGACCTGAGGAGATTATACAATTATAATTAATTAAAGAGGCATGTCCATTGAATGGTGTTTTACTAACACTAAGTTCTAAATATTTTATCTAGGAAGACGTTATTAACCACAAAGATTTATAAATTTTCTTATTAATGCATTAGTAGTTTGTTTGTTAATGATGCCTAGCAATTGCTAAGCTATGTGTATATCCTTTTAGATGATCATAATAATAGGAAGGATAAGAAGCGTGTATTTATTTGTTAATTATTCTTATACACTATTAGGCTCCAAAAAATATTTTTTGGCTGACCCTAATGACTACTAGGATTAAGAAATACTTATATTTATACCCCTCAGTAGTGATCGGATTGGAATTCATTTTGGTCATTGCAATAACTGTTGTGATTTGAAATAATCCTAGATATGGAGAAGTTATAAATAGTTCATTATGGCTGAACTTAGTGATCATTAAGATCAACACTACGTATATCTTGAGTCCCCACCAGTTGAAAGATTCTAGAAATTTTGTTTCATTCTAATAATAATTTTCTTGTGAATAGTCGTAGATACAACCAATACACTAAATATTTGATTGTTGATCAACTCAGGGACTCACTAGGATCTAAACTATGTAAGCTTTGAATCCTCAACAATGATTTTATTGAAAAAAAAATTGCTCATTGCATTAATATTTTTATCTGGCCTGACATGCCTAGTGAAAATGCCATGGTTAAAAATACATATATCATGACCTCTCAGTGGTGCATGTATAGTAGTGCTTTGATCATTCCATTAATAGTAAGTCTGTGAATTCATGTACGATAATTTTCTCGAGTCAATAATAGATGTCCATTGGATAGTGTTTATCTAACACAAAGTTCATAAATATTTTGTCGAGGTTGATGTTATTGACTGTTAAATTTTATATATTTAATTGTTAATGAATTAGTATTTTTCATGTTAATGATGCCTAGCGACCATTAATCAATAGGTATATTGTTGCAGTCTGATCATATTAACAACTACAATAAGAAGTACGTGTTTATTTGTTAATGATTCTTATAAACTGTTAAGCTATATAAATATATGTTTCCAATGACCCCTAGTGATTAATAGGATCATAAATACTTATGTGTGTATCCACTCAGTAGTGTACATGAATTGGAGTTCTATTGCTCATCACAATAATAGTTGGGATTTGAAATAAGCCTAGATATAGAAAATCTCTAAATAATTTGTTGTGGATGAACATAGCAACCAGTAATATCAACACTACATAAATATAGACACCCCACCAGTTCAAATATTGGAGAAATTTTTATCATTTTAATAATAGTTATCTGATGGATAATCCATAGATATGACCAATCTCTAAATATTTCATTGTTGGTGAACGTATCCATTGCTAGGATCTGAACTACATAAGTCTTGAAGCCTCAAGAGTGCTTGTATTGAAAAACTTATATAAGACTTAGATCTTCGAAGTGTGGATGGTTGTCACACAATGGATAATCCTTACAAAATATGTTGTGTGTGAATTTTCAAGATCAATTTTGAATAGTTTCTAAACTTAGCAATCCACAAATGAATAAATAGTGATTATAATGGAAAATGGTAATGATAGGAGCCTAGTGGCCACTAAGCTAGACCAAGAAATGTTATTCTTTTCAACTAGTAATGGATCTTAGCGGTTTCTAAGCATTTTATTTGATACGAAGAGAAAGTACAATTGATCCATTGACAATGGAAAGTAGTGCAGCTAATTGGCTACCACAAAGAGGTAATGAAAAGTATCGTAGTGGCTGCTAAGCTAGACCATTATTTTTTATTCAATAGTTATTTTGAAATTAAGAGATTGTAGCCATTGCTAGGATTTTTCTTTGATATGAACCAATATGGCTTATAATTTGTAAAGATATATTTTACATGAAATATATAAGTCTTTATCCATCTTGTTGGAATGTAGTTGCTGCAATTGGGTCTGACATGCAAAGTCCAGCCAATACGATATAAGTACTATCATTGAAAAACAATATCAGTCCAAAGCTAAACATATAACACGTACAATGAAAATCAGTAATCATAGGAGCGTAGTGGCCACTAAGCTCGACCATGTTTTGTTATTATATAGCTATTTTAAAATAAATAAAATGGTGAGCCTAACGGTCATTGTGTTATTCCTTACAATTAGTAATGAAACTTATGAGAATAGTGTAAGTCTTCATCCCTCCCAAGGATTTGTAGTGCAACATTTGGATATGTCAGGAATAGTCAAGCCAATATGATAACGTTATATTCATTGAAAAACTATATCGATTTAATAGTGTAGAGATAGTGGTTAAAACCACAAGAGGTAATGCCGGGAACCTTGAGGCTGATAGGCTAGACAATCATTTGATAATTTATCTCTCTTTTTAAATTAAGAACAAAAAAATCCCAGCAGTTCTTTATGTCATTCCTTTCAATTAGTAATGGAGATTCGTGGCCGATGAAGTGTTTTTATTTGATATGAACGATGGATGAGAGTTATGGCATACTCCAATGCTCAATTTCAAATAAAACTCATTACGTATTTGGGGGTGTGTGTTTTTAATTGCCAAATGTGTAATGGGACAACAAAATGTTAATTTGTTTAACCCATTATTGTGTTTTGTTTCTTGCACACTCTGCTCAAAATTTGAAAAATTAAATTTTAATGGCCTTTACGACTAGTCCATTGAATTGGTGTTAATTACAAACAAGTAATGTTAAAAACTTTCCATTCATATGTCGACTTAAATCCTCTCTCTCGCTAACATCTTTGTTTTTCAAAATTTTATTTCATGCATAAGTCCTTGATGCCTAGTAGCACCGCATTAAGCTGTAAATATTTAGTAATTTCTAACCCTAGCGATTGCTAGGATCAACACTTCTATCCTTTATTTGGAAATTATTTTCTAATCTTGCCTAATATTCATAATCGGGGGACACATAAATGTTGTTGTAAAGTCAACTAGGTAATTTGTATCTTAGTAATTATTTCTATTGATGATGTATGCAACATTCGTGGCCCTTTAATTTTCGAACATGGCAAGTGAGAGAGTGAGAGAAATGACAAATGGTGGATAATTATTTATGTTCCAACAAGGATGACAGAGTAATAAGAGATATCATGTTTTTGATCCAACTTCCTTACATGATGAATTTCAACATTACTCAACTCTATATTGCGCATAGTTCAAGAATAAAAGTGTTGATTTTGATGTCCATAGACATAATGGGTATATTGGAAGAGCAAATCTCTAATGGTTCTAAGACATAGGGGCAATTAGGTTCTGAGACATAGGGGCAATTAAAAGAGTTGGTCTACATTTAATTGCTGCTAAACTAGAGGTGCTTCCATTTCTATAAGTGCTTGGTTCCTACCTACTTCATGCCAAGTCTAAGGATTTGCCATTATTTTCTAAATCAAGGAAAGAGAGAACTAGGTTTTGTTTTCTGGGAATGCATAAAAAAGTTATTATAAACTTCCAGAGTAAAACTTCTTGTATAACTCAAACATAGTTGAGTTCTGGATGGTCAAAAGGAGAGTAATAGATTTTTTGCAAATTTGGGCATTTTGACTCAGTAGCTAATATATATAATTCTAAGATGTCTGAAATACTTATTAAAAGGTTTAGACCATGGGACTATACATTGGTATGACACTCATGAATAGGCTATATGGAAACTTCGTTCAATCTTTAAGGTGGATGTTTCTTGGATCTCTATTACTTTCTTTTATTATTGATGACGCTAAGATTCCCTCCTTATGTCAAGTGCTCTGTTTCAATTTAGTGACACAAATGAAATAATTTTGTCAACTATGGGAAACCATTTTACATGGCTTCCTATCTTCTCGATGCTATCATTAATGTTCTCAAATGTCCTAAATTTCTATCAAATATGGTCTCCTTTGAGCCCTATGAGGGTAAATGTGAAATATTCATGACTTGTATGCCCATCATTTCAGATCACATATTCAAGATATATGCACTTATTTGTATCCTTCTCTCTACCAACAATTACATGAAACAACACCATCAAGAATATTTGATGCCATCCTCACTTCCATAAGGCATATGGGAGCCATATTCTTATATCTAGAATATATAGTTATCATGATCGAGGGGATCCTTACAACTTCCTTTTTAGTTTCCATATTACGTGTCCAGAAATAATTGGTAGAACAAAAGGTTGCATATCATAGGTTTGCAATGGTATTGCTTTAAAGTGTAAGGAGAAGAAGCTTAAAACACATCCCTCCTTCCTAGTCTATCTAGGACACAGAATTGTTTAAAAGGTGGCCCAATTTGAAGGATGCCTCAAGACAATAGAAATTCATTTTCATCTCCCCGAACACCCTTTAAGGAAATATTGAAAAAAGAAAAAAGGGTTACCCAACACCTTAATTACCTTAAAGGACAATCAAATATATTGTATGCTCACGTGAATGATGATAATGACTAGGTATGGATCCCCCAAACAAAAGATAGACATTGTTCATGTAAAATATGAAGGAGCCATGAGGTGGTTCCACCTTGGAGAGAAATTATTAAAAAGGAGGCTACGAAGAGAAAGCAATAGCTTTGTCATTCAGGACATTCACAACATAGTCTTATGCTCCCTTATCTCCACTAAATGAATCTCAATGTGAGTTTTCAGAAGTATTTTCTGAACCAAATAAAGCTCCAAATTTGGTCGCATATGCCTTATCTTCATCAAGTGAAGAAGAGGAGACTAAAAAAACTGAAATTCCAGCCAACGAAGCCCCAGTACAAGCATCTCAATCTTCTCCCTCGACTTCACAACAAGCAGAGAAACTAATTGGCTAGAGAAATTCATAATTTCCTACAAAGAAAATCCAAATTAGGAGGCACAAGAGGATCCCTTAGTGAACATTGAATTCAATATAAGAATGGGAACCTCAGAAAAGGGTAACCAAAAAGAAGATGTCAACACAATAAGTAATTTTTTGGCATGAAACTTTAGAAGACCTCTTCACAATTACAAATAAAAGGAAAGTCAAAGGATCCCAAGTGGTGCAATATGAGGAAGATCTAGAATCCTTGATAAGGGATACAACAAAAGTAGTCAACTGTAGAAGTAGTGAGGGGCATATGTGTTAGAAATAAAGAGCTTAAAACTCAATTAAAGGCCACAGTTCCTCCTGGCATAGTTTCTAATGTAGAAGAGGCATTACATGAATTATACAATAATATAAAGAATTACATCTGTGCAAAGGATCAGGTAGAAGATTTCTTGGAAAAAATAAAAAACTCGTTATAGGAGTGGCATCGTTGGAGACAACATTAACACATATGGGACAAATCTTTGAAAAAGGCATTTGCAAAGACCCTACGATTATGACCTTGGATGATATTGATATATGTCAAACATATGCTAATTATACAAAGAAAGGACTAAGGGAATGGAATAAATAGGTAAGAAAACTTTATTTACAGTTTGATAAAATTATTTCTATAAGAAATCAAGTTCTTGTAGAAGCTTCGGTCATGGAAATATTTAAAGGAAACCATGCATTGGTTTCTGATGAAGAGGTCATGACATTGCTTAAGCAATTCATGGTTATTTTTAAAGGATAATTAAAGAGGAAAATGAAATAGAAACTTCATATGTCATTGAGATTATTTCCAAAACAAAGGAAAACCTACAAAAATTTGAGATTCTAAAGGAAATTGCTAAAAAATCAAGTGGTGGTTAAAAGAAGTTGCTTGACAAGTCTATTGTGCTATATAGAAGCACGATTCTGGACATGAAAAATATACAAAGAGATTATCATATTTGCAAAAAATATTTTGAGGAGGCATGGAAGAAAAATGATAAAATAGGTCCTGAATGATAACAACAAACCCAAGAACCAACCGTGCCTACAGTCTCAACTCAACAACACCTAGTAGTTAAGGAAGAACAATAGTGAATCTTAAATTGTATTATCTGAGATAGGAAGGAAAGCACTTTGATATGTATGACATGTTAATAGATGAATATTTATATTTGATTCAATGATCATGTATATATTCCAAATGTTATAATTATATAAACATGTATTTGTTGTTTTGATAAGCTAAATTCCAAATATGTCATTGGGGCATAAACAAGCACACATTTTTCTCAAATATTCGTAATTGAGTACTGATTGCTAAGCTCACAATATCTTACATGTTTGTTGTTAAATCACAACAACACAAAATATTAAAAATATATGTTGAAACTTAAGCAAGCGAACACTATGAAAAAAATCATTCTTTAACTTGTTAAATGCTCGCGACCTTAAATATGGAAATTTACAATGGTGGTAGTGAATTAGTGGCCTAAGAGTCCAAAATATCTATTATTGAGTACCGATCGATAAGATCAGAAAAGAATTCGAGGGATAACCTAGTGGCCACTAAGCTTGCAATTTCATACTACCTTAATTTAATTTTTAAAATCCTAGTGACCACTAAGCTCCAAATAATATGTTGCGGCAATACCTAGCAGACGTTAGACTCAATATATATTTCTTTAAATTGTTAAATCCTAGCAGCCACTATGTTCCAAATATTATGATATGGCAGTGTCTTAGCTACATATAAATTCATCATATCAGACGCCAAGCTAGAAAATTCATTCTTTGTATTGTTAATTACTTGAGACATCTAAGCTCGAAATATTGTATTATGGAAGCAACTAGATGCCATGTAGCTCAAAATTTGTTAATTTGATTTATTAAAGCATACCACTAATAAACTTGCAAAGAATATGAATACGAATATTCTATTAAATGTTAGTCTCATGGACTCTTAATTTAATGTGTTAAAGTCTTATGACCGTTATGCCCCAAATATTATGTGTTAAATCCTAACGAATGTTAAGCTTAAATTATTACATCGTTGTAAAGGATAGCTATCGATAAGCTCAAATAAATTTCATTTAAAATGTTAAATTCTTTAAAAACCTTTTTTTAAATATTATGTTGTGGCAGTATGTAGTCAAGCTAATTTCATACTACCTTACTTTAGTTTGTGAAACCTTAGGGACCGCAAATCTCCAAATAATATGTTACAGTAATACCTAGTGGATGTTAGACTTACAATATATTTCTTTATTTTTTGAAACCATAGCAACCTCTAAGCTCCAAATATTATGTTACAGTAATGCCTAGTGAATTCCACACTCACAATATGTTTCTTTATTTTGTTAAATACTAGCAACCTGTTGTCACCCTAAAAATTCCCCTTATTTTTTAAGTCAAGTTTTGAAAAATTTGAGTTAGTGCCTATTTTCCCATTTTTCCCCCCGACAAAATTGATGAAACATGACACCGCACAAAAGAAAATTGGAGCAAGGGCTTAAAGTTTTTAGACCTCACCACATACAAGTCAACTCAGGGCCTAACAAAATACTCGTGCTATCTCACCATGTGCCAGCTCGGAAAAATTCAAAAAGTAACATCAAAATGGAGGCCCCAAATGAGCGCAGGTTTTCCACGTGGTCTAAGTAAAAAAGGGGATAGAGTCGGCTGTTGAATCGGCTAAGGAAAGAAGAGATAGTGGAAGCCTCCATGTGTCTCAATAGTGTAACTCCAAGAGTAGAACCCAAGGGATAGTCCCGAAATGAGCGCAGGCTCGCCACATGGTGCAAGTCAAAAAGGGGACAAAGCCAGACATTGAATCGGCTAAGGAAAGAAGAGATAGCAGAATCCTCCACATGTCTCAACGGCGTAACTCCAAGAACAGGACCCAAGCGAGAGACCCCAAATGAGCGTAGGCTTTCCATGTGTCCCAGGTCTGAAAAGAAGACAAAACAGGCCTGAATTAGCTAAGTATGGAAGGGCCAGCAGATGACGCCATGTGTCTCATTGGTGCACCTTCAAGGGTCAAAGACAAAGGTGGTTCCCTAAACTTACACCAGCCTTCCATGTATCCTAGGTTTAAAAAAGGGACAGAGCCATCTGTTTAATTGACTAAGTATAAGAAAGATAGCAAAAGACTCCACGTGTCTCATCAGCACACCTCTGAAGGACAAGTCCAAAAATAGTCTCAAAATGAGTGGGAAACCTCCACGTGTCCAAGGTCCAGATAAGGGACACATGGCCAAGTAAAAGTGGAAAGACAGGCCCTTGTTTTTTATGCTTTGAAAATTTGAAGTTGAAAGGCGGGCCCTTTTTGTGTTTTGATGCTTTGAAAAGTCAAAGCAGGAAGGCAGGCCATCAAAACAATTTGGGAATTTTGGTTTTATTTCAAAAAGGGTGTAAAGTTATAAAGTGACCTACAACACCACTCATACCAAGGGATAAATTCAAATGTTGATCCTGCATCTAAATTCAAAGAGGGAAGGCGGGCTGTCAAAGTGATTTGGGAATTTTGGTTTTATTTCCAAAAGGGCATAAAGTTATAAAGTGACTCACAGCCCCACTCATGCCAAGGGATAAAGTCAAATGTTGAGCCCACATCAAAATTCAAAGTAGGGAGATGGGTCGATAGAGCACTCTGAGTTTTTGAGCCTTTGTTGAAAAGAGTTAAAATTGTAAAGTGAGTCATGACTACATCCCTAGTCAAGTAAAGAAACGTGTCAATCCTGTATCAAAAGCGGATGGACAGGTCAAAATGTTTCGAAATGTAAAATCTCTACAAAGTCAAAAAAAACAAAAGGTGTCCTCAGGCCTGCTTCAATTTAAATCTCTCCCACATGGATGGGTCAAATTTAAAGTTTTTGAAGGTAGTATGAATGGTTGTGATTCAATACGTCTAGTTTTACTGCCAAGTATGGAAACGGTCGAGGCGTTAGAGAAGTTTAGATGTCGGTTTCTTGAATTAGTTTTCATCATTTTTGTTACCGAATGTAATTGTTCTTGGAATCTATTTAGTTGCTTCTCCATGTCATTGTTAGGGTTGGATCCTGATACTCTGTAGATGTAATATATTTAAAGTAATCAATGCAAAAAAAATTTCCCTTTCTTCCTCTGTTATTCCTTCTTTCCTTGTCTAAAAATTTGTGAATCATCCATTTTTATGATAAGAAACTTTGTGTTCTTGTTTATATGATCTCTGAAACTTTGTGTCTGTGGAATTCTATCTGTTATGAAAGTGAATGAATCTACTCTACATCTCCCTAGATCAATACATATAAGGTTATGCTCTGCTATCTATATTTCCTTAAGGTATTGTTATGTTCTTCCTATCTCATCTCCTTAATTCTTCCATTCTTTTGTATTGATTTTCTTTGGGCATAAAACATTTCAAATTATCATGAATCCACACTTTAAAATTTGTACATTTATATATAAGTGTTGCTACTTAATTTTAATAAGGAACCTCTCCCATTAAAGAGAAGGGACTTGTTGTCTCCTGATAATGGTTTGTTAAAGTACCATTTAAAAACCCAACATTTTTTGGTGACTCCATTGGGGAATTTGTTTCAAACATACCCCTTTCCAAAATAACAACTTCAAGATCACTTTTGATCTGGAAAGTCTAAGATATACTCATGGTAAAAAGGCTCTCGAAATAGAAGATTCCCATTTTCAACTTCTAGAGAAACAAAAATTCTCTCTTCCAGCAAGAAGGAATAGAGGAACTCATTCTACAAGCACACCTCATGTTAAAGATAGAAATTCCAAGGATAGTATTCTTCAAGAAAAACTCAGTATTAATCTCCATGCTTTGATATTTGCTGGTGTTTCAGTTCCCCTTCAGTAAAATTTTCTAAATATGGCATCCCCTTTGCCTTAGGGACAACATGTTGGGCCACTTGCTCTTCCTCATCCATTACATGAGTTACCTAGGGGTAACAGGAAAAGTTTTCCCAAATTCAGGGGTGATGGGAAGGTTCATCCAGATGAACACATTACAGCCTTCATTATTGCATGTGAGATTCTTGGGGTTGAACATGAAGATGTCTCTGTCAGGAGTTTTGTGGAGACATTGCAGGATAATGCTGCTGATTGGTTTTATCATTATCCTATTGGGTTGATCACTATATGGAATACCATGACAACTCAATTTCAGAAGTGTTTCAAACCTTCTTAAGATGTGCATGCTCTATTATCTCAAATCTCTCATATCAAGAAGGAACCATTCAATCCCACGAGAGAATTTGTGGCTAAATTCAACAAGCTAATTCATAAAATTCCATAGAACACTCGTCCTATGGATCAAATCCAAACTTGATTCTTCCTCAATGCCCAGTTACCCGAAGTGAGTTATGCACTAAGGACATCTAACCTTGAAACTATATATGTTTCTTAGCGTTTGGATATCAGTGTTTAGGATGATTTAATCATGTTTGGTAAAATGAAAAGAGAATCCTCCAATTCTAAAGAATTTCTTCTTCCTCATCCCCTGGAGCTAATTCTGATGAGTTATTATAGAATATTGCAAATGACCTCATTTCTATCAAGAAACAATTGGCTCAACATACTCCTTACCAAGATATTCCAAGGAAAAATTTTCAGCCCAGGAACCATTTGCCTTCTTCTTAGACCATATTGGCTATTGAAGGTCCACCCATCAAGGTTCTAGTCAATTTAACTTGTGAAGTTTAAGAACATGATGATGAGGCGTTTAATGAACTCTATGAAGAACCAAAAGAAAGGGTTGATGAATAACTAGAGGATCTTGGTGGATATCAAGTTCATTTCCTCACCACTGAAGGTATGGATGATGAAGATAAATATGATGAAAGAGTGGCGTACATGAATGGTGATTCATATCTTGTTATGACTTGGGAGAAAATGAACAGAAAAGAAAAAGTGGTGTAGCCTACTAAGAAATCCAAGGAGTTTCCTATAATATTCCAGTGGTTGCAAGAAGAGGATTTCCTATTCCCACTGCCTCCATACAAAAGGTGAGTAATGTTAATCCTCTTTCTACTTCTATTTCCAACACTTCTTTTCCTTCAAATCCTAAAACTAATAAACCAAAAGTCTCTCAAGCTCATAGCAATGATTCCCCATCCACCTCTGGATCTTTTGATATCATTGATCACCTCAAAAAGACCAAAATCCAAATTTCAAAGGCATATTTTTACCAAACCCATCCAAAATATTTTGCTAAAATGGTAAACTTTTTCAATTCCAAATCCAAAGCTCCATCTAATAATTCTAAAGGTCTTTTACCCAATCCCTCTTCCTCACCTCAATCAAACCTTGTGGCTGCAGTCACTTCCCCTAATGAGAAAATTGAACCATTCTATGTGACTCTTCTCATAGCTAGCCAAAACTCAGTAATTGTGTTATAGACTCAGGAGCATCAGACAATGTAATGCCTATAAAATTAGCTCATGATTTGGGCCTGACTCTAACATGTGCCTTTGGTTCTTGCAATTCCATGGAGATTATAAAAGTTCCTTTAGTTGGAAGAATTAAATATGCACAAGTGGATTTTGTTTCTTTTCAAGAGAAAAGAGTCTTAGCCAATATTTTGGTAGCTGATATTCCTCCCTCATATGGGATGTTGCTGAGTAAAAATTTTTGTAAGGAGGTAGAAAGTGAAATTCAGATGGACTGGTCACATGCTTTGTTCCCAGTCAATAGAAAAATCAAGAAGCTTATGCCTGAGAAATAGACTGAATACATTGTGCAAAATACTGATGATCCAAAAGCATAGATACTCTATGAAGATATATGGCATGGTATCTATATGATCATGTCACAAGATGAGGCAAAACTTCCTAAGGGAGTTATTCATGATCCCAATGGCATTTGGACTCAAGAGTTTGATGAAATTTTTTCTTCAGCTAGCATTAGGGCTGGTGTGGTGTTGATCTCTCTAGCAGGGAAGATTCATCCTTTTTCATTCAAGCTTTATTTTGTAAATACAAACAATACAGCTGAATATGAGGAACTCATACTTGGATTGAACGTGGAAAAATATATGGGAGTGAAGAATCTTTGTGCTCGTGGTCATGCAGAGTTGATTATGAAACAAGTCAAATATCTTTTTCAAGTGAAGAATAGGATATTATAGCATTATATAAATCTTGTCTGGGATTCCATTGAATTTCTTGATGCTTTCTCCATTGAAGTTGTGCTAAGAAAGAAGAATACTAGAGTTGATTCTCTAACTTTCTCAGGATCTTTATTGATTCCTCACCCAGATTTCTCTTAGGAGAAATTTACCATTGAAATGATGCATAGGCCCAGTGTACCAGATAATGCAAGCAATTGGTAGGTTTTTGATGATGATCAACACTTGCTCTCATTCTTGGAGCTTCAGGATAATTTTGACCAATTGTATTTTTAAGGAATTGAGACTTTGCCTAGAGAGTGGGTATCCTCTAATGAAGGAGATATCAAGGAAGAGATGAATCAAGATGGCTGCATCAAATTGAAAGGTAACAATATTCCTAAAGGGCTGGTGAGTTTAGAAGATTTTTTTGATAATAATGATAGTTACATTAATTCTAAAGCTTCCCAAGGAGCTCGGTAGTCTCCTGAATGTGAAAATATTAATATTGGGAGTATTGATGAACCCAAGATGGTGAACATTAGAAAATGTTGCACTCAAGAGGATAAAAATAAGGCAATAGATCTACTAAAAAGGTATGCTAATGTTCTTTTCTATTCGTATTATGATCTCAAGGATTTCCAGCCAAGGGAAATGCAACACTTTATCCCTCTGAAACCTGGGATCAAACCGTTCAAGCAAAAACAAAGGCAATACAATCCCAAGGTTGCTAGAACTATTTTTCAAGAGATCCAAAAGTTACTAAAAGAAAAGATAATTTTCCCTATACATCATTCAATATGGATTACCAACATTTCTCCTATAGGGAATAAGAATGGTGAGATTTACATCTGTGTGGATTTTAGGAATTTGAATCAGGCCTCTCTGAAAGACAACTATCCTGTCCCCATGATGGATCAAGTTTTGCAAGTTGTCAGAGGCTCTGAGATGTTGTCTATGCTTGATGGATTCTTTGGATATAATTAAGTGGAATTTAGTACCCTAGATCAACACAAAACTTCTTTCACTACTCCTTGGGGCACCCTTTCCTACAAGAGAATGCCTTTTAGTCTTATCAATGCTAGTGCCACCTTTCAAAGGGAAATGGACTTGGATTTTTGTAGTCTAAATGGAAAGTGTTTTTTTTTGTACCTTGATGATTTGATTGTTTTCTCCAAAACAAGGGCAGATCACATACAACATCTTAAAGTAGACCTCCAAAAATGTAGAGAAAATGGAGTTTCTTTCAATCCTAAGAAGTCTGTATTTTGCGTCACTGAAGGCAAGTTGTTGGGGCATATTGTCTCCAAAGAAAGAATCAATATATATCCAAAAAGAGTTCAAGAAATCTAGCAGATTCCTCTTCCCACAAGTAAAAAGGGTGTTCACTCTTTCTTTGGTATGATAAATTTTTTGAGGAGATTCATTCCTGATTTTGGAAAACTAACTATGATCATTGCTCACTTGATGAAAGGAAAGAAAAACTTTGGTTGGAATTCTGAAGGTAAGGAATAATTTGAAGATATCAAGAAATCCATTGCTAAGACTCCCATCTTAGCATGTCCTAATTTTAGCAAGTATTTTATCATCTATTGTTATGCTACTGAGATTACCTTAGTTGTTGTGCTAACTCAAAGAAATTTTGAGGATCACAAAATTCTAATTGCCTTCATGAGCTATGTTCTGAAAGCTCATGAATTGAAATATACTATGATGGAGAAACATTCTTTTGCAGTGGTCAAAGATGCCAAGCAGTTTCATTTTTATATTCTTAATTCTCACTTTGTTGTGCTTGTACCTGTTACAACCATTAAGTATATTCTTACACAATAGGATTTTGGAACTAAGAGAGGTAATTTGGTAGCAAAAGTCCAATAATATGACTTTGATATCAAACCAACTAAGCTAGTCCATGGTAAAGGCTTATGTGAGCTTATTGCTGAAGGAGTTGATGTAAAATTGTCCAAAGAAGTAGTTGATGTTCTTGTTGTCCTCTTCCTCAGTTCAACAGATGAATGGTATGCTGATATTGCACATTTTCTTACTTATGGAGAGTTTCCATCCTACTTGAGTGCCAAGGAAAAGGGTTGTATTAATTTAATGTCTACACAATATGTATTATGGGAAAATGCTTTGTTCAAGCGAGGCATAGATGGAAGATTCTTGAAGTGTGTAGACAAGGAGCAACAGAAGAAGTTGTTCTCAGTTTTTCATGATCCGGCTTGTGGAGGGGATTTCTCTTCTATTGTCACTACCCATAAAATCCTTCATGTTGGGTACTATTGGCCTACATTGTTCAAAGATGCATCAAAATGGGTAGGTAAGTGTGAAGCCTATCAGAATTTTGTTGGGAGACCTAAGTTGGCTGCTTTGCCACTAAATCCAGTAGTGATTAATGAGCCTTTTCAATAGCGGGGATTAGATTTCATTGGAAATCTTAATCCACCTTCTAGTGTTGGGCATACTCATATCCTAACTGCTACAAATTACTTCACAAAGTGGGTAGAGGTTATTCTAGTCAAAAGCACTAATTCTGAGGTGGTATGTAATTTCGTCAGAGAGAACATCTTGATAAGGTTTGGGGTACTGTATGATGGAAATGTGACATGTGAGCATGGGAATCTACAAGTGACTCTTCCTTGCACTCAACCTCCTGAGATCGTGCCGAGACAGCCGGTGGGAATGGAATACACACAGGATGCAGATAAGCTAGTTAGGTAATCTTATGTCTTCAACACGTAATAGTGGGATCTGTAAATCTAAGACAAAGAAGGCCCTCCTAACCTGAATTGGTATGATAGATCATTTGGTGAGGATAGCTGCTTGAAGGCTCTAATTAATATCAAGCTTTGCCATGATCCGATCTATGGGTTATGGAATACGTGGAACATATCCTGTGGGTGCTTTGTATATGTCTCCCGAGAAGGTCATGAAAATAGAATTGCTAAATATGTAATGGATCTTTTTGGTGCCTTATGGACGATTCTCTGGTCTAGTCCAGAAATCTTTAGCTTGATTAGCTGTTATGTTTAATAATGATAGATGTGTGATAATGTCTAGTGGGAGTGGAGAGGATCTAAACACTAATTTTCACAAACCAGCGTCAACGTTGGATTGATTTGTAGGCCTGTTGGGTTATGGGACCTTTGGATAAGAACCATAAGTTCATGGTTATTGTGGACCTCCTATGGTCATGTGAAGAATCAATTCCTAATTCTGAGTATCCAGTAGTCGTATGCCTTTTCAGCATCTACGTTTAGAACAAGAAGTTACATGATTTTCTCGGAGTACCTAACAGGTGTTCTGACAACATGGATACGTAAGCTAGTTTCTATATCAACAAGGAGGTCTCCTACGTCTAGTTGTGGGACTAGTGGATCACAACCAAATGTTTACCCTCTTTTAGGTCCTTCTACAGTCATATGGATATCTATCAAGGAAATCTATAATTTGTCTGATTTGACCAGAACGTGTGTGCTTTGTCATCTTCTATGTTTAATCCCCTTAACTGTGAGATGATTTCTTGTAGGTCTATTATTGTTCGGAAGACCTGAATTCTGAGATTTTGGTCTATGTCAGTTATTGCTGCAATAGTATTCCCGGGCTCCCTAGGTCTCGTGATTGTCATACAAGATCAATATAAGTCTAACTGAAATGAAATAAACTAACTATGCGAGATATATCTATAACATATATATATTCCTCTATTTTTGTATTTTTGATAAGATTTTGAATGGAATTGAAAGAACAACTAATCTAATATATTTAGAAAATGACAACTAATCTAATAACAAAATTAAAACAAACAAGGTAGCCCAGTGTAGCTAATTGCCTGTGCAGTTGTGAGTTTTATCCTAAATAACTAGATAGCTAATTAAATTAATTGAAAGATTCTCGATCCTACCTCAGAAGTGAGTAATGAATCGTAGTTTCTAAGAAAATATAAATCTCATAGCTTCCCTGACAATATCGAGAATGAAATTTAACTGAAATGAAATATTTCACTACTCTATTTGATATGTTTTAATTATAACTTTGACAGATAAAACCTCGAATTTGTAGAACAGTGGCGAATCCAGTAGTGTATGACTTTATCCCCTCAGAATGATCTCCTCATTCTTTCGTGTTCACATGAATCTAGAAGAGCGTGTATATGCTAGCATTAATAGAAGAAGGTATTTAAACAATGGCAACTTTGGATATAGAAAAAATACAATACGAGTAGGAGAGGGATAGCGCAAGTGCCAGAGCTTGGCGTATGTAATTCCTAGCAGGATTTATTGTAGGAATACAACATAAGGGTACCGAGATATTCTATAATCTATATTTTGTGAATAACACAACCTGCAACTCTAATTAATTCAATCTATCATTAATACTACTCTGCTCTAGACTAACTTGTATGGACAACAATGAACAATACTGAAGCAAGAAGATCGAATGGCTTCCAATAGCAAAGGAAAACTAGCATGGATGCAAACGTGAAAATAAAATGAGCTTCTAAAAAAGAATTTGATAGACTTAAACAATGGAAAAATGAGAAGTTGAGGGGCCATTTTCTTGAAAACGAGCTGGCTATTTATAGATTTCACATTCACCCAAAGGTAATTCCTATTAGAACTCTTTTACCATAAAACAATGAAGAAACACTATTCCAAGGGACATAAAACATTAATACAAGCTAAGGCGGTTGAGAAAAGATGGTAAAAGTTGAAAATTACACAAGTCATCATTAAAAGAACGTGCTGGAAAATGCGTGAAGGACTGCCGCCCTAAGCAAGGCGGCGGTTACAGGACCACTACCCTACCAGGGCAGTGGTTACGTCACTAAAGGTCAAAACACTTAGAAAAGGAAGGAAAAGGAATAAAACAAAACACAAGGAACAAGGATAAAGCATTTGGGATGCTAACATATACTTCATGAGCTTCTCTGGATCCTGAACACCTTGTGAGGTGACCTATATCATCATTGGGGCATGTGTAACATCGTTCTGGTGGTACAGTACCCTACAATTTTTGGTACGTACATATTGCCCCCTCGGAGAAGTGTTTTAGCCATGAAGAGGCGTAAAATGGTGGGTCCAAGTATGGAGGTCCCAAAATGGGAAGTTAGAAATTATACCTGACATGCCCATGTGTCGAAATTTCACCATCCGAGTTCCCACTACCATTTATGCGGGGATGAGAACCTACCTCTATTGGTGCCTTAAACCTACGAAAGGGGCATTCAAAATGAGTCTTGAAACACTATATAAATATAAAATGGGACCATTTTCCTATTCATTTATGTGTGTTGATTCGATATTTTTTGAGCTTTGGGACCCATGGTGATGGTTTCCAATGAGTGTATAGTCAAAAAGTTCGTAGTGAGATAGTGATCATGCCTCCACGAGCAGAACATTGACCTGCGAGATCTCAGGTTAGTTCTTCTTGTTTTAACATTTTTTCACTAAAATATTAAAATGTCAAAATCTTTGTCTTGGGGGGGGTCATTTTTAGAAATGTCAGTTTTAAATGTGTCTCTTAGGGGGGTCACCTAATGGGTAGGCTTTTGTTTTAGCTAAAATGGTCAAATTTTTGTATTTTTAAGCATTTTAGGGCACGCGACCCATTTTGAAACGCAGGACAGGACTACCACCCTTAGCAGGGAAATGGTTATAGGACCACCACCTTTTAAGGTGGTGGTTGCAGAACCACCACCCTGCTCAGGGCGGCAGTTCTCTTCAGAATGTTAAAATAACACTAATTTTATTTTATTTTTACATTTTTAGTATTCTTATTTTCTTTAATGATTTTTTTATGCAATCTTGATACTAACTTTCTCCTTTTTGCATGTTTTTGTTTGTTTTGCAGAAGAAGAAAGAGTACATCAGATGGAGCTGAGAGAGAGAGAGAGTGATTGGCTTCCAGCAGTGCTAAATGCACTCTCTCAGGATGAGTAGGATACTCTTTAGAGGGCAGGTATACTGAGGATCACATGGGTTCCCCACGTTACACATACCAGTCACATACTATGTGACTTATTCTCTTACTGGAATGTAGATCAGAACACCTTATGATTTCCAGGTGTTAGGGATGAGTGGACTATCACCCTAGAGGATGTCTACCACATTTTGGGAGTCCTGATTATTGGGAGGAGTCTTTCATTTGATACAGCAATATTCAGAGCTCAAGTGACTCAATGGGCCACCTATATGGGAGACACAGTTGTCTCCACTGGTACGAAGAAGGGGGTGAAGGTTTGCTCTATTCCTAGCTTGCCCATCCCTCTGATCCTTTAGGCCATTGTGGGCATCCTTGCTTTGAGATTGATTAGAAACAAGGGATGGGATAATTTACTCTACTGTTGAGCCCCCATCATCGAACAGATTGAGGCACATGGTCAGATTTATGCTTGGGGAGCCGATATACTTAGGACCACCTATCACGAGCTATATAGGGTGGTTCGATTACAGGGATAGTTGCTAAGCCATCTGACCTTAGTTATGATCTAGATCTATGAGTGCATCATCCCTTATGGGAGAGGCATAGAGGTGGTGGATCCCAGAGCCGTGAGGGTAGCTAGATGGATAGAGATGATGGTGCTTAGAGCACCCCACCAGCTAGTTGCTTACCTGACTATTGAGGATATGGAGGCCACACCTTATCAGGCCATGGCAGGGTTGTGGGGTGAGGATACCTTCACTTTAATTTCTTGCTCTACTATAGTACAGCTTGTGGATAGGACGAGGAAGGTAGAGACACACCCCTTTGATCGAGTGCCTCAGCAGTTTGGCCTTGCTTATATTGACATGCTTCCCCCAGTGGTGCCAGTGTTCAGATCATTTTCAGTGGCTAGGGGAGGTCCTAGAGGCCAAGGTTCAACTGTTGTTACTCCTATTGTCCCTATTGCAGCCACGAGGGTGGTACGCACCTGAGTGAGAGTTAGTGCTCCTTAGGCACCTTTACTTCTAATTGTTTCCGGTCTTGCCCATAACAGTGATGACCCCATTGATATAGACTCCAAGTCTGAGGATTTTATAGGGGGAGGGACGGAGGAGGAGACCAAGGACATGGAGGTTAGTGAGTCAGGTGGGGGAGAGGATAGTGATCCCCAGTGGCATAACACTCAAGAGATTTTACAGGCCAAGAGGGTAGAGCAGAGCAAGGAGAGGGTGACTCTAGTCTTAGAGGAGTTACTTTCTCAGGACTTAGGTGGAGAGGATGAGTCCATGGCAAGATGCCATGTTGTCCCAGATGTTGGAGGAGGACATCAGTCAGTAGTGATGTCTGTGGCAGGTGTGGATCCCAGAGATCCTTCTTGGAGGCCCGGAGATCTGAGTGAGTTACCACTCTTCTTTTGATATTTATTTTAGGTAGAATTGCCTTAGCTACTACCTCTCTTTTTGTTCATCCTTGGTTTTACCTTTTGATCATTTGCTAATTTTTGTTTCTCCTTTGCTTACAGAGACTATTGATGAGTGGTGAGACTTGATTTTCCGGGTATGTACTGATACCCTGATGCTCCCCATGGATAAGACTCGTGCTAAGCTATCCACAGATGCAGGGGAGCCTTCAGTAGCTAGTAGACATACCGATGTTTTTCTCCCGTCTTACATGTGGCCAGGATGGTGACTTCCCTCCATGCTGAGGTAGCTGGGTATAGGGCTATAGAGCGCTTGATGAGGAGGAGCCACTCTCATAGCGAGGCTATAGCTACTGTTCAGGATCGTGAGCCCTCAATGCACTTAGAGCACCGACGTAGCCGGAGTCCTAGATGTGATTGTGCGCCTTCTAAGGGATCCCATAGGTATTGAGAGGCCACTTGGCTATGTTTGTAGTGACTCTTGCTAGATTGTTTATATGACCATTCTGTATTTTCTGGGCTCATTGAGCATTTTGGCCATGCCTAGTGCATGATGGCATTGTACATAAAACCTGATTATATATATACATCTCTTTTTGGATCTAGATTTCTTTGTACCTAGAGTTTTGTGATTCATTTTCACATGTATTTTAGATGTTTGTAAAAAATTTGTTTTTATATGATTTTTAGAATGTATGTAATGGAGAACAAATATCACAAATGTTTTCTTTTTTGTATTTTGTGATGTTGATGTATGATGATGTGGACACTATGTGATCTCAAAATTTATTTTCTATAAGCAATTTTTTGATACTTCATATTGTTTTGACAAAATGTGTTGATGAGCTGGTATGATGAGCAAATGAACTTACCCCACTCGTAACTCCATGCAACTAGTAAGATGCGAGGGCTCACCATCGAGAGCTAGAAAGGGCACAAGCTATGAGGTGTGTTGAAATGGTAATGATGGGAGATAGACAAAGAGTTGGTGGAACCAAATTAGGATGCTACAAACCTATCTTACTCAAGTGACTCCATAGTTTAGAATGGAACGTGCTTTGCAGTTTATCCAAACTTAGATCCATAGATGGCCACTTGTTTGACAAAATCTGGTTTTCCGGGTTTTGAACTCTCTTGGAATTTTAGACATCTGATTCATTTGTTTTGACTCAAGATTTCAAAAGTTTGTTTGAACTATTTTCTTATGACTTTTAACATTTTCTATCAAGTGGACCCCCTACACCTTGCCCCATGCTACTAGTAGGAAGCATGGGCTTATCACCATGGACAAGGCATAGGCGAGTAAATTCCCATCCTTTCCCAACCCTACGTCACTAGTAAGAGATGTAATCTCAACACTGAAGGTTGGTAGGGCAAGGAAATGTGTAAAAGTAAAATTTTTATTTTGATCTATATTTGACTTACTTACTTGAGAAAAATGTCAGTATGTTCTTATTTCCAAAGAGATATATATGTGGGATAGATGTGACACCATGAAGCTTCTAGAACAGACCATAGGCAAGACACATACCCTAGGAAGAAACAAAAAGTGAGAACAAGCATGTCGGCCTTGGTATGGCCACCGTTAAGACTTTGTCATATCTAGCTTTAATTAATGAAATGATTCTGAAACAGTTGATGATGTTATGAAAATGAAGAAGTATGATTTGAAAGCTCCTACTAATACTATCAGAAGTTTGTAATGAATTGCTTAAGGATAAGTCCCTTGATCACCAAATTTTATTAAACAAGTGAACAAATTGAACCTATCTAAATGAATATGTAATGTAGATATAATTATACAAATAGTGTTGATGCTTCATGTGTAAAACTGTTTAAGATGCAAGGAATTGACTGATTCACTAAATTCCTCACCCTTCAATGTGTACAAGAGATACACACCATTACCGTAGTCCTTCATGAATCGATATGGACCCAACAAGTTGGGCTGGAACTTTCTTCCTTCACCAGTTTTCTTATTGATCCGGCTGTCTAGTCTTAAAAATAGATCTCCTTCATATATTTCTAGCTCATAAACCTTTTTTTTATACTGCCAGCACATCCAGTCAAAATAGGATCTATGTCATTTTTTGGTGTTTAACCTAGCCTCATCTAGGCTTTCTAGTTGGGAGAGGTGTGCCTCTCTATAAGCTTCTTCATCTAGAATCCTTTGTAGTGAGATGTGGAGATTGGGTATTTCAACCTCAAGTGGAAGAACTGCTTCTGCCCCGAATACCAATGAGAAAGGAGTTACTCTTGTTGGTGTTCTTATTGAGGTTTGGTGGGCCCACAAGGCTGGATATAATTTTAAATGTTAATCTCATTTGCTTTCTTTTACCGTTTTGAGGAGAATAGCTTTCAACATTTTGTTTTTCGCTTCAGCCTACCCGTTGGCTTGAGGGTAGTAAAGAGAGGCCATGTGATGGTTTATTTTGAACTTGCTACATAGTTCACGAACTTCATCATTCTTAAAGGATGTGCCATTATTTGAGATAATGACTTGTAGGACACCATACCTGCAGATAATTTGGTTCAAAATGAATTTGGCAATCACTGTACCTGGTACAGTGGTGAGAGGCATGGCCTCCACCCATTTGGTAAAATATTCCGTGGCTGTTATTATAAAATTATGGCCATCAGTTGATGAGGGAGAGAATTTCCCTATCAAGTCCAGACCCCACGTGGAGAAGGACCACGGAGTCACTATTGGTTGTAGGGATTGTGCTGGCATGTGAATCTCGTGAGAGAATTCTTGACATTTGTTGCATTTTTTTACAAATTCCACTGTGTCATGCTCGAGAGTGGGCCAAAAATAGCCCATCCGATGTATTTTGTGAGCGGTTGCATGACCATCAAAGTGGCCGCCGCATATCCCACTATGGGATTCATGAAGAATCCTCTTGGATTCTTCTATGTCGACACATCTTAGAAGCATGTCGTCAAAGGCTCTACGATAGAGAACTTGGTCTTAAACAACATATTTAGCGGCAATAATGCATAACCACCTTCTTTGTTGTGACGTGGCACTTTCCAGGTATGTATGGTCCATGATAAAATTGATGATTTTAGTATACCAGGGACATGTAGAGATGGGGTGTTTGGTTTCGACAAAGAATACACATTCATCAGGAAAGTCTAGATCTACCAACTCACCTCCATTTAGTGGATTTTCAACTAACCAGTCTGCAATGATTTTTCCTTTGATGGATTTTTGGTTTATGAATGTTAACTCAAATTCTCCCGTTAGGGTTACGAAACGTCCAGCCTTTTTATACAAGGACCCTGGCATGAGGAATGTTCGTAAATGGTTTGTCTTCATAATGAACCTTTATTCTTGATTTAACATGTAATTTCTTATACATTTTTTGGTAAATACTATGGCAAGGCATTCTCTTTCTGCCTATGTATAATATGTTTCATAATCGAGTAATGTTTGGCTAATGAAATAGATCACGCATTCTCATTTTTCATCGTCTTCTTGAGCCAACATGCAGGCCAGCGAGACATGAGTAGCTCAAGAGTATAGAATTAAAGGGTGGTCTAGCTTAGGAGGTATTAGTGTGGGTGGTGAAAACAAGAAATGAATAACTGCTTCGAAAGCCTCATTACAATCTTCAGTCCAATCGATACTATAATCTTTCTTGAGTAGATTATTGTTTGGATTAATGGAAAAGCTTAAATCTGGGATGAACCTTTGGATTGAACCGAGTTTCCCAAGAAATGATCTGATTCCAGACTCATCTGAAGGTGGGATCATTTCGAGAATAGCCTGTATTTTGGCTAGATCAACATCAATCCCTCGTGAAGATATAATGTATCCTATAAGTTTGCCTTTTGTTACACCGAAAACGCACTTCTCTAGGTTTAATGTGACACCATACTCAATTAGTCATGAGAGGATGATACAGAGCACCTCTGGGTGATCACAGTGCTTTTTGGCCTTGGCTAACAAGTCATCCACATATGATTCCACAATTTTACGGATAAGATCATGGAATATGTACGTCATTACCCGCTAATATGTAGCACCAACATTCTTAAGACCAAATGACATGACATCATAACAATAAGTTCCCTAGGGAGTTATAAATGTGGTTTTGGCTTGGTCTTGTTCAGATATTTTGATTTGATTATATCTCGAGAACCATCCATGAGAGACAAAATCTCAAATCCAGTTGTTGCATCAACGATGACATCAATGGATGGTAATGGGAAATCATCCTTGGGACAAGCTTTTTTAATATCCCGAAAATCTATGCAAATGTGTATCTTCCCATTCTTTTTGAAAACGGGGACGATATTAGATACCCATTGTGAATAATCAATTGGTTTGATGAATCCTACTTGGAGAAGTTTTATTACTTCCTCTTTTACCATGAGAGCCACTTTTGGCTTCATTGGTCTTGACTTCTGTTTAATTGGCTTCGCATCTAGTTTAGTGACAAGATTATGTACCATAACTTGTGGTGCGATACCTGTCATTTCTTTATAATTAAATGCAAAATCCTTTTGATGTTCTTTGAGGATTTGGGTGTGTGTTTCTATTTCTTCTGGAGTTAGCAAGGATCCTAACTTCAAAATTCTTGGTTCTTCCTCCATTCCAATGTTTATGTCAATGGTTTCTTCTATCAAAGAATCGTTACCTTCTTCAAACTTAGGTGGGGCTAGAGGTAGTTCCATGCTTTCTCCATTTTCTATCTTTTAGATATCAAGATATTTCTGTGGAGGAGACTCTACCATGGGATTTCCAAAGTAGGAAGAGGAATGTGGTATTAAGGAAAGATCAACTATACGGTGAGCAAGGTGTAGCTCCGCATAGGTGTTTAGATATTTGAGAGTGACTTTATCACTATCAACATGATGTAAGATAGGAGATTCATTCTCAGGTGTATGTGTTAGCAGAGGGTTTTTTGACATTTTCTTCACCAATGGTTCAATACAAAGTGATACTTTGAAACTTGTATCTTCTAACTGATTACTTGGGGTGAAACGTGAAGCTGAGGTTACTATTGAATCCGCGAGAAGGTTCTGTTCTCGTGTGATTGCCTCAATGGATATGAAGTTGAATCTTTTTCTTAGATCTAATACCATTGTTTTATAGAGCTGTAAGTGCTCAACTTTAGTCTCATATACTTCAGATACTTGGTTTGCAACTAACATCAAGTCTCCTAATACTCTGATGTCATTGACACCAATCCTTTTGGCTATGATGAGGCTAAGGAGGAGGGCTTCGTACTCAGCGCCATTGTTTGTACATTCAAAGTTCAACTTAATAGAAAAAGGTAGGATCTTTCCCTCAGGAGAAGTTAAGATTACACCTGCCCTAGCACCATAGCGACATCTAGCTCCATCGAAATGGAGAGTCCAATATTTACTAGGAAAGATGGATGTCGGGACATTTTTTGCATCTGTTTCTTCTATTTTGGTTACTTCTACCATGCAAATCTCCTCTGCTAGAAGAGAACCAACTCCTAAGGTACATCCCATACCTACAGAATCAAATGGTAGGAAAATTGGTAGATCTTGTTCCAATAATTCAACAATTTTTGCAGTAGTTCCTAATGACACTATTTCTACAATGTTAGCTTCATCCTTGAGGGCTGGGATGCCCTTGACTAGGTTCGTAATTTCTAGTTTTGTTGTAGGTATTAATTTTTCTTCAGGTTTTGAGTTGATTGGTTTGTTAAGTTGGTTTTTTGGGAGTTCAAACTCAGAGTGAACGCCTGGTCTTTTCTTCAAGTCTGCTAAGTGTATGTCGAATGGTTTTGGGTCACCTTTTGCTACGAATATCTTTCCTAGGTGTAAGAATCTTATTTCCTGGAATAATGTAGAGGGGGTTGCTTTCATGTGATGTATCCATGGTCGACTGAGGATCATATTATAGTTGGTTTCCTGATCTATGATATAAAACTCAGTGAGAATTGTCTTGGGTCCTAAGGTGATTGGTAATATTACAGTCCCAATTGAAGTAGCTTTAAGGGTATCATAACCTCTTAGTGTATTTCTTGTTGTGGAACAGTTTATTTCTCCATATCCTAGCTTTTTAAGGAAAGAGAAGGGGACAACGTTAAATGCTTCCCCATTGTCCACCATTGCATGTTTAACGTAATTATTGTAAACCCACACTTGTAACTGCAAGGCCAGATCACCTCTACGTGTAATTTCAGCATTTGTTGGCATTTTGTTTATGTCAAATATAAACTCGGTATCCCTATCTAGATGCCCTGGAGGGTGGACATCGAAGTCTATATGGCTTACTTGTGTTTCAGGAGGTGGAGTGATGTTAATTAAATGACCTAGACCTAATGCTTCTAAAAGAGCAGCCCTATGGGTAGGAGAATTTTTTAACAAGTCCAAAAAGGAGATGTGAGAGAAGGTATTTGTTAAGTCATTAATTAAATCATAAGTACCCATGGGTTTTACCAATGTTTGTTGAATGTTATCTGGTTCTAGTGGACAGATTGGATTTGGTTGAGAAGAATATTCTCATGTTCTTGTTATGGCTTCTACGTACAGCTCAGTATCTAACTCCACTAGACCAACTATCTTGGTTCGTGGTTGATTTCCTAATTGTGGTGCGATAGGTGGATTTAGTGAAGTTGAGGCTTCCTGATCATTATTTCCTGTCATTACACCTTTGTTCGTCCCATTCAGATTTAATTTATTATTACTATTGTGATTTGGAAGTGGATCATTAAATATCTTAAGAGGTGCATTTTGAGGGGAAACCGCCCCTATGAAAGTATTTGGCATCGGTGTCACATCTATTAAGAACATATCTATGAAGAGTTGTCTTTGTTCTTATGGAAAACGTTGCATGAAATTATTGTAATCATGGCAAGTCCTAATGTCATGGCCTCAAATTTTGTGGAAACCAAAATATGAGTTGGGATTATAACTCCTAGGTTGTTGGTTTGGCACATGTTGTGGTCAAAAATTCTGATTGAACTATTGACTATTAGGATTAAAGTTTTACGTTTGTTGTCCTTGGTTTTGATATCTAGTTGAGTTTTGAATTAGAACCTGTGTCTGGATCTACCATTGCTATTGTTGTTGTTTTCATCATTGGGGATGATTAAAATCCACCTCGTTGATTGTTGGGGTGAAATTTTTGTTTCGTTGGTTATTAATGGGTGGTGGAACATTTACAACGTTTGCTTTTTTAGTTTGGTCAGTCACTCCATCTATTGTCACTCCGTAGTTTTTGTTAAGGATTTTAGGTCCTTGATTGGCATTTGTGTAGTAGGAAAAGTCATATTGTTTTGGTTGGGGATGATTAACCTCCCATTTGTTCCATATGTCTTGCGACCGCTATCTATTGCAGCTTGATCTATTCGGAGAGTGCTCTCGAGTACTTTATCATAAATTCTTAGTGGGAACTTCTGGACTTCTTCCTTTATCTCTCTGCTAAGAGAATGAAGGAATAAATCACATAGTTCCATGTGATCCATGTTTGGAGTGCTTGTTGAAGAATAGAGGACTGTACACCATCTTTGGATGAAATGAGCAATAGATTCATTGTGTTCTTGTTTAATATGGAAGAATTCCCTGATTCCTGTTCTCAACAATTTGTTCCTGTCGAACACCTTGATGAACTCTGAAACAAGTTGTTTAAATGAATGTATTGAGGCTTCAGGTATTCTGTAATACCAATCAAGGGCAATACCCTCTAAAGTTTTGGGGAATATTTTAGCAAAAACTCCATCCCAAGGGAGAAGTTATCAAATGGTTGTGGCATAGGCCTTAATATGTGCATTTGGGTCTCCCTCTCATTTGTACTTGGGTAGATCAGGGAGAGGTCTTGGAAGCATGACGCTTCGTATAGTGAAGTCTAAAGGTTCTTTCAAATACTCTGAATAAGTTCCTATTGCATAGGTTTCGATCATTGATGGTGTTTATTAAGGGGGTGGAGGTAGAATGGGTTGTTGATATGGTGTAGCACATGTATTTGTAGGGGCATAAGGGAATCCCTATGGTTGAGCGAATATGCCAAGAGAAGAGATCATATCTCCCTGTGGTGATTTGGAATACATGTTTAAGTATGGAGTAGCATTGCTCAGGAATGGATTGTTTCTTACTAAACCAGGAGGTATCATATTTTCCACTAGAGTGGCATTAGAAAATGTGGTTCTAGTTGGCATTTGTTGTGAATACTGAGGAGGCATGCCCAACGTGCCTATTCCTATGAGGAGGTCTACTTGTCTAGGATGATGTGGAGGTTTAGAATTTCTTGCCTACATGAATTGTGAATTTTGACTTGCTTGAGCAAGTTCCAACCCTCTAACTTTCTCAACTAAGGCTGAGATGACCTCGTTTGGTGAAGACACGGTATTTTTCCTTAGTGGTATTTGTTGTATACCTTGAGGTTGTATAGACATATGGAACCCAGCTATGAATTGATCGGTGCCCTGCCAAGTTTCACTAAGGGCATTTCCTATAGGTGGAGGGATGGGGGTGTTTTCTTGGAATGAGACCTCGGGTTGTGTTTACAAACCTCCTATAGACGGGTACATATTTTGAGAGCGTTGTTCACTCCTAGCATAATGTGCTAAGTATTTGCCATCTAATAACAGATATGGATGTGAATGTCTACTAATTTGTGGTCTAAGCAACACCTGAGGAGATGAACCAGATTCTCCAGTGAGTGTCATATTGTTTGAGCTTGAAGGCTCTGGTTGTTGCGTTTGAGTGAGCTGATCCAACTCCTCTATTTGGAAAGAAGAACTATATCTAGTCCTTTGAGTTGGATTTTGTGTTGAAAATTAGTTAGTTGAATAGTTGTCACCCCATGCTAAGAGCAAGGGTGATGGTTGTATATTTAGTTGATCGTAGTATGCTTCAAGACCTAGGAGAGGTCTACCATATGCATTGTATCCTAACATATTCAGGGGGTATATGAATACCCGCAGAATAATGGGAAAGAGCGAAGGTGGATAAAATTAAAAGAAGAGTGTGAAAGTTAAACAATTGTTCCTTTTACGTAAGTTTCACCAATTTTGTTAATAAAGCTAATGTGAAGGCTAATTCGGTGGAAAAGATGAAAAGGATACTAATTAGAGGAACAAGTAGAAATAAGACTCCGAATCAAAAGGTAGGAAGTTTCACGTCAGGTTCACCAATTTTGTTAGTGAATCTGATGCGAAGGGTAGTGAAGATGAAATAGTTGTTTGTTTCACGTCAAGTTCACCAATTTTGTACGATGGAAAAGTGACATGTGAGCATGGGAATCTACAAGTGACTCTTCCTCGCACCTGACCTCCCGAGGTCATGCCGAGATAGCTGGTGGGGATGGAATACATGTGGGATGCAGATAAGCTAGTTAGGTAATCTTATGTCTTCAACACGCAATAGTAGGATCTGTAAATCTAAGGAAAAGAAGGCCCTCCTAAACTGAACTGGTGTGATAGATCGTTTGGTGAGGATAGCTGCTCGAAGGCTCCAATCAATATCGAGCTCTACCATGATCAGATATATGGGTTGTGGAATACATGGAAGATAACCTGTGGGTGCTTCGTATATTTCTCTTGACAAGGTCATGAAAATTGAATGGCTAAATATGTAGTGGATCTTTTTGGTGCCTTATGGGCGATTCTCTGGTCTAGTCTAGAAATATTTATCTTGATTGGATACTACATTTAATAATGATAGTTGTGTGATAATGTCTGGTGGGAGTGGAGAGGATGTAAACACTAATGTTTGTAAACCATCATCAACGTTGGATTGATTTGTAGGTCCATTGGGTTGTGGGACCTTTGGATCACAACCATAAGTTCGTGGTTGTTGTGGACCTCCTATGGTCATGTGAAGAATTAATTCCTAATTCTGAGTATCCAATAATCATATGCCTTTTCAGCCTCTACGTTTATAACTAGAATTTACAAGATTTTCTCAGAGTACCTAATAGGTGTTTTGGCAACTTCGATACGTAAGCTAGTGTCTATATCAATGAGGAGGTCTCTTGCGTCTGGCTATGGGACTAGTGGATCACAACTGAATGTTTTCCCTCTTCTAGGTCCTTCTACAGTCATACAGATATCTATCAAGGCAATCTATAATTTGTCTGATTTGACCAGAATGTGTGTGCTTTGTCATCTTCTATGTTTAATCCCCTTAACTGTGAGCTGATTTCTTGTAAGTCTGTTGTTGTTTGGAAGACCTAAATTATGAGATTTTGGTCCATGTCTGTTATTGCTGCAATAGTATTCCCTGGGCTCCCTAGGTCTCGTGATTGTCATACAAGATCAATATAAGCCTAACTGAAATGAAATAAACTAACTATGTGAAATATATCTACAACATATATATATATTCCTCTATTTTTGTATTTTTGATAAGATTTTGAATGGAATTGAAAGAGAAACTAATCTAATAACAAAATTAAAACAAATAAGGTAGCATGGTGTAACTACTTGCCTATGAAGTTGTGAGTTTTATCCTAAATAACTAGATAGTTGATTAACTTAATTGAAATATTCTCAATCCCACCTCACAAGTGAGGAATGAATCATAGTTTCTCAGAAACTATCAATCCCCACAGCTTCCCTGGCAATATCGAGAATGAAATTTAACTGAAATGAAATATTTCATTACTCTATTTGATATGTTTTAACTAGAACTTTAACAGATAAAACCTCGAATTTGCAGAACAGTGGCGAATCTAGTAGTGTATGAATTTGTCCCCTCATAATGATCTCCTCGTTCTTTCGTGTTCACATGACTCCAGAAGAGCATGTATATGCTAGCATCAACAAAAGAAGGTATTTCAACAATGTCAGCTTTTGATATAGACCGAATACAATGCGAGTAGGAGAGGGATAGTGCAAGTGACAGAGCTTGGCGTATGTAATTCCTAGCGGAATTTATTGTGGGAATACAACACAAGGGTACTGAGAGATTCTAAAATCTACCTTCTGTGAAGAACACAACCTGTAACTCTAATGAATTCAATCTATAACTGACACTACTCTGCTCTAGAATAATTTTTATGGACAACAATGAACAAGATTGAAGCAAGAAGATTGAATGGCTTCTAATAGCAAAAGAAAACTAGCATGGATGTAAACATGAAAACAAAATGAGCTTCTAAACAAGAAATTGACAGACTTAAACAATGGAAAAATGAGAAGTTGAGGGGCCATTTGCTTTAAAACAAGCTGGCTATTTATAGATTTTACATTCACCCAAAGGTAATTCCTATTAGAACTCTTTTACCATTAAACAATGAAGAAACACTATTCCAGGGGACATAAAACATTAATACAAGCTAAGGTGGTTGAGAAAAGCTGGTAAAAGTTGAAAATTATACAATTCATGATCAAAAGATCATGCTGAAAAACACGTGAAGGACCGCCGCCTTGAGCAGGGTGGCAATTACAGGATCGCCTCCCTGAGCAAGGCGGTGGCTATAGGACCGCCACCCTGCTAGGGTGGTCGTTTTGTCACTAAAGGTCAAAATGCTTAGAAAAGGAAGGCATAGGAGTAAAACAAAGCACAAAGAACAAGGATAAAGCATTTGGGATGCTAACATATACTTTGTGAGCCCTCTAGATCCTGAACACCTTGCGAGGTGACTTGTATCATCATTGGGGCATGTGTAACATCATTTCGGTACTACAGTACCCTATAATTTTGGGTACGTATAGGTACCAATCAAGATTGTGACTAATAATGCTTAAAAATTTTCTTCTTTTGAGATGATGGATTTTTGCTATGGTTATGGAATTTTCCTTTCTCATTCTTCACACTACTACCCACAAGGGAATGGACAAGCTTGATCAATAAATAAGAATTTGGTAACCATTGTTCAAAAGCTTGTCAATGACTCTCAAAGGAATTGGTACAAGAAAATATATGATGCTCTATGGGAAGATAGAATTACACCAAAAAGAGCAATTAGGATGTCTCCATTTCAAGTGGTGTATGGTGTTGAAGCTCAGCTGCTACTAATAGTGGAATTACCAGCCTTTCACTTAATGAAGGCTATTAAAAATTCAAGCTTTACCAGTTCCTTGGACAAGAGGGTCATGTACCTCTAGAACCTGGATGAAGATAGGTTGCAAGTTTTTGATAGAATCTCAGCTCATCAACTAAAGGTGAAAGCTTTGTTCGACAAGAAAGCTAGACCTAGATATTTTCAAGTGGGATACATTGTTCTGTTGTGGGACAAAATACATGAACCTCGAGGAAGCCATGGTAAGTTTGATTTTCTTTCACTTGGTCCTTTCAAAATCATGCACTTTGCTGGAGAAAACTCTTTCTATTTAGATTATATGGATCTATCTCCTCTCCCACTTCCTTATAGAGGGTAGTATTTGAAGTTGTTCAAGTCCTAGGTGACTAGGTATTCCTTCTGTATAATATGTACAGTATTTTGTTTTTGTCTTTCCTTGTTTTGACTTGTTTCCTTTCCCGTTCCTCTTTGTGTGATGTGTTTTGTTTTAGTCTTTCCTTTTGGGTTTGTTTCCCTTTCATGTGTGTTGTCTTATGTATTGGTTTTCCTTTGACTCTATTTTCCTAATGGATAAGGCATTGGTCTGCTTTCCCATAGTTTTATATGGTTCTTGATCTTGCCTCATTCCTCTGTCCTAGCCAAGTCATTCCTAGAAAGAGCCAGCTATTGTGACCCTCAAAATTCCCCTCATTCTTCAAGTCAAGTTTCAAAATTTTTGAGTTGGTGCCTATTATCCCATTTGTTCCCCCCTAAAAAAAATGATCAAACACAACCTTGCACATAAGAAAATCAGAGGAAGGGCTCAAAGTTTTCAGACTTCGCCACATATGAGTCGACTCGGGGCCAAACAGAAAACTCACGTCAGCTCGCCATGTGCCAGCTCGGCATAATTCCAAAAGGTGCATAAAAATGGAGGCCCTAAATGAGAACAGGTTCACCACGTGGTCTAAGTCAAAAATGGGATAGAGCCAACCATTGAATCAGATAAGGAAAGAAGAGATAGCGGAAGCCTCCACATGTCTCAATGGTGCAACTCCAAGAGCAGGACCCAAGGGACAGTCCCTAAATGAGCACAGGCTCACCACATGGTTCGAGTCAGAAAGGGAACAAAGCTAGATGTTGAATCAGCTAAGGAAAGAAGAGACATCGGAAGCCTCCACGTGTCTCAATGATATAACTCCAAGAGTAGGACCCAAGGGACAAACCCCAAATGAGGGCAGGCTTTCCACATTTCCCAGGTCTGAAAAGAAGACAGAACAGGCCCGAATTGGCTAAGTATGGAAGTGCCAGCTGACGGCACCATGTGTCTCATCGGAGCACCTTCAAGGGTCAGAGCCAAAGGTGGCCACCAAAACTTGCACCATCCCTCCATGTTTCCTAGGTCCAAAAAAGGGACAAAGCTAACCATTCAATCGACTAAGTATAAGAGAGACAACGGAAGCCTCCACGTGTCTCATCAACACACCTCCAAAGGATAGGTCCAAACAGAGTCTCCAAATGAGCGGGAAGCCTCCACGTGTCCAAGGTTTAGAAAAGGGACATGTGGCCAAGTCAAAGTGGAAAGGTAGGCCCTTTTTATTTTTATTCTTTGAAAATTCAAAGTGGAAAGGCGGGCCCTTTTTGTGTTTTGATGCTTTGAAAAGTCAAAGCGGGAAGGCGGGTCGTCAGAGCGATTTGGGAATTTTGGTTTTATTTCCAAAAGGGCGTAAAGTTATAAAGTGACCCATGGCCCCGCTCATGCCAAGGGATAAAGTTAAATGTTGATCCTACATCGAAATTCAAAGTGGGAAGGTGGGCCATCAGAGTGATTTGGGAATTTTTGTTTTATTTCCAAAAGGGCGTAAAGTTATAAAGTGACCTGCAGCCCCACTCATGCCAAGGGATAAAGTCAAACGTTGAGCCTACATCAAAATTCAAAGTAGGGAGGAAGGTCAGTGGAGCACTCTGAGTTTTTGAGCATTTGTTGAAAAGAGTTAAAATTGTAAAGTGAACTACAACTCCATCCCCACTTAGGTAAAGCCTCGTGTCAAGCCTGTATTCAAAGTGGATGGGTAGGCCAAAATGTTCAGAAATGCAAAATCTCTACAAAGTCACAAAATAAAAAATGCATCCTCAGGCTTGCTTAAGTTTAAATCTCTCCCACGTAGATGACTCAAATTCAATTTTTTTGAAGGAAAGATGAACAGATGTGATTCAATACGTCTGGTTTTTCCGCCAGACATGGAAACGGACGAGGCATTAGAGAAGTTTAGAGGTCGGTTTTTAAAATCAATTTTCATCATTTTTGTAACCAAATGTAACCATTCTTAGAAGCTATTTAATGGATTCTCCATGCCATTGTTATGGCTGGATCCTAATACTCTGTAGATGTAATAGATTCGAAGTGTTGGTGCTTAATTTGATCTCTCCCCATTTGTTCTTGAAATTGTGTAATTTTCGGGCTCTGGCGTCTTTTCTATCTCCCTGTATTGATGCATGAAAACTCTTTCCATGATCAGTACCTTCCTTGGTCGAGGATCACTTAAAATTCTAGAATTTTTTTTTTATTCCTCTTTCCATGTGAAAAGAATCTATAACTTAGGCTAAAACTTGGTTTTTTTTCCTTCCTTTCATTTGCCACAATCAATTTTTGTTGTCCCTATCATTTTTGTCTAAGATATCTATGGAAATGTGATTAGATGTAGCTTGGAGGATCACATTTGGGCCTTATATCATTTCCAAACCCTCTGTTTGTGAAAAAAGATTCATTTCCAGTCTCAAATGGTGATTTTCCTACATTTTATGGTTTAACAGGTGTTTTTTTCCCCAACAAATTTATATCTCAGCATCAGTGGAAATGTGGCCCTTTCTGGTTAGATGCATCTTGACAGGGCACTTTAGAAACTTGAAGGCTCACTTTAACTCAAAGCTTTTCCACGTGGAGGTTCGGCACTCATCTGATAATTTTCCTTTTAGTTTTGCCTTGGGGTTATGTCGAGGAGACATGTGGAGGTTTCCACTTCCTTTCCCATACTTAGACAAATTTTTCATGTGGCTGGTATAGTTTTGGTGGACCATGGATATGTGGAGGGCCCATGCTTATTTAAGGATCTACCTCAGGTTCCCACCTTAACAATTACAACAGGGAGACATGTTGAGGCTTTTGTCAACTCCACTCTATACTTAGACTTTTTGCAAGCAAATTTCTAAGGCCTAGGACACATGGAGGGCCTGTGCTAATTTAAGGATCCACCTTAAGGTCCCACCTTAACAATTGCCATAGGGAGACATATGGAGGCTTCCGTTGGCTTCACTCTATACTTAGACTTTTCAAAAGCAATTTTCTAAGGCCTATGACACGTGGAGGGACCACGCTTATTTAGGGACCGACCCCTAAATTTTATTTTGAAGAAGCACTAAGAGGACATGTGGAAGCTTCTGCTCACTCTTCCCTTGCTTAAAATTTTCAACAGCTAAGGAAAACTATCTCGGACCCTAGACACATGGCGCCTTCCACTGATCCTTCAACTTTTTCAACAACTCTGTTGGACTGAGACATGTGGTGAGTCTGTGCTTGTTTGGGATCTTCACTTTTGGGAACCATATTGAAAGAGTGCCATGACACATGGAGGCTTCTGCTGGCTCCTTTTATACTGATACTTTTCAAAGGCCAAAATGCATTTTTCTTAGGCTTAGGCCACGGGGAAGGCTAGTGCTTGTTTGGGGTCTCCGCTTTCGAGGATCATACCAAAGGTGTGTTAAGGCAACACGTGGAGGCTTCTGTTGGCTCCTTTCTACTTAGACTTTCCCAAAGGCCAAAAGACATTTTTCTTAGGCCCAGGGTGCATGGAAGACTCGTGCTTGTAAGGGGTCTCCACTTTTAAGGACCATACTAAAGGTGCATCAAGGTGACACGTGGAGGCTTCCGATGGCTCCTTTTTACTGAGACTTTTTCAAATGCCAAAAGGTTTTTTTCTTGGGTCCAAGGCACGTTGAAGGCTAGCGCTTGTTTGGAAACTTGCCCCTCTACTTCTCCTTTGTAGTTGCACCAAGGATACACATGGATGGATATAATATAAAGTAGAAAAGGGGTAGAATCAATGGTTACTGTGCATTTCACCTTTTTGTCTACCATTTCTTCTCCAAGACTCCTGGAGATGAGAATAAGCACTATTTTTTATCATTTTTTGATGAAATTCCTTGTTGTTTTTGTCTACAAAGTGCCATTGAATGGATTTTAAACTTAATTTGTGAGTCCAAGGATTGTTAAGATCAATATTTTGAAGTAGGAGTTGATAGGGAACTTGAAAAAATGTTAATTACTAGAGAAGATGGATGCGGGGAATAATTACAAAAGAAAAAGAGGGAAAAGGATGAAATAATGGAGCTTGCAAGCACAAAGGATGAAAAAGGTGTTACCTCAAGAGTGAAAAGGATTACCTGTCAGATCCAGTTGTACAAAGCCTTTGAGGAATGATCAAAATGGGGATTTCTCATATAACATAATCAGAAGGATTATAAGGACTACCAAAAAGTTGTGGCATGGCATCCTAGTCAATAATCGAGGGTCTGAGAAACACGATCAGTTCATAATTGATCCACCTGGAAGCTTTTGGATGTGAATTTGTTAAACATCGATTTCTAAGGAAAATTGGTAACAAGAAAAGGTCCCTTGAATATTCTTCTCTTTTGGGGGGAAAATTGAGTGAGTGAGAAGTATAAATGTAATGAGAATACTCTTGCAAAGGGTGGGCGGTTGATTTATTAAGAGATAAAATTTGAGAAATCCGTTTTACTGAGAGACCAATATGAGATAACCTGTTAATTCTTTCTATGTTATAATTTCTATCATGTCAAGCTGGTTCTAGATTTATAGCCATTGACGAGCACTAAGATTACTCTGGAAGCTTTCCCTTGCTGATGAATCTAAACAGTTTTGAAATTAATTTGTGTTAAATCTCTAGCAATTTGTGTCTGTTTTGTTTCAGAATGTCTGTAAATGGTTTATTTTGTTCCTATTGTAATCTTACAATGAAATCTTTGTGAAATCACATAGGATCTTGTCCTTGTGAAAATTTAGTGGCATTTGCAATTTCATCTCAAGAAGATCCTTCATCCTGTGATGAGATAAACAAATTTAAAACCACTCCACTGTCATTTGTTGATAAATATTGTATGTAAGTCTTTGGGTGTACCTTAGCCATGATTTATCAGAGATTTTGGTGTTTAATTGAGTCTTTTTAACTCAAGCCTTTGTGCTAGATTCTCAAATATTGTGTGAAAATGTGCTCATCTGGACCTCCATTAAAGCACACCTTCTGGTTGAAGGAACGTCTCAACTATTATGAAGCTTTCTATTGTTGAGTTGTCCATTATGGTGAAGTTTCTCAGAGATCTAGTATAATCAACTTTATCCTTCTTGATCTCCCACCAAAATCATTCCAAAACCATGAATCCATCCTGAACTACCCTGTTTTTCCCTGTATATCCACAAAGGAACAAAATCTATTTACTAAAATATGTAGAACAATCAGTATTTCATAATGTCTTCAGTAACCTTAGCCTTATTTTGAAAGTATCTCCATATTTTATAAGTGATAACTCTTGAGAGTTAAATTATGGAGTATTGACTGTATTTTCCCAAGGTTTTCTTCATAAAATTTGTGTAAAATAAGGATATCTCCATCTCCTTCATCAAACAAAGGTTACACTATGGGTCCTCTCACCTTAGTCGAAAGGCGCGACCTAAAGAAATGAGGATAGGTCAAATCCTCTTGAAGGTGTTATCCATCTCTCCACAAATTTTAGTGACAAGGGCCAGTTATATTTCATCCCCAGCTACAAAACGACACAAATTATGATATATCTATCTCTAAGCTCCTTGTCAAATTTGTGATGCTACTCAGCTTGAAAAGGAGAATGAATTTGGATACCAACACTAGTGGCGCTATTGTTAGGGATTATTTAGCACTACCGGGGATTATTTGAGCCCCAAGATTTATTTTTATGGAAACAACACTTTTAACTCCCGTTAAAAAAACCCATTTGAGCCTAAGAACAACCTACGATTATTTAGGAAAATTATGGAATAATTTTTTTTTTATTAAAAGAATTTACAATCATGTTACAAGGCAATAGTTGTCACTAACAGGTTTCAGAACTATTCAAATCTAGTAGAGTATACTTTTATTGTATTAATAATTATTATATGTCATAAGGTCCAAAATTTGGGGTTAGAAGTTATAATTAGGTTCAAAGGGAAAAATTCCTCACCATACCCATTCTCTAACAGGCTTAAACTTACAACTTGATTTTTCTCATACTTAACACATTCAAAATTTTTATAAATCACTTCCATTGGATAGGAAATTTCCTCACCTTTCCAGTGATATAAATAACTCCTCATATTTTTCAAGTTATGGGCCGCGGGCCTTGGGGTGAAAATTTTCCCCAAGGGTGGGCCTACGGGCCCAGGGGAGAAAATTTGCCCAAAGGGCGGGTTAGTGGGCCACAGGTAGAATTTTGTAAAAATTTTCCCACATAAGGAAAAAATAAAATTCGTACCTGTGCTCCCGTGGGTCCGCAAAGGACACGTGGCACTTCCTAAGGCAGCACGGGGAAAAATGAGGAAAGGCAGGGCGACGGGAGACATTTTGTAGATTCTCCTGCACGGTGAAAAGTCAGCTCTGTGCCTGCACTCCCATGAGTCCAAAAAGGACACATGGCATCTCCTAAGCTAATGTGGGGAAGGTGTGGTAGAGGGGAGAAAATTTACTTAAAGCCTCGAAGGTTTAAGAGGGTACATAGACCCGCGCCTCCACCGGCACCTCGCGATGCCACGTGGCAGCCCCTGAATGGCTGCGGGCTAGGGAAACAGCGGGGAAAGCTTGGAAAATTTTCCAAAAATTTTCGAGATGTAAAAGAAAAAAATGGATCCATTCCTCTGCCTATGCCTCATGATGCCATGTGGCATCACCTGATTGGTTACAGGCTGACAGGGAAAGTTTGTAAAATTTTCCCAAAATTTTCCAAAAATGCCAAGTTCAAAAGAGGATCTGCCCTCCACTGTCACCTCATGCTGCCACGTGGCAGCCTCTGATTGGCTGTAAGCCAGTGGGGTGGTGGAGAAAATTTTAAAAAATTTCCTAAGCCCCAAGGGAAAAATTTGGGCTGCGGGCCCGCCAAGGAATTTTTTTCCAAAGATTTAATGCCAAGTGAAGAAAACTTCAGAAGGCCATAACTTTTGATAGAGAGCTCGTTTTGGGGAAAAAAAGGAATTTATGGAAAGCTATTGATGTCCTCTTTGCACAGAGATCATTAATTTTTTGTTTTGATAAATTTTAAGGGGTAATTTTTTAGAAAACGGCCTATAGGAATATACAGTTCAAACAAGTAAATTTTAACTTGTGAATTTTATTCAATTTGATCTTCTTCCTCTCTCAAAATATCAAATAGACATGGGGGATTTTACTTAGATGAATTTAGGATAAATTTCAATGGTTAATTTTTTTTATTGAGGCTTAATTTGAAATTTCCAACATTTGACAGAAAAATGACTGTCAAATAATAGTAAAATGGTTCTAGCCAATTTTACTAAGTTTTCTAAGAAATTTTCTTTAGTCTTAATGTCTAGATGAATTTTTTTAGAGCCTACCACATAAATTTAATTATTTAATTTGTTATTTTATTGTTACAGGTTTAAACTGTGTGTTTTTGGTTTAGATAATTACCAGTTTGAAATTACAAAAAAAAGGATCAAATTTTTAAAGGATATATTTGCCATTTTCATCTTCTAAGTTTTAAAAATCCATTCCAATTCCAATCTAAAAAATTTTAGTTGATTCAAAGCAAACCATGCAAGACCAAAATGTAATTCTGATTTCCAATTTTACACATTTCTAAAAGACAAAATATTGTATTTTTCTCACACGCATTTCTTCCTTTCAAACAGAGATTCCAATACATTGAAATGATCAAATTCAATACTACAATGGAATTTGAGAAAAGCGTTACATTCATTTGTTGGTTCCAACAGAAAATTTACAACTTCTTTCTTTTATTCCTTCCAAATATCATTTATTGACACAGGGTAGAATAATACATTTTCTTTTCACATGTTGCACATTTCCACTTTCAAAATAGGGTCTTCCTAGTGCATGATAAACACAAATTTCCAATTTAAGAATATCATATGAACAAGGTAAACACTTGCAATAATTCCAATGAAACTCATACAACCTCCTTTCCATTTTATTTCAAAGTACAGTATACAAAACAATATCATTCTTTCACATTCTTCCCAAAACGACATACAGAGTATAACTCTTTTACATTTCCAATTTCCACTTGTAGAAAGTACAACATATTTCCATTACAGACATTTACAAGGTCATCCACTTCAAGAGGGAAAGGTTACAATGAGATTTCATTTCACAATGGACCATAAAACTATTTTTTCTTAGCTCCAGAACAACAACATGCATTCTTCTCTTTCTTCTAATTTTGATCACAACAAAGTTAGGGGAAAGGAAACTCTCTCCACCCAACCAAGACATCCAATGAAAGGAGAAGCCATCCTTCTTCATTTTCCCATGAGCCCCAACAAAAATGCAATAAAATATGTGATCCAACTCATGGCAACAACAGGCTTCCACAAAACATACACACAACATTTTCACAATAAAACACAGTCCAAAATAGAATGTAGTTTTTACAACTAAAATAACACATGACAAGTAATACTACAGCTTCACCAAGAAAGCCGAAGGAGCAAGAACTATTGCAGATGCTTCTTATGCCTCCCAAATGGGGAAATGGGTATCACCACTTGAGTTACAAACAACCAAAAAGGATATTACATCAAAGCCCTGACATTCCTTATGCCTCCCCCAAGTACCTCTTATTCCTCACATTTCCTTATGTCTCCCCAACCTTGTATGGCACCCCATAATGAGTAAAGAAATGCAATATATTTATTTATAAGGTGGAACCCAAATCCCAACTCTCTCCAACATTATACCTCCCTAAAACACACTTGTGCCTCCCACATAATAAACCCCATAGTCTTCTCCAACACCATTCCTAGGCCATCTACCCATAGACCACAACAATAACAAACATACCAGCATTTACATATTCATAAAAGGGAAAAGAAGAGTATTTCCAAGATCCAATCTCTTAACTCTCCATGATGGATTTTGTTCCAAGTTCAAAACAGCAAGATCCTTCCAATGCAAGCAATCCGAAAATCAACCCAATACAGGCATGCAACAATCTTCCAAAAAATTCTCCAAGCAAGAGCTCCCAAAACAACAAGAAAATTCGCCCAAAAGAAGTCTCCCAAAAGTGAAGCAACACAAAACAAGACAAGGAATTCGAATTTTATACAGGAGGGAAGAGAAGAGGATGAGGTAGAACCATGTAGGATGCCACATCACACATCCTCAACCCCAAACACAAAGTCAACTTCATTCTCTAATGCATAATAATTAGGTGGGTGAATAATATGATAAATTTACATACACACTCAAACAAGTCCATACCCCATAAGGATTGAAATTAAATTATGTAAGAAAAGTGCAATTACAACATTCAACTTGACTTGTAAAAATACATTAAAAGGTTTAAATTTAACCCTCCAACCATAGGCAAGCTTGGTATGTAAATTTAAGAGGTATGGGAAAAGTTTAACTTGTCCCACAAGCCTCTAAAATCAGCCTCCAAGGACAAATTCAAATTTCCAAGAAGGTGGAGTGTTTCACACTCAAAAGTTAACTTACACATCACTTACATATTACTTACACACTTTAAAACATGGCTAAAAACTCTATTAATTACATTCTTATGACATATTTTAAATAATTAACTAAACAATATGATTACTCACAATATTTACACACCATTAAAATAAATAATGAAAGGGGTAAGTGCACCACATAAAACACATGCAAAAATTTAACAAAAGGGACCAAAAATAAAATAAATACATAAAATCCCTTGGTCACATTTAAAGGTGACCCCCCCCATGGGAATCCATAACACTAACAAACACACACACAAACAAAACTAGTTGCCATGGTGACCTTGTTGAATTCATCTATAATTCCAATGTGGTTTGTCTCCAATCCCCCGATGTTTGTTCTGATATTTTAACCTGAAAAACACAAATACCTCCTTTGGCCTCATGGCCATATCAAAACATCCAAAATAATATAAATATAATTAAATTTCCAAAATCATCTAGATATATGAATCACAACATCAAAGCGATCTAACAATATCATTATAGTTTTATCAATAACTATATCATCATCCAATAATTTTCCATTTCTAGGGCTACTCACAATATATGAATATCACAAGTCCAAACAACATCTATCATATAACCATGTCCAACAGTATAACATCATCAACATATAAAGTGTCTCTAATAATCATCATGCATCATATAAGAATCAAAGTCAACAATAATCCATGATCAAATGTCTAACATCATACTAAATAAAAACTATAATAATGTCCATAATATAGTCGATAGTGTCATGATCAACATCAAAAGGTGTTAAAGGTAAGTGGGCACTACAAAACTAGTGGCGCCATTTCCGGGGATCTGATTTACATTGTCAGGGATGATTTGTTGATTTGTTTCTAGTTCATATCCATTTATCCTACAAACAACACTAGTGGCACCATTTCCGGGAAATATTTGAAGTATTTTACAAATGCAGTACATACAGACCCTAGTAATATTTCTTACACATGTTGTGTGCTAATACATTGCTGAAACATAATTATCTATTCAGATATGTAAGAATTGTTCAAAGTTAAAAGTTCTGAGTGTAATATTTCCATCTTATATAGTTATTGCACTAAAGTTTGTACCATCATTGATAAATTTGGGTAAAAGAAGAGAATATCTTGTAAGTTTTGCATGAATATGGTATTGACATACATTTTATAGGTCTTTCATAGTGCATTTACACAAACTAAGGTGAAAATCCTTAGCGGCGACTCAGTGTTGTTTAAATTCTTAATAAATACCAGTTTCTTAGCATATATCAAGTAAGATTTGTCATTAATCTTTACAAAGCTAGAAAGAAGAAGATATGTCTTCACTAGGGACTCTAGTATAAGGTTGTTTCAAGGGATGGGAAATTCTAATTTGGAAGGTTGTTGGAGAAGCATCAAGAAATAAGATCTCCATTAGTGAAACTGATCAGCCTGTGATTGAAGATTGCAATACTTCCTCAAGTGCTTCTGAATCGATTAGTATCTTTGTTGAATTGAATTCTCCAACTAGAGAGGGTCCTTCTTTTATATCTAAAAGATTTACAACTCATTTTTTCCATGCATTTTCCAAATCTGATAGAGTTTTCTAAGAAATAGAACCTTCAGAGGGAAGTCATTCATAGAATTGTATTCCTGTGTGCCACAGACCCCTCACTCCTCATCATTTTGTTTCTCTTGTAATATCACCTCCTCAAAATAATATGGCTCAGCCTCCACCCAGACCTCCATTTGTTGTTATACTTTTAGTCCCATCAATTTTAAAGGTATAGCTAGCTATCCAAATGTTGTGCCATAAGAAGTAAGAAATAGATTGCCTAAGTTTCAAGGAAATAATACAATCACTAGTGATCAACACTTGAATCTCTTTGTCAATATGATGGAGGAATTTGAAATAGAATTTGAGGATGTGTACATTAAATTGTTTATCCATACTCTAGAAGAAGATGCAAGGGAATGGTATAAATATTTGCTAGATAATTCCATTAATTCTTAGACAGAGATGAAGAATTCTTTTAGAATGCACTATGGTGATAAAACAGACCCTATGTTTCTTTTATCAAAATTTTAAAATATAAAAAATAATACTAATGAATCAGTGTATGATTTCAATACACGATTTAATAAAAAATTGAGAAGATTTCATGTTAATTTGAGGCCATGTGATGAATCATGTCTGATAAAGTATTCAGATGCATTTGATAAGAAAGTTGCTTACTATTTAAGGGATAAGAACCTAACAACTTTGAGGCAGGCCTTTACCATGGCTTTGCAAATTAAGAACAACATTAAAGTAGTTGGAAAACCTCCTAAGAGGGAGGTTGTTAAACTGATCAACCCAAAGAAGCCTCAATTAAGTAAGGCTGTGGATCTTGAGGAAGTTGTAAAAACTTTGGCCATAGTTGTCAAAGAAATCTCTCACAAGCTAGCTAGGGAAGAGAAAGAATTAGATAATGTTTTCAAGGTCAGCATAGGCAACAAGGACGAGATAGATTTGTAAATCATCCTAGAAATGATCAGAGATTTGATGATAGAGGTAAAGGATCCATGGAAGTGAGATAACCCCAAGATAGGGAAAATAGAGTAGTGCCTGATCCTCTAAATATCAGAGTTGTTGTTGTTGACGAGTCAAATAAAATTCATTGGTGTGAAAAATGTTTCTTACCCCACCTGCCATGTGAGGTAGATCAGCAAGTTGAAGAATTTGATGATTATGATAACACTGATGATGATGCATGCATGGTGGATTCCTCTACAAGTTCATAGCAAGGATAAACCTCAACTGAGTTAATCAGTGCCAGAAATGTTAAATATTTCTAGGATTACATTCACCGGGTATTACCTCTTCCTTCCACTCATACTTCTGAAATTGACATGGTGCAAGCTTTTGAATTTCCTACTAATGATTTTGAATACTTAGGGCATTAATGATTGATAAATATGATGGAGGAATCCCTTCTGAGGAGGAAGGTAGTTGTTAATGAATGTTGTGGTTGGCCATGAAAAATAATATGATATCAAGAGTAAGGTTTCCAAAGAGGCAGTGCCTCAGGCCAAACCAAAAATTCCAGTGCTTACCAGTATCCCAAAAAAAACTCCAAAGAAAGATGCATCTGGAAAAGTCCTTGTTTTCTCAAGTAGAACTTGTGTCCCTCCCTATGATCAGACTATAAAAAATCTTGTGTCATCAGATGAATTTGTAAACCTTCCTCCTAACACTACATTACCCAAATATGTTCCTTAGACATAGCCTAAATCTTGAGTCAGATCAGTATTTTTTTTCCTATTTTTGAATTGCTTAGAATCCTTGAGCATAGGAACATAGCATTCAAATATTTGGGGTTTAGAGAAGAAAAGGTCACCTAAAGTAGAAATGTTGAGATTCCTCCTACCATTGTAGAGTTGAAAAAACCCCAAGTACGGGAAGAACTAGGTAAACCACCTGAAGTTTACTTGGGAACATATTTGGTTGAGTCTCAATTAAATGTTGATCCTTTTTTTACAACACTGATTATTAAGGACAGACTTTTGCACATTTGTATGTTTGATTCTAGAGCATCATGCAATGTTATGCCTCTAGAATTCATGAATGAATTGAACATTAAAGTGATAGCAGCTTATGGCAAGTGCACTATAATGGATTCTAGAGAGGTGCCAATTTTAGGATGTGTAAAAGGTTTTTTGGTACAACTTGCAGCTTATCTGGGTAAGAACTCGAAACTTAATGTTGTTATTGTTGATTTCCCTGCCAAATGGGGCATGCTGTTATCAAGAAAGTGGGACGTAAGTGTTGGTGGAAATGTTCAGATGGAGATGTATTTTTCCACCATTCAAATTGAGGGAATCCTTGTGAAGTTACCTAGTGAAAAGAAAATGTTATATCTTATTAAGGACCCCAACAATGCTTCTTATGAAGTATTACATGGAGATATTGATCTTGATAACTCTAAGAGCTATGTTGCTTTCAAGGAATATGAAATTGATCAATGCAGGTATCATGAGTAGGATGATTTTCTCGAGACTTTGATGTTTGATATAGCCTTGAAAGATGTTAAAAAGCTTGACCAAGGCACAAAGGATAAGCCTAAAAAAATGTGGTCAGATAGCGACTTGGATGGAAAAGAGAGACAATTATATGACCAGTTGTTAAAGACATATCAGAACTTCTTACAATGGTCATATCCAGAATGGCAGGAACTTGATGAGTTTCCTTGATTCTTTTCTTTCAATTAGGATGTTCGCCATTATACAATCTATAGTCTTCTAGTTTCTTTTTGCTTTCATGTTTTCCTGTTTTGTTTTTTCCTAGTCCTTGGTGGCCATTTTTTTGGTTTCTTGGTTCATCCTTAGGGGAGTTGGTTATTATTGTTCTAATCTGCAAGCTTGTTCTTTGAATCCATTTCCCAATGGTTTTTTTTGGCACTTGGTCTACTATTTGTTCTTGTGGCACTCATAGCGAGTGCCCATCCCCGAGTCGGAGCCGATGTTGGTGCTCAATTTGATCTCACCCTGTTTTTCCTTGAAATTATGAAATTTTTGGGCTCTATCATCCTTTGTCTCCCCATATTGATGCATGAAATTTTTCTCCTCCATTTGGTTTCCATGATCAGTCCCTTCCTTGGTCAAGGATCACTTAAAAGTCCAGAATTTTTTTTTTTCGTTCCTCTGTCCATGTGAAAAGAATCTATAACTTGGGCTAAAACTCAATTTTTTTCCTACCTTTCATTTTCCATAGTCACGTTTTGTTTTCCCTATCATTTTTTTCCCAAATATATGTGGAAACGTGATTAGATGCAGCTTGGAGGATCACATTTTTGCCTTATATCATTTCCAAACTCTCTGTTTGTGAAGAAAGATTCATTTCTAGGATCAAATGGTGAATTTCCTGCATTTTACGGTTTGACAGGTGTGTTTTTCCCCATAAAATTTACATCTCAACATATGTGGAAACTGGGCCCTTTCTGGTTGGATGCAGATCGGTGGGGCACTTTGAAAACTATAAGGCTCACTTCAACTCAAATCTTATCCATGTGGAGGGCCGGCACTTATCTGAGAATTCACCTTTTGGTTTGGCCTTGGAGTTGTGTCGGGGAGACATGTGGAGGTTTCTACTACCTTGCCCAAACTTAGAAAAATTGTTCATGCGGCCGGTATAGTTTTGGCAAAACATGGACATGTCGAGGGCCTGCGCTTATTTAAGGATCCATCTCAAGGTCCCACCTTAACAATTGCAACAGGGAGACATGTGGAGACTTTTTTTGGCTCCGCTCTATAATTAGACTTTTCACAAGAAATTTTCTAAGGCCAGGGACATGTGGAGGGATCGTGCTCATTTAAGGATCTTCCTTAGGGTCGTACCTTAACATTTGCAATAGGGAGACATGTGGAGGCTTCCTCCAGCTCCACTCTATACTTAGACTTTTCAAAAGAAATTTTCTAAGGCCTGGGACACGTGGAGGGACTGCACCTATTTGGTGACTGGCCCCTAAATTTTATTTTGAAGACGTGCCAGGAGAAGTTGTGGAAGCTTTCGCTCACTCTGCCCTTGCTTAGACTTTTCAACGGCCAAGGAAAACTATCTCAAACCCTAGACACATGGTGTCTTCTACTGATCCTTCAAATTTTTCAACAACTCTACCAGAATGAGACACATGGAAATCCTGCGCTTGTTTGGGATCTCCGCTTTTGGGCACCATATCAAAAGAGTGTGATGGAGACATGTGGAGGATTCTGCTGGCTCCTTTTATACTGAGAATTTTTAAAGGCCAAAAGGAATTTTTCTTGGGCCTAGGGAACATGGAAGGCCCACACTTTTTTGGGGTCTCTGCTTTTGAGGACAATACCAAAGGTGTGTCAAGGTGACACATGGAGGTTTCCCCTCGCTCTTTTTAACTGAGACTTTTTCAAAGGCCAAAAGGCATTTTCCTTAGGCCTAGGGCATGTGGAAGACCCACGCTTGTATGGGGTCTCCTCTTTTGAGGACCATACCAAAGGGGCGTCAAGGTGACACGTGGAGGCTTCTGCTAGCTCCTTTTTAGTGAGACTTTTTCAAAGGCCAAAAGGCATTTTTTCGTGGGCCCAGGGCACGTGGAAGTTCCACACTTGTTTGGAAACTTTCCCCTCTACTTATCCTTTATAGTTACACCAAGGAAACATGTGGATGACTATAATATAAAGTAGAAAAGGGGAAGAATCAATGGTTGTTGTGCATTTCACCTATTTTTATACCATTTTTTCTCCAAGAATCTTGGAGATGCGAATAAGCACTGTTTTTCATAATTTTTTGATGAAATTCCTTGTCGTTTTTTTCTATAAAGTGCCATTTAATGGATTTGAAACTTAATTTGTGAGTCAAAGGATTGTTAAGATCGAGATTTTGAAGTTGGAGTTTCTTGGGCACTTGTAAAAACGTAAATTACCAGAGAAGATGGATGCGGGGTAGAATTATAGAGGAAAAAGAGGGAAAAGGATGAAATAATGGAGGTTACAGGTGCAAAGGATGAAAAAGGTGTTGCCTCAAGAGTGAAAAGGATTACCTGTCAGATCCAATTATACAGAGCCTCCGAAAAATGATTAAAATGGGGATTTATCACATAATAGAATCGGAATGATTAGAAGAAATGCCAAAAATTTGTGGCATGTCATCCTAGTCATTAATCAAGGGTCTGAGAAACATGACCAGTTCATAATTGGTGCACTTGACAACTTTCAAATGTGAATTTGTTAAACGTCACTTTCTAAGGAAAATTGGTAACAAGCAAAGGTCCCTCAAATATTCTTCTCTTTTGGGGTAAAATTGAGTGAGTGAAATGTATAAATGCAATGAGAATACTATTGCAAAGGGTGGGGGGTTGAATTCTTAAGTGAGAAAAATTGACAAATCTGTCTTCCTGAGAGACCAATCCGAGATAACCTGTTAATTATTTCTGTGTTAGATTTTCTATATTGTCAAGTTGGTTGTAGATGTATAGCCATTGACGAGGACTGAGATTACTCTGGAAGATTTCCCTTGCCGATGAATCTAAGTAGTTTTGAAATTAATTTGTGTTAAATCTCTAGCAATTTTTGTTTTCTTTGTTTCATAATGTCTGCAAATGGTTTCTTTTGTTCCTATTACAATCTTACATTGAAATCTTTGTAAAATCACATAAGATCTTGTCCCTGTGATAATTTAGTAGAATTTGCAATTTCATCTCAAGAAGAGCCTTCATCCTATGATGAGATAAACAAATTTAAAACCACTCTAGTGTCATTTTTTAATAAAGATTGTCTGCAAGTCTTTGGGTGTAGCTTAGGCGTGATTTATTAGATATTTTTTTTAATTGATTCTTTTAACTCGAGCCTTTATGTTATATTCTCAAAGATTGTGTGAAAACATGTTGATTTGGGCCTCCATTGAAGCACACCTTCTTGTTGAAGGAACGTCTTAACTATTTTGAAGCTTTCTATTGTTGAGTTGTCCATTGTTGGGAAGTTTCTCAGAGATATCGTATAATCAACTTTATTCTTCTTGATATCCCACAAAAATCATTCAAAAACCGTGAATCCATCCTGAAATACCCTTTTTTCCTTGTATATCCCCAAAGGAACAAAATCTATTTACTAAAATATGCAGAACAATCAGGATTTCATAATGTCTTTAGTAACCTTAGCCTTTTTTTGAAAGTATCTCCATCTTTTAGAAGTGACAACTCTTGAGAGTTAAATTATGGATTATTGATCATATTTTCCCAAGATTTTCTTCATAAAATTTGTGCGAAAGAAGGATATCTCCATCTCCTTCATCAAACATAGGTTACACTATGGGTCCTCTCACCTTGGTCGAAAGGTACGACCTAAAGCAGTGAGGATAGGTCAAATCCTATTGAAGGTGTTATCCATCTCTCCACAAATTTGTGTGACAAAGGACCAATTAGATCTCATCCCTAGCTAAAAACCAACACACACTATGATCTATCTTTCTCTAAGATCCCTGTTGAATCTGTGATGCTACTCATCTTGAAAAGGAGAACGAATTTGGATACCAACATGAAGTAATCAATACAAAAGTTTTTTCTCTTTTCTTCCTTTGTTATTCCTTCTTTCCTTGTCTGAAATTTTAGGAATCATTCGTCTTTTATGATAAGAAAATTTTTGTTCTTGTTTATATGATCTCTGGAACTTTGTGTCTGTGGAATTATATTTGTTATGAAAGTGAATGATTCTACTCTGCATCTCCCTGGCTCAATATGTATAAGGTTATACTCTGCTATTTATATTTCTTGAAGGTATTGTTATGTTCTTCCTCTCTCATCTCCTTAATTCTTTCATTATTTCATATTGATGATCTTTGGGCATAAAATGTTTCAAATTATTAGGAATCCACACTTTAAAAGTTGTACATTTGTATATAAGTGTTGCTGCTTGTTTTTAATAAGGGAACCTCTCCCATTAAAGAGGAGGGACTGGTTGTCCGTTGACTATGGTTCGTTAAAGTACCATTTAAAAACCCAACATGACCGCTATGTTCCAAATATTATGATGCGGTAGTGTTTAAGCGGCGTATAACTTCATGATATATGTTATTGAGTACCCATCTCTAAGCTACACATATGGTATTGTGTTATACCCTAGTGGCCACTAAGCTTGCAATATCTGACATGTTTTTGGTTGAATCCTAGTGATAACATATCTTCAAATAATGTGTTTCTACATAAGATAGTGGACACCAAGATAAAAATTTAATTCTTCGTCTTGTTAAATACTGGAGACATCCAAGATAGAAATATTCTATTGTGGAAGAAACAAAATTTGTTAAAACATACCGCCGGAAAATTACAAACATTATGAGAACGCATATTGTAGCAGATGCTAGCCTTCTAGAATCTTCATTTAATCTGTTAAATTATTGCAACCGCTATGCCCCATATATTATGTTTTAAATCCTAACAAAATATAAGCTTAAATTATTACATCTTTGTAAAGGCTAGCAGTTGCTAAGCTCAAATCAATTTCATTTAAAATGTTAAATCCTTTATAAAGATTTATAAATTTTATGTTGTGGCAGTACATAGCAGCTATTAATTTCATACTACCTTACTTTATTTTTTGAAACCCTAATGACTGGTAAGCTCCAAATAATATGGTGTGGCAATACCTAGCGGATGCTAGGATTACAATATCTTTCTTTATTTTGTGAAACCCTAGTGACCGCTAAGCTCCAAATAATATGTTGTGGCAATACCTAGCAAGTGCTAGACTCACAATATCTTTCTTTATTTTTCAAATCCTAGCGACCGTTATGTTCCAAATTTTATGATGTGGCAATGTCTAAGTAGTGTATAACGTCATGATATCTGTTATTGAGTACCAATCACTAAGCTATAAATATGGTATTGTGTTATACCCTAGCGTTCGCTAAGCTTGCAATATCTTTCTTGTTTTTGTTAAATCCTAGAGAAAACTAATATCCAAATAATATGTTGCAACATAGCCTAGCGAACGTCACAGTAAGAATATAATTAATTAATGTGTTAATTTCTAGTAACCCTAATGAATTAATATATATGTCACCACTCTATCTTCCATCAATAATACGTGGCCTACTAATAATATTGTTTAAAAAGAAGTATACCATCGTGACTAACATACATAAATACATAGTGATTAAATAAATTAATATATAAAAATTAGGTGTATATGTAATATGTTTAACCTTCCATTCCACAAAAAATTATCTTGCAATTGAAAACTTAATATGATTTTACATTTTAAAACTATTTTGTTAAATTCGAATATCTTCTCACAAAGTCAATGCGGTTACCATATAAACAATGTACAATGAAATATTTACCACAGGTTTTTTATATCATCATATTAAAAGTAAAAAAGGTAGACATAACAAATACCAAAAATATATTTTGAGTCTTGTTAAACATTACAATTTCAAAAATTAGTAATTATGTGAATGACTATCATTATTAGGAAAAACAATCCAGAGGGGGACATAGATCGGCAGAAACATGAAAGCATTCAATTGAAATAAAAACAAGAGTTGAAAAGGGATTAAATTTTATTTAGTTAGGGCATAATAGATTCTGTGTTATCTTAAAGAACAAGGCAATGTGACAAAACGATTAAAAGGAACCGATAAGATGAGCTGGCTCGCGAATCACACTTTCATAGGGAAAAGCAGGGCTAGACTGACATGAAAAATATAGGAACTTGTAAGCACAAGGAGGTTTGAAAAAATGATCATAAGGAAATAGTAAGCAAAGTTAGACCAAGAAACATGTTTTTTAGGGATAAATAGGGTTGGACTGACGTAAAAAAGATAGGTTGTGGTCGAAGACAGGACGAATGAACAAGCCCGCGATTAAAAAGGTGCACATTTTGTATAGTATACATTTTTTATAAATACCTTATTTAGATATGAGATTTATTCATGCTTGGTGATGTCGTTCAAACCACCAAACTAACTATCTAAACTATTCTTTTATAACCCCTTTTGCTTCCCCAGTGTGTGAACGCCCTTTTTCTTACTGCCTAATTATTCCCTTTTTTTAATCCACAAACGAGATTAAAATTACTTCCTGATTGTTCCCTGGCCAAAATGACCAAGATTCTTGCATTTGGCTCTATAATATTTGGCTTACTTGTATTGTTCTATGGTTTCATGAGCTGTTATTCTGCAAGACCAAAAAAACAAAAAACCCTTAAAACTAGTTCTCCAGGGTATTTAATATTTTTTTCTAGCCCATTCGACATTAGAAATTTCGAAAATAATTTTTTTGGGGGATTTAGAAATTTGAAAATCAGAGCGGGGGAAATTCTTTTAATATTGAAATTTCAAATTCTCAAAAATACGGGGGAATTCACAATTTGAATTTTGAATTTTGAATTTACCACTCATCAAGAAAAGGTGAGGGATATTGAAATAATAAACAATATTGAATACAATGCCTTTTGTTATCGCCTATGGCTTAAAATAGTTAAAACGTAATAAAACATATAATATTATAATAAAATAGAATAAATAAAGTGTGTGAATGTATAGGCACATTTATTTTTATTTTTATCAAAATCAACCTAGGCAATGTTAGATGTAGTGCGATAATGAAATAATTATCATATTAGTCTGTGCCACGTGACATGCTTTAAACCTAATAATTAGAAAATATTATATTTGACACACCTTTTGTTATTGCCCATAGCTTAAAATAGTTAAAACATAATAAAACATATAATATTATAATAAAATAGAAGAAATAAAGTGTATCAATGTATAGGCACATTTATTTTTATTTTTATCAAAATTGACCTACGCAATGTTAGATGTAGTGCAATAATGAAAAATAATTATCCAATTACTCTATGCCATGTGGCATGTTTTGAACCTGATAATCAGAAAATATTATATTGGACACATTTATTATGAATTTTATATATAAAGAAATGATTATAAAATATTTTGAAACTATATGAAAACCGCGATATTATAATATAAATAGCTACTAGTAAAATGACAACATGTGGCATCCAAATTCTAAAATCCCACAAGGTGTTGTTGATGCGGAATCCCAACACCCCTTGAATGGCCTAGTTTGAGATGGGGAATTTGGCATGATTGCACAACATTAAATTATCTTGAGTGTGGGACATTGTAAAATGGAATAGCTCTCCATAGAAGGTTGGTTCCTGATCCTAACCTACCTACCACTAACTACTCCTAATGCAGGAAAAACTACTCACTAACCCTAATCTATAACTTCTAAGGGGACATGGATAGAAATATTGCATGAATGAAACCTATACTAAATTGGTGATACTCCAAGAAAGGAGTGGTAATCACTCTTCACAGCCCTACAAAATGGAGAAAGGGTGAATTTTGGGAGGTTGGAAAAGATGCAACACAAGACAAAATCACACCAATGCACTAAGGGGAGGCTGGACAAATGCAACACAAACCCACAATGTAAACAATATTTATTCCTAAAAAAACAAAACCGAACAAACCCATAATAGACAATAAATACACACAAATCCTAAAAACACAATGAGAGGTAAGATGCAAACAAAAAAACATATAGGTTGGACAAAATGCAACACATATATGTTTTATTCCTCCATAGAAATTTACCCAATTCAATGATATAGCAAGAAGAGGCATGAAGCCATTGCAATATTTGAGGAAGGGTTGTAGCCCCAAGAATAATGGTGTGTATGGAAGAAAGATGACGATTTTTTTTTACATATGCAACCCCTTACAATATTTATAGAAGAATTTGATGAGAGGAGAGAGAGAGAAGATCACAAATTTTTTTCAAAAACCCATAAAAATCCATTCTTTAATCTACAATGAGTGCTTGGTGATCTTCAAAAATCCCTTCTCCATTAATGCCTTTGCCTTGTGATTTAAGAAACCTACTCTTATTACACCTATGTCTATTCGAGCTCATGTATACTCATGATGACCCTACTTTCCACCAACCTTCATTAATGGCCTCCACCTATCTGGGGCATTGTTCACTGTTCCCAAATTTTTTAGGTCTAGAACCTATGAAATCCTGAATTCTTATGTTTCCATGTTGTAGATCTCTCTCCCACAATTTTGATGACTAGCTATTTGTGCAAAATGGACATTTAGGGTGAAAGTTATGCCATTTCAGGTTCTGGTGAGCTCTCCAATTTTGAGTTTTACAAAACCTATGAAAATCTCATTTTCTACAACACCATTATGTCTCCACTGCAAAGGCCTCTCTCAACTTTCTGATGACTATAAATTTGCAAAAATGGTGAAGTAGGGAGAAAAATATCATTTTTTTCCTTCTGGTTGCTTCACTGGGATTTCATCTTCAACTATTCCTCTGAAATTGAAAACTGTCATCACCATTAAAATATTCATTGAATCCCCTTTTTAAAAAGCAAAAGTTTGTCAAATTTGGCCAAAAATGGAGGAGATGTGCCTATTTAAAGTATATGCATGATTTACATTTTGTTAGCTCCACCGAGCTATTCTCCTTCGCCATCGAGCCATTTCCATTCACTGGCAAGCTACTCACTCATGCCAAACTATTTTCTAGTGTGTCTAGATGGTTTCTTTCAATGCTAATTTTTCCTTTTCCCACTTGCCACCTCTTTACTTTGACGTAAACGCTGAACTCGACATCACTGACATGGCTCACTGACTGAGCCACTGTCGACACACCACATGGCCATCACCTTGGCCTTGCACTCCTTATGCTAATGACTCAATGAGTTTTGTAATGTTTGGGTAGGAATGCCAAATTTTTCAGGGTTTTCGAGATATTTCCTTTAGGATTTTTGATCTCTCAATCCTGAAACAAACTCACCTCGACCTCTAAACATTCCTATCTCCAAGACTGAGCAACTCTCAAAATCTCCTTGCTGCGCCACATCACTCACCCATTTCGAGCTTTTGGAACCTCCCACTTCGAAACTCACCAAAGCACCCTTTCAAAATTCTCCCCTTGCCAACTCCAAAATAGACCCCCTCATTGAACTCAGAAGTTGTGCTAAGCTCCAAACTCGCCACATCATGCCACATCCCCACGACCCATTTCGAGTTTTGTATTTTTGAGTTCTTAGGGGTTGGACATGATTTTTATGTTTTTCCTCGGTGAATACCTAAACCTCCGAATCTCCGAAGTCTGAAGACTTCAATCTTCGGGATTCCATTTACCTCTAGCTCACTCAACCCCTTGAAATATCACCCACCTCATTCACGAAGAGTATGATATTAATTCTTACTTCGCTAAGTCATCCTTCCTTCAGTGTGCTTCTTGGCCCTTTGACATGTTCATCCTATGTCTGGGTCTGAGTACCTTCTCCACCAAGTGTTCCAAGTTGGTTGTGTCATCTATGGCATTTCTCTCACGATGCATCACTTTGACCAAGCTTAGGGATCTTGTCCCTTCTGTCTTCCTCATGTGACCTCCTTATGCGACAAGCTCACCTTTGAACCCTATAACACTGCTTAGGCTTCTTGCCATCGGGATTGACTGAATTCTCTGACTTAACTCAATCTATGAGCTCAATGTGGTGAGCTACTTCATACCATCACAACTGATTCCATGATTTACAAATCGTTCACGCTAGTCATTTGTTGGCCTGACCCCGAGCTCTATCTATGTCAAACTCACCCCTCAAGCTCGGACTTTACCTGTGCGTTCAAACCCCAAGCCATTTTTCTTCTATAAATTTTATTCTCGAATTTTATCATGAGCTATGGTTTGATTCGATCTCCCTACAAGCTTAATGATTCACCCTAGCCCCTATGTATGCTCCCACATTGTTCCCAAGGCTAACTTGAATCAACCGAGCCTCTAGAAAACTTGATTTGGCCTGCATACAACTCCCTACTTGACCAAGATCCATCACGACCCATATCTCCAAATAGCTCTCCAAAATACTCGAGAAGCCATCCATTTTACTATCCGATAATGTAAACCCACTAGCTCGCCGAGTAGCTCATCAGGCTGCTCACCGAGTAGCTTGGCAAGCTATTTTCCAGCTCGATTGGCCCTATGAGGCCAAATGAGGATTTTTTGAATTTCTAAAGCCTAGTTTTGGAACCTTTTAGATTTTTTGATGAAGGAGAGGGGATTAAGTGCCTAGAACCCCAAAAAGATGAAATTTCCCTTCATGAGCCATTTTAAACCATTTTTGGGGCCGGAGGCCATTTCTGCACTATAATGGGACAGTGATCCCAGGGTGTCCCTGAATGGCTTGATTGTATCATGAATGTTCCAAAACTCTTGCAATGGATTCCCAAGACCTTGAAAACACCTGTGATCCCGCTTACACCCTATGGGGTCCACTTGGGAGCCTGTAACTGCTTTAGCACCTTGTTGGGCAATTTTGGCCCATGGGGGAAAAAATTGTCAACATGTGTTTTTTGCATTAAAACAATGAAAAACACTAGAATTTCAAAGATGTAAAGATATTTTTTGTAATGACAAGAGGTATTGGTATATTGCTAGTGGTCGTTAAGCTATATCATGATTTTTTATTATATCGTTATTTCCAAATTAATTAATAGCTATGTGCGGCCATGTAAAGTCTACTGAAAATGATACAATTACAATGTCAGGTGATAATGATAGGATCGTAGTAGCCACTAAGCTAGACCATTATTTTTTATAATATATCTATTCACAAATTATAAACTATTGAGCCTAGAAGCCGTAATGTTATTCCTTTCAAGTAGTAATGGATCTTAGTGGTCATTAAACATTTTATTTGATACAAACCGAAAGTCTTGATCCCTCTCGATGGAACTTATTGTAAGAATTGGTTTGACTGGGTAACGTGCAGTCGATTTGATACAATTTTAATCATTGGAAATTATAATTGATCTAATATGTGAAGATAGTGATTACTACTACAAGAGGTAATGCATGGATCCTGACAGTGTCTGATCTATATCATGAGTTGTTAATAAATAGCTACTTGGAAATTGAGAAATTATGAAACCTAGTGGCCACTAGGAGTTTTTTTATATATGAACGAATATGGATTATAATTTACAAATATATATCTTAGGAGAAATAAATTATTTTTTAATCCTCTTGATATAATTACAATTAATTAAAAACAGTATCGATACAAAGTAGAACAAATAGTGATTTTAATGACAAATGGTAATTGTGGGAGCCTAGAGGCCGCTAGCATAGACTATTTTTTTTAATTTTATAGTTATTCTCAAAATTAAAATTGTTAATCCTAGTTGTCTATACGGTATTCCTTTCAACTAGTAATGAAGGTTGGTACGTGTTAAGCATTTTATTTGATAAGAATAGGAAGTCTAGATCACTTTCAAGGGAAAGCATCATAGGAACTGGCTCCACCAAGTAACACTCGAAAAAATTGTTAACATTATAATCATTGAAAATTATAATCAATCTAAAGTTGTACAAATAGAGATTGCTATGAAAATAGGTAATGATATGATTATATCAGCCTCTAAGCTAGTCCATGATTTTTTATTCAACGTCTATTTTGAAATTAAGAAATTTGAGTGTAGCATTTGATACCATTTTTCTCTTATACAAATGAATATGGATTACAATTTTCAAAGATATATATTAGGAGAAATAAATAAGACTAGATGCCTCTCAATGGAATGTAGTGCAACAATTGGGTCCGACATGTGAATTATACCCAATATGTTACATTTACAATCAATGAAAATCACTAACCATCCAAAGTTGAACAGATAGTGATTATAATGGAAAATGGTAATGATAGGAGCCCAACGACTGCTAAGCTAGGCCATTATTTGTTATTATCTATCTATTCCCAAATTTAGAAATTTTAGCACCTATCGGCCACAACATTATTCCTTTGATACGAAGAGAAAGTCTTGATCCCTCTTAATGGAAAGTAGTACAAAAATTGGCTCCACCAAGTAACATGTGGCTAATTTGATACAATTATAGTAATCTAAAATAACAATCATTCTAAATTTTTTACATCTATTGATTATTATAACTAGAGGTAATGAAAGTTTCGTAGCAGCCACTAAGCTAGACCATGATTTTTTATTCAATAGTTATTTTGAAATTTTAAGAAATTGTAGCAGTCGCTAGGATTTTTCTTTGATACGAATGAATATGGCTTATAATTTACAAAGATATATTTTAGGTGAAATATTCAAGTCTTTATCCATCTTGTCGAAATGCAGTCCTACAATTGGGTCCGACATGCAAAGTCCATCCAATACGATATAATTACTATCATTAAAAAAATCAGTCCAAAGCTAAACATATAGTGCTTATAATGACAATCGGTAATCAGAGGAACTTAGTGGCTGCTAAACTTGACCATTGTTTTTTATTATATATCTGTTTTCAAATAAATACAATGTTGAGCCTAGTGGCTACTATGTTATTCTTTTCAAATAGTAATGGAGATTAAATCTTAATTGCCTTTAAGCTATTCCATTCAATTGGTGTAAATTAGCAACAAGTAATGTTAAAAACCGTCCATTTATATGTTGACCTAAATCCTGTCTCTCGCTAACATCTATGTTTTCAAACATTCCTTTCACGTTATTTATGCAATGTGGATGGTTGAAAGACAATGGATAATCTTTCCAAAATATGTTGTGTGTTAATTATCAAGAACAATTTTTCATAGTTTCTGGTATTAATGATGTGATCCAAAAACTACAATTTACAGTAACCAATTGAAGGTTAGATATCATGTTCAGTCGAATCCTAGTGGTAGATAATGTTTACATTGATTGCTCACCAATGATAAAAATTAATGTCTTTTAGAGACTGTTGATCGCAAAGGATAATACTTACATTCATTATCATATAATGGGAAAATATTACTCCATATGTGAAGTATTTATTAGTATATTCTACTCAAATTGCAGGTGCAATGTATTCCATTGGTCTCAATCCATTCTTGGCAATTCCACTCATTGAAGGTGTTGAGTGCTGGAAGAAAATAGATAAGGAATGGTTTGTTGAAAAACATGACCCAGACAACTACTACAACAACATGTGGTTATTTTTTATAGATAATGGACATGAGGAATTTAGAATGGTTATATCCTCTACAGTTGTTGATTTGAGTATACTGTGTGTTCAAGTCGAACACATTGACTATGAAAATAATGAGTGTTTTATTCTGGATATGGAGTTGGATGTTTCTTTATTCAAGAAACGGGAGATGAAATCCTCAGATGAAAAAGCACAATTTTTTTGTTCAATATATGGTTGGTATTTGGGGTTGTTAGTAGATAAAGACAAAATTGGATGTTCAAATGTATAAGACATTCACATTGGCATGCTTTTAGTACTTAGAAAATTGTATAAATGTGATTAAATCTCTTCCATTTTTCATTTTTGGAATAGAATAGGTTTTCTTTCACTGCCTAAACATGCCAAGTTATTTACTATGCTAAGGAGAACATATTTAGCTAAATTGGAGCTCGATCCATCCAGATCAAAGTTTCATGGGTTGAAAAATATTACTAAATTAGTTGCATTGTTGAAGAAAGAAACCACTATATTCGAGAAAACAGAACCTTCAACTAAAGAGCAGTTTGATTACTTTGTGTTCAATGGTGAATTATTTTCAATTGATGTTTCCAGGTGCCATGTAACATCTCCATAATATCAGTATCATCTTGTAGATGATGAGAATGTTGAACTTCTTGTGCACTCCATGTTGATAAATGTTATTCATGCATAGAGGAATGTAATTCTTATTCCCTTTTTAGATTTTATGAATAAGTTTGTGGAGCTCCAATATCTGAAATAATTAGAAAGGGATGATGTTAAATTTTATATACTTGATTTCCAACATACAATATGTGCACAAAAAATATTTTAGGCTCAGATACTTACAAGTCATTACATCAAAGACTACAGTTTTGAAGGGCTCACATTCTTTCTGAAAAAGTAAATAACGAAGCCATTACTAATATTTGCAAACAATATAATGAGGTGAATAGAAATTGGATAGAAACCAAAGTTTATTTATTTGTTGTACAAATCTAGATCAGTTTTAAAATCTATTAGATGTCCTCAACGTCCCAGATTGGCAAAAAACAAAATAGAGGAGTGGAGGGTAATGTATTTCAATTTTATTGCATTTTTTATTAACTGTTTATCTTCCTTATATAAAAAGATAAAACATATGATTGTCCTTTGAATGCATAACTTTGAGAATCACTGCCTTTTAATTTTCAAAATGGACACAACCAACAATCTATGTGACAAATGGAATTTTCTATTATTGTCGAATGATATATGGACTAAATGGACTACAACATTTGAATTGTTGAGATCTAGTGGCTTTACTTGTTCACCTATTAATAATAATCAAGATAACTTTCAGCCTAATTCATTGGCAAGATTATGTTAGCATTTGTTTAAGCATTTGTTTAATCCATTGTTGTTAATGGACAATTAATGGACAGTTATAACTGTCCTCTCTCCTTCTCTCCTCCTGCAGCCTTTATAAGGCTTGGCACTCTTGTTTGATGTAACACACATTGAATACATTTGAATATTATTCTGTCTTATGCTATTCTATATCCATCTCATGCTCCTGCTTTCATTGGTATCAGAGACGAGGATGTGTCCAAAGGAGGTAGAAATATGAGAAGGAGAAGATGTAGTGACCAGAAGAGATGATAGCGCTAAAACGCCAAGGAGGATGAAAGATTAGTTTAATCTCGTCCGGTTCTGAACTAGATTTAGTTTTTTGTTTTTTATCTGAGAGGTAGAGAAGAAATATTCTGAGCACTAAGATCAAAGGAGGGTAAACTCAGAATTGTTGTGGCAAGAGCAGCCACAGACACATTTCGCCATAACAGTTTTGTTGTTTTTTCTTCTTTTTGTCTTCTATGATAAAAAGAAACAACTAAACATTTTTTTAACAAATCCGCATTGCAATAGAGTAAGGATCACAAATAGGCTCCTGTTCTCAAACCTCCTATACTGAATTCTGGGACTCGGTGACTATGTAGGAAGGAGGAGCATGTTAGATCTAAAGAACAATGAAGGGATCGAGATTACATACAGAATGTGCAATGGTGTATGATAGTTATGGTATGTAACTACATTAAATAACTACCCAACAAATCATGTCAATTTTTATACCAAATATGAGCAATTACAATATGCAAGTGAAGTGTTTGACATAATGTCCAAAAGATATGTTGTCCATAAGTGTCTTAATGAGCCTCTAGTTCTCTTCCAGCAAGTGCAATTGGAGGAATTGAAGACCGATTTTGTTGCTGTGATGAGCATGTTGTTAGAATACACTCCATTTGGAACTTTGGAACAATACAGTTTCCTTTTTCAGTTTATCAATATTTCAATGACTAATTCTCTACTTGATGTGTATTCAAACTTATTTGAGATAGCGTTTGCATTAAAAGTGTTTAATCAAATGTATTCAAGAGATGTGATTTCATGGAGTAGTATGGTGGTTTTGTGTGCCAAACATGGAGCTACAAGTAACATGTCTTGCAGAATCCTCTGTGAAGTAATGCGCAAATTTTTCTTGTTGTCCTTATGGGTGTTGAAGCACATTGAGATAAACGAGGAATATATTTACAATAAGGATGCAAAAGGAAAGGACTATAGTATGGATCTAGGTGACCTAATGAGATTATTTAGGGCTTTATTGGATGATAAAAATTTGGTTGTTGATGTCCACCGGAAGGGTAATGTTTTCAAGAACACACGAGGCTTGATGGAGAGTGCTCACAAGTCTAAGGCGGAAACTCTAGTACCATAAGCACACATACATGACGACGGAGGATAACGGAGGCTGGAGGAAATCCAACGACCTCTTGCAAGCCACAAGCGATGAGGCTGCCAATAGAGATTATGGCAGAAGTAGGTATTGAGGACCTATTCCTCAATTTTTGGCTTGTTTATTTTAGTTTCAGTTTTTTGTCGTGCTCCTGTTGTTTTGTTATTCAATAAAGTACAAATGATACGAAGTTTCCTATCTGGGACCTTCTAATTGAAGAGCGTCGTGGGGAATAGAAAAGCACTAAAAGCAGTGCATGGTACTCGCCCTGGGTTTGTGGTAATCCTGTAAAACCACTGAGGTATCATCCTCTTGGGTTCGTGGAATGCCTGTAAAACCACCGAGGTAAAATCCTCTTGGTTCATGGCAATTCTATAAAACCACTGAGGTGAACAGTCGGAAATTGTTCTTGTCCCTCTAGGTTTATGGTCAACCTTAGAAAAACCATGTAAGACCATGTAGGCACATGCTCGTGTGAAGACCCTCTTTGCGGTGTTCTCATTAGGGGGGGACCTGTCATCAGGAAATGTATCTTTGTACGAACAATGTATTAAGGGGGGGAATGTTAGCATTTGTTTAAGCATTAATTTAATCCATTGTTGTTAACGGACAATTAATGGACAGTTATAATTGTCCTCTCTCCTTCTCTCCTCCCGCAGCCTTTATAAGGCTTGGCACTCTTGTTTTATGTAACACACATTAAATACATTCGAATATTATTCTGTCTTGTGCTGTTCTGTATCCATCTCCTACTCCTTCTTTTAGATTCACAGTCAATTCATTTAGGGCTACTAGATGAATGAATGAAAAAGAACTATCAGTACTAGAAGATAAAGTACAATCATGGGATGTCTAGTTAACTGGCCCTATTTAGGTAGGCATAATAGTAGAGACATTTGATTATTATTATTGGATAATAAAAGGAGACAAAAAATGAGAGAAAAAGTTCTACAATATTTTAAAGACAAACATCTAGATATTGATCTATTGACATCCTATAGTGAATCCAATGTAATTGAAAAAGTTAAATTACATGAATCACACTACCACCAGTTTTCTATACTATTAGGTGAAGAGAGAAAAGGAAAGAGAAAATCTGATTCCCACATAGGGGAAAATATCTGAACAAAAAAAGGACCATGTGGAGGAAGAAGTTCTTCCCGTCGAGTCTTAGATAATGTTATACAACTATGTGGTGTCAATGGAAGACAATATACTGGCAAAGATGGAGGAAACATAATAATTTATTTGTCAATGTGTATACCCATTCCACCTTTCATCAACTCTCGTAGCTATTTGTGTCACTAATCCTTTCAATGCAGAATTTGTTATCACTGATTTTTGCCATTTGTCTAGTGATATTTCTTCTAAAGTAATAATGGAGATGAAAAAATTTATTGGAACCAATGTACTGGATTGTATTAATTTTGTTCTCATACCAATTGAATATTCAAAAATGTTGACAGAAACAATAAAAAAACATGGAAAATGTTAAAGACAATGAAGAATCGATTCTGGATGGATGCTACAAACTCTATGATAGCAGTGGGAAATTTAAAATTTTGTGTCTTATGTACACAATAACTGGAGTGCACAATTGTGATGATAACAATAATGAAATTTTATCAGTCACTAGGGATTAGATGGAAAAACTGCCACAACAATTAATAACTGTAAGCGAAATTGGGCTAAAAGGAAACAAACATCCTTTTTGTTGCAAGCGATCATATGAGTTCTGGTTTGATATTTTTGTGCAATTTTGTTCCTATAACTCTTTAGTATTGATGCTTTATGGATAAATTGTCACACTCCATGCATTAGTTGAATCCAATCTATCTATTGTTTTTATTATTGAGACATATAGTCAGGAAATGTTTTTGAAACATTACTATTCTCATATGAAGAAAGGTTCATATCGAATACATCTTGAACATGTGATTATGTTAAATGTCTTTCAAGTGAAAAAATCTACTTACACATTTCTTATTTATGTAGACAACCAAACAATAATAGGAGATGATGCAAAAACCTCTCAACGTGATGCTAAAAAACCAACTCAACATGATGACTAACCTTCAATCATTTTATAAATATGTGTAATGAGCTCTATTTTTCAATTTCCATTTTTTCATTTTTTTGACAATACTCTATGCTCACCAGCTTTGACGACATATAAGGAGAACTCAGTGACATCATGCACAAATATGAAATCAAATCTTGGTATGTTAGTCGTGTGCATTTATAAATAAAATCCTCTACTAATCCCCAAAAATTTATTAAAAAAATAATGGTTTATGCAGACGACCAAAAACTGAAGAAAGTAAAATTAGAATGCATGGTGTTAACCAATACGAATATGCAGACAAAACCAGGTATGTTAGACATGCATATTTTTAAACATACCCATTTCTAAGGCTCAAAAAGTTTAAAAAAATGATATCAGCTAATTCTAGAAGTGTAACCATTTTCAAAGAAGGAATTACCAAATAACCTATTTCAAAAGTTAATGGTGGAGTCCAACACTACATAGTTTGTAGTTACCAGGTTGTTGGTTGTCTGCATAAACCATTAGTATTGACATAATTTTACAGACATTAGAATTAATGTTTATTCCATCCAATGATGGCATAACCTAGCGGTCGCTAATCCACATCAATATTTTAAAAAAATTATCTGCTATTGGGCAATTCAATGGATATAAATGAACCCTAGTGGCCGCTATAATTACTTTAGAAGACAAAGATCATTTTGATTTGTACTTACCATATTACTATGGAGACAAATATGTTTTTCAATTATACTTTAATTTTCCATAGCATGAAATCTATTTTGAATTGATTACTGTTGTTTGTAATACATCTTGCATCAAAAATCCAGCAGCTAGTAAGGTCTATACAAGCCATGCCAGAAGCTCAGTCGGTAAGTGGTAGCTACCTAAAGTGCTAATATTGAATTTTCCATTTTACCATGTAGTTTACTATGTTTTTTTCAAATATATTTCATTTTCCATAGCAATGGCTATATTAATAGTGAATAGATTTATGTTTGTTTGAAACAAATCTTGCATCAAAGGATCCAGCTATGGGTAAAGAATTTGCAATCCTACATGCAAAGCCCACCGATAAGTGGTAGCCACAAGCTAAAATGTTGATTTTTTCCATTCGTTATAATTGATATGAGACCAATTTAAATAATATATTTACTTCCCTACAACTAGCCACAAGAATTATTTTCTTATTTTAGATTTGGAGGGCTTGTTGTCTGAGAAAAACCAATCGACCTCTCGGGACATGTCATTCAAGTTCCGCAAGGAAACGATCAACATGTGAGGTGGCCTGAAAGATTTTATAAAGTCATTATGAATAAATTTTGAAATGAGCTTTTGGTCATAAAAAATCACTTCTACTAATGTTGAAAATTGGACTAAGGCCTTCAATAAAAAATTATCAACTAACTTGAATCTAGAAGTCACCTGGGGAAAAAAACATTGGAATATAGTTGATGGAATTGTAATAAAATATCTAGAAAATGTTTGGAGTAGAAACGATGTTCCCTGTAATTCAGAAAACACAATGTGTATTGCATTAAGTGCAAAGGGAAACCGTCCAAAAAAAATTATGGTTGGGATAAAAAGGAGAGGAGAAAATTTCTCAAAACATAGGTGGTTGATGATTTATTTGTACAAAGACTTATCACCGATAGTGTCAAAGGGACTGAAATTGGTAAAGGGCATCAAATATTTGAAGTGAGTAAATGCTAAATAAAATTTAGCATTTCAAATGTTATTGTGATGATACAACTTAACAATGTAAATCAAATACATTCATATGTTTTAGTGATAGCTCTGTGTAATTATTTAAAATACAATTGTACGATTATAAGTTGGGAGAATTTAAATTTTTCCTGATTATAAGTTCATAGTGTGAGTGTATAAGTTGAAAATGTGAATTAACAGAAAATATTTAATGTAATAAATATTTGAGAAGTATTTCTTAATGAAATATGTATTCCTGAATTAATTCTGAGCATGCTTAAATACTAGTTTTTGTTTTGATATTAGAAAATGTATACCACTTTCCAATGCAATGAAACAATGACAATATGGTATGTAAAGACTCGTTGCGCTGAAACATTACATTTTATTCAAATAAAGTTTGCACAAAAAAATATTCCTAGTATAACAATAAGAAATGAGGAATGCCCTTAGATTTTACCTTTGTCACCAACTACAACCATTTTATTTTTGATATAACAATATCGAAAGGGACTTGTTTTTAATTTTTTAATTGATTCACCACCCTCAACCATTTGATTTTTTTTTTTTTAAATTTGCAGATACGAACACATGTAACATGAAACTGGTTATATTTGATATAAACAATGTTTTGGCACACACCCTCCACAAGGTTGCTTCGACATTTAAATAATTACAAATTTTTAGGAGCATCAAGCTCAAAAAAAAAAAATCTCAGAAATAATGTGAAAGAGTTCTTTCAATGGTGCAAAAAAAATTTCAACATAGCAATATGGACATCAATGAGAAAGTCAAATGTTGATGACATGATGCCTTCATTCCTTCAAAACATTGGCTTGGAGGTTGCAAGATTCAAGTTCATATTTACACAAGAGGATTGCATCGAGACCAAATGCTCCGATTATAAAGGTTATGAGAATCCCAATTTTAATCTCAATAATATTAACTCCATTTGGTCACAGTTTAATGCATCGTACAATTGTAAAAATACAGTGAGTGTAGATGACTCTTTAGAGAAAAAACAGTTCAATGATGTTAGGAACTACATAATTTTTGAAACATTTAACATAGATTCTAAGTTAGAAGACACATACTTTTTTATATTTTTTGTGGTCACTGTTGCAACCATTAAAGGACGTCGAAGATGTTCAGGATTATATTAGATCACAAAAACAATTATAGGGATCATTTTTATTGGAGCTTTACTATGTTTTATATTGTTGATTTGGAAGCCCATCTTCAGGAGTTGTGTTACATTATAAATTCAAATTATTGATCAAAATGCTTAATATAATTCTACCTACCTTTAGTAAAGGAATTTCAATTTATTTCATAGCTTTATTTAAATACTAAAATATGTATGGGATAGTTTTACAGTTAATTTTATATAAGTTCATATACATATCTGAATATGAAAAAGTTTATGTCATGTCTCTGACAGTCGATTTTATCTCTAAATTTAAATATGAAAATATATCTGGTAGGGTTTTATAATTAATTACATTTTCCTACACTAGATCGTCACCTTCTGCTAATTTCTTCATAACATCTTCAGAATTTATCTAGTTACGTTGAGGTTCAATCACACCATAATAAATGAACCAAATATGAGATCTAATGTTAAATATGAAAATATATCTAGAATGGTTTTACAGTTAATTACATTCTCCTAAATTGAATCATCACCCTATTTAAGTTTCTTCATAACATATTTGATAATTCTCTAGGTGCCCCAATGTTCAATCAAACCATAGTTATTGAATCTAGAAGTGTCTCACATCTCGTGAATGTCTTTAAACCTAGTGGCCTCTTAGCCAATGGTGTTTGACATATTCAAATTTGCATAGTTTAATGTTAAACACATCGTATAACTGATAAGAGAATTATTCAAAATTAATCATTAAGCCTAGCAGCCGCTAGCCCTTATAAAACAAAACATCTATCTATTATATATGGGGTAGTAGCTACCAAACATTATTTCTCATATCAATGTTTGATTCCCCGAAATCATTAAACATTTTTTCATAGCTTCATAAATTTGCATCGTGACCAGATATATTGGGCTTAGGAAGGAGAATTAACGGATTCCAATATTTTGATTTTTGGATTCCAATCTTTTTGATTTTGGAGTACAGTTAATTCCAATATATGTGACTCTGGATTCCAATAAATGCGATTTTGGAATCCAATATGTGTGATTTTAGAATCCAATAAGTGTGATTTTGGAGTGTAGATAATTCCAATATTTGACATTTTGGAATCCAAAAATAGCAATATTGGATTCCAATATTGGCTATATTTTTTAGCTGTTGGGACTAGAATAATTCCCAATTTAGTGAAATAAGCATTACACCCTCTAATTTTTCATAAATGAATGAATGAGAAATCAATTGTTTTGGGTAACATAGGATTGTCTCTCAAGTTGCTTGACTTCCTAATTTGAGACATACCTCCAAATAAGGTTGGTTCCTCTACCTAATCCTAATGATAAACTACACCTAAGGAAGGGAAAGTAACTATCTAATACTATTCTAACAATCCAAGGGACTCGAGGAAGAGAAAGATACATGATAACCGTAAATCCAAAGCTAACAGACGTGATAACACCAAGAAGTTGGACTGAGATAGACACTAGTCAGACAATGATGTGGAAATGAGATGGTAAATGTTGAAAGATGATGGATGCTCATGAGCTCCACAATCCAGATGTGCAATATTGGTGCTACTGATTTGTTCATCAAAAGCGATACGTAGACATGGTACACATAAAAGATGCTACAATAAATATGGTCACAATGAGAGCTAAAGAATGCAACTTTTGAGTTGATATTTGTATTCAATGCAATGAAGCACAAGTTGGGGTTGGGATATATTGGGGATCAAAACATGAATTTCATTTCTGGTTGATCTTGTCTGCGACATGGTCTATGTACAATGGAAGAATGGAAGGCACAAATCACGGGAAGAGAGTAGACCCAAGGATGAAGAGAGAAACTCACAATCCTAAGGCTAACATGTGCAACAGTCTGGAGAAGGATGGACTAGATTTGATATGCTTGTCTCACGTCTTGGCAAAGGATCGTGCATCTACAGATATGGAAGTACTTAACAATAAGATGTGGAAAGCAACAATGTATGCAAAATACTTATGTCTTCAGCTTCAACCAGTTAATGTCCTCTTGTATGTTATTCTGCTCAAGTGGAGCAAGTATTGAGGAAATTTCCCCACCCTTCCTAGAATTACATTGGCATATCATAGTATGCATCTAAAGGCGTAAAGAATCCGCGCTCGCTAACATTAGAAGCTAATCAAATTGGGTGGTTTAGCTACCTGTGCAAGAGTTGTATGACCGTGAACGTTGGATTGTATTAGATGTTGTTTCACTCAAATACCCTCACCTAAAGTTGGTAACTATAATTATTTAGTGTGTAGTACATGATGATAAATTTCCAACAGAATCAATGTATGCGAAATTTGGAGTTTGAAGGTGCAAATTATGGCCAGTTTTGCTTGTTCAGGTGACGGTGTTGGTCTGAGTGTGTCACGAATTGTGAAAATACAACCTACAAGTGATGCTGGATAGTTTACATTAATACCTTCATTCCAAGTAAAAGTCATGCATTTTAAATGATTAGCGTATTATAGGAAGGATTTTAATAGCATACTAAACTAGATACGACGTTGCCCATGTTCTTTTTGTATTTTTTGCAAGTGCTTCTCTATGGATGCATGCAATTTGAGTTTAAGCAACCTGCTTTAACTGTGGTAAAAGTTCCATGACAATTCCATTTAGATTTCAACAATCCGCAAAGGAAAATCTACCTACTATACATGTCTAGTAGATGGATGTCAAGTCATGTATCGGCTGTCCTGGAGTATGCTAAAGGCCCGATAGCAATCTACTTTTCCATTTCTTCTACTTAAATCTTTAAAAATCCATAGATGACATGTTTCTATCTCCCCTTGTACCTGGATCTTTGTTAGAGCTAGGTATCGGCCTTAGCTCATGTTCACAAGGCTTAGAGAAAATACATTGTTTGGTACCTCAAAATATCTGTATTTAGTCCTGCACCAAAGCTTATGTGTGTCCCATATTTTTATTTATTTATTTAGATAAGTGTAGGAGATATTATCTAGCCCTTGTAATGGAGAGGTATAGTTCTTTTCAGGGATCTATGGTATTGACTAGTTCTTTCCTCAGATTTATGGTATTGACTAGATCCAATTGAATGTCTAGTTCTTTCATAAATCTATGGTCCTAGGAGAGGGTCTTTTGGATAGCATTTATGATCTTGCAAAATTTACATGACCATTTGACTAGTTCCCTCATGAAGACTATGTTATTCCTTGCCTATAATTGAGCAAGGACCCATTCTCATGATGTGGATGGTGTCATTGTTAAAGTTCCATAATAATATATGATTCATTGAGATCTACGATTTGTTTGCAGGATGTTTTATGTAAAGTTATTCTGACGAATTGTTTTCATCAAAACTTGATCAGTGAGTGTTTGATTAGACCAGTCGAGGATGTTCCACTGGCAAATCTAGCATACGACAATGAAAATTATCGTTCATTTCATGGTATCAGATTGCAGGATAATTGCTGTTGATCATAACCCCCGTAATGTAAGTTTTATTTTGACAAATAAATTTATTCAATACATATCATATATTTGGGATTCTGGTAGAATTTTGTTGCTGTATGAGATTTTATGCAATTATTACGTCGAAGGTGTTCCATTAGATCCGGAAAGGCCCTGGGAAAAAACCCTAAGTATCGACTGTTAAATTTGATGGTTTGACAACCACTTCTGGAGGTAGTCATTTTTGCATACCACTTTTTCCTGTATTGTTGTAGGGATGGCACATCGGACTGCCTTGGGATCCGTGCGGTGAAGGAAAAATCCTGGGATTCTGATTTCGAGTCTGCTGGATTTCAACGAGATCTGCATAGGGTGAATTTTCTTTGCTACAGCATTTATCTATCAATCGGTTTGCGACGTTCAGGAAGGTTTTTGGTTACTATAAAATTTGACACTAAATCCTCAAGAAAAACCTGTAGATGGATCAGAGGCAGCCAATCAAGTACCATATTACTTCGAAAGTTTTTCGTTTCCATGTATTAAGTGTAATTTTAAATTGGGATTTACAAAGCTTTTCGACAAAATAATATATGGAATCGAAGTCATGCTACACACCCCATAATAGTGAAGGTAAAATATGTATGGCAAACACTCATTAAAATCCTTAGCCCTTGGTCATATGGTATGGTCATATGAGGGCTTAAAACTTGTGATTCCTACTAGTAGGTGCTTAACTTTAGCCCACTTTCAATTTTATTTTGTGTGGTGAAGGCAACAACAATTTATTTTGTTTCAGTGGCAACTAAAATAAATAACAGAGCAAAATATTAAAAAGCTTGTATCTTTTGATCGGTAACTCGGTTTTGAGTGCCATTTTTTACAAAAGTGCTTGTTTTTTTGTGCTCTTTCCATTGGAGTTATTTATTTTGATACTTGCACTATAATTATAAAGTGCCAAATATGGAGGAGTGTTGTAATCAATTGTGGATGCAATTTCGGCTGAGCCCAACGTCCTAAATTTTTGGGAGTTGCAGTTTGTACCTATCATGGATTCTGAGAATGATATGCTTTTCTCTGAAGTATGTGGACTTCAAGAGGATATTGTAAAATTTGTGGAAGAAAATAGATTACTCAAGAAGTGAAATTCTCTTCTACAATCACTCATTCATGATAAGGATACAATAATACACTTCCTGCAGAACAAACTTGCTAGCCTACAACATCACCATCATATTGTGGACAACCATATCCATGCTCCTAGTCCACTTGCAGCTATTGCTCCTAAACCCACTGACATTGATCTGTCAGTCTTTGAGTCTGTTCCTGCTCTTGATGTTCATACACCTATGAAGCTTGTTACTGCATGCTCTTCCACATCTGTGCCTATTACAGTACCACATGTTGTGTATCCTACTTCTGCTCAGCTGCATGGCATTTTTGAGAAGCATACCACTGCATTCAAATCTCACATGCTCTGTTCTATGGGTCTCACTAGCAGAGTCATTGGCAAACATTCACAGGGTATTTTTTCCTCTATTCCACATGTTAAGTGGAATTCTCGTCATGACATTGGTTTTCGAGTAGATACTTCATTGGGATCACACATTGACAGAGCTCCTTTTTTTTGTTCACTCGACTCTTTCTGAGGATCATGAGCAACACATGAGTTATGCACCTTCACTTAGGCTTGAGAAACCTGAGATTTCAGCTGTCAGACATGATCAACCTAACACACATTCTGATGTTCTTTTGCATGCACCCATTGTGCATTTTGCACCAAGTCATATGCAGACATCTTCTTCATCCATCCGTGTTGATTTGGGGTGGATATCTGATCACTCGTGGTGGTGACATAGGCATTCGTTGAGAGGACTCTACAGGTGTGGCTCCTCCACCATTCAACCTCTTGCTCCACTTTCTATACCTTCTGCATTGTGATGCTTCTTGTTTTGAGCATTTTTCTTTAGCAGGTGTAGTGTATCTCTCTTATTTGTTGAGAGATTTTGTATATGTATTTTCCGACACTTTTGACATGTTGACAATATCTCTTATGGGGGATCTATTTTGGTGCATTCAGTGTTATTTTGTCAGTGTTTGAGTAGTTGTTTTGACAACTCATACAGATTTGTAGCGTCACTCCACCCATTCAGTAGTATGGGAGGGTGTGGTGTTGATCCTGCTTCTTTGGGTTTCGTGTCCTTGCCTTGTTACCTTGGATTTTCTTGGATTGTGACACTCTAGAGTTTGTGTCCTTGCCTTGTTGCTTTGGTTTTTGTTCTTGGATCGTGGCACACCTATTTGCAGCAGTTGATCAAATTATGTTTGGTGTTTTTTTTGCACTTTCAACATCACTCCGTTGACAGTCTCCTTGTATGGAGCTATTCTGGTGAAACCCAGTGTTAGTTGTTTTTGAGTTTTGTGATCGAGCAGTGGATTCAGACCACAGTGCACACCAAACTTCTTCAGCATTGTACAATTTTTTTTGAGCTGAGCTTCTTGGGATGCCTTGGAGTGGGTCTTTACTCTCTTTACTTTATTGTTACTGGTTTTGGGTACCTTACGGTGTCCCTTTTTTTCCTATATATTGTACATGAGTACCTCATTAGGCCTAGTTGTTGGGGACTCATATTGTGGACATGCCACTTATATTTTTGCCCCTAGCTTCACTTGAGGGGGGGCTGTTAGGGTAGGTATTTACCTTAGCTCATGTTCACTTAGGTACTTTATTTACCTTTATTGTATTTATCCTCACTCACTTATGTGTGTGGATATTTCTTTTTATCTTATTTAGATATTAGGAGATATTATCTAGTTGTTAGGCATAGTTCTTTCCTTGATCCATGGTATTGACTAGTTCTTTCCTTGATCTATGGTATTGAATAGATCCTTGATGTCTATTTCTCTCCTAAATCTATGGTCTTTAGTATTTCTTTGATGACTAGTTATTTCCTTGATTTATGGCTTGATCTACGACCTTGACTGGTTCTTAGATTTTTATTCCTTGCCTATTTAAGCAAGGCCCATCCTCAATGTATTGCATTGAGTTCCATAATAATATATGATATTGCTGTTCATTTGTTTGCAAAGGTTTATGTAAAGTTATTCTGGTGAATTGCTTTCATCTTACTGATCGTGATGTTTGATTAGCATCTATGTTCTTGGCTTGGCACGATCTGGTTATCATTCCTTTCATCCACATGTGTCTCTTTTGGTCAGATAAGAGCTGTAAAATTTATTAGCTATGGGATTAATTTGGCCCATAGATTACTCCAAATGGATCTCTAACATAGTGCCTATTTAGAAACAACCTATTAGTATAAGGATTTTATTATATTGCAAGACATAAAAAAAACATGTCTTAAGGATTAGTTTCCTCTTCCGATTTTGCAAAAAAATTTGGGAAAAAAAGGCATGCTTGTTCCTCTATGTTGGCTGTATGCACGACCTCATCCTGGCTACATACTAATCAAAAAAATAAAATCAAAGGTTCCATAATGGAACAAGAAGAGTGTCTAGAGGAAAATGGAGTGACATTGGCAGAACTAGCTCGTAGAGTTTACAGGATTTGATCGTAAGTATTGTAAAGCATTATTGTGTATAATAGACCTGAATGCATCATAACTTACTAAGATATTTTTTTCCTTCATATTTGCATAGGCACTCTCTATTTTTTCAACATTCACCTCTCTCGGCTCCATTCTTCTTGTATGGTTCATTTGCATAAAATGTGCTCTTGTTAAAAATTATAATGATTGATCATTTTCTTCCTATGATATTGGTTTCATTTTTGATGTGACATTTTCATGGCAATTTATTTGTGTTTATGTTTCTTTTTTATATTGGAGATTCAGATAACCATCCTTTGGTCTTGTATTGTGGTGCCTCCTCCTAAGAACCTCAAATAGTTGTGAAGCCTGTAAGGTGAAATTCATGCCATGCAAAGATTTATCTCACATATTACAGATAAGTGCTACTCCTTCACCCATCTACTAAAGAAATATATTGATTTCCACTGGGGCCTAGATTTCCAACAAGCCTTTGCTCAACTCAAAAAATTTTTGGAAAATTTTCCTATTCTTGTACCACCTACCCTAAGTGAACCTTTGTTGTTATACATAATTCCTATATACCCAATTTCCCTATAGGCATGCAAACTTGAAGCATAGTATGATGCCCGACACAAAGAACTTTATAGTCGATATTTCAAAAATGTACTACCATATAGATAGTTTTCTTTAAGGTTACACTATGAAGTTGGTGCAACTACCTTGACTAATGATTGAAAAAGTGTGTTTGGCTATTATTCTTCACCTAATTTAGAAACTTCTAGAGTATATCTCGTAAACAACACATACCAAGCTCAATGATCATAAATGATCACCTGTCATCAAATACATTTTGTCAAAACTTGCACTTAAAGGAAGGATCTCCAACTTGGTGTCATTTTGTTGAGTAAGTCTCTGACATTTGAGCACATGCTAGTAGAATTTTTCCTTCAAGTAAGAGAAGACATCAATTACTTGTTGATAAACTAGCTGAAGCACCACTTCTAGGAATGAAACCCTTAAGTATGGATCTGCCAAATGCTTTTGTTTTATATATTGACCAAACTTCAACCTGGAAGGTATATTTTTATGTATCATTCACATGTTATGGCTCAGGATCAGGAGTAGTCATAATTACTCCCATAGGTCAAGATATTGAACTCCCACAATACTAGTTCAAGACTTAAGCTTCCCGATGTACAAACAACATTTGCAAAATATACAATCATCTAAACATTACATAGAAAGTAGCAAATTCGCTATCACCCTTGGAACATTAAAACAATTTTGAGGTTATCAGTGTGTTTTCCTATCTGTAGGCTCATACGATTTAGGTGAATGAAAACTATAAAAATTAACTAATAATGAGAAAATTATCCCGTACAGAATTTTCTTCATGATGAACACCATAAAAGAGGTATTTTATTCTGACATTCCTGCCATCTAAGTTCAAATGCATGTAGAACTGTATCAGATCCATGTTATTACATATATATCGGATCCTTGCCAAGCTTATCTTCAGAGAATAAATATTTTTAATTCCTTTTCAATCATCTAATGGTACTAGCCTATGACATGCCAAAATCATGTTTTGTATATGAATTTTTTGGTCTCTTTTCCCTATGGTATGTGGTTATTTACAACTACCTACAAGATTTTACTTTCCCACCTCAGATATCCCACTCCCAAAGAGAACCCTTATCTAATTTATATCTTGTTACACTTTACTTGGGAGCACTCTCCTATCTAGGGCTTTGAGATTACGATGGGACATTCTATTACAATATTAGCCTTAGGATTCTAAAGTTTTAGAGTTATCTAAAGTAATTCCAAAGAGGTGCATTGAGGCAAATATGACTTGGTTCTCATACAAGTGGCATAGTCCTTGTGAAGAAAATTTTATGTTAGGGATACTACTGGCCTGCTATGGAAACATATTTTTTCCAGTATGTGAATAAAGTTCTATGTTAGAAGCATGGATATATTTTCTTGTCATGCTTCCATCAGGAATGCTCATTGATTATAACCTATCAAAACTTTCTTATCTACCATTTAGTAAACGGGGACCTGATCTTATAGGAAAGCTCACCCCCACCTCATCTATGTGGAGATGACAAAATTGCCATTATTACCTTACACATGTGAGAGCAGCTATTATAAAATGGGTGGACCCCTGGCTCTTATCTATGGGTGGAATTTAGCTCCTCAGGTCACCTATGATTGCATAGCATGCTCATAATTCAAATTGGGAGGTCATGGGCACACTAGGGAGGTGAACTATGATGCAACTATAGAGAGGCGCTCTTATGGTCAAGGTTTGAACTCAAAGAATACTAGTGCAAGAGTTGATCCCTAAGCATAAATAACTCAAAATATAAAATCATCTATGATATGCATAAAAAGCAGCTAAGACCACACCCTTGGGTTATTAAAATGACTTTTCAATTTTTTAGGGTGTTGTCCATGTGTAGGCTCATACCATTTAGCAAACAACTATGACTCTTGACTGTTAATGACTTTATTTCTAGAGGTTTCTTATGATTATTTGTTTAAAAAAGGTTTTGAAGAAATTTCAATTATTATGGATTCATTTCATCTTCTATTGAAGTGTTTCTTGCTCTTGATAAACTTGTTGATTCCTCAATTACATGGAACTTTGGAAAAGTCTCACGAGTATACTTAGCAAAATGTTGTCCTTTGTCTATTTAATCCCAATGGTCTGCATGGTCTTGCATGTTTAAGTCTTTTCTAACTCTATTATTAATGTTGCAATAATAATTTTTTTGAATATTGTATTATCCACTTGATTCTTTTGGTTATATGTCCAGGGATTATAAGTTGCAGTCATTTCATATCCACTTAATTCATCAGCTTTTACTATATTTTTAGGCTATGTTACCCCAAATGTTTTGCTAACAACTTGGATGAGGGTGTGATTATTGAGCATTGTTTGATGTTCCAACCCATCAAAAATAAAAAATAATTTTTTTAATAAATAATCCAAATAAACATGCAACTATCAACTTAGACATATCAACATAAAATTTAAAAACTTTTCATAAATCAATTTCAACATAACGTTGTCAATTCTTCTGTACAAATGATAAATGTATAAGCCAAGTATACATATATATTGGTTGTGGATGGTTGAATTTGGTTTTCTTTGTTTTCCTCCTTCAGGCATATGATAGTTATGTTCCAATGTTCATAAATTCATATCAAGTTGTGCATTGTTGTGCTTGGAAACAAAATGACAACAAGTTTTCATTAAAAGAGTGAAATTATGGACCATATCTTTACTCTCAAATTTGATTTTTTTTTAGATAAACGATTTCATGGTGTTCTCCTATCTAGGGATTTGACATTTCCAAACATTTTATTACAATATTAGATGTGGATGCAAAGTTTTAGAGTCATAGAAGCAATTCCAAGATGCATTGAGGCATATCTGACTTGGGGTGGGAAGGCATGTATTTAGAGGCAATTGTACATGATATATATATTTGGATTATGAAGCCACAAAGGAGCAACCAATCAGCCACGTGCCTTATCTAGTGTATAATAAAGGTTTTTTCACCAAAATACCAACCAAACACCCAATGCAACACTAAAACAATTACCCTGAAATAAATACAAACCATGTCAACTATAAATGTAATTAACTATTGAAAACAGTATCAAATGTATTCATGTTTAAAGTGAAAAAAATAGATACAAACAACTACCACTCATGATATAAAATCTACACATGCATAGAAGCCTTCATGTATTGATGTTAAGTTCAAATAAAATAGTCCACAAAACGTTATCACTCATGATATAAGATTTGAAATTGTATATGTACAAATTTGTAACAAGTTTGGAATGAAGAGATGATACCTTTAAAAGAAGTGGTTCATCTATATTTCTACACTTATAAAATCACGCTTTTCAACATACATGTTTAATTTTTCTTTTTTACTATTGCTTTATTCGTTTTGTAAACCAAAAACAACACATTTTTACTGTCTCCTTCATTATATCTACATACAAATAAGTATAGTTTTCAAATGATGAGAAAGAACCATGCAATGTATAGTTGTTTCCATCCAAAGCTTTGTAAATTATATCACTTTTTTCATATTGAATTGTTTTAAAGGTTAGACCTCATGTTTGGGCTATTAAATGAAGTGGTTCCTCTATGTTTGAGCTATTTTTAGATTTTCCAGGGTCAAAGGATTGTGAGGATTTGGCCAGTTCCTATTCTTCTTGTAGGAAAACCAGATCTGATTGCTTTGATTCTCCTTTATATGCCTTCGCCGATTTTTCTTTGATTTTTATTTCTTTCACCGCCTCTGTTTATTGTCACAACCATGTTCTTTTATTCGTCTGCTTTTTGTTTAATCCACCAATTTTTTTGCAGGTGTGAATCCGCCGCTGCAGGGGATGGCTTGGCCGGAGAAGGATGGCTTGGCCGCCTTGAATGTTGTTTCCTCGCTTGTAGGCCACGACATGGGAGAGTAGACGGCTTGGTTCACAACAAACTGACTCGGGCGTATGTGAATCAATGCAAAGCCCAGTGACTTTTCTGCCAATGCAACTCGAATCGGTTTTGTACATGAGACTCGGCCTTTGAATGTGACTCGGTCCAGCCCGGTAAGTGGGCTATGTATCAAAAGTGTGTGCAGTGTTTTGGGTTTTTTGATCTGGTTGGCCTTTGATGTTTTCTTTGTTGGTCATTTTTCCATCAACATGAAAAGAAGCAGGCACATGTATCTTATTTTTGCTATTTTCAAGGTCTCTAATACAGTTTATATTGCCTATTTATACGGAGTGTAGTTTTTCGAATTCCTTAAAACTATTATAAATGTAGATTATCCAGAGCAATGGCCTAGTCTTCTTCCCTAGGTTAAACATAAATTGCAAGATCAGCAGGTATATGCGGCTTTATATGTACTAAGAATTCTTTCAACGAAGTATGAGTAAGTATTTGTTTGTAGAACAAATTCTTGTTAGTATACGACTGACTTCTTTTTTATGTCCATCTTGCTCAAGGATTTTATGGTTATTTAAATTATTTGTTTGCGTGTATTTTGAGTCACTTGTTTGCTATGTGTACATCAAGGTTCAAGTCCGAGGACGAGCGAACTCCTGTTTATCTTTTCATTGATGAAGCATTCCCCCCTTTTCTCAATATTTTCAATCGTCTTGTTCAAGTTGTAAATCCTACATTGGAGATATCCAAGATCATAAAGCTTATTTGCAAAATATTCTGGTCATCGATATATGTATGTAATGCTTTTGCATTCAAAATTGACACCCAATTGTTTTTCTATCTGTGACTGAACATTTGATTTCTTTCTGCAATTTTAGATGTTGACTCTATGTAATGATGTGGCCATGCAGTTAGAGGTGCCCAAGCAACTCTTTGATCCCAATGTCTTTAATGCTTGGATGGTCATGTTTTTAGCTATGCTGGAAAGACCAATCCCTACAGAGGGACAACCAACCGACCCAGAACAACGCAATTATTGGGAATGGTGGATAGTAAAGAAGTGGACAGTACATATTATGAATCGGCTTTATGCTCGGTGAGTTGAATGAATTTAGTTAACATCTCTTGACCGTGTGAAATACTAGTCTTGTTCAAATATTACATCATATATATGAATTAGGGGAAATTGAAGATCAGCAACATTGAAGTCCACTGTCGAGTCTTCCACAATGTTTATCATAGAAATTATTGGTTAGATAATGATGTCATAAATAGAATAGTCTGAAAAATACGCATATCACTAGATATACTTAAAATCAACGGGTATTTTATGAGAGTCTAGTTATTCATCTGTTCATACAAATTTAATTTTTTCCGTCTCTTCATGCTAGATCATGACTAGGTTATAATGTATTATTATGCTTTGCCAATTTGGATATCGAAAGCTTCTTAAGCCAGAGAACAAGTCTTTTGCTCAAATGTTTCAGAAACATTTTGCAGGGAAAATTTCAGAGTGCCATCTTAACTTGCTGAATGTTATTCGTCACGGTGATTACCTTCCAGACAGGGTAACCAATCTTATCCTTCAGTATTTGAGCAGTAGGTAGGTTATCCTAAATTTATTTATAAACAGTGTTCAGGCAGTAATGTTATGTAAATTTTAATGTGATTTTTGTTTCCTGGACAAATGTAACTGGTTAATGACTTATATTTTAGATTCTTGATACACTTCATCTAATTCTAAAAGTTATTATTCATGAACCGAGTTCTTTTAATAAGATTGATGTACGTGCTTATTGAACATTCAAGTAGTCTATGAAATTTGCACATTTTTTTCTTTGTTTATAGTTATTTAATTCAACAAGTATTTGGTGCTTTGAGCATATTTTGAGAGTTGTATTTGCACGGTAAATTGCAAAGCAATGTTTCACAATTGGGAAATTAAGTCCAATAGATGATAAGTATTAAGAACATATCAATAAGAAGGGTGGACAACTAGTAACATCTCTCATTTCTTTCTATGGTGCTATTTAGTAGTTGGCACTGAGGAACACATAAGGTCTTCTTTATAACAAAAATAATTCTCAACCATCTCAAATAGTTCATAATAATTACTGATATATAGAAAATTGTCTATCATTAATTTGAAGACCCATGAATGATTGTAAATAGTTCCCATCTACACCCATTTAATGTTTCCCAAAAGCTCCTAAGTCTAGATCTATGTTGTGTGTTGCATAAGGGGATCAAGATATAGTGGGATAATTGTTTGTAAGAAATGAAGAGATGATACCTGTAAATGAGGTGGTTCATCTATATATATATACACTTATAAAATCAATCACACCCATTATCAACATCAACTAGAAAAGTAATAACTATCCCTCTAGAAAAATAACATATACCGTTCGACATTCACATTGCATTGTACACATGTGATTGCTAGTTATATTCTAATGATAACTAATATATGGAATAGTGTGAGTTTATCAGATGTGTTACCATATCTCTTATTAGATTTTAAGGATATCACTTCCATTTATTTTACTGAGGATTCGAAGCATGTGAAACCTAGACTGTGATAACTTGATATAATGCTTCAAGGTGTGTGAGTATATGATTGTAAAGATCACATCTAACTTGACATGATAGCCAACAAAACATTCGTCAGCTCTGAATTGCATATATAATATGATAGAGGTTCCCTCAAATAGTTCAACTTCCACTCGCAACTTAGAAGCCACCGAAGAAACCATAAACTCGTGGATATGGATAATACATTAAGATGAGTGATAAGACATTAGATGCGAAGAGACACGAGTCGAGGAATTTGGTACCTGCCATGACAGGGAAACGCTCCTTTTTGTCGGAGGAGGATTGTTCAAGGAGAGGTCACGTTCAATCCTACATATGTTTTTTGTTATTTTAATGTTATATTTTTTTTTTGTTATAACGCGATCATGGCATTAAAATAATGTTGGGGATTATTTATGTTCACGCCGCTTTTTTTTGTTAATGTTCTCGTTTTTGTTTTTTTATTATTAGCTATTGTTTTATAATTGTGTCAAGGCATTCGAAATTTTTTGGAAATTATAATCTTGAATAATATTCTTTATTGAATCAAATTTATTATTTTTAATAAAAAGTTTTGTGAGTTTGGATAAATATTCTTGATATTTTCACACTCTATGAGATTTGGGGAATATTTTCTTGAAATTTTTAATGTACAACTTGAATATTATATCGAATCTATATTATTTTTGTATGAATCTTGGGGTTACCAAGATTAGTACAAGGGTTCCCAAGATCATTCATTGGGGTTCCCATGATAGGTCTTAGGCTTCTTAAGACTAGTCTTGGTGATCCCAGGATTGGTATTGGGTTCCTAAGATCGATTGTGGCATGCTTAGGATTAGTTTTGGGGCTCCCAAGATTGTTTTTAGGGTTCCCAAGATCAAGTTTGGGGTTCGCATGATTAGTCTAGTGGTTCCCATTATATGTAAAAATGAATAAAATAGATAAATATATGTTGTGACCTCAAATATGGATGAAGGTAGTTGTGGCTAAGGGGAAAATGTACTATTAATATACTTTTTATGTGATTTTATTGCTATTAAGTAACATTTATATATCATAAACATTCGTCATGATTTTGGTAAAAATTGGAATGTAGGTAATACACATGACGTGCCACCACCTTTGGTAGAGTGGAAGCCTGCGAAGAGCAAATTTTATTATTTATAAGGATTATGTAATAATTAGTGTATATAAATGGTATGGTAAATCTTTTGCTTTGATTGTATAAGCTTGTTTTCATCAAGGGTCAGGGTCCCTATAATTCCTCTCATTTTATGTATCAACCAAAAAATTGATTTTTATAATGTATTGAAGGAATTATAGACATGTGTTGCATCGTGATCAAATTTGAAGGGCTAGTCCAAATTCCAATGTGAAGGGGTTATATTCATCCAACCCTTCTATAGAAAAAAACAATATAAATACTACTCTTTTGCAGCTCTATTACTTACCTCTCTTTGTAAGCTTTTTTCGATATTAAAAAAATTACATTTCAATTGAAAAGAATACATTTAATACACACATTATAAAAAAATAAGAGTATTTTTTAATTAGCGATTATATTTGAATTAAAAAAATCTTAATAAAACTATTAAGACATCACAATTAAATCCAAATACTTGTCAAATATATAAGTCCAATTAGTTGACTAAGCCTTAGAAACACACCTCTTATAAGAAAAGATTTATAACACACCTCTTATAAGAAAAGATTTATATTGTATGTAATTTTTTCAACTCTTTAAATATCGAGCAATACTCTCAACTCCAAATCATATAAATATGGTGAAAAATTATAGTTTTAGCAAGTAAATCAACATATATCTATAAAATATTCATCATACCCTATTTTGGCCTAGAATCAATTGTTATAGCTTTAACTATATGTTAGAAAACTAGTGTTGGTATTTCTAGTTATTTTAATGTTATTTTTTTTTATTATAGGTAAAGAGGGTTAAGGGGACCCTTCCTCGTACAAAGAAAAATTTGGAGACAAAAAAATAGTACAAAGGAAGATTTCAATTCCACCAATAACCAAACTAACAAGAAAAACTAAAACAAACCAAAACAAACAACTAATAACAGTTAAGGCAAGCCAAAAACTACAAACAATAAAGTAGGACCTATTTCCCTTCCATAGACCTCAATACTTCAAACCATTCATTAGCGAGATCTCCAATGGAATTTTTAAGCTTTTCAAAGTTTAACTTATTCTCCTCCCTCTTCCTTTTATTTTTCTTATCCACCAAATTACCATACCTCCTAGCCTTAACCAATTCAGTCATAATCTACAAGTGCTCCATAGTACTCTTAATATTCAAGAGACTCTAGTTCTTAATCTGAAGGACAACATATTTCATCCTTTAGATCTCGACCTTCAACACATCAGATATTTCATTGTAAATTTCCTTTTTCCGCTTATTGAGAATTAGGGAAAAATTATCAATTTTCTCCTTCATGGTGTTCTAGTCTCTTAACATGACATTGAGCATGTTTTTGTTGAGATCAATTTAAATCCTATAGTGATTGATCTCCTTAGAAGAGATCGTTGAACTACCCGCAATATTATTTTCCACAAAAATTTCCTTCTTTGCCACTTTGAGGGACTGAATATTATCCATAGCTTCCTTCGTATTCTGCGTCGATGCTAGAAACTCCTCATTGTCTTTAGACTCCGAAAAACTCTTGCTTCATATTTCAATGTTATTTTAAATAAGAAAATTTTTAATGTTTATTTTATGTCAGAGAAACTAAAGTAGAACATTTTCTATTTTCATGAAACAAAATTCGATGCCAAATAATTAAACCCATACGTATTTATTAGTAAAGAAAAAATTCATTAATAATAATTTTCCTTCATTACCTCAAGGATTAGGATCATTTCTTAGACAAATGACATGTACATGACAAATAGATAAGTGTAGGGAAAATTTTCAAGACAACATTTTTTTGATATTGGGTGAAAGAGGGTTGACGGGACCCTACCCCAAACAATAAAAAGCTCCTAGATAGAGAAAAAATTCAATGACATGACATCAAAAACAACAACAAAGATTCACAAGAGTTTGAGCCAACAAACAACAAGTAAACTAACAATAAAAACCCAACAATCAAACAACAAACCAGCAACTCCAATATGTCATCCATTTTCTCAAAATTAGCCAACAATGTGGCCCATTCCTTAGCCAAGGTCTCGATAGAAGTGCCCAGGTTTCCCATTCTGACTCTGATAGCCTAACCTTCTGTTTCATTGAAGTCTTAAGATCATCTCACTACTTGTAGGCATTGGTGAGCTGTGTTAGGGTATGAAGGTGTTGGATTGTTGTCTTGACATTGAAAATGCTCCAGTTAGTTTTATATTGAAACATGACCTTCATCTGCTCCACATCACTATCTAAACCCTTACACTTCTCCTTAAGAACATCAACATTTCCAGTGCTGAGAATATGTGCCACGTCTTCCACTTTCATTTTCATAGAATACCAGCCATTAAGAATAAATTGAATGGTAATATTAGTGAGTTGGGTATCACTCTAAACATTCTCCAAGTCTTCAAGTATTTTGGCCAGAATTTCTCCATGATTTGCAATCACAATACCCCAAGTGTCAATTTGGGTGCTTCTTCCCTGTGTGTCAATATTAACCTGTCTCACCTGCTATCTAGTTTCTCCTTTAAAAAAATTCTCCACAGCCATATCCTTAACATCTTGTTGTTTAAGGTCTTTCAAACCCTGCACTACTTCCATTTCCTTAACATATTTCTCTTCCCCTTCACTGGAAGTAAGGGTTTCACTAAATTCAGCCTCCTCTTCTGAATTAGTATATTTATCATTGTTGTAATCAACAAGGGCGTGCAAAAGAAAACTCACCCACTTAAATTTTTTATCTATGTCAGCCACAAATTTTATCACAATAGCCATAATAAACCCTTGATGTAAGGGCACACTTATTTTTCTTTTCTTAAATTGGTCCAATGATGCATAGAGGGAACAAAGCATAAAAATTAGGAAAATTGTAACTATGGTCGTGCTTAAGGAAGTTCATCATTGGAATATTATATGCAAAAATACATTTATGATAGCCTTCCAATGTAACATATGGAATTAAATTGAAGGAAAACTCATTGTCATTGAATGGGATAGGTAGAGAGTTCCTTAAAAATCCAATGAAGTGATTAGTAATTTTCTCCTTACCTATAACAAATAGTTCCACCTCTTTCATGTAGTATTTCTTAGGATTTTTGACTTCCCTACCTTATTTTTGCATCCCCATTACATAGGCCACCATTTCTATTAATATTTCAATCTTCATGCCCCAAATTACAGCATCGCCCCCAATCCATTTTTTAGCAAGTTCCCACATAGCACAAAAATATTTGCTGAGATTTTCATTATGGCCCTCAAAAATCCTGAAAAAAGGAGCTAGACCCATTCTTTCAAAAATTTCCATGGCTTCAGGTTTGATACTATTGACATCCCATGGCTCCATTCTCACAAGATCCCCTCCCATTTTCCTTCTCATTGTAAAGCTCACCTGAATGTCACCGACCTTTCTTTGACAGAGGTTCCACAATCCATGAGCCAAGATAGTAAATTTATTCTCCAAAATAATTATAGTAGATATGGAAATTAAATGGCACGAATGGTATTTTTCCCTATCATCAATACTTTCCTTGCACAAGTTACCATGATTCCTGAATATCTTGTCATTCATAGCATTATTGTTCAGTTTGGGCTCCTTACTCTTATAACTAATATTAATTAATGATTTTTTTATTTCCACGATCTTTTTAAATTTGGGTCCTCAACAAAGGGTCTATATCAACATAATTGGTAACCAATTTCATTCCATCACTTATAACCCCTTTGTGTGCAAAGGAATTAGGAATGTTGTTAGCTTCATGGTAGACATGTTTGAAGTTAATACCTTCGAAGTTTTTAGCCATTTCCCTAATGCTAGCAATAGAATATGAAATTGATATAGATGTATCTACCTTGTTTAAAATTTTATTTATGATATTAAGTGAGTCAACTTTTACCTCCAGTCTCTAATAGTTCCTTTTCTTTAATTTTTACCCCTAGAAAAAAGCAACAACCTCAATGTTGTGGTTAGTTTGAATCCCCAGGTTGTAATAGTACCCAAGAATGAAAGTACCAACATGGTCTCTAAAACCCCCCCATAACTAGCTTTACCTAGGTTCCCTTTTGATGCCCCATTGAAATTCAACTTAATCCACTCCTTATTGAGTTTTTGTCATCCCTTCAGCCTAGGATTCAGTTTAGGGGGATTACTTTTGACATTCACCACACCCCAATTCCTAGAAATTTTACTCTCTCTCAAAAGGACAGTTTTCATATTGTTATGAATAATCGAGAAATTAACATTTATAGAATTACAACATCTCATCACAATTCTTTTCTTTGATTCCTTCTTACCCTTAAAGATGTGTCTATTCCTCTCCTTCCATATTTCCTAGCATAGGTGCATTAGTGTAAAGATCCATAAATGCTTAAGACCCCTACTCCTAAAAGGGTAGCACCATTGAATCCAAAGCATTTTTAAAGAGGACATGAAAATCCAATTTATCTCAAAAAGTGTTAATAAAGTGTTCCTAACCTTTTCCAAAAAGGGACATTCAAGGAAAAGGTGGGTTGAGTTTTCAACTTCATTTTCACACCACACACACCTATTAACCATAAGGAAGTTCCTTTTGTTGAGATATGCCACCGTTAGTATTTTTTCATGTACGACTAACCACCAAAATATATTAAATTTCAGATTCACTTCTTTAATCAAAACACCCTCCCATTTGAAGATTACAAAATCGATCTCATTTTCAAAGTAAGTGTTGTAGGCACTCTTAACAGAAAAAGTACCATTTACCTCCTTTGACCAATATATATTGTTTGGTTCATTCTTACTAGCCACAATCACCCCACATAGTAGATTGTTAAGAGAGTTTAGTTCATTACTGTTGTTTCCCTCCAGTTGGATGTTTTTCCAAAATTTGAATGGGTCCTCTAAGTTAAAGTATTCTTTCACCTGAGTACCATACTTTTATGTGGCAGCCACTTGAAGATTGGGAAAGGACTTTGAGTGGGAAGTTCCACTAACCATTTGTATTCCTAGAATTTAACACCATTCCCATCTCCAATTTTCCATTTATTTTCTTTTGAGATTATGTTCTTGGCCCAATTAATCGATTTCTAGAATGTAGACCCTTCAAAATCAGGTATATTGAAACACCATTCAGCTGCACTTTGATTCCTCCAGTATTTTTTTCTGACAATATAGGTCCAAACACTCACCTCCTTGATCATTCTCCATGCCATTTTGGATAGGAGTGCTTTGTTCATTTTTTCCCAATCTCTTATTCCAAGACGCCTAACCTTCTTTGGTGTACATATATTTTCCAATAAATAAGAGGTAACCTGGATCTATCCTCAGTCCCACTCCATAGAAACCTGTTTTGGATACTTTCTAGCTTATTTACAACAACACTCAGGATTCTATACACAAAATAGTATAAACTGGAAGATTTGAAATGGAACATTTAAGAAGAATGGCTTTATCAGCTTGAGATAGGAGATCTCCTTTTCATCCTTCAAGTTTGTTGATGAATCTGTCAATAAGAAAGTTCCATTCTTATTTCTTTGGTATTTTTGTCCTAATAAGTATCCCCAAATACCTAGTAGGAAACGATTTCATTTCAAATTCCAATATACATGATAAATCTTCAGACATATCTTCTTAGGGGTGTTAACAATGAAAACTAAATTTTTTCTGAAGTTGATGAGTTGATCTAAGCCTTCTTCATAATCCAACAATATGATTTTTTATTCTTTGTCTTTTGGTACCGTTTCCTCACCGAAAAAAATGGCGTTGTCCAAATTTTTTTGGTGAACCACATGTTCACTATTAACCGCAGGATCTATCCCTTTAATTTTTCCCTCAAGATTGTCCTGATTCAAAGATCTTCTTAGAGATTCCACCATTAAGATGAATAGGAAAGGTGAAATGGGATCTCCTTGTCTTAATCCTCTAGTGTTGTTGAAAAACCCATAGGGAGTTCCATTAAGCAGTACTGAGAATCTAGAAGTGGAGATGCAGGTTTGGATAATGCTCCTAAAATCCTCACTAAAACCAAATCTCTCCAGCACTTTGTGAAGAAAGTTCCAGGAAAATTTTTCATATGTTTTTTCCATATCAAGCTTTATTACCATAGTTTATTTCTTATTGTGCTTGACTATATATAATGTCTCCTGAATTGTCACTATATTATCCTAAATTTTCCTCCCCAATACAAATCCCCCTTGTTGATCAGAAATAAGGGAGGGAAGGAGAAGTTGAATTCTCATAAAAATAATCTTAGAGCACATCTTATGGATACAGTTGCATAAACTGATGGGCCTAAACTTTTAGAAATCTTCAACATTGTGATTATTAGGAACGAGAGCGTCAAAAGTGCAATTCATAACCTTTAGCATTTTTTTGTTTCTAAAAAAATATTGGATTGTAAAAAATATATCACTTTTAACCGTTTCCCAGAAGAATTGAAATAAGTGGGCCGAGAATCCATCAGGGCCAAGAGCTTTATCCAGGCTCATGGTCTTAAACATAAATTCAACTTATTCAATAGATGGAACCCTAAACAACATGTTGTTATCAATATATGAAACAAGTTGTGGAATGCAATCCAAAATAAGAATTTCTTTGGTGCTGTTAGAGGAAGAAACTAAGGATACCAATATGTTGTAGAAGGAAACTGTAACCTTTTGGATTTCACTTGAGTTAGTTAAGGTAGACCATCCTTCCCCTATAATGTTGGAAATCATATTGGATCATCGTATTTTAAAAGTTGCAATATAAAAGAACTTAGTGTTCTTTTCCCCTTCTTTAAGCCATTGCACCCTAGATTTCTATTTCCAAAAGGTTTCTTCTTTAGAAAGAATATTATGATACTCAAGTATCATCTCTTTCTCTTTTGTTTTTGAATTTCATCTAGGCTATCTATACTTAAATATTCCAAAGATGATTGTAATTATTTTATTTCACTCTGTAGGGAACTCTTAGTTTCAAAGATGTTACCAAAGTAAGTTTTGTTCCATCCCTTCAACTCATTCTTCACTTGGGCCAACTTTTTAGAGAATCTAAATATAGTAGTACCTTTAATCTTGATGTCCCACCATTCTTTAAAAATATATTTTATGTTCTCATGTTGTAGCCACATCTTTTCAAATTTGAATGGGGTTCTTCTTCTTTCCCTATATTTCACTTTGAATAGTAAGGGGTTATGATCAAAACTTATTCTAGGAAGGGAGGAAAGATAGGCCTCCTTTCTCAACAATCCCCAAGAGGTAAGATATCTATCCAGTTTAACTTGAATCAACTGGTCACCACTTCTCCGATTATAGAAAGTATATTTCCCACCTTTCAGCTCAATATTGATAAGACTTTTGTTTGTTATAATAAAGTCCTACAGGTCTTCCATACTTTCTATGAGATAAATATTACCACCTTTCTTTTATCCGAGCATTAAAGGAGTGTTCAATTCACCAAAAAAATCCATTCCGTTTTAGAGATAATTTCATGGAATTTAGATAGGTCCTTCTAGAAACTTTTCCTCTTTCCTTTATGGTTGGGTGCATAATTATTAGACATAACCAAAAAATCATTATTTTTCTTGTATTTGAAGAGAATGACAATATGATTATTATTTCTTAATAAATTCATACCTTGGAACCTTTCAAGATCACATAGGATAGCTATTCCACCTGCAACACCCATGGAACTAATAGCCACCACATAAACCTTGCTACAAAAATTGTTTTTGGCTATCATAAACTGCTCCTTGTCCATCTTAGTTTTTAAAATCAATATGCTATCAAATTTGTATTTATATTTAATATCCTTAATAATCCTAAATTTGACAAGGTTTTTTAAACCCCTTGCATTCCAAGAAATGAAATTCATTTGGAAACCTGGTTTTTTTCTTTCTAAATATCCTTAGATCGGGTTTAGATTGGGTTCCATCATTTATATATTTCTAATTGATCTTTTTTCTAGTAGCTTGTTTTTTCAGCCTTCCTGATCAAGTTTGCATTTCCTTGGGAATGGCTGGGTATTTTCCCTAAGATGTTTCCTCTATCTTTATAGGGGATTTCATACCCTCCTTATGAGAATTTTTTCTCCTTCCTTTCTATCGAAAATTTCTGAGCTTTCTATAACATTTTGGTAGATTTTATTCAGAGAGTTTACATTGCTAATGATACTTTTAATTCTACTGGCTTCTGAATCTTCTTTGGATCCATCTCTAGATATAACTGGGAACTCCTCATTACCCATAAGGTTATAAAAAAATTTGGACACAGGTCCTAGTGCTTATTTAATGTTGACATCCTCCTTTAGAACCCTTTCCAAAATGTGTTGTATATGACGGAACACAAGCCTTCAAAATACATTCACTCACAACAAATTTCCATATTGTATCTGAATTTTAGGTTTGATTGGTGAACACCCCACATTGAAATAATGAACCTGATGATTTTTTCCTTATTAGAGGATGAAGAAATTGACCATCCAATCCGTTGAACCATTCTAATCTCAACATGCCCAAAACACATGATAAGGTGAAGCTACACTTGATGGATCACAAGCCTTCAAATTATGAAGTCATTCACTACTTATTTCCATAGTGTATATGATTGATCTTTTTGGCTAGTGGATGCCACACACTGAAATAATGCACCATAGCTCTAAAATTTACAACACATTTTCTCACCATGCATTATAACTTTGTTTGCAATTTTTGAGATCCTTTATGTAAATGAGAAAACATGCTTCACCTCATTGTGAATTTTGGTCATTTTGAGATTGGAATGATTCGAAGGATTGGATGGCTGATCAAACCATGATCCAACAATATAAAAATACTTAGGTGAATTATTTGCATGTGGGGCATCAACTATTCAAACCCCCAATTAAATACACTATGGAAACTAGTAGTAAGTGATTGTGTATTATGAAAACTAGTGATCCATAAAGTGTAACTTCATGTCATCATTCATTTTGGGCATGTTGAGATTAAAATGGTTCGAAGGATTTTCTTGTGGATCAAACTACACTACAACAATACCAAAATCATTAGGTGCATTGTTTCAGTGTGGGGCATATACTAGCAATAAAATTCAATCAAATACACTATGGAAATAATTAGTGAATGAGCTTGTAATTTGAAGGCTTGTGATCCATCAGGTGTAGCTTCACCTCATCATGTGTTTTGGGCATGTTGATATTATAATGGTTTAAAGGATTATGTGGTCAATTTCCCCATCCTCTAATAATGAAAAAATCATAAGGTACATTATTTCAGTTTTGGGTGTTCACAAATCAAATCTTTCAATAAGATATAATATGAAAACTAGTAGTGAGTGAATGTATTTTGAAGGTTTGTGATCCATCAGGTACAACTTCACTTCATCATGCATTTTGGGCATGTTTATCTTATAACGGGTTAAAGGCTTGGATTTTATTGAACCATACCGAAATAATGTAAAACTCATTAGATACATAGTTTCGATGTGACTCGATCAAAAACCAAACCTTTCAATCAAACCCACTATAAAAACCTATAGTGAACGATAATACATTTTTAAGGCTTCTGATCCATTAAACACATGGTTCAAAGGCTTAGCTCGAATTTTGGCCCAATGTGCAACATTGCAAAACTTTTATGGTGTATTTTTTCATAGTGGGGAGATCATGAGAAAAACCTTGTAATCAAATCCACCATGAACATATGTAGTCAATGACCTTGCATTTTGGTCTTGAGGTAATTATCAACTAATTTTTTTAGCACTTTTTTTCTTGGTGATCTTGAACATATGGTTTTAATTCCTTTTTTAACAGTTTATCCACTCTAGAAAAAAAATCACGTGGTTCAAGAGTGGGTAATGCCAATTCCAAGTTTTTAATCAATTAATTATGTAATTTATCATCAGGTACAAGGAAGAACATTGAATCAATTTATTTGTACTCTATGCTTACCTATTATTGGATACAAATTGTGGTCTTAAATTCACTAGATCTTGACTTGGTTCTTTAAGAGATATCTATTAGTTCCAATCCCATGGTTTTTTTATAAACTAGAATTTATACACTTATATATTTAAATCTCAATGTAGAGAAAAGAGCTTCAAAGAGAGACATTTTTCTCTTAAAGTCTAAATTCTATTAGTTTCTTTTATTTTTTATTGATTATGAAATTGTATGAGATTAACTACACAACACATTCCTAGGCTTAGTTACTCATCCTTACTAGGTTGGTTTGAAAAAATATATGTTTTTTAGTGATGTGCATATGTAACCAGTCTAACTATAAATGCAATAAGTCCCATGCAATTGTAATCATCCATGAAAGCATACTTAGTTTGTTTCACATGTGCTCATCCAGCACAATTATATTCCACCTCATGTGTCCCCATTAATTTATAAATATGAAGCAGACCCCATTATTTTTTCACTTTTATAAATATTATTTGACTCCACACTTGTACTCCCCCAAGCTAATCTTCCATACTTTAATTATGACCTCATTTTTGTATCTAAAGTTTCATATACGTAGTCAGTACATTGAGAGATGGATTTTCATGAATCCATCACAAACACTAGGATAAACATTATTTTCATAGCCAAAATTGGGTAGTTATTTGACTCCATTAACGATTATTCTAGGTTCTAAAAATTCTCAATCTCCAAAACCAGACTACATATAAATTCTTAAAATAGTTATCAGTATTCATCGACAACATGCTTGAAAAAAAATCTTGGCAAGATGGTTCATGAGTGGCGATGGGGGTTATCTTCATAAATGTCTAAGTCATAGGAAAAATATATACATCATGCTAGAAATTTTTAATTTAACAAGACATGGATCATCACTTATTTCCTCTTTTGTGTCTTTCTTACATGGATTTGTAATTGTTGTGGATTTCAAGACATTGGAGGATCACTTTTATAATATTCTTAATTTTTCAATAAATTGTTCAATCACAAGTCCAAGGATTTCATAAAACTATCTAATTCCCAAATTGGATGCCTAAAAGGCTCCAATTTCACTAGATGGGGAGTATCTCAAGGAAACCAAGAAATAAAAAATCTTTCTAAACCCATCTCAAACAAGATTTTAAACCCAAGGGATGATTTTTTTTTATAAATATGTTGTTGGTCCTTTTTCCCTCCATAAATGAATTTATGGATATATTAAGATACAATACTTTAGGTTCTATTGAATATCTCATAATAGATTTTATATATAACATTTTGATACTCAATATACTATTTTCTTATTATAAATTAAAGTGAAAGGGGTCCCTTCAACCCTTATTTACCTATTCAAAAATAATTTAATACTATGTTTTCAACTTCAAAGTTTGATGTTTCTTTAATATTTTCTCATATATCATTTATGAAAGACAATGACATACTCGTTAAAATAACTACATATTAAAATAAAGATACTAAAATCATATAGATACAATTATATAAACATTACATATGAAATTTGATATGAAATATGTTATTTTTAATGCATACCAAAATAAAACTTGGGTAGATAAAATGATCCTCAAGAAACCGATTTTTGATGTTTTTCATAATTTGTTGCATTTCTTACATGCATAAATTATTTTGTATTTTTCCATTTATGTGTTATTTTTGTTTATCCATAATTTTACTTAACCAAAAAATATATTTTTTCACAATGTTTCTCAATTGTGTCCCAAATTGAGTTACATTATGTATTCCTTTCCAAGTTTCTAACTAAATATTACACATCTACATTCAATTGGTGTAACATTGCCTACTTCTGGCATAACTGGTTCAATGTATGGATATTTTGTTTCCCATTAAAACTTAAAATACCTTCCACTTGTCCATCTACTTATCTTCCTTCATTCATATTTCTTAGTGTTTTCAATCAAGATTGGTGTTTAATGAGTACAAAACTCTTTTTTAGTTGCATATCATCATCAATAATGTCCTCCAATATCTTCTTCCTTGACATTGAACTGTGAGTAGAATTTAGAATGGAAGTTGGTATTTGATGAGAAGTATAAATGTATTCTTCTACCTATATTTGATAATCAATATTGTCATCATGTCGAGGCACATTATAAGGATTTTATTATAGTGGGGGCATGCCATCATCAATAATATTTTAAATTGGTGATATGCTATTGTGATTAATTATTTTTGTGTTTTTTTCATGAAAAGTGTTTTCGTATCATTATTAAACATAAATATGAATAAAATCACAATTAAAATTTAATAAAAATTTGTAGGGATTAGTTGCAAATAATTCTTAGGCTTAGATACACATTTTTCTAGGTTGGTTTGAAAAATATATGTTTTTATTGTGTATAGTGTTTTAGTAGATGGAGGTATCCAAAATCATTCTAATGGTATTCATGAACAAACGTAGGGTTTCCATGAAAAACATAGGTTGTCCATGAACATATGTAGGGTGTCAAGTAATAGATTTAGGTTATCCATGAACATATGTAGCATATCTATGAACAAACATTGATTTGACGATATGATCCATTACTATTGTTCATGGTTTGATATTTACCCTATTAGTCACATTAGGTTCTCAAATTTGTAATGAATTAAATAAAAAGCCCTAAATAAATCAATTAAAGGTTAGGGATTTTGTCGGCAGCATTATTTTATTTTTATTTTTGAAAACAAATAGGGGTATCCATGATTAGTCTTACGTATACATGAATAAACATTGGGTATTCACAAAATGAAATATTGTGTCCCTCAACCTTCGTGGTTGGTCGATATGATCCCTTTTGATCATTCATGGGGTGATCATGACTCTATTAGTCACATAAGATAAAGTAAACTTAAATATTATATAATGTAACCTAAATAAATTAAATAAAGGTGGATGAGGCTTTCTGAAATTATGGTTTTTTCCTTTCTATCATATTAGGGCTTTCTGAAATTAGGCCTTGATGTAGAAAAATCACTGTATGCTTCCCGCACTATCTTTTGAACTCCCTTGAATGCTCCATCTTGGATTTTCATAAGCATACTTGTGATATCCCCCTACATCAAGGCCTTAAATTTTTTCTACACAAGCTCTGTGCTTCTAAATACCCCAGTCTCCCATTTTACCCCAACACTGTTCCACTCTTTCCCACCACCACTACCCCCACCCCCATCCCTTCCACCACGACCAAGCCTAAAACGAGGAACTATAAGAATCCTAAATTGGACACCCTTGTTTCAGGAAAAGTCCTTCACAGCAATCAGGAGTTGGAAGTTGTCCAAAACCTATTGCACATCAATAGTGCAGGCCATAAAGAGGCCTTATAAAAAGAGGGAAATAGCACCTCCCAAAGGATGGAAGCCTTGGAAAATGAAATGATGAAACTGAAAGAAGAAGTGTAGCATTTGGCCAAGCAAAAAGGCAAAATTAATATGGAAGATGATACTGATCTTGGTAATAAGCAAGTCGAGGACATCTACAAAAAGATAAACTCCTTAAACAATCATCTGGGGAGAGCAAAGGATCACCATGATCACAACATGGCAATTTTTAATACAATCAGTGATTTCCTTGAATAGCATGTTCATACAATTTCTATACTTAGTGAGATCCTGGACAATCTGTGGGGAACAGACAAGGAGAGTATTCAAACCATAACAAAGTTGGATGCTAAGGACCCCACACACATGAAAATGGTGGCTCTATTTACCTCGTTGTAAACTATTAAATCCATAATTAACAGAGCTTCCAAGAAGTAAAGAAGGTCTTCATTGCAGATGCTACTTTTCATCGTTCTTTTTGTTGTTTTTTGGCTACATTGTTGCAGCGCACACTCTGTTATTCTTTTCTGTAGTAACTCTCTTTATGTTACGGTTGGATTTAACACCTATTCTAGATGGTGATCCATTTTTTGTGGAAGCTATTAGTGGTTTATCTATATTTTAGGCCCTCTATGTAAACAGGGTATAGTCCCTTCAAAACTATTTACCAATAATAAAAAAAAAATTAGGGCATTATGGTATTTTCGTTGCTATTGAATAGGGGCATTGTGGTTTTTTCTTGAAATTACATAATATAATTTACACTTCAAATTCAACTTTCTATTGTTCACTAATAGGCAAATTTTCATGCATATCCTATTAAGATACAAAACATGGTGAAGAAAAATGATCATGGTAAGATGAAAGGGAGAAAATTACCATACCTATCAAAGAAAAAGAAAGGCTATCCACGAGCCCTTAAAATTAGACACACCTCAAAGAATATATTGACAATACCTATGATATTGAGTGATAAAAGGAAGTGAATTAAATAATAGCACGTGTGGGTATGTACAAATTTTACACTACAACTACTTCCTACAATAAGGACCAGGTTAAGTAAAAAATATAAGGAGATGAAGATGGAGGATGATGTAATGAAAATAAACCTTTGTACACAAATCATCCATGAAGAATTTGGGGTGTTGAACTTAGGCTATAATTTCCCTCATTGTAAGAATAAACCTCTAAATGAATTTACATCATCACTCTTACATTTGGTTTTGCAATAAGTCACATTTAGCTACACAACAAAAGGGGTGCAAACATATGTCAATTCTTGATCCATGGAAACCATTCAGAGATATTATAAGGAAGTGTGTACTCCACATGAAATAAGATCCATGATTTAATAATAAAATTTTAATAGTAGGTAAATGGAAATATGGTGAGTATATTTACCTAAATAGTTTCCTTCCTAGGGATATAGACCATGATATCTTGAGGTGGAAAGAAAGTACAAACAATATAGAGATTAGGAAACCTTGTATTTTATAGTGTTTGATAAACCAAGTAAAGGAGAATAATTTCCTTCTATATGTAGAAGGAAAAGTCACTAGCTATATAGTTGACATGCCAAACCCCAACAATGAATATGTCCAGGGAAACTTAGGTCTCACAAAAAACCTAAGCATATGGACATGTGTTATCCCAAATTCATTGAAGGTGCGATTTTTCACAAAGAATGTTTCTACAATAATAAAAAGGAGTAAAATAATGATACTATAAAATATAGGATGGCTGAAGGGAATCATGTTGATATGAAGGTACCCAGTATTGTAGTGAATATCCATGAATCACCACACAAGATGGGAAATATGGAAGAAAATAATGGAAATGAATATATTATTGCTAGAATAAAAAACAACCCAATTGGAGAAGATAATTGTTGAGGAATACTTTCTCTGTCTAACCCAAAACCATCCTAAGAGGAACTGTGTATAGATAATAATGAACCAGGTGAACATAGAGTATGTTATCTAAAATATAAAGAGGAAGAGAGTGAGGAAGAATACATGGAATATTATAAGAAAGTAGGAGAAGAAAGTGATAATTACACATGAGAGATATAAAAAAATGTGGGATGTGAATTGGTTGCCATGGAAGGGGAACTTGAAGTGAAAAAATGGATTCTGTAAAACCTACCCCAAATGGAAATAAAGTTGAAGAATCATATGATGAATATAACATATTCCACATGAAATCCATGATGGAGATTCAAGATGCTAAAAAATGAATACCTTGTATGACATCTCCATACTTCAATTGATATTTTCCATTACACTGTTACCAAATTATAAGAGGAATATTATGTTGAAATGGAAAAATTTCAAGATATGCATAATAAGGAATATGTTTTAAATATAATGTAGGAGTAGTTTAAGAGAAAATAAGATGAGTTAATGAAAAGGGAAGATGAATTAGTTGTTAATAATTAAGAGTTGTTAAAGAGAGTTGAGAAGACAAGTGATATTTTTGGATGAGCTAGCTAAAAAGAGAGGATTAGGTAAAAACATAACGCAATTAGAGTTTAAAACACAAGGTATGAAACCTACCTCACCTCTTCATGGAAGCATTTGCAAGAATTTGGTGTATTTAGATTCATATGTTATTCTATGCCCTATACATATATGGTGTCTAATTGTGTGGTCAATGCAAAATCATATATAACACATTATGAAATAAAACATCAAGGGAATCGAGAATTATTAACATAAGTGGATTGTAGCATATACATAAGAAATTGATAAGTTTATTATTTAAATTTAAAGTCCCTCTACATGAGATATTAGCTATGTATATAACATGAATCAATCACATGAACTTTTATAAGTCATTTTATAACTCAAGATATTATCAATAAAGTACAATTTCAAAGTAATAAATATATTCTGAGATGTCATGGGATGTAGTCTATATTGCATTTATTTGGATGTTCATTCACATTAGTTTCTGAAAATTTTGTCTTTATAAATCCATTTTTACAAATTAAGATATTGTCAAGGAAATACATTGTTTAAGAAGGAAAATATATTCTTAGACGTTGTGGGATGAAGTCTCTATCAAAGTTATCTACATGTTACTTCATATAGTTGATTTTAAAAGTCTATTTAATAAAATTTACTATTTTTTTTTAATAATTGGTAAAAGGAGATCTTTGGAAGGGTCCCTACTATGTTACAATAAGGATCTACAATCCAGATAAAACTATATACATTTCATGGTTCAAAACTAAAACACACATCAAAAATAAATAGAGCATAACACATAAAACCAACCCAAAACCAGTCATAAAATAGTTCAGGAATAGTAGAGAATCAACAAAAACCAAATAAAGTGCAATAAAAACATATTGTACTTACTTTTAGAATTTTCCAGTGAGGCCTATTATGTTAATCTTATGAGGTTTTATGGGCCCTTTGAATTCCAATTTTTTTTGCTTTCGTACTGCAATTTCTATTTATGTGGTTTTTCTTTCTCCTCTTTTCTAGAAAACTTTCCTCTGGTTGTTTGTCCCCCTACATCAACTTTATTGGGGGTTTTATAGGATGAGGATTCTTGGATATTTATTTTCCCTTTAATGGGATTCACTATGATATTTATTTTCTCTTTCTTCTTCTGATTGGATCTTTTCCTTGGGTAATTTTCTTCATTTGGAATTGTTTCCAATCCTTCCTTGACTTTTGTTGATGTTCCTTTTTCCTGATCTTGATATATTCCTTCTTATCTCTGCTCCAATGCTTCTCTTGATTCTTCCTAAGCCATTTCAAATGAATCTTCATATTTATTTTGTATTTCATTCTCTTCCTCTATCTCTATGAATGGTATAAGAAGCTCATTTATCTATTTTTTCTTAGAATACTCCCCTTCCTCCATGAAATTTTTCTCCTAGATTTCAAGGCATGCAAAGGGCCATTCCTTGACCACAAATTCTTCAAGTTTTTTTTTGTGTATTCTTTGTCATTGTCTTTGTTTGTTTCTTCTTCTTTATCCTTTACCTTAGATGGTTTCTTGTGCCATTCCATTCTTTTTTTGTTCCCTTGTGCTAACAACATTGATATTCTTTGGGAAATATTTAACATTATGCACCAATTTATTACATTTTTTTCATATATAAATCAATGTCTCATATTCAAGTGTTTGTTTTCAACTACCCATTTTGGAATGCATAATAATGATGTCAGGTAGATATCCTTCCAGATATGAATTTCCAAAAATTCTAGGAGAGGTTAATCTTGTTCTATCTTTGGTTTCTCCATCAAAATCCACTAGGGAGCCTAAAGACTTTTCTATACTTGTCAAAAAGGATTCTTCCTAGAAATCAAGAGGTAATCCCAGAAGATTAACCCAAAGGGGCATAACATTAATGTTCTCCTTGTCTGGATAAAATCTAGGAGACAACCTCTTTAAAAAAAGACACATGTTTTTGAAGAACTAGGGGCCTTCAACCAGAGCTCCAGTATAACCTTCCAGAGTGTTGAAATGGACAAGGAAGAAACCTTTATTAAGTAGGGAGATTTCCATACTTCCCTTCAGCTTCTATTTCCTACAAGCCCATCTCCTATTTACATCCACATTGTGTCTTGGCCCATGGATTTTTCCAATAAAAGCTAGTATATTTCTCCACATTACTATTCAATGAGAACGTCTAGGTATATGAAATGATGGCCTCTCTCAGATATGTGGTGCATAAATTCTACTTTAGCTGGTCCTATTTCAGTATTAGGGATTTTCATAGAGACCATCCCTACCCACATGGATCTAGGGCCCTCTGTTCCTTGATCCTGCCTAGAATCATGTGCTTTCTACTCTTCTCCATCTCCATCTCCTTCATTGTGCTCTATGGCATGATTCAAAATCATGTTTCCCACTCAATCCCTCTTTTTCATAAAATTTGCTATGTTATGTATTTGTTAGATTCATTTTTCAGAAATACTTGATATCGTAGATTTTTTTATTAATAATCCACATATATACATAAATTTGTTACAATAGAAAATTTCACTATCATTAATAATAAAAATATTTCTATAATGGACAATTGAGAGGGAGAATGGGTTTTAACCCTACAACAGAGTGTAAAAAAGGAGACGATGATGGAGAAGGATTCATACCGGGGAATGGAGAAGGAAAGGAAGAGGAAAAAAGTGTTGAGGGTCCCAAGAAATTTTTTCTAGATGTGGTATTTGTGTGAAAACCAAGCCCAGAAAAGAATCTAGAAATGCCCGAAATCAAGCACCACATCTCAGGAAAAGGGAATCAATTTACTATACCAGATGTGGTCATTGAGAAAGCAATACAAAGAAATAGGCCAGCCCTGATAGGTAAATTTCATGGGCCACGACCAAATGTAGATATTATAAGAAGATGGGCATCTAGAAAATGGAACCCTTGTGGAAATATGAACATCTCCCTAATGTATGAAGTATTTTTCCTCATCTGTTTTAACTTACTTGAGGAATGTACCCGCACAGTGGTAGATGGACCGTGGTTCTTGGAAAATATGGGTCTCTTTTTAAATAGATGGATTTAATTATTCGATCCTGACAAAGAAAACATAAACATGATGTTGTTATGGATTAGACTACATGGGTTGCATTTAGAATTCTGGGATGAGGATGTTTTGAAAAGTATAGCTAGATATTTTAGGTCTCCATTGGATTGTGATGGTGTGACTAAGGAAAGATCAATATTAAATTATGCAATAATCTATGTCAATGTGGATTTAGAAAGAGAGCTACAAGAAATAATCAATATGCATTTCAAGTTAGGAACTTGGATATAGGTACTGAAATATGAATCTATATTTGCAAGGTGCAAGAAGTGCAAAAAATTGGGTATGGTTTGAAATAATTCCTTAAGAACAAGGGAATCATAAGAGAGCCAAAGAGAAAATTGGAGTGGCAAGAAAAACTGATCGAGACAAGGGATAAAGATAAAGCAATAACAAAGAAAAATGAAAAAGAAGACGATAAAAAACAAGAAGAAAACCAACATGAAATAAAGGAGGATTCTCCTTTAGACAACTTTGGAAATAAAGAACAATTATTCTTGGAAGAAGGTGATTACTTCAAGAAAATTGAACTTGAAGAACTACTAGTTCCAGACCTTGAACTAGAAAAAATTTAGACGTAGAATGAATTGACACAAGAGGAAAGTGCTGAGAGAGAAGAACAGATGGAAGATGAAATGAAAAAGAAAGATGAAGAGGTAAAATAAAATATTGAGGAAGAAACAAAGGAATCACTAGATTAGAGCCAAAAAGGAAGATACCCTGATAAAGACACCTCAAAAAAAAAAGAAGGAAATGGAACAAGATTTGAAGGGGAAAAAAGAGCCACATCTAGACCCAAATTAGAAGAAGGGTGAGGAAATCCAAATCATGGTGACTCATATTAAAGGAATTTTTTTTTAATAAGCATCTTCCTCTAGGACTCCTAAACCCTCTACAAGAGCTTATATACGAGGCTAAAAGACAAGAGGGAAAAATCCAAGCAAAGAGGAGAAAAAAAGAGACACAAGAAGAGAAATAACAGTAGAGAAGCAGTCAACTTTGGACCATAAGGGGCTGATGAAATTTTCTAAGGTTTAAATGTTGTATCATAAATATTGTATGTTGGAGTTATAAAGAAATAAAATGGAAATAACAAATCTCAAAGAAACGGGAATTCGACATGATAAGCGTAATCATGTGAAATTTGGAGGAGCTTTAGATGTGTATTTCATACCCTTATGGCACCTTACCTCATCTCAATTTATCAAAATCTAGACTCCATGTAATGTCTTTTCCTCCAACAATGGTAGAAGGCATCTCTGGAAGGAGTTCAAGGTTGTTATATTTTCTTTAGCTTTAGTTCATAATGTTTTGTTTATATTATACATTATTGGTTTTGTTAGGGGAAATTCAAACTTTGCTGGGGGGGATAGACATAATAAAGGGTACCACTTAATGGTTATTTTAGGGAAGGGAATAACCTTAGATTGCCTCACCAATAGGTTTTCCCTCTTTAAAATTGCTTCCCTTACCCTTAGAGATGATTTTGAATCATATACATCATTATATGTGTTAACTTTGAGGTTTTGAATTATTGGTTGGGAACTCAAAATCATAATTTCCTGATTTCTTGAAAAACCATTCACAATTTTGATGACATAATTACAAATGCCTTAAAATTTTGTGATTTCCCTTAGGACAATTGGTATAGAAATTTGGGTTCTAGTTTGTGTCAGGTGTGGTGAAAGAGTTACTAGTTCAGTTGTAGGGGTAACAATAATTATTTTGACAGAGATCAAAGTAGGAAAATGGGGAGTGACATGAACCAAATCGAGCCTCCTTTTAATAGGAAAATTAAGTAATATGGAAGGCTTTGGGAAATCCTTGGAGTTGAAAGGTTCAACTCCTTCCTTGCGTGGGTTAGAGGGAATGAACCTCATTTATCCTTGGAATTCACTCAAGGATGGAACGAAAAAATAATTCAGTTTAAAGGATAAAGACATATCATTTCTAAGGGATTCATTTCCCATGTCAATGGAATGAGCTTGCATGGCATGCATATTTATAAAAATAATTGTAAGAGTGTGGAACAGGAAAATTTATTTTTTGGTGAGGAGGATAACCTAAAAAAATTTATCAAGGGTATCCACAAATCCTAACTTCCCAGCCCATCTGATGAAGTAACAAAGTTAATTATCAGGTATCTGACACTAGAGGAAAGAATCCACATGATCAACACATACCAGCAAGTCTTCAACAACCATTTTAGAAGAAATGTATTGGTTAGTATTCCGTTTTACATCCTCATGTCACTTGAAAGTTCAATAAAGGAGGTACAATGTAGTAAGAGAGCTTATCCTCTTCACCAAGTTGTAAATTTACTCATTTTCATACACCTCAAAACCAAAAATCTTAGTAGAAACCCCTCCCATGTACCTCCTACTCTCTTTGAACCCATCACTCAGGTGATTAGGAGAAATTTCAAAAAAGGGAAACTTATTGAGGGACCTAGAACCAACCAGGAAGGCATGAAAGGGGAATTGGCTACTAAATGTCTACAAAATCTAGGGGAAAATTTCAAAAGAGATAAGAATGATCCAAGAAATTTAGGACTAGTGGTACAAGAGAAAGTCTTTAATGAGATAAAAAATACATCATCAACGTGAAGGGAAGTATTAACAAGCTCCAACATGAAAAAGTGAATAAATGCTTTTGGAACAGGCTCAACGATAAATTCGAAAAAGTAGAATAAAAATGTATTTTTCATCCAAATAGGCATGTTGAAATCTATTTCTAAAGAAATCAAGAATTTAGATAGCAAGGGAAAAGGAAAAGAGCTTGACATGAAGAAGGATATTGAAGAATGTGATAAACATATCAAAGAGCTTATCAATATTTGGTCTCAAGTTTTTAACCTTTAATGATTTCTATTATTTTTTTTTTCTTTTTTTTGTTTGGTTGTTTTGGACTATTTGACACTTGTGTGTTTTTTCACCCAATTTTTACCTGGTTTCAGGTAGTTTTTTTGTTGTAGGAAATAAATCCTTTTTATATTCGGTTTCTTTTTGTATCATGAAATGTATATGGGTGTATCTGGATTTTAGCTCGTTGTTGTAACATGGTAAGGTCCCCGCAAAACCCATCTTTTAACCAAATATCAAAAATAAATAATAAATGAAAGACCATAATACAAGAACTAACAACATTTGGACCCTAATAACTTGCATCCTAAAATGTATATAGTTCGAATACTGGCACAAAATTTGGATTGGAGATATATTTTTTATTAACACATCATGAATGTTGATGTATCAATATGGGGATAACTAGTCCTTATATGCATTCTATAAAAATTATGGAAATAATCCTATATATATAAATCCCATGAAAAATATACTTGAACGCGAGGCTAGATATAGTCATGCAAGAAGAAAAACTTAAATATTGTTCCTAATGTATATTTGGTGGGTGGTTTTGTTTGATGAATTGAACTAGAAGCTAGATGATATCTATCAGGGAATGTGTGCCAGATATAGAATACAATGTCCTTAAAATGTTAATATCCTTCAACAAAAAAGTATAGGGTGTTTTTCCTTTTGACAATATGAGGGGGTATGGTATGGTAATCAATCAATTCAAATGTAAACATTAATCTATCATCTGAACAAGGAAATTCTATATAGGTTTCATTTGTTATCATGGTATGAAACTTTAGGTGCTTGAATAAATTTTGTGATATTGAATTGAATACTATAGCAGTTTCATCAAATTGTTTGGGACACTTGAAGGTATGAATGCAATGAGTTCCTTATTCCATAGTTGGTTAATGCAACTAATTTGACAGTCATAACTTCATGATTAACATGTGTTGTAAGAAATCATAAGGATGCATGATTAACATTACTCTTAGAAATATATTGATAAAAAATGATTCTCGCTTATATGTTAGTGGGCTCCACCTTCAAATGAATATCTTAGTAAATAAAATATCAACAACCCCTAAATCAACAAATAGAGGATTTATCATTAGAAAAAATTAATCTGCATTCCTATAATGATAAATCAAATCAAATAATCTAAATAGGATATAAAATATATATGTGAAGTGATCAAATAATAGTAAAATAATCATTTACGATGAATGATGTTATATGTTATCAAGAAATTATGCTTTATGTAAAACCCTTAATGGGGATGCAAATTCACAACATCAAGAATTTTTTGGCCTTTGAAAATGATGTCATAATCACTTTCAAATTTCCTCACTCAACAGAACATGTCACCACTGAAAACATATGTAAAGCATTCCAAAATTTTAAAAGGATACGCAATGCACAAAAAATCATCTACATAAAATCTCATACATTATCATAATAAATATAGGCATACATGTTTGGTCAAATGATACAATGAAATGGACTAATGTTATGTATAAATAATGTGTCAAAATGCATCATCTGATGTGTATCAATGGTAAAAACAATATGTCATTAAATTATTAACATCGAAACTACTCCCCAAATAATAACTATGGTCAATAGCACCAATATGTTCCATTTCATTTGCCTCTTTTATACCAATACAATAAAATGTTATTTAATCTCCATTTTGAAAGGGTGTTGTAATGCTCACTTACATTCATCATTCACATACACCATATACACATGAACTAAAATGGATTCACAATGTGTCTAGGATTCATTACCAATAGTGTGAAGATTTAGTTCTTTATTAGTCAGTTCTAATCTAGTGCTCTCAAGTTCCCCCATGTGTGATTCATCGACAACATGGAAAATGTATATTTCTTGTAAACATTTTTTCCTCTTCTTATGAAATGGAATTATTTCAAAGGTTGGAACAATGATCTTGTGTTGGTGTATATTTCATTGTTTGCGAAGGTTGTGAGATTTTTTTCTCCCACTTTTGAACTATCATAATTTTTGGTTGTGTGGTTCTTTACCACTCCACCAATAATTTTTTGATTCATGACATATTGTTCCTCTTATTTGGAAACAATTTTGTGGCACCTTTCTTGATATCTTACCAAATGAACCTTCTCAGTACTAGTATTACTAATTTTTAACTCCGTTTTTGGCCTACTTGATCATTTAGTAACTAATACAATATAATTATTCCATTTTCGTGGACTACCCAATAGTTAAACATCAAATTCCACAAAATGCTTCCATTTTCATTTCCTATCCAGCTATTTGACATCTTATGTGATATAATTATTTTACTTTCACGGCCTTCCTAGGTGTTTACCATCCACTGTAATATGATCCTTCTTTTGTTGTGGCCTACTCAGGAATATGGCATCCATTTCAGATTTATACCTAATTACATATTCATACTTGATTACATCTTCATACACAACTACATCTTTATAAGTAACCTTACTTTTAGGTGGATATTTGTAAAGATTTGTAGCCAAAATTGATAAACCAACTAATCCTATAATCAATAAAAGGTATAGGGTATGTAAGGAGGCCTTAGAATTTGATATAATTATAATCATATGAAAATATATAATACAAATTAAGAGATTCTAACCATGAAAAAATTACCTATAATTAAAATTCATGTCTATTTAATAACCAATTATTGCATAGATCTTATCAAACATTTATTCTATTAAAAATAGGCATATTGGAAAATGTAGAAGAGAGTAAAAATATTGAAACCCATTCTACAAAAAATATGATGAATGTGTCAGAATAATATGGGAATGGATTTGATATAACTTATAGTGTCCACCATTTTGGATCCCTTTGATGATGTTACCTTTTCGTCATTGGAATTGATATTATCACGATTATTCGATAGGAATAATTATAAATTTATCATCATATTAGTTCTTACTACTAATTTTTCCTTGATAGGATGATATATGCAACATATGATGTCAATTCAGTACTTTTATCATTATCACTTGGTTTAGATACGATGTTAGGGATATTATTGATCTTATATTTATATGAGTTATATTTCGAATATATTATGGATGGCGTCGTAAAATGGTTAATTGATATGAATATCCATATTTTTTGTCTCTTTATCTTGAATATGCTAGCCTGAATTGAACTATTGCTGTGTTTAGCCAATGAGGCCAATTCATGGGTATTATTCTAATTGTATAATTTTTATGTGTTGGTAGTGGATCTTGATGAATGTTTAGAATAATATTTATCTTGTAAGAGACATGTCAAACATGCCATGGTTGATTGTCGTAATTTATAACATCTTGTATAATGGATGGATAAATTTGTAATTATTTTGTTAGTTTATTTTTTATGGATTGATTTATTGAAATGTGTGTGATTATCTCATTTAGAATATTTTATTGAGAAACTATGATGTTTACAATTGAGTGTTTAGGTGACAAGTTTATGACATAAGAGAACGTGGTAATCGAGGGTTGCACATCCAAGATTACACAATAGGCCATTTGCTCCAAATCCTTTTCCCTTGTTTTTTCAGTCTTGATTTCCATGTCATTAGATAGGATGGAAATAGGAAATCGATAATCATGCATGTTTGTTAGTCTTTTAGATTGGTCACCTTGGCTTGTTATCTCTATTTAAATAAATTTAGTATTACTTATTCTAATAAACACGTTAATTCAAATTTTATGGGTTAAATTGTCCCTACTTAGATTCGTGATGTGTTAACTAAGTTTATTTTTGTTTAAGGAGGTTTGGGACACTTAATATGGGATGGGTGGGCCATGCCACATTACTAAATGTGTCACTTTTCTCAAATCCCGAATTTGGGCCAAAAATAAAATTTTGGAAAGGAATTTTGTATGTTGGGGGTCACTCTTACACAAAAATGGACCCCTTGGAAGCTACCTATGGGTAGGGGGGCTCGTTTCAAGGTTTAAAAGGGATTTTACCTCCCTTTTAACCCTCTCTTGTCCTCATATTCATTTATGATCTTAGTTTTGTGAGCCACTTGGGAATTGGGAGAGCATTTTATTTTTTATGTTATTTTGTTGAAATTCTCCCCCATCATGATTATTCTATTATTCATGAAAGGGAATTGGGGTGACATGTGTTTGAGAATGGGATGGGAGAAAAATTTCACCATAAAATAGGTTTATGTCTCTTATATTATTCTTACTTAACCCTCCATTTTGGAGAGGGTTGGGACATCTGGATTCATTTTTTTACTTAGAGATTTTTTATGGAAATTGGAAGAGAAAATAGATTATGGATGTTAGGATTGTAATTTTGAGTTTGGATTTCCTTACTTGTGAGGTGGATCTCACAAATTCTACTTTTTGTTGATCTAACATGAAATTTATGATTTTTTTCTTATTTGTGTTTGTATTGTTGAATGAATATCTAGAAAAATTGTTTGGTTTTTTTCATTTCCTTGTTTTCTCCATTTTCCCCCCTTTTGGAAGGAATGAAGAGATAAGGCCTTTTCATAGGTATGAGGATCCTTGGTGTCTTGTGGTTATTTGGTAAAGTGTTGTAACTCATTTGGTCATATGAAAAATTTGGATACAATGGGTATTTTCTTCGCCCTTCCTTCCCTTTTAAGAAGTATTGAGATTATTATGTGTGGGGCAATAGATTTAGACTTAGTTTTCTTGAGTGAATGTTTAGTATTTTATTTTCCCTCACTCTCCTTGTGTACCTTTAAGACATACTTCCTTTCTCTCCCATGGGATTGAAGGGACGATAACATGCCCTCCTTGTTGGGAAGTGCCACGTAATGACGCTAATAGGTTGGGTGGACAACCAAGAATATTCATCTTGTGGATTTTAGATATTTTCTAATGGAGTTAGAGCTTACATTCCTTTCTTTGAGATATGGATGTTTCATAAAAAAAATTGTATATGTTGTTCCCATTTATAGGGATGATTTTCCACTTGCATTTTAATTGTATTATTCATGTATATTGTAAGGAAATAATGGTTATAACATGGTTAGTATTATATTTGAAAATGCCATTATTACTCCTCGTATAGCCCTTGTTTTGAAAGGAAGAGATTATGCATATGTATAAATATGAGATCTTATCTTTTCAGGATTGAAAGGAGATGGATATCTTAGTGTTACTTCTTATTTAAGTGGTGTTGAAGAGTAGATTTGTATAATGATGTAAGGAGAAATATTATAATCCATTTTGGTTATAAAATAAATATTGTGTATTGTTATAAAGGAATAATATTATGCATGGTTGAAATTTGTATTTGTCCCATTGGAATGATTGTCAACTATGTTTTGTGATTTTAAAAGTGATTGTGAAAGATAGGTTTGTTTCTCTTATAAGTAATTATATATACAAGTTACATTTCTAATTCTCATTGATGTAAATAAAAGAAATAAGGAAATGAATAATTGAGTTCTAAATTTCCTTGGTGTAGATGAATTTTTATGTGGGACCTACTAAAAGGTTTCTCCACGTACATTAGCTTCCTCCAATGACACTCAACCCAAAACACATTCCTTATTTTAACAAACTTGGGTAAACTTGTCACTCTTATTGTTCTCTCTCATTCACTTTATTTCAAGTGAACTATTACATTTACAGTGAAGGTAGGATTTGAAAACTTCTTCAATACCTATAGTTATCCTCAAAAGATTTTATTTTATACATGTTTTGAAAATGATTTATTAAATTTTTATCTTTAAAAACTTCTTTTTTATTGGAAATCTACGAAGGATTGGTTGATTTTATAATAATAAATGTATGAATACACTTATATATGTAGAAGTGAATATATATGTATATATCTTCTCCAATATACATTTTATGAAGGACATAAATAAAAACCTACCTCATTTGAATTTTTATATATCTTTTTGGATACTAGGAGGAAGATTATATATGGGTGTGTACATATATATACATCCAAAAAATTACATACATATACATAATACACATATTTACATGTACAAACTTAGATTCTTTATACTTGTCATTGTTAACTATTGGTTTGGTTCTTGTTATATATATACATGAAAATTTTATGGTGTTTCAATTTTTATCGTGAATAGAATAAATTTAAAAACATATGGAGAGGCCATGGCCTGACCACATCCCCTAGCCCCAAACCATATCTTTTTTTGTTATTTCGCATTCTTTGCATGTACGGACATGCACACATAGAAAAACACACACACACACACATGCACACACGCACACATATTATACATGTCATATTTGTATCATTGTTTTTTAAACTTTGTATTATGGGTCATGGTCACTCTAAAAATGGGCTTAAAACTTAACTCAAAATCACTCCTACCCTAGTTTACAATTCAATGGACACACACACACACACACACACACACACACATCATTTTCTATGTGTATGGAAACCACCGCCCATTATTAGTGACCTAATACTTAAAATGATTTTATTGTAAAAAAGATAAAGAAAAATATGTCCTGATCCATGTATATACATATAAAAGAATGTTTATACACATTATTTTCTAAAAATGAAACACGTATACAAAATTATCCTCTCCTTAACCCTATAAAAAGGGTTATAGAAAAATATATGATGGGATTAAGAAAATAAATCTCCAATATATTCCAATATCTTCCATTAGGGATCAAATATAAGTCCATAGTCATGTGAATTGTTTTTGATATAATGTACCTCCCCCATATGAAATTAACTAAATAAAATCCATTTATGGATAAACACATATAGCGTTTGTAATTTTAAATCAATATAATATTTATAAAAGGTAAACAAAATCATGATTTAGTGTACACATTTTTGGGTATTTTTACTCCTTTTGGTGAAGACCCTAAAAATTAAAAAAAGATAAATACAATCCTTGAAAAATAATAAGATATTTAAAAAACATAATTCACAAAACAAATGAATAAACAATAGTGTGAAAAAATTACCTAATTTGTAACACAAAATCATACAGGCTACACGAAATTTGTGAAGGAAGAGGTATCCATATGGTAGATATGAAGACAATAGAATGTATCTGCCATTAGAAAATTAGAAAATATATAGAGAGTAATTTTTTTGTAGCTGAAATTAAAAGGTATTTCAAGAATGGCTCACTCAGGAAATTTGTTCCTCACAATTAAAAATAAAACTCAGTTTTTGGATGGAATAGATTAACCTTGACACATTTTCTGGGGAATTTCACTAGTTGTCAACCATAGCTTACCTGTGACCACAATATTATTTTTAACGACATCAATTTTAGAGAATATTTGATATCGATAACTTTAGTTTTGGCAGAAATATCTACTAGGTAAATTATACCTAAACATTGATTATATAATATAATCATTTTTTTTCAGTTACTAATGTTATGAGAGATTTAGGGGGTGGAGTAACATTAAGGGGTTTTGTTAAAATTTTAATAGGTTTATATTAACATAATTATATAAAAATATTAATTTTTGTTTGAATCCACTTTATATGAAAGAATTTATATCCTATTTCCTAGCCGTATCTATTTTCTATTATTTTTAAAAAATATTTTAGAACCTGATATTGAAATTTAGAATTTCTCCTACTTGGAAAACTAGGTTTTGTTGATTTTTTTTATATTGTTTGTGACATAAGTCTATAAATACCTTTTAAATATTTTAAAAATCAATATTATAAAAAGTTATGATCTAATCAAACTAGTATATAAGTATACTAATTTCACAACTTTTTAATATAAAAACTATTATGTATGTATGTTTATTTGTATGTATGTGTGTGTATCTATGTATATATATATATATGCATGCATGTATATGTATATGCATATGCATATGTATATGTATATGTATATGTATATGTATATGTATATGTATATGTATGATCAAACTCTATTTTCATTTTTTTTTTGTGAATGAACACACACACACACACATGCACTTAATGTTTAGAATACTCTTGTAAAATTTTAAAGGACATCTCCATTGTTTATTAAATAATTGATTTACATTATATTGATAATATAATTTTATTCGAAAAAACACTCTACCGAGTTTAAATAGATATCTAACGGAAATGTACTACTATAATGGGTTCTATTTTAAATTTGCAAGATTGAATCTTACCCAAGGTGAAGTAAAATAGTTAATTAATTATATAACTTACAAAAATATTTTTTAAAAAAAAATTATAACTTCAAACTCAAAACTTGAAGCAACTTGTATAATTATTACACCACTCCTTTCAAAAAACGATCTCATATACAAGATTTCTAGAAAAATAATTTCATACACCATTTTACAATATCTTCAACATTATGTATATATGGTTAACTCTTAAAATTAATTCAAAAAATTGTTTATCCTTCACTTTCAAGGTACTCTTACAAAGTATTCTATATTTTTTATCCATTTGAAGTAAGAAGGAAAGGAAGAGGGAGATAGTTAAACATTCATTTTTTAAATTTTCTACAACACACTCATTTTGCAAATCTTGCTTCAATTTACAACATTATACAAGAAATTCACTTGAATATCTTTCAAATATACCCATCTTTATCTTCATTTTAATAATCATAACCATTATAAAACAAGGTATAATTATCATGTTTATTCACAAAATTATGCAAGAAGGAATGTAACTCGTTTCACATACACAAGGATTCTCAAGCCATCATAATAATTTTTCCCAATTTTGGAGGATAAAACATAACACAAAGTGCACTATAACCTTAAAGTTTTTCAAAAAAATCACTTCATGCCAATTATTCCTTCCTCATACACTTTATGAAGTTACCTTAATACCCAATGAAATACAGGAATCTGACGACACTTACCCCCCATCCATATAATTGGGGAATGATTGCCTCCCTATTGACCCACAAGTTCCTAAACTCACACATGTATAAGAAGACAACACATAATTCTTGGCAATATTTCAACAACTACATCACCCACACCCACACACATGCATTAAAATTTCACAACCAATAAAAAAAATTATTAGGGAAATATATCACATGCCAAACACACAAAAGAATTAAATCAAAAACATCAAACTAAGGTACCATGTTCTAAATAAAACATAGTAATAACGAGTAAGACACAAATATTTAGTATTAATATAATCAGTTATAAATAGTGCAATAAGAAAATGGGCATTACGCCCCCTCCCCTTAAACATGACCTCCACCTAGAAGTCACAAGCAGGAAAGGGTCTTAATGTTCTTGAAAAATGACATCACTTTATTTTGCGATGGTCCATCATCCCTTGCTATAGAATACATTCCATTGATATTTTTTATTCATCAAAATACATCTATTTATTGGTAGGTTGGGTTCATCCTATAATTCCAATTATAATTATGAAAATCACATCCAAAATCCTAACCAACATACCACCAAGGGTACACACACCATAAGCGGAAACACTAACTATGATCATAACATTTGGGTACTCATGAAAGGAATCCTATTCTATGGTTAGTACAAAGACTTATGACCTTTTGAGTAACACATTTAAACAACATAGTTCTATGGTTAATGACTTAAACTCATTCACTTAAAATATGCTATGGTGTAGGAGGGTTCAAGGTTAATACCAAATTTTGTAACACGAGGGCTAAACCACTGACATAGTCACCATGAGTCACACTTGCAATTGTCTAAGAAATAATTAGGAAACTGAAAAATTTCATGTTATCTAAATATTGGTGGTTCTCTCTTCACCCAGCTATCTTATGTAGTTGCAACAAGGCCTTAAGCACAATAGGATAACACAACACATTTACATAGGCTTTTCATCACATTTATAAATTTATTATCTTTTTCGTTGTTATTACATTTTTAAGGTTTTGCATATGCTTCTCTAATCTTTATGTAAGACTTATTTATGGGTTGTTGAATTATTTCCATTAGTAAATAATTTTTACATTATATTTAATTACAGAGTTTTGTTTAACAAAATTTAATGTTTTAAGTGTTTAATTCACTTGTAATGCTCCTATTATGTTGATATATATACATTCTTTTATAATTGAAGTTTGCAAACGTTGATATGTGATTATTTTTCTGAGACAATATAATCTTTTGAACTAATTGATCATGTTTGTTGTAGATGATATGATTTACCTTTTGAATCTGATGTAAATCATACTTTGGAAAAATTATACTAACATGGAATGATTATAATGTACTCAATAAATGAAATTTTGTAGTAGATTATATGAACCCAGTTGATACGAAGTAAATGCAGTCTTAATAAATTATGTTGGTAAGTTACCTCCGTTACAAAGTGAAATTTTTTCCTAAGACTATTGTGGTCTATTCAAGGAATGGCCATACCTTAGATGAATTTCCATTATCTAAGGCATTCCTTTGATTGATATGTTGTTACGATCATTTTTCTAGTCTAATTGACTTTGTTTTATTGCTAAATATCATCTTTTCCAGGCTCGAATGAAGTGATGACGCTGGATCACCTAGTAACATCCAGTGAATGTAATCTTTCTGTGAGATATAATTACTTTGATAGGATATTTTTTGTGCGTAATGTTCATGTTGAATATTTTTAAGGATCTAACTAAACCTATACTAAGGTGATAGTTATTCTTTGCACAAACCTAAGTATTCTAGAGGCACTTTAATGATCCTTATCCTAAGCTAAGTTGAATGCATTTTTGGTAAAGGGTCCTAATCCCTAAACTACCTTAAGGAATTCATCGATAGCCTAAACTAAGTTAAGGTTAATATTCTATGAAAAGGGACCTAAACCCATGTGGGTACTTATAATTAATCTAAGACTAAACCATGGTGAATAAAACCCTATGGGTTTAAGAAAGGTAAATTGGGCGCCAATTCACACTGTACCAAGAATTTAATTACAATTATTAAGGCATTTGTGCCACCTTTGGAGGAAGCCAAGATAGACTTTGTGGGCAACAAAGTCTAGTTAGCTAGTTATAATATTATGCATGGTTTTTAAACTATTAGTTATTGCTAGAGTTATCAAGTAGGTGATGGATTTTTTAGAGGACTATCAAACCATCCTAGAATTTATTGATCTCGATCAAAGAGAAGAAACCACCTTGGGAAGCGCCAAGATTGAATTGTGGAAAGGAAATAGGGTCAGTTTTCCTTTGCATTTGGACTTTTTGAGCTTAATGGATTTTCATGTTGATTTCATTTTTTCAAACTATTAGTTCAATTTTGTTGCATATTACATCTTGCTATTGCATGGAAAAAATAAAGGAAGAAATTTATTGTTGAATTTATAAATGAAGATGGGAAGAATGAGTATGGGGATTTCTAAGATTTGGTTGTAAAGTTTTTTTGGATTTTTTTGCAAAATATTGAAGGGAAACTTAGAGAGCTTGGAAGAGTTTTGAAAGAGCCCTAGCAGACATGATAGGATCCAAGCCATTATGATATTCTGCTATATTTATCAATCTCATGAAAAGAAGTCTTCTCATCTTCTAAAATCACATTCTAAGTTGGGTTTTTTGGTTGAAATATTGTTGTTTTGTTTATCTTACTAGTTATTCATCCTGTATACTCTGAATATCTAGTTCTGATTTGATTAAAACCACTCTGCATCACAATTATAATGGTTATACTTTAAATACATGTATTATTTAGTTAAAACAAATCTGCTTGCAAAATATAGATCTTTGAATGGATTTTGTAAATGATATTGTGTTTACCCTTGTTTCTATTTGCATACTAATGGTTTTATGTATCTTTTATGGTGTTATGTTGAAGATACTGAATATAGGGTTGATACTAATATGAAATGATGACCTAGGTGTGTCGTTTTTTGTCAAGTTAAATGTTACACAAAATATTGATTATGGGTTCTTGAAAAGACTGATTGAGGTTTCTTATATTGGTCTTATTGACCATTATTATTGTGAAACTCAGTTCAGATCTCATAAGGAATAAAAACTTGGATTGAATACCACATCCTGAGGTGAGCATTTTGATTATTATCTTAAGGAGGCTATTTCAACTTAGTGAAAAAGGGATAAATTGACATAATGGACAGTTGTAGGAACCAGGTTCATGTTCTCTCCAAATTTGGGTCAAATATTTTCTATGAAGTGATAAGGACTACCCTTGGATCCTAGGTCTAGCACTTTATTCATTTCGTTCCTCTAACCATATGCTGATTTCGAATAGGATACTTAAATCTATCAAATAAATGACCCATACAGCATGCCTCATTAATGGTAGAGATATATAATCATTGGTCGGTATTAAAATTCAAATTATCTCTATTTTCTAAATTTTAGCTTGAAAAGGAATAAAATGTGTATGAAAACATATATGTATCTTAAGACCAATTAAAAAATACCATCAAGGGAGTGGTTTAGTGGAACTCCAGATATGGATATGGAAGTGTATTCAAAGATCTTGTGAGTCAAACTCATGAGTGCCATGGATGAGATAGAATCCTCCTTTTTCTTAATAGTCTTTGAAATGAATGTCCAAGAATAAATTATCTCCTATAGGATGTTGGGTGTATAGTATGGAATGGAAGATCATATTCCTTAAAGAAGCATTACCTTCTTTTTAACTAGATGTAATATGATGGATGAATTGGTCATTATTTTAATGAAAAATAGTTTAGGTGAAGATCTCTGTTATGATATTGGGTTTCAATTTTCTTTTCTTCTTTAGCCTTGGATAATTTCATTCAGTTTCCATTTAGTTTCCAGTCTGTTATTTCTTTTCATTTGATTAGTATTGCATTGCATTCAGATTATATTGACCCCCATGTTTTAATAAAGGGTTATTAAGTAGATCTGAGATGAAAACCTAGCTATTAGATAAGAAAAGGAAGATACCTTGACTGTTTTATCTAGCTCAACTAATTTCTACTTGAATAGTTGGATAGAGATTAGTCTTTTTGTATATTTTTGTTGCACTTATAATTATTACCTTAAGGATAACAGATAACTTAAACTACTAAGTAAATGACTTATTACACCATTTGATTAGCCTTCAATAATTTTCTTATGATTTGTGAAGTAATTTGTTAGAAAAACAAATAGTGATTGATCATATGAGTATTTGATTTCAATCATATAATTTATATGATTACATGATTGAAATCCCAATACACTTAATATTCTATTTTATTTAATTATTGGAAAATAGTTTTGAAGGGACTATACCCTATTACAAAAGGCTCAATAGCTAGATAAATAGGAGGGAAAAGTAAAAATGGATCAAAATCTAGATATTACAATAAGCCTAGTTGTAGTAAAAAAAGGAACTACAAAAAGGAGACAAGATAGAGATATAACTACAAAAAAGTAGTAAGTAACTAGCAACTAAACAACATCAAAACAACATCAAGACAACTCTACAGTAGATTATTTCTTAGAATCCCTATCAATTCTTGACTTAACAGTCTATAATGAGGTAAAGAGAGCCAGGGTAGTGACATGTGTAGGATCATTGGCATCTAGTTGAGAAAGGACATGACCCCTTTCAACATCTATGCCCCAAATTTCTTTAGAGATACCACTGAGCATGCTAATACTTCTGACATGTTGTTCCAAAAATTCACAAATAGCTTTACAAACTATAATGTTATGGTCATGTCTGTCTTTAGAATTCTCTAATATTTTATCAAGGGAATTCAACTTCTTGTATATTTCATTGATGTGTTCTTCCCCAATGCCAACATCATCATTCAATTTCATTTTTCCCTCTTGTTTGGCCTGCTGATGCACTTCCTTTATGAGACTTTCAAGATATTTTTCCATGTTTTCAATTCTCTTTATAAGGTCCTCCTTCTCCTCCTGAGTAGTATTGTTGTGTTATGTGGTGCTGATATGCAAGAGATTATGTGTAATTTCCATGTCCTTACTACTGCAAAGGATTCTTCAAGAGGGAGAAGGTTGCATTTTAGAAAAGAGGTGTTTTTGGTTATATTTTTCCTCTTCCTAGGGGTATAATTGGGGATTGCAAAATCAATAGGGTTGTGGGAGTAAGGAATGGAAAAAATGATAGGAGTAACATGAATGGTAGGGTGATGGGAAATGCAGTGCAAGTGAAGGAGGAAAATTAAGCCCTGGTGGAGGGGAATGATATGGGTATGTTTTTGGTACTCCAAGATGGAGCATTCCATGGAGTTCAGAACATAATGCTAGGGAAGAAAACTAGCAAGCTCCTATGAAAATGGTTTAAAAAGACCAAATGCTTAATTGGAACCATGATATACCTACCTTCAAGGGTAATGAAATGGACCATCATCCTAGAAAGTTCATCAAATGGCATAGGGATGGAGTTTACCTTGATGCCCACTATGACAAAATGAAGCCCCTCCCTTGGATCGATGAATTTTATAGCCTCCATATTCTTGTCTAGTATCTTACTAAAGAATCTGATGCCTTCTAAACTAAGGTCCATGACTTCAACTATTAACTCCTATGTTATCTAGATTTCTTTCCCTCTATACTTCACCTTAATATTCTTCCATTTTGTGGAAAAATACAGGGTAATGTTCTTATCATACCCTTGAATCTTCTCAATGAAATTGGAAATCCCTCCAAGCTGCAAAAAATTCCAAAGATCAACATTCTCCTTCCACCCAGGGTCATAGTGAAGTTCAATTTGGCAAGGAGCTCCACCCATTCTTTCACGTCTTTGCTTAAGCTTATTGAAACAGGTAAAAAAGATACATCTTTCATCCCAATCTTCTTTTTAACCGTCCTTATAAAAACTCAATGGGCATGCAAAATTTTATGGCAATAAATGTTTGTACTCCTCCTACATGTGTGAGCTTGCATTCCCAATAAAGAGAAGGATATCTTAGGAAATATTTTGAGTAGGAAGTGATCTTTGACATTTATCATTAATGATAGAATTTTATACTTCAGTAGGGATATTATCCTCATTATACCAAGTGGTGAAGTTTATATTAATCCCATAATTTTCCAATGTGTCCACTGCTCTATTTCCTTCTCTATAGGTGTGTATAACTTTGAAGGTATTGAAGGCATGAAAAATGCTTATAGACTCATGAATAAAATATTGTATTTTCCAGCTAGGGGGATGTATTTGATTTAGATGATTTATAACATTTAATGAATCTCCTTCAATAATAATGTTCATAATATTGCATTCCTTAGTAATTATTAAACCTCATAGAGTTGATAAGGCTTCAACATAGTGGTTTGTTTGATGTCCCATTCTTCCTGCAAAAGCAAATATTAAACAACCTTTGTGATCCCTTATGATTCATCCTCCAACAACTACATGAAGGGTTGCCTTTTGAAGCACCATCAAAGTTGAGCTTATACAAAGAATTGGGAGGAGGGATCTAATGTATTAGAGATATGTCAATTATTGAATTCCTTTGTCTCTGAAGGTTTCCAATATCAATTTTCCAATTTTAAAGAATAACCTCTTAATTTTTAGGATATTATTTATTATTGGGAGGTTTAAATATCTCAATATTATCTTTTAAAATATTGACAACCTTATTTAATTTTTTTCTACAGATCTGTCTGTTATTCCTAAATATTATATCATTCTTGGTTTTCGATATCCTCTATATGTTATGAGGAAAGATCAGTTTCCATAATCTTCAAACCATGCAGTATTTATATAGGGGATCCCATTGTTCCCAAGTTTGTAAGAACTCATTTGGCAGGGTCCAACAAATATTGAAATTTGAAAAAATGAAACTCCAAAGTTTCAAAACATACTCACAGTGAAGCAAAAGGTGTTTAATATCCTCAGCCTCCTTTTTACACATGCATCACATATTTGGCATGATAAACCCCCTTCTGATTAAATTATCATCCATGAGTATCTTTCCTTTAAGAATGATACAAAAAAAGAATTTTACTTTGGGAGTTAGCTTAGGCAACCAAATTCTACTCCATTTGAAATCACAATGATTATTTTCAAAAGAGGAGTTCTCCCTAGCCTTAACAGTATAATCACCATCAAAATAATTACTCCAAACAAGTTCATCTTTGACTTTAGAATGATTAAGAGGTATGATATCTAGTTGTTCTTAGAGAGAGGAGACCACAGGGTTTAGCTCAAGCACATCCACACTGAGTTGCTTCCATATTTTTCTATTTCCCTCTATATCAATGTAGTATTTGACTCTAAGACCATACTTATCAGCTAGGATATCCTTGATAGAGGAAAATATGTCATTCAAACTTAAATTAGTCCAACTATCCCTCCAAAATTGTATATCACTACCATTTCCCACTTTTCATCTACATCCTTGCTTAATAAAATTCCTTATTTGAATCAAGTTGTTCCAGAAAATAGATCCATGGGGAAGTTGGTCATCATAGAGGAGTGAGTTCACATTTTGTTGAGCTAGGTACTTGGCTTTGATTAAATCAATCCAGGGTTGTTCCTCCTTTAACATTCACCATCCCATTTTAGCAATTAAAGCAATATTCAATTTTCTAATGTCTTTGATACCAAGCCCACCTATTCTTTTAGGTATAAAAACTTGATGCCATGCCACCAAATGACACCTAAATTTTTCTTCAGTTCCTGAAAGAGAAAATGTTTTTGGATTCTTTCAATTCTGTAAATAATTTTTGTAGGAATGCTGAACATAGACATGATATATATGGGTAGGTTCTGCAATGTGCTTTTCATAAGAAGACACTTTCCAACACTGGAAATAACAGACCTTTTCCATCCAGCCATTTTTTTTCTAAAACCTATCAAGTAAAGAATTTCACAACGTTATGATGACTTTATTAGTCTTAAGATGCAGACCTAGATAAGTTATAGGTAATGAGATTATTTTACAACCCAAAATATGAGAAATTATTTTTTATTTCATTCCAAAGGAGTATTGACGAAGTAGATGCATATCTTATCAAAATTAACATGCCACCCTAAGGAATCCTGACATAATTTGAGAATGGTCTTAATAACCTTACATTCAAGTTTGGATGCCATCAAAAGTAAAATTGTATCATCAGCAAATTTATGATGTGAAGATGTTTGATTTGAAGAAGTGGGTCTAACTCCAATTAACAGACCTACATTAATAGATTTAGTTATGGATCTTCTAAGGCTATCAACCATGAGTATGAAGAGAAGAGGGGATATAAGATCCCCTTGCCTTATGCCCCTGATACTGGAAAATAAGCCCACCGGTGTGTAATTGATAACAACTAAAAATATGGTTGTGGAGCTAGAAGCTTGGATGATATTCCTAAATTTATTCTGAAAACCAAATTTGGCAAGGACCTTATCAAGGGAATGCTAAAAAACTATGTCAAAATCCTTATTAATGTCAAGTTTCATTACCATACCAACTTTATTATTTTTATCCATTGAATGAATAGTTTCATGTACCATAATCACCCCATCTTGTATTATCCTCCCTTTAATAAATCCACTTTGTTACTTTGAGATTAGATAAAAAAGGATAGGCTGGATTTTAGTAGCAATAATCTTGGTGAAGATTCTATAAATCACATTTACCAAACTAATAGGACGGAAGTCCTTAAAATATTTGGCATCCATATTTTTAGGGGTGAGTACAATGTGAGTATTGTTCAACTCCTTGAGGAGGTTTCCTATTATGTAGAATTCATTTACTACTTTGAGAAGGTCTTCCAAAAAAATTTACAAAAATGTTTGGAAGAAATTTACAGAGAAACCATCCGGGCTTGGTGCTTTATCACCTTATAGAGAAAATACAACTTTTTGGAGTTCCTCGATGATGACTAATTTGGTAAGATTCTTGAATATTTCTTCATCAATGATGTCTCCAAGAATGGATTCTAAAAAAAAAAAGAGGCAACCTCTTCATTATAAGTGTTGTTTTCCATTAGTAGATTTTCATAGAATCTAAGAGCTTCAGTCTTGATGTCATTATGATCTTTGGTAACACTACCATTTACTTTTGAGACTTTTGTGATCCTATTGTAGACTCTGTGTTTAAGAGTGGTCATATGGATTTTTTTTTAAATTTATATCTCCCTCTTTCAACCAAATGGTGTTGTATTTGAGCCTCCAATAGGTTTCCTCCCTACTACATAACATATGTAACTCAGATAGGAGTTTATTTTCCAAAATACGGTCATCAGAGCTCATGCCTTTTGTGGAGATTTTCAGTTCGAGGTCCTGAATCTGTTGTTTTAGATTCTTCATCTGTTCAATAATATTACTGAAGACCTATTTATTCCAAATTTTCACCAATTTTTTAACATTTTTAATTTTTTGAATTAACCTGTATTGAGTAGCTCCTTCTCCATCCCATTTCCACAATTCTTTAATCCGATCTTATATGTATTCATGATCTAGCCACATTTTTTCAAAGTTTAAAGAGCTATGTGAAGGCTTGGACTATTTGAATAATTTTAGCATAATCAAATTATTATTAGAGCCAGTTCTGGGTAAAGAAGATAGGTGAAAATCTTGATTTAATATCTAGTTAGCAAATATAAGAGCTCTATCTAGTCTAACATGAATCATGTCATTTCTAAATCTTCTATTTATCTAGGTGAACTGATTTCCATGAATTTCCACATCCATAAGATTTGAAGTACAGACAAATTTAGCAAAGTCATCCATGGCAGTAGAGAAATCAGAATTACCACCTTGCTTTTCGCCAGGGTTGAGTGAGGAGTTGAGATCTCCCATAACCAACTAGTTATCATTCGTAGATTTGCTTCTAAAAAGTTTTAAATTTTCCCAGAGTCTCCTCCTTCCAACCACATAGTTGCGTGGATAAATATTTGAGAGGATCCACGTTAAACCATTTTTAATAGAATGAAACTTAACAAAAATATGAGTATTAGAAGTAGGAATCACCATATTTTGTTTTTGACTTCTAAGGCCAATGGCCTTAACTTGAATGATTGTTAAACTTTTATCGCTTTAGATAAAAGGTTCATAAATGGTAAATGAGACTTATGTTCTTAATTTGGAGTTGGCGCATTTGACATGATTTTAGAATTTGTTAGTGATTTGGAACTTAGAACAATCTCATTAAACAAAAGGGTTCCTTTTTTGAAATTGTTAGATAGAAGCATATTGGTAAAATGTTTTAGTATTTATCATGCTTAGTTCTTGTGAATTGACACATGCTAACAATTTTGTAAATGGATTTCATGAAAGGTGAAAGAAGAAAGACTTATCAGAAGTTGTATTTATTTTATTGATGAAGTTCATTTATTTCGGATGCATGATTGTTGTAAAAATTTCTAGGAATGATTATGTTTGAGAACCTTGAATGGTCTAGATCCATATTATTTTTTAATTATTGGAAACATGATGTTATTGGAAGACTGAAATATGTATGAGTATATTTATAGTTGGGAGAATAAGATGATTTATGTAATCAATTTCTCTTATTACTTATTGAATGGAGAGATTAGAAAGATAGTCTTTTGACTCATTTTGATCAAGGCTAATTTACTATATGGTCCTATGCTAACATGGATATTATTTAATAAATACTATGTGACTTGATGCGATAATTAGTTAAAGGACTATAGATAGATCTTGTTAATCAAATGAACTTATGTTGATATGCTATGAAGATATATAGAAGAATGGTAGATCTTATTCAGGAGTTGGAGTAATGTAATAATATGTGATATGGGTTGATATGGTATTCTTATTAAGGGTTATTCCATAATGTTATAATATGAACTTATAAATAATATATTAGTCCCTTAATGGAAGAAAAGGGAAACATACTTATTAAATTGGAAAGGACTTGGTAATTGAATCCTAAACCTATGTCGACATTATTGTCTATAAAGTTGACAAGTAGGTGAACATAATTAAATGTGATTAAAATCATATGTAAATGGAGTGTTATGAAGGATATGTTAGGATGAGATTAATTGACAAGTAATTCACTCAATCTAATATATCAGCTATACAAATCAGTGTTATAAGTTTACTTGATGAATATAATAAAAATGAATACTTTTAATTAATTTGTAACTAAGGGAAAGATGTGTGCTTATGATGAAGTGTTGACTTGCATTGATAGTATATGATACTTGATAAAAGAATGATACATACCTAAAAAATTAGCTATGTATAAATGCACCATCTCTATTAATGTGAAATACAAATACATTGAATTAGTGCTGCCCTATAATGATATAACTAAATTAGTGGCATTTTACTTAATTGTATTAAAGATAAACGTTTGTTTAATTGATTAAGATCAAGGCAAAAATAAATCTATAATTTTTTACTTAAATAAAAGATCATTTTGATCCCTACTTAAAAGATATTATAGGCATGAGATTTAATAAGATAATTAATAAAATTAGGGAAATTAAATATCCTTGGATCAACTTAAGATAGGCCTTAGGTATGACTCATTTGAGGTGAAAGTTTCATGACACCTACGCTAACATCTTTTGATTTAACTAATACTTTGAAACATTCAGATACAATGTTCCAATTTCAGACCCTTAGCGGGTTAACTCACTACGTCCACTACACATTTGTATCCATATAATGACGGTAGTCACTATTTGGATACTAATTCCTAGCAGTTGTACTAAGTTACCTCATCAAGACCTTGAATTGTTACATGGTATTGCATAAGTACAAGCTTTGTTAGAGTAACAAAGGCAGATTCAACCTCAAGGATATATACCCTGATGTCAACTTAAGATGGCTATGGGAAGGGAAGTGGTCTAGTAATGAAGTAAAATAATACAGAGAAACTTACTTTCCCATAGTCATCAAAGGATGACATAGAGGTATGTATTCTAATAGGTTAATCTAGATGTGTACCTTGTATAATACTTGTATTTGTTTATGGCACCATTGATGGTAGACCCATATAATTGAATAAGTGATTAAGGTGAGATGGAAAGTTCCCAATGACGAGTGTGTTGTCACAGAACCAAGCATGGCATACATGACTCTGAAAATTTGCATAAATTAGTGTAAGTTGTTGATTACAGTATTGTGGTTTCACCAAGATCTAAGCTGTGATATGCCTGGGGGTTTCCTTTGTGAAACCCAGGTAGACGCTTAGATATCTTCACTTAGTTATCATATCCTGAAAAAGGAAAACCAAATGATACATTTTATGTCTTGTCTCATAATGAGTGTTGAGGGGAATCGAGTAGGATCTGTATACTCTCATGCAACATCACATGGTCTATGATGGTTATCAAAAATGGATTACATTAAGCTTTATGTTGGATTTAAATATATGGGTATTTAAATCGAGAAGCATAAAGTAAGAATAATAAATTAAAAAAAATCTCTGGATGTGAAGTGACAAAAAGTGGATGGTACATTACTTATTAGCTTACTTTATTCCCCTAACACATAATTTTAATCCCCTATATAATTACAAAAAAATTAGTCTCCATCTTCTAATTTTTTCTCTGTTAGGGTTTCACTTTTGTTAAGTGCTTCATAATTGTTTCATTGTATGTTTTCTAGTGTTTCAATCATATTTAACACTTATATTATTATTATGCCTACTTCATCACAATCAATGTAAATTTTAGTGGATAATATTTGTTAATTCATGAATAATTGGGTTTTTGAAATTTAGATTTCGCTAATTTTTATGGGTTAGGTCACTTATTATTTTGCTAAAATTTTCTAGGTACAAGTTAATTTTATTGGGTTGATTCGCTTAGCGTTTACAGTAATAGAAATTTTTTAATATTCAAATCACCTTTAACATGTGTAAAAAAGAGAAATTTTCCACCATTTGGTAGCATAATGCTACCAGTCGACAACATTTCCTTTGAATTTGTGGTATTCACCAAGATTTTGAAAGTCATTTATAAAAAAATTCCAAGTAATAAATATGGCTAATTATTTTGGGGGGTCTTAAAATTTACCTTGATTACAATTCAATTCATCCTCTTCATCACTATTATTGATTTGGTATGATCATTTATTGCATCATAGTTGCATCTCATATTTTACTTCAAAATTCTCAAGGTAGTCTTAATTATGGTTCTCTTACATTATTTCTCTATGATTTTTTAACTTCCTATTATACTTAAGAGGTTAAAATATCATTATAACAAAAATTAACCCCTTATAAATTAATCAAGGATGTCTTAAATTTTCTTATTTCCCTCATTATGCTATTATGGGCTAGTTCATTAAGGTCATTTATTTTAGATTTACATTCTATTTTCCATATTTGAATATAATTTTTCCATTGGTTTAATCCTTATGTTATAACACTCATTTACTAAGTAATTAAGTTATATTAATCCTTTGTTAAGAGTTTAACTATTAGGCTACTAATTCACCATATGCTTTATTTGACACATTCTTTTCTTTATTCCCAACTTCATTTCACTCAATTCCTCCTTTTACTTATATGTTACCATAAGGATTAACCCTATTTCCTACAATTGTATTAATAGGATTCCCACGTTGTCTCATATATCTAACATCTTATCCTTAGTTCACAAGTTACTCCTTTGTTTTTCTTTGTTTCTCATTATTACACTATTTACATTCATTATTTATTAATTTTTTATACACAAGAGGGAGGAGACACTAATGCGTGCTCAAAAGTATCCAAATGGTTAAATACTTAAGCTTAATAAGTTTTCTACCTCAAAATATTATATAATAGTGGTTACAAGGATTAATTAATACAATTACATACTACTAAGGGTGAAATGACATACACAATATTCTACACAAATGTACAAGACATCCCTCACAATATAAAATGTTATTAAATCTACGATAAAATAAATCTATGTATCTGCTATATCAAGTAGCAATTATAATAAAACATAACACTTCAAGCACATAGAGAACTCTATGGTACCATTTTTTTGGGTGCAATATCTTAATGTGTACAATCTCATATATAATGACCTTTTATTCCACATAAGTAACAAAATATGCCAAGCCATCCTCCCCTTGCTAGGGCCCTCTGCTCTACACCATTGATCCTCAATGGATAAACATGTACATGTGGTTAATCATGATTTGTTTAATATTACTATACCATGGTAGAAAACCTATAGAATGATCATAATAAACACACACAAAGACACACACACACACGAGGAATAATGTTCCTGGTATGGCTCTACACATCTACTTTTATTTCATGTGTGGTTCATGATGAATGTGTCTACATCATTTGTTCCTATCTGCATACCATGATGACATACTGTGAAATCAAAGGATTAAATAGGTCTAAATGATCGTTCCTGATGGATTTCTTAGTGGTAGCGGGCGTACATATCAGGGGATAGTGGTACTAGTGATTTATTTATTCTTAGTTCATCCCTAATCTCATGTAGTATTTGTAGGATCTGCATGTTCATCCCTATCAGATCAGGTCACGCTATGTCTATTATGCTGCTCATACTTTCGTCACGTGACATCTTACAATGTGAAAAAATTAATTAGTTTTGAAAGTGCTAGGTTAGGACAACATCATAAAGCTCCCATTGTTATTTAATACCAAGTGTATGCCCCATAATTAAACACCAAAATTAAATTGTTAATCATAAAAATTATAGAATAACTTTTTAATAGGATTGTTGACAACTAAGTTTTGAGTTTATGTTACTAAATCTTTACTTTAGTACACCAATGTGAAATGTTTCTTGATGTGTGTCCTTTCTATTCAATCATATTGCATGTTATGATACAATATTTGGGTAGATTTTAATATCCCATCTTGGCAACTATGTTAAAATGAGTTTGTTGGTGTAAAATGTGTGTGGTAAGGCTACAAATTATTTTCCACATTTGTTTACAAACATTGCAAAGGAGTAAGAATCACTAAGTCTAAGTAATAGTATTCATTGTAAAATGAAGTTCCCTATTTAATTTAAATTTCATCACCATTGAATTATTTAAAGGAATTTTCTATTAAGTGGGTTAAGTTAAATAGTTTAATTAAATTATTATAATCTTGATGTTGAGGAATTCAAACCTTTTCTACTATAAAAGCAAGATTGGTTTATGCCCTTTAATAAACTTATTTACCAACGTAATATTTCTAGGGTTGACAAAAAGCCTAAATTTATCTATGGATCTAATAAATTTTAGTGTTTCTTATTTTTTTAATCTCCTTTGGTTTAGTTTCTTCACATTTGTTCTCTCATTTATTTTCCCATTTTTATTGTTGAACTTGTAGGTTTAAAGAGCGGAGAAAGTTAAATGAGGATTTATCATGGAGGCTCCTTCACTATCCATGGATCTTATCAAGCATAATTAATGGTGTGGATAAGTATATATAAATGTGTATATGTATAGATTATAATAGTATACCCATCATAAAAAATATGCATTCATGTGTGTGTATATTGTTTTATATTTATATATTATTTCCAATCCCCTATATTAAAATCATGATTTCTCTACATTGTTAATATAGGTTTTGCTCAAATTTTGAGAGGTTGTTATTAACACAGCTATCTAAAACATTTTAAATTTTTTTAAATCCAGATTATATAACATAAATTATGTGATATCTCACATTTGTATCCATTTTTTATTTTTAAGTTGGATTTTAGAACCCAATATTAAGATCATGATTTCTCCTACTTGGAAACCTGTGTTTTGTTTAAATTTCTGCAGTCTTTCTAAAATATGTATTTAAAAATATTTTACATAGTTTTAAAATAAATATTGTAAAAAAATTATAACCTATTAAAAGTGGTATATGAATATACGAATTTCAGAACATATATTTTGAAAATAAGAACTATTATATTATATTATATATCAGTTTATTTTACTTATATATATAATTATCAAAATTTATTTGCATTTCATTTATGAACCTATATATATCTTAATATATACACTCAAATTTGGTAATTCACTCTTTAAAACTTTTATTTTTGAAAATGCAATCTTGCTAAGATAAATATGTTATCAAAAGACCCTCTCCTAGGGTTATTTTGATAACTTAAATTTTCATTTGGACTATGAAAATTTAATTTTATCAAAATTTGGAGAAATCAATTTTGGATACATTCCTCTCCCCCTTGCTAAGCCTTTCATTTCCATACTTACCCAAAAAATCAAGAAAATTGGGTCATGTAGGGCACAATAAGCTAAATCGGTCCTCAAAGGAATAGGAGTAATAGTTCCTTTGTTCCTCATGTTCCCCACATTTTTCATCATCCACATTGATATTTTTTGGAATTTAAATCAAATAAATTAGGCTTTTAGGGAATTAGAGGAACTAAGATAAATGTGTTATCCAAAATACCCCCTCCTAGGGCTATTTTGATAACTTACATTTTCACTTGGACTTAGACAATATAATTTTATCAAAAGTGGGAGAAATCAATGTTGGATACATTTATCTCCCCCTTTCCAAGCCCCTTATTTCCATACATAGCCAAAAAATAGGAAAATTGGGTCATTTGGGGTACAATTGGCTAAATTGGTCCTGGAAGGAATAGGAGGAACAATTCCTATGTTCCTCATGTTCCTTGCATTTTTGCATCATCCAAATTAAGGGTTGAGGTAATTCAAATCAGATAAATTAGATTTTTAGGGAACTAGAGGAACTATTCCTCCATTCCTCTTGTTTTCCACATAACCAATTGGGGTGTAGGAAGGAGTTGGAATCATGAAATTGAGTGTTGTAGGTAGTGCAGGATTTTCGGGATTCAGCATAACAATTTTGTTGGGTGGTTAGTTCTCTGCATGGCTGAGTCAACAAAGTAATGGAATCAAGGAATGTATGATGATTTTGAAATATATATTATGGGCACTAGAGGAAAGGGTGGAACTGTTCCACAATTCCACCCAAAGATCGATTCTCTTACCAAAAAAGAATCAACGAACAATGCAGATATGTCAGGTCCCATGAGTGTAAATGGAACTATTCTTCCCTTTCTCTAGTTCCCCAATCAACTGATCCATCCAAACTTAGAAAAAAAGGATTAATGTAGACTATAGGAGCATGTTTGGAACCTTGTTGCAACCCTTTCAAGCTCTATAACTTCTGATGTCCATAACTTTTGCCTTGTAACTCCAAATTTCATAAACTTGTACTCGTTGGAAATGTCTCATCATGTAATAAACCATGGAAATTTTATTTCTTTAATTTTGTGAGGTTAGGTGAGTAAAAAGAGGAAATTTCTAGGTAGCTCAACCACCCAATTCGATGAAGTATGGTGCTCATTCCTTATCCTACAAGAAAAATATCATAGGAGGTGGTATTGTAAGGGTGCCCATGCCTATTTTTAAACATTTAATGCATGTTATTTATGGTTGAAGGTGGAAATCCGAGTTTCCCTCTTTTTTCCCTCCCCCCTCTTTCGAATCTATATATTGTAAGATGATGCTCATTTCTAAAGGTTGGACCTTTTTGTAATGTAACGGAATCACACAAGTGATGCAAAAGTGTTTTCTTTGAGTTACATGCCTCATATTTGGATCTTTTCAATGGTTTTGTATCTTCTTCCTCTAATGTGATGGATTGTGCGTCCTTATGAAGAAATTAAATTGATGTTTTGTGCATTTTCTCTTCCCTAACCTGTGTTTATTAAATTTTCTTACCTCTCTTTTGCATTTATAGGTATATTGTGCATGTTTATTCTCCTTTTGTAGGTTTGATTTTTGTTGTTCTCAATGAAAATGAGAGTTTGAATGTTGTTTTGGACTATGCAAATCATGTCTTTCATCTCCTACTTTACTCCCTTCCCATTTTCACTCATCTGAGAGTGTCTTTCCCCCTCTTCTTAGTGCTATCACCTCTTTTAGCTTAGCGTTTCCCCTTTTTATGCATCTCCTTCTCACCCTGGTCCATTAGATTGTTAGATTAGGATTAGATAGTTGTATTTCCTTCCCTAGGAGTGGTTTAAAATTAGCAATATGTAGAGGAACCAACCTTCTCTATAGGTCTATCTCAAGTAACAAGTTCCAAAACTTGAATACAGTCCCATGTTAACCAAAAACACTAATTTCACATCTGTTCATCAATGAAATATCAGAGGGTGCTATGTTTTGGTGATAACAAAATGTAACCTTCTCATTCCTAATTATCACATCCTTATGTATCTTGTTTAAGTTATCTATCCTTACACAATGACATGTCATTAAATATTTAGAGTACAATTTAGAAAATCCATAAACAAACATCAACTAAAAATTTCCAAACTTAAAAATGATTTTTTTCCTTTCTTGGTCAAGGCCATATAGTTTGGTCAAAATAGTATATATGGTCTTAGCCAACTTGTATGGTCTTGGAATGACATTTAATCCAAATTTTATTTCAATTTAATATCTTTTGTTGGGTATTCTAATCTCTCCATGTCTTCCTTTATTAGATAAATAATGTATAAAACCATATATAAACAAGTAAACACTACCTTATTTACTAACATGGAAATCTTATGACACTAGATTGATACATTAACTTTTGGAACACTTGCAAAAGGAGACCAAGGATCCCTAAAACTCATAATAACATATTTATAGCCATTAGGGAAACAATATATGTATATATATGAATATTATTACTAGGTCAATATATTAGTTCCTCTCTTCTACAAGAACTCAAGCATCCCTTCTCCAAGTATATTAGCAAGAGTTAAATCAAATCAAACATTGTCAAAGGTGGTTATTAAATCTAGTCACATTCATTGAAAGATGACATGCCAGGTGGAGAATAATGTGTGATTTAAGGCCTCTTTGGAGTAGTTCCACCATTGAAAATGTACGAGGGTGCCATAAACCTAACTAATGTTTATTTTACATGAATTCCCATCTACAATTAGGGTTTTATATCATGATCAAAGTATTTACAGAGATTTACAACATGATTAATAATGATGGTTTGATATAACATATAATTCTAGGTAACTTAGATTGTCGATAAGTTATAGAGTGAGAAACTAAGTATTTATAATACCATACAATAGGGTCAAGACCATACAAAAATTCTTGGTAGAATTATAGGATCTTACCATAGGCCAGTTTCAAATTATAGTCTCTAAAATGAAGCATCATCAGGTTTAGATCTCCATGTTCCAACAATGTACTCTCCTAGAACTTCAAAGAATCATGTGTAATCAGGTAGTAACACTTTATTCCACATGTTTTAAAGTTTGTATCTTATTTATTGTATCGGTTATAAGTACAAAAGTGTTATAATTATTTCAGTAATTAATGTTGGAATTTAATTAATCAGAATAAACAACTATTTCTAACCGTTACATATTTTATTATACTAATTCACTAATATGAATTAGGTATTATGGTAAATCTAATTAGGGTGTTAAATTTTTAGTGAACCCAATGTGTGATTTGATCCTATCCATCTACTCTAGTTACCATATGTATTAATTTCTTGAGAAGTGTATGCTACTATTTATTCTTATTTCTCTTATATTCTTTTAAATTACATATAATTTATTTCCATGCCCTTCCAATGTAATGTTTCGTTTACTAATCAACCCATTGAACATATTAAAATTTCTCCTCTTACTTGTAGGCATCATAAGCTTATGGCTTCTTCCCCATTGTATATTTATAAGAATTCATCCATGCCTGATCATGATCTTGAGGTCCAGTTTCATGACATTAAAACTAATAGTGATCATTCTTATGATTACAACCATGATAAGGATATTATAATGGATCATGAACAAGTGGAACTTGTGTCTCATTTCCATGAATAAATTCATTATAATATTCACCACATTGAGCCTATCATCATTTTCCTTGTTACCACCAAGATTTCATGTGATCATAAATATAATCAAGAATATATTTTTTAGAACTCTCAATCCTCATGTCCCTTCAAAAATATAATATTTCTACATATATGGTACATACCTACTTAGGTTAACCTAACCTACCAGTGCACAATTTTTCTATACATCTTCCTACAATCACTATTTCTAACATACATATGATAGTCACTCCTCATGATTCTCACACTTCTTCATCTAGTACAGAAGCCCTTGAAAACCTTGTTCATACCTTACAAGATTTAATCTTACAATTATAAGGTACATATAATGCTTCTCACGATATGGATTTTACTCAACTACCTTATAATACACATGCACCTAAAATGGTTTCTTATTGCATGTCTATTAGTTTTGTTTCTCCTAAATTCATGACTTATGATGTAAAACTATACCCTACTAAGAATATTCACTAATTTCATGTGTCCTATTTTGATTATGCTTCTCATGAAATTTTTCTCACTAATATATTTCCTACGAGTCTTAAGGATTTTTCCTTATAATAGTTTTATGATCTCCCTACACATTTTGTATGGTCTTTTAATAACTTGGAAAATAAATTTTTAGCACAATTCTCTATTAATTTTAGGGAAAACATTTCATGTGTAGAACTATCTAAATTATGACAAGGGTCTAACGAACCTATCAAAGATTATGTATTATGATATAAGACCATGCTTACTAAAATGAGTAATATATTATCTGATAGTGAGTTTCAAGATCTATTCACATAAAGATTGATTACTCCATTGTAATAATAAATCCTTTTTGAATTTTTTTTCTCTTTTGACCATCTATACCATATGCTAAAGGAGCGGGAAGCTAAGTTATTACACATGAACAAACTAAAATACATTGGTAAAAATCCCACCACATATAATGCCACATTTACAAGTAAAACCACATTAAAAGGAAAGAATAATGGTGCTAAGATTCATTCTAATAATACTATCAATGTTATTTATTTGCAAAATTAGTTTTTTCTCTAACCTATCTGGTGATAGTTTAATTTCTTACCTTTTCCCCCACATATTGTATTGAAACAATTACTTAAGTGTAGCCTTGTGTCTCTCCCTCAACCATTTGAGGTTGATATAAAAACCCTAAAAGTAATCATTTCGTTGCCAATGCTTATTGTGACTAGATCATCAATATATTGGTCACTTCATCAACATATGTATTGATATTAATAATATCACACAAGTTTCCCTTGTTATTGAATGGGATGAAACCCATGGAATCCTCCAATCTAAACCAATGATAATGCTAAACTCAAATATTTCATGATCCAATTCTTGAATATAACAATGAAAAATCTACATATGAAGTGCATCATACTTATCATGTGGTGTCACCACCTCCCTATTATGATCACCCCTTAGATGGAATGATTGGAAATATCACTCATACATCATCTTCTATGCTGCTCATATACTTTTGATGACTCTAATAGAGATGAAATAATTTTATCTAATACCCCATTCTATTCATGTCTCTATTAATCAAGTATCCCTATTACATAGTGTTTTTAGTAGACCCTCACAATAATGATATAAAGTTTATACTCTCACACAAATTCAATCACATTTTAAAATTTCTACACAAAATATTTCATTTGGTACTAATCCTTCACTATTTTTGTACTACTTTACCCATCACTCTTGGTTACTATCACTACTATGACCTCATTCTTGGTTGAGGTCTACTCTTAGTTTTGGTACCTTGTGTTTATATCTCCCTTAGCTATACATTTTCTTAGGGATAATGTTCCTTCTATCATACACTAATTTTTTTAAGTCTTATCCATAATTAGAAAGTTATCACCATTTGAGGTATCCCCCTTTGAGGCTTATTATCCTAGTTTTCCTAAGCCTTCTTCTATAATTCCTAGTCCCATATACCCATAGTGCACATACAGATATGTATTTGGTTTTACATCAATGTCCCTTCTTAGCTCTATCCCTCCTAGGATTATCCTTAGGAGTATGGTCCTTATTCCTACATACTACTACTTACAGATCTAGCTCTCCTAGTTATCTCTAGATATAGGTATTTAGTTTCATATAATGCTTCACATTGCATGATACCTATCTCTCCCAGGTCTCATAATAGGCCTTTGAGTTACACATACTGTATCACACGAATCTTATTCTCCTAGGTCTTTTTATAGGCCTTCGGTATCACACTACCAGTTCTCACAAGCTCATACCCTCACATGGTTTTATCTAGGTCCTTCTAGTGCACACGATCTCTCCTCACATTCTCCAAAGGAATTTATAGTTCCCAAGGTTATATCTATGAGTAAATCACTCTTTTAGCCCTCCTTCACAGGTATTCTAATTTACGTACTTCCTCATACATATCCTTCATCCCCTAGACCCTCTTTTTGCAACCATTAACACTACTATACATATTGCATTCGAGTGACATCCTTCAACACAATCATGTCCTAAGCCTCCATCCCCTTTTCTGATTTCTCCACCTATTATGAAGGCTCTGATTGGATAGCTTAGTGATATCCTTCTTTACAACACAAAGCTAAGCACTTTAAAAATAATAAAACATCAACATAATCTCAAAATATAAAAACATTCATATATTTGTGAAAAAAAAACATCATGACCTATACACTTTTATTGGTTCATTAACTCCTTACATTATACATGTTGTTTGTTACTTTTGTTTGATAGATAACATGCTTCTTTAGTCATTTACACACATGCATTGATGAGGTATTTTGAGAATTGATGCAGGGACATAATACATAGTGATAGTACAATAATAAGTAGGTATTTGCCAACCTCTTTACCTAGACATCCTACTACATTTAGGGGCATTTATTTTATACTATATCTAGGTGTTTTATTGTTCTATTATAGTTCCTATGTCTACCTCTATCATTATGCTTGATTATACATATATTGTGTAAACATGTTATCGTGTTGAGCTAACAAGACTAACACATGTGTCCTTGTGCAATGTTACCAATACCTCTTGCATCCTACAGTATTTCACCTATATTGTGATACTATTATACATCTTATCGTATGTCTTGACACTCTTATTTCATGTATAATTCTCACTTGTGTGTGTATTATTGTCTTTACTTAATTCCCATTGCTTACTGGCCTATGTTCCTTGATTGTCTTGTGGACACTGTGGGTATCCCCATGTTTTATGATGTTATTCCTATCTTGTTTACTTCTTGGTTTCTCTTTTTCTACAGATATTATTGGCCTTTGATTTTCTTGTGAAACTAGTGGGTGTTCCAGATGTTTTTTGGATTTACACCTTTTATGTGATTATTATTTTTTATACTCGTTAACATCTAATTTCACTATTATTTTACTTTTATTGTCCTACATGTATTCATAGTATTTTTTATATAAAGCTATATGGTTTCTATCTATTGATATCAATTACTTTTATTATGTTTCATGGTTTCCACCATTGCACAAACATATTCCTTTTTACAAGTATAATTTCTGTCAAGGATGGCCACCTCTTCATCATTCTACACTCTCCTATATTTTCTCAAACATATTATGCATGAGCACTACATATTTTCTTTTGAGCCAAGTGATCCCAACATGGTTTTTGTCACATGTGAATCAAAATATGGGGGAATTCATCTTGGTATATCTAGACACTTACAAAAAACATAGGTAGATTTTTTATAGTATGATACATGCACAAAACATGGTACATGTACTGTGAAAGTCTATTCAAAAACACATAACATTTAGACAAAAATGTACATAGGTTCAAAATTGGTACATATTGATCAAGGTCGTATCTATAGTCATAACCCTACAACATATGTTTTTTTCTATTTGGTAGTTACATCAACTTCCAAATTAGCATTTTCATATTTTTAACTACAGTTTTAGGCTTTTGGCACGATTTCAGACCTCAATTCACTTAGCTTGGACTAGTATACATGGGGCATGAGGGTACTTCTCTCAACTTATTTTCCATGGCATTTAGTTTTCTACTACAATTTTAGGAATCTTGGGGGCATAAGGTATCCTACCTCCATCAACATTTTAGTACATTACTATTTTCTATGTCAGTTGTGTGGCTTATGGGAAGGGCATGGGGTCACCCATTATCTTTTCTATTTTGTGTCCTTATTTACAAAATAAAGCCTAGATCTGTCTATGCAATGGTGTGGTCTAGTGGGGTTATAGCAAGGTATCCAAGATTGGATACTTTATTCATAGAAAAACTTTCCTCTACCTCTTGCACTCAAAAGGGTAAAATATCAAGAGTTGTTGAATAACTTTAATGCCTAGTATTCTTCCTTAGTCAAGGTGTTTCGTAACTTAATTTATTCTTATTCTCTTTTCAACATTCCATGTAGGGTTTACATGAACCTAAAAACTCTAATTTACTCCTTGGCACAATTAGGGACTAGATCAATTCCAATCCTTCGAACAAAGTTCAACAAACTTAGAAATGTAAAATATTTAAGCACAAATCAAATCACAATGAGTTTCTTCCGTCCACCAAAAAAATAGGTGTATTCCTTCCTGTTGTACATATCTTTCATTTCATTCTTTATGAAAAATGTAAATATTTTATACCATACTATCACATTTGAGTTAAACTTCAATTATTTATCATGGACATTATGAATATATTAGGGAGCCTATGTTGTAGGTTTCATTAGGTGAGCATGCTCTACACTAAGACACAACAAGATTCTATAAAAAAAACATTAGAGTCAAAGAAAAAGTGTGTCTACACACCCATGTTATCTTTTCCTATAAGAATGTAAACACATGTCATAATAAAAGGGGGGAAAAATGTTTTGACACTTCAAATTTGGAAAATTCACTCTTTGACACTGCTTAGTTTTGATAATGCAATCTATGTACTAAGATAAATACAACCTTCCCATTAACTCTTAGCACATTATGAGGTATCTTTTTTACCTTGTTTATCCTTACACACAATAAAATGTTGTTAAATTTTGAGAAGTACAATGCATAAAATCCATAGGAAAACATCAAGTAAACAAGTACACAAAACTTCATATTGTATCTTTTTCTTCCCTGGTCAAGGTTGTATAGTTTGGTCAGGATAGTATATCTAGTCTTGGCCAATTTGTATGGTCTTGGAATGACATGTCCTCTAACTTTTATTTTAAATTCATATCTTTTTTTGGATCTTATAATATCTATAGGTTAGTACCTTTCTTCGGTATAATTCATCTACATAACCTTATATAAGAAAAGTACACACTACCTCAATTTGATAACCTAGAAATCCTATGACACTACATTGATACACTTCACTTCTAACACTTGACAAAAGATACCCAAAGATCCATAAATATTGCAATATCACATCCTATAGTCATTAGGGCACGTAATCTCTACAGGTTTTATTAATCTTATTACAAGGTTAAGACATCAGTTTATCTCTCATATACAAGTACTAAAACATCCCTTCCCCAAAACATCTAAGCAAGATCTAAATCAAATCTAGCTTTATTAAAGGTGGTTTCCTAATCTATTTTCATTAATTTAGATATCACATGCTAGGTGGATAATAACATGCGTGTTGAGTCTTCTTCAAATTAATGGCAACATCAACGATGTATGGGGATTCCTATAACCCAACTAATGTTTAGTTTTTAAGACTTTCCATCCATAGTTAGGGTTTGAGACAATGTTAAAAGTTTTAAGAGAGCTTTAAAACATGCCAAAAAATATGGTTTGACAAGTACCTGATAGTGTTGATAGGTTATAGAGCTAGAAACTAAGTAGGTCAAAAAATGTACAACAAGGGTTCTGGTAGAGTTGTACGGTCCTGCCCTAAGTCAAATTTTAGTTACAGTCTCTAAAAAAAAGAATCATCAAGTTTATGTATGCCTGTTTTAGTAGTACACCTCCTTGAACTTCCAATGATCATCTATAATAAACTAAATAGATTCAGTCCTTTGCGTTTTCAATTTTTTATCTTATTTAGCATATCGATGACAAGTATTAAATTTTTATTATGATTTTGGTAAATAATAAAAATAATCACCTATTGATAACCCTTACATCCTTTAGTATACTAATTCAAAAAAATAAATTAGGTTTAATGTTATATCTAATTAGTGGATAAACACTTAAACCTGTATCTTTATCTAAATATGCACACAAACATGCATGCTTGTGCACACCTACACACACAAGCACACATGTACAGCCGTATGCATGTGCATGTGTGTGTATGCACACACACATAAACCTAATCACACACACAATGTTGAAAACAATCTTGTAAAAAAATAAATGTCATCTCCATTTTTTATGACATACTTGATTTGCACTATATTTAAAAGATAAGTTCATTACAAAAATAATAACTCTATCAGATGGGTTATAATGGATTACCAAATTATTTTATTGCTATAATGGGTCCTATTTTCAAATTGGAACACCCATGCTTTACCAAGGTGAAGTAAACTAATTAAATCATTATGTAAATTATGAAACCACATTATTATTATTTTATCCATTTTATAACTTAACAATCAAAACTTGAAGAAAGTTATATAATTATTACACCAGTCCTATTAAACAACTATCTCATATAAAATATTTCCATAAGTGATGTAGGGCATCCTGGGACTTAGAGAAAACCTTCATTGGAAAAAGGAGATGTACACAAGAATCAAATGACACACAAGAGAAATAAGGAAGGAAAGAACAACGAATAAAATGCAATAATGGGAGTACCATTGTACTGGGTGAAAGGAATTGTCTCTAAGACAACTAAGTTAATAGCCACAAGTGAGGTTTCTAGAGTATGTATTATTGGTAGCCAAATTTATTCTCCCTCAGAAGCTAAGCAACATAACATATTTGACAAGAAGCTTAGAGACAAACAGATCATGTTATGTGTCATTTTGTAGCCGGTGAAGAAATAAAGCTTGTTCTTTGTCAATTAGATGTGGAGAAATGGATAGCACCCTCAAGAGGATTTGATCTATCCTCACTACTTTATGGTTTTTCCTTTCAACCAGGGTGAGAGGACCCTTTTTTGGCCTTTGGTTTTTGGAGGAGATGGAGATGTCCTTCTTTGAAAAGTTATTAAAAAGACCTTGAAGAAAATATGATCAACACAACAAAAATCTAACTTTAACGAGTTGTCACCCTAGATAATGGAGATATTTTATAAGCAAGGTTAAGGCTACTAAAGACAATGAAAACCTAATTGCTTCTACATGTTTTGGTAATAGAAATTATGCATTTGTACACACACAGGATAAACATGGGTAGTATGGGTAGGATTGGTTGTTTTTAAATGGATTTTGGTGGGAGGTGAGGCAGAATGAACTTGATTTGTCAGATCTTTGAGATATTTTACAAAAATGGAAGGCTTGATCAATAGAATGCTTTAGAATAGATAAAATTTTCATTAAACTAAAAGTTGTACTTCAATGGAGGCCCAGATCAGTACGTTTTCACAAAAACTTTAAGAATCCAAAATGAAGGCTCAAATTGAAAAGCTTAATTAAACATTGTTAACCTTTGTTTTATCATGCATATGATACCCTAAAAGGCTAACAAACAATCTTATCATCATGCTAGGATTAAAGTGATTTTAAATTTTTTAATTTCACTATCAAATGAAATCTCTTCTGATAAATGAAATTGCAAATGCCACCAAACTATCACAAGGATAAGATCTTGTGTGATTCACAAGGATTTCAATGTAAGATTGCAATGGGAACAAGAAAAACTATGTGCAGACATTCAAAAATGTAGCATAAACAACTTTTCTCAAAATCAACACAGATTAATTCAAATTTGATTAAATTCATCAGGAGGGAAAAGTTTCTAGAACAATCTAAGATCTTGTCAATGGTTGTACACTTGCAACCACATTGACATGATCAAATTTATCACAAAATAAATAAACATGTTTCTTAGATGGCTTCTCAGACAGATGGGATCTGTCAAACTTCTCTCTTAGGAAGTAACTCCTTACCTCTAACACTCCAACCATTTGCATGAAAAATTCATGCAATTTATAACATTTAATCTGTAACAGAGTTTTCCTCCCAAACAAAAAAACTTTCAAAGCACCATTGCTTGCTATGATTTTGATCGTTATTCCTAGAATCAGATTTGTAAAAAATGTTGTCAAGTTCTCAAAGGGAAAATCTCTTCAAATCAAGTCAAGTCCAGTAGTCAGATCACATCTTAATGGTAAACGACATTTGAATATATTTTCCACCAAATCAAGATATTAAATTAATTCTCCTCTTCATTTGACATGTAGGAGACACCAAGAAATGGTAAAAAAACCATAAAAATTTGCATCTCCAGGAACTTTGGAGCAAAAATGGAAAAAAATCAAATACAGATGCACAGTTGTTATTAATTTCCCTTTTGAATTTTGAACCGTCCACGTGGGAGATCCGAGTTAAGATGGGCTTGGGGGTTCATTTTTACCTTTTATAACTTTTGGGAAAAAAAGAAAAAATTATCATTTTTCTCTGCCCCTCCGCCTTTGAAAAAAGGGCTTGACACGTGTCCCAATGTGGGTCCTAGCAGAACTGTAGCTTGATTCTACTATTTTACCTTGTTCTTGGAAAAATGGAAAATATTCCAAATTTTCCCCGCAGCCCCACCCTTCCACTGTTAGCTTTTGATGTGGGTCCCAGCACAATCGTGCTTCCTTTTTATACTTTAACCCCTTTTTTCATAAAAGGAAAAATTTCCAAATTTCCCCCATAAGTCGGCACCTCCGTTGTTGACCTTTTAAAACAAATTTTGACTATTCCCTATCAGGCTTGTGGGTCATTTTGATGACTTTAATATTTTTGACAATAAGAGGAAAAAAATCTAAGTTGCCTCCAATGGCCCACCTCCCCACCTTTTGATTTTTCAAATTGCCACATGTCTCAATGGTGCATTTTGAGATGGTCCCCAAAAGTAGATACCTCAAACAAGCATGGTCTCAACATGTGTCTCAGTCCAGCAGATTCTGTTAAAATATTGAAGGTTCAACAGAAGGCACCATGTGTCTAAGGTTCGGGATAGTCTTCTTCGGTCATTGAAAAGTCCAAGCAAAAAGAAAGAGTGAGCGGAAGCCTCCAAGTGTCCTCCTGGCACTTCTTCAAAATAAAACTCAGGGGTCGGTCCTCAAACATGCGCAATTCCTCTATGTGTCTTAGGCCCCTTAGGAAGTTGATCGAAAAGTCTAAGTAAAGGAAGGCTTGACAGAAACCTCCATGTGTCTTTATGGCACAACTTCAAGATGGTCTCCAAGAGTGGAGACCCAAAATAAGCATGGGCTCACCACATGTCCTAGGCCTTAGAAAATTTATTTAAAAAGTTTAAGTACAGAGTAGAGCCGGTGGAAGCCTCCACCTGTCCCTCTGTCATAATTGTTAAGGTGGGACCCTAAGGTAGATCCTCAAATGAGTGCCATCCCACCACGTGTCCATGGCCCACCAAAACTATACCAGTTGCATGTAAAATTTGTCTAAGTATGGGAAAAGTAGCGGATTCCTCCACGTGTCCCACTGGTGCAACTCCAAGGACAAACCAAAAGGTGAGTCTTCAAATGAGCACCATTCCTCCACATGGACAAGTTTTGGGTTGAAACCATTCACAGAGTTTTTAGAGTGCCCTGCCAAGCCACATCCAACCAAAAAGGGCCATGTTTCCACTGATGCAAAAATGTAAATTTGACAGGAACAACACACCCGTCAAACCGTAACAATGTAAGAAAACCACCATTTGAGCCTAGAGATGAAATTTTATTCAAGGACAGAGAAAATGGAAATGTTATAAGATTCAAACATGATCCTTAGAGCTACATCCATTCACATTTCTTCAGGTATTTGGGAGAAAAAGTGACAGGGACAACAACACATGACTGTGGAAAATGGAAGGAAAGGAATAACCTAAGTTTTACACCCAATTTACAAACACCTTTAGATGGACAGAAAAATGAAAAAAAAAATATGGATCTTTAAGTGATCTTCGACCAAGGAAGGAAATGATCATGGCATTCAAATGGAGGACAGAGTCTTTAAGAACCAACATAGGGAAATAAAAAATGTGATAGAGGCCGCAAACTAAGGGATTTTAATGACAAACAGGGTGAGATTAATTTGAGCACCAACATCGGATCCGACTCAGGGATGGGAACTCCTTGTGAGCACCACAAGAACCAAAAAACACACCAAGTGGCAAAAACATCCATTGGGCAAAGGATTCATCTCAAAGAGCAAAAAACAGAACCATCTCCTAAAAATGAACTAAGAAACTAGAAAAACCTGGTCACCAAGGACTAGAACGAGTAAGAAAAAAGACAAAAAGCAACCAACAAACTATACACTATACAAATGATGCTCACCTTGATTCTTGGGAATCAATCAAGGAAATGTTTCGAATTCCTTCCGTTAATAGGAAATTCAAGCAATTCCCCATCAAAGTATTTTAAAAATAAGGTATGTTCACCAATTCGATGGTCAATGGAGTAAGGGCCCATCCACAATGCATCAAATTTACCATGCTTTCCCTTATCTTCACTGTTATCCCATAATAGCACAAGATCCCTAGCATTGAAATCTCTGGGTGTCACCTTTTTCTCAAATAGCTTCTTCAACTTTTCACTGAACTTCACATGCCACTAATGGGATGCCCTCCTTTCTTCATCAATTTTAACAATCTAGTTAATGTGAGCATCCTATGGACTAACTTCTTGATCTTCCAGTTGTTTAATGAAATGATATGAGGATAATTACATGTGCAGGGGGATCAGATCTTGAGTTCCATACACCAGTTCAAATGGAATTTTTCTAGTATCTCTTTTAATAGTAATTCTATCATCCCAAACAACAAACTATAACTACTCACCCCATTTCCTTTTGTTTAGCTCCAACATTCTCCTAATGATCTTTAATAGATTTTTATTGTTGGAATATGCTTGTCCATTTCCTTGGGGGTTATAGTTGGAGGCATATGTAAAATTGATCCCATATTCTTTACACATTGTCACCAAAGGTTTAGCTCTGAAGCTCATGGCATTGTCAACAACAATTTTAACTTGCACTCCAAACCTATAGATGATATGGTTCAACATGAAGTCCATGACAATTTAGTATTTTTCTCTCTTTGTGGGGATTGCCTCCACCCACTTAGTGAAGTAATCAGTGGCTATAAGAATCCACTTATGGTCAGCACTTGAAGGGTCTAAAATCTCACCAATGGAATCCATTCCCCATTGCTTGAATGAGGCTTCAATTGATACAAGCTGTAAAGGAAGGGAGCCTAAATATTTTCATATTCTAAAAACATGCTGGAAACTCTCACATCTTCTAACCAAAAAAGTTGTATCTTTGAAAAGAGTTGGCCACCAATAACTATCCCTCAAGATCTTATGTGATGTGACTCCTCCAGAAAACTTCCCAACAAAAACTCCTCCATGGAGATCAACAATTATCTTAGGGGATTCATCTTCTGTAATGCACCTTAAGAGAACTCCCTTAGGGTTCTTCCAAGCTAACCCAAAATTAGTAATGACATATTTCTGGGAAGCCAACTTAAGAACTCTTTTCTGATTTTTACTCAAATACTCAAGGTATTATAGATGTCTGAGATAAAAAATTATATCTTTCTACCGTTCATAGCTCATCAAATTTTCAAGGACATCCACCCTTCCTTCTTCTACTTCATTCACCTCAAAAAATTTCCATTTTCTCTCAGACATAAGTTTATCTAAGCCCAAACCTCTTACAAATTTCATGGTTTAGATATCCATGTCATATTCCTACAACTTGTTCACCCATCTACATATTTTTCTTGAGACCTCCATCTCTGATAAGACATCTTTCACCATGGTGTGGGGAACATAAGCAAAAAATTTAGAGCTCAAAATCTAATGTCTAAAAACATTTGTTACTTTTACCAAGGAAAATACTTGATTCTCCATAATGGTGTACTTCAACTCAACCCCTTGCAATGGCTTATTGAAAAAGGAAATTGGCCTCTAAGCCCCTTCATCATCCTTCTGCAACAAGACAGATGCAATAGTGTTATCTGAAGAAAAAGAAAACATTTGATAAGGCTTCTTATAATACGGAGCTACTAAAACAGGGGCATTCTTTAATGCTTCTTTCATCCCATTGAAATCCTAAATGGCAGCCTCTTCCCATTTGATAACTTGGTCCTTCTTTAACATGCAAGTAATTGGAATTGTCAACTCAGCAAAGTTTGATATGAATCTTCTGATAAAGTTTATTTACCCAAAGAAGGACTCAATTCCTTTCTTGGTTCTTGCGATTGGGACCTTGCTGATGGCCTCTACTCTCTTGGGATCAATCATGACACCATCCTTTGATACAATGTGACCAAGAAACTTGGCCTTTTACACTCTGAACTGGCACTTCTTTGGATTGAGTGAAAATCCATACTCTCTACATCTTATCAGCATTTTTTCCAAGTACTACAAATGATCACTTCTCTTTCAATAAAAAATAGTCACATCATCTTGGTAAACAATAATAAAATCATTAATGTAACCAGAAAAAGCAACATCCATTGCTTTTTGAAAGGTTGCTCCAACATTCATTAGACCAAAGAGAATTCTAACATAGACATGTGTTCCCCAAGGAGTGGTAACGTAAGTCTTAATTATTTCTGATTCCTTCGCAATAACTTGATTATAGCTCTAGAGAAACCATCCAAGGTAGAAAGTACCTCAGAACTAGTCACTAATTGCAAAAAAATTTCCATGTTTGGTAAAGGGAAATTATCCTTCATTGATGCTCTGTTTAGATTTCTAAAATCCATGCACAACCTGATATCACCATTCTTTTTTTTTTACTAGCACTAAGTTTGCAACCCAAGAAGAATACCTTTTTGGATAAATAATCCCTCCATCCCTCAGTTTCTTCAATTATTCTTGCATCTTCACAGAGAGGAGTGGATTGATCGGCCTCTATCTCTTCATGAATTGCTTTGCATTAGATTCCAAAATAATTCCATGTTGAAATAGATCCTCTTTGTATGCCTTCAACTAAGAATAAGACCAAGCCAAGCAGTCCTGATATTTCTTCAACAATTGGACATAGGACTATTTTTCCTCCTTATTCAGATTGCTTCCCAACAAGATCTTCCTTGGTTTCTCCTTTGTACCGAGGTCATGCTCCTCAACATCCCTTGAGGCTGCTATATATCTGTTAATAATGCAATCAACATTATCAAAGTTTGATTCAAGAGTAACCAGTCCTCTAGGAATGGTATTAGTTTTCAGTTGGATGATTTCCTTGCAAAACAAAGTTTCTTTACCCTATGCTACACACACCATTGGCTCCTAATCAATACATTGATCAATAAACTCCCATTTGTTCTGCAAAAATATTTTGACCTGAGCATCATTATCAAAAATTTTCCAATGTTTAATGTCTTCAGGGATAGATGGTCTTGACAATTATCAAACGAGATCCCAATACTACCAACTTATCTGCCATAACATTGAACTTCCTATCATGATGCATAATATTAAATGAATCAAACATCTCAATCAAGTCCCAGATTACATGCTTGTACTATTTCATTCTCTAATTTTTAGTAGCATACAATTATCTGATTTGTTTAACAATTAGTTCTGAATCTCCCTTAACAATGATGTCTTTAATGTAATATTTACAAGCAGTTCTCAAAACTAACAATAATGCTTCATACTCAACAATGTTTTTAGTACACTCAAAGTTAAGTTTGAATGAAAAAAACAAACTCTTCTAAGCTTGGAGAAATCAGGACAACACCAGCACCATTTCCAAATTTGGAGCAATATCAATCAAACAACAACGTCCATGGAGATCCTATTTTTTCAAGACTCTTACATTGATCCATTTTTTTCTCTTTCCCATCAACAAATCCAATAAAGTTATCAGCATCAACACTTGTGCACAACACTTCATAAGATGCATTGTTGGGATCTTCAATGAGGTGTAACGATCTTCTTTTCTACATACAACTTGTCAAGGCTACTCTCAATTGGGATGGTGGCATAGGACATATCCATTTGAACACTCCCACTAACACTTGCAACCCATTTTCTAGACAACCGCATACCCCACTTGGCTAGGAAATCAATAATAACAACATCAAGTTTTAAGTTCCTACCTGGATAAGTTGCAAGTTGTACCACCAAACCTTTCACACATCCCACCACTAGATACCTCTCTGGAATCCATGGAAGTGAACTTCCCATATGCTATTGTTAGTTTCATATCTAATTAATTCATGACTTCTAGAGGCATAACATTGCATGATGCTCATGAATCAACCATACACAGTTGTGTAGCAATTTATCCTTAATGATAAGAGTAGTGAAGAATGGATCTACATTTAGCTGAGACTCTACCAAGGATGTTCCCAAATAAACCTCAGGTGTTTCACCTAGTTCTTCCAATGTTAGTGGTGTTTCTAGCTCTTCAATGATTTGAGGAGTCTCCACAATGTTTACATTTCTGCTTGGAGTATTCTTCTCTTCTTTCAATCCCAAATACTCAAATGCCCTCTTCTTGTGCTCAGGAATCCTAAATAGCTCAATAATTGGAACACTAACTTTGATTTGACTCAAAACTTAAGCAATGTCATATGGAACACACTTTGGCAAGGCAGCATTGGAAGGGAGATTGATAAACTCATCAGATGGCATGGGATTTTTGAAAGTTTGGGCATGAGGAGAAGTATGAATCTTGTTTGGGACAACAAGGCCTTTGGAAGGTGTATCTTTCTTAGGAACCTCTTTAGGAATACTAGTAAGCAATGGAGTTTTAGGTTTGGCTTGAGGCCCTACTCCTTTGACAACTCTACTCCTAGTATTATAATCCTTTTCTTGAGCAACAACAATGTTCATCAATAACTACCTATCCTCCTCAGATGGGATTCCTCCATCATACTTATTTATCATTAAAGATCTTAAATATTCAAAGTCATTATTGGGAAATTCAAAAGATTGTACAAGTATCTATTTCTAAAGTATGAGAGGGAGGAAGAAGAGGTACTCGGTGAATGCAATCCCAAAAATCAGCAGCAGTTCTAGCACTTATTACCTCAGTTGAAGTTGATCCTTGCTATGAGCTTGTAGAGCACTCCATCATACATGCATAATCATTAGTTTTATCATCATCAACTTCCTCTTCTACTTGTTGATCCACCTCACATGGAGCATGGGGCATGAAACATCTATCACACCAATCAATTACATATGTTTCTTCAACAATAACAACTCTGACAGCCAAAGGATCAGGCACCATTCTATTTTCCCTAGCACTGAAGGTTGTCTAATTTCTAAATCCAATAGGTCCCTTACCTCTTTCATCAGATCTCTTCTCATTTCTAGGATGATTTAAAAATTTGTCTTGGCCTTGTTGCTTGTGCTGACCTTGTGAACTCTTCCCAATTCTTTCTCTTCCTGGGCTAATTTGTATGAGATTTCTTTGACAACCCCTGCCAAATTTTTCACAACCTCCTCAAAATCAATTTACCTTACTTGCTTGAGGTTTTTCTGGGGTTAACTAGTTTCACAGTCTCACTCTTGAGGAGGTTTTCTAATTGCTTTAATGTTATTCTCAATTTACAGAGCCATGGTAAAGGCCTGCCTCAAATTGGCTAGGGTTTTTGTCCCTTCAATAGTAAGAAATTTCTTATGAAATGCATCTAAATACTTTATAAGACAAGATTCATCACATGGCATTAAAATTACAAGTAATATCCTCAATGTCTTATTAAATCTAGTCTTGAAATCATGCAATGATTCATTAGTATTCTTTTTAATATTTTCAAATTCTGCCAAAAGAAAACTAGGGTCTATTTTATCACCATATTGCAATCTAAATGCTTTATTCATTTCTATCCAAGAATAAGTGGAATTATCTGACAAAGATTTATACCAGTCCCTTGCATCTTCTTACAAAGTATGGATAAACAATTTGATATATACATCTTCAAATTCAATCTCAAAGTCTTCCATCATGTTGATAAAAAATATTTAAGCGTTGATCACTAGTTATAGCATTATTTCCTTGGAAATTCGGTAGTCTATTTCTTACATCTTGGGGAAGTGCATTTGGCTAACCAGACATCCCTCTAAAATTTATAGGACCAAAGGTATTTACAACAAAAGGAGGTCTAGGTGGGGGATGGGCCATGTTGTTTTAAGGAGGTGACCTTGGAGGAGAATCAAGATGATAAGGGACAAAGGGGTCTTTGAAACACAAGGAGTATAACTTTCAAAATGGATATCCCCTAAAGGCTTTGTTTCTTGGAAAAACCTATCAAATTTAGAAAACACAGGGGCAGAATGAGAAGCAAACTTTTCAAATTCAAATGAATGCCCCTCTCTAGATGGAGAATTCAATTCCACAAAAAGACTACCTAGTTCAGAAGAACTTGAATGGAAATATTCAATGATAAGCTGATCACTTTCATCAATGGAGATCTCTTTTCTTGACTGCTTATTTCCAACAACTCTCTAGTCTCTTCTTCCTTCTGACTTTATTTTTCCTAGATTTGGAACTAGAAGGATCCTTAGTGAAGAAAGATCTTCTTCCTCTAAATTTGTAAAGATTAGTAAAAAATCTCACTTGAAAAAGGTTAAGACACTGCTATTTATCAAAACATGAGATAAACATGGAGTCACCACTAAGGATTTCTACCTTAGTTCTTGCAAATGCACTAAAAAATATGATCTGTCAAATGTATGTCAACACTAGAAACTAGAAATGGAAATGATCTGACCTTCCTTTACCCTAGATTTATCAATGAAACTTAGTGCAATAACTATAGAAACTAGAAATATTGCACACAACACTTGTAACTTTGAACACTTCTTACAGGCCTGAACACAGGATGATGTTGAAACAATGTACTAGCACTTAGAGCATGTAAGAAATGTTTACCAGGGTCTGAATATGAACTGCAATCACAATGTCCCTGACAACGGTGCCAGAACGGTGTTGGTACCCAAATTGATTCTCCCTCAGAAGTTGAGCAGCATCACAGATTTGACAAGGAAGCTTAGAGACAAGTAGATCATGTTGTGTGTTGTTTTGTAGCCGGGGAAGAAATGCAACTTGCTCTTTATCACTCAGATGTGGAGAAATGGGTAGCACCCTCGAGAGGATTTGATCTATCCTCACTACTTTATGGTTGTGACTTTCAACCAGGGTGAGAGGACCATTTTGTAGCCTGTTGTTTGTGGAGGAGATCGAGATGTCCTTCTTTGCAAAGTTATTAACAAGACCTTGAAGAAAACATGATCAATACAAAAAAAATCTAACTCTCATGAGTTGTCACCCTAGATAATGGAGATATTTTCTAAGCAAGGTCTTGAGGCTACTCAAGACAATGAAAACATGATTTCTTCTACATGTTTTGGTAATAGAAATTATGCATTTATACACACACAGGACAAACAGGGGTAGTATGGGTAGGATTGGTTGTTTTTAAATGAATTTTGGTGGGAGGTGAGGCAAAATGAACTTGATTCGCCAGATCTTTAAGAGATTTTACAAGAAATGGAAGGCTTGATCAACACAATGCTTCAGAACAGCTAAAATGTTCCTTTAACTAGAAGGTGTGCTTCAATGGAGGCCCAAATCAACACGTTTTCACATAAAATTTAAGAATCCAAAATGAAAATGAAGAACATTATCAACCTTTGCTCAAATTGAAAAACTTAATTGAACATTATCAACCTTTGTTTTATCATGCCTAAGATATCCCTCAAAGGCTAACCAAACAATATTATCATCATGCTAGGAGTAAAGTGATTTTAAATTTGTTTATTTCACTATCAAATGAAAGCTCTTCTGATAAATGAAATTTACAAATGCCACCAAACTATCACAAGGATAAGATCTTGTGTGATTCACAAAGATTTCAATGTAAGATTGCAATGGGAACAAGAAAAACTATTTGCAGACATTCAGAAATGAAGCAGACACAATTTTTCTCAAAATCAAACATAGATTAACTCAAATTTGATTAAATTCATCAGTAGGGGAAAGTTTCTAGAACAATCTCAGAGCTTGTCAATGGTTGTACACTTGCAACCACCTTGACATGATCAAATTTAACACAAAAGAAATAAACAGGTTCCTCAGATGATTTCTTAGAAAGATGGGCTCTGTCAAACTTTTCTCTTAGGAATTAACTCCTGACCTCTAATACTCCAACCATTTGCATGACAAATTCATGCAATTTATAACATTTAATCTACAATAGAGTTTTCCCCCCAAAACAAGAAACATTCAAAGCACCATTGTTTGTTACGATTTTGATCGTGATTTCTAGAATCAGATTTGCAAAAAAGTTGTCAAGTGCTCAGAGGGAAAATATCTTCAAATATTTCCAGCATTCAATTCTTTCATCTGGTAAATCACTCTTCATCTCATGCACCAACTACTTCCTCCTCTAATCTATCAAATCTAGTTTTTTGCATGCCAAGGAAAGGAAAGATTGGAAAATCAGATCAAATCCGATAGTCAGATCACATCTTAATGGTAAAATAGGTTTTTAGATCTTCCCCACGAAATCAGATATCAACTAGTTTCTTGTGTGCCAAGGAAGGAAAGATTGGAAAATCTGATATTCCATAGTCAGATCACCTTAATGGTAAAAGACGTTTTCAGATCTTCCCCACCAAATCAAGATATCAAATTAATTCTCCTCTTCATTTGGCGTGTAGGAGACATCAAGAAATGATAAAAAACCATAAAAATTCACATCCCCAGGAGCTTTGGAGCAAAAATGGCAAAAAATCAGATACAAATGCATAGTTGTCGTCGATTTCCCTTTTGAATTTGGACCATCCACATGGGAGATCCGAGTTAAAATGGGCATGGGGGTTCTTTTTACCTTTTACACCCTTTTGGGAAAAATGCAAAATTTCTCATTTTGCTCCGCCCCTCTGCCTTTGAAAAACGGGCTTGACACGTGTCCCAATGTGGGTCCCAGAGGAACCGTGGCTTGATTATGCTATTTTACCTTTTTTTTGGAAGAAAGGAAGAATTTCCAAATTTTCCCCGCAAGGCCCCGCCCTTCCCCCTTTAGCTTCTGATGTGGGTCCTAGTGGAAACCGCGCTTCCTTTTTACACTTTAACCCCTTTTTTCATAAAAGGAAAATTTTCCAAATTTCCCCCGAAAGTCTGCACCTCCACCGTTGATATTTTCAAAGAAAATTTTGACTATTCTCTATCGGGCTTGTGGGTCATTTTGATGACTTTAATCTTTTTGACAATAAGGACAAAAAATCCAAGTTGCCTCCGATGGCCCGCCTCCCCACCTTTTGAATTTTCAAATTGCCACATGTCTCAATGGCACATTTTGAGATGGTCCTCAAAAGTAGAGACCCAAAAAAGCGTGGGCTCAACAAGTGTCTCAGTCCGGCAGAGTTTGTTAAAAAGTTCAAGGTTCAACAGAAGGTGCCATGTGTTTAAGGTCCGAGATAGTCTCCTTCGGGCATTGAAAAGTCCAAGCAACCAAAAGGGCAGAGTGAGCGGAAGCCTCCAAGTGTCCTCCTGGCACTTCTTCAAAATAAAACTCAGGGGCTAGTCCCCAAACATGCGCGGTCCCTCCACGTGGCTTAGGCCCCTTAGGAATTTGATTGAAAAATCCAAGTAAAAGAAGGCCCGATGGAAACCTCCACGTGTCTTCATGGCGCAACTTCAAGATGGTCCCCAAGAGCAGACACATTGAATGAGTGTGGGCTCACCACGTGTTCCAGGCCTTAAAAATTTCTTTTAAAAGTTTAAGTACATAGCGGAGCCGGCGGAAGCCTCAACCTGTCCCTCTGTTGCAATTGTTAAGGTGGGACCCTGAGGTAGATCCTCAAATGAGCACCATCCCACCACATGTCCACGGCATGCTAAAACTATACTTGTTGCATGAAAAATTTGTCTAAGTCTACGGGAAAAGAAGTGGAATCCTCCACGTTTCCCCCCTGGTGCAACTCCAAGGCCAAACCAAAAGGTGAGTCTTCAAACGAGCATCGTTCCTCCACGTGGACATTTTTTGGGTTGAAATGATCCATAGATTTTTTAGAGTGCCCCACCAAACCACATCCAACCAAAAAGGGCCACGTTTCCACTAATGTAGAGATGTAAATTTGACAGTAAAAACACACCCGTCAAACTGTAAAAATGTAGGGAAACCATCGTTTGACCTCGGAGATGAAATTTTCTTTAAAGACAGAGAACTTGGAAATGTTATAAGGTTCAAACAAGATCCTTCGAGCTACATCCATTCACGTTTCTTCAGGTATTTGGGACAAAAATTGATAGGGACAACAACACACGAGTGTGGAAAATGGAAAAAAAAGAACAGCCCGAGTTTTACGCCCAATTTTCAGACAACTTCAGATGGACAGAGAAATGAAAAACAAATTTTGGATCTTTAAGTGATCTTTGACCAAGGAAGGAACTGATCATGGCAACCAAATGGAGGACAGAGTCTTCAAGCACCAACACAGGGAGATAAAAAATGTGACAGAGGACACAAACTGAGGGATTTTAATGAAAAATGGGGCGAGACTAATTTGAGCACCAACCTGTATGAAATACGGTGAACTAGAAAAAATAAGAGGCCTATGATTTTTTTTTAAGGAGTAGAGAATATAGGAAAGTATGCCAAAGAAAAGAAGCATGGAAGATATACACAATAAATGAATATATACAAGAAGGGTAAAGGATAGTTGTGGAGACAAGATACAAAGACACATGAGAGAATTATCCTGAAGCTATAACTCCTCGAGACATGCATGGAATAATTTCACATTAGTCAATAATGATGCACAAAAATGGGTGTATATGGTAAAAATAAGGCAAAAGGACTTGGCTAAGGGAATATGGAGACACACAGAAAGAAATGTGCATGCAACAGAAAATGAGGGGAAGTAAGGTATGTAAGATGGGGCATGTAAAGAATATTTTTCCATGATGGAAACTAGGTATGAGGAGGTGCAAAGATGCATGGGAGAGAAAATTCCTAGAAGCTAAAGGGGTAGAATTGTACAAAGATGTATTATCACAGGAAGGAATCAGGAGAAATAAAAGAAGTATGTGAGGATCTGAAATGATTCCTTAGAATAAGGCGAGGTTACAACATATGGGTGAAGGATGTAGTAAAATATGGAAGAGGAAGGACATACATTATAGATCTAGAAGGTCACATGGTTGATGGTGAATGAATGATGGAATGACCAAAAAGGAGGATCCAACCACTAGATAATGTGGTATAAATGGATTGGATGAAATATGATTACACAAATAAACTCATTAAAGAGCTTAGTTTGAATTGGAAGTCTGAGTGGGAATGATGGAAAATCTAGTACAGAGGAGAGAGAAGTGGGGAAAATCATGTGCACAACTATAAATAAGAGGGGATTTTTTCCAGTGAGGGGGTTATTGGGCTTATTGAGTTGTGGCTAAGTCTAAGGGCCTAAGGATGAGAAGTCTGAGAGAAAGAGAGAGAGAGAGAGAGAGAGAGAGAGAGAGAGAGAGAGAGAGAGAGAGAGAGAGAGAGAGAGATTGGCCAAGAGATGAAGGCCATGATCAACCATAGAGATGAAGTGAGAGGAAATTATGGCTACCACTAAGAGGATTCATTAGTTATAAATCCCCTTCGAGGGAAATATTGTAGATGTCGTAAATATTTACTCATAAAATAGATAAAACATAAATAATTTCATTCTGATATGTCAAATTGTGAGGAAGTGGTAGGTTGAGGGAGAACTCATTTGATGCCCAATGTTGTCAAATTGGTATCATAGCTGGTTCTTTCCTACATGAAAGTGAGGAAGCACAATAGCTAGTAGATTGTCAAATGTGAGGCATCTACAATGGATAGATTATGTTCTCCTATGTGATAAGTGGGTAGAGAATGTAACTCAATACAGCAAAAGATATTTTTGAGAAGGAACTAATAAAGGGAGATGTGTTAGACATGGTATTCATGAAGAAGATCAAAGAAATGATGGGATAGATTCAGGGACTTCAATAGTTGTAGACTTGACTGGAGTGCATAGAAAAAATTGACTTAAATAAGAAAGGTCATGTGACCCGAGGTGGTGAGGAGGTGAATAAGGTGAAGGAATCAATAGATATTTGAGGGCATGATAGAAATAATGCTCAAGGAGTGATAAAAGATCACAAATAGAAGAAGGAATGCACAGAGGAAAAATAATGGGTTATACAGGATAGGTTTAATAGAAAATAATAACCCATCATGGCAGTACCACTAAGAGAAGAGGGTTCAGCTTTGCGGGTACCGTAGGAGGATGTGTAAGTGAAGGCATAACAGATGGTGGCATATAAGAGTATCACACTAGTAAGGGATGTTACTCGATAAGAAAGAGATATGTTAGGTGAAGAACATGGGTTCAAATAGGTATGCATAGAGCCATGAGAATATGTCATGGTGATGGAAGAGGAATGGAAGGAAGAAAGTGTGGAAGAAGATGAGAGAAGTGATAAATACATAGGAGATGCATGGGAGATAATATTGGAGGGACAAGGAGTGGGGTATGCAATAAAAAATGTAAAGGAATACACCCTGAAAAGAAAAAATGTGTTTCAGGTTGCATAGAAGATAAGATTGTAAGTGGAGTATAGGAGCACAAAGGTGAATCTATGCATGGAAATGGCAGTACCATTATAGGAGAACTCAAACAATCCAAGAAGATTTTTAGAGTGTGCATGAAAAATGGTATACTCAGTAAGGATATCCAAGATGATCTCAAGAGGAGGTGTGCAAAAATGCATGCAAGATGAAAGTAGGGCACAAGCCAAAGGGAGGGCTACGTAAGTTTGAATTAAATATAGGAGGAGAAATAGGGAGTAGTTGGGATAGAGAGAGGATGGGAACCGTTTGACCCAAAAAAAATTTCCTCAAAGGTAAAAAAAGCATAACAACTAAGGATACTTACCAAAGTGCACAGGGAAAGAGGAACATAAGGAGGATAAAATATTGGTAAGAATATCAAGCATGAGTCATGTGGAGAGGATCTAGAAGTCTTACGCAAAGAAGAAGATGTAGGAAGAGAAGAAGAGATAAAAGAGGGATGTGGTTCAAATAAATTTCCATAGAAAAAGGGAGGAGAGAAAAAATTCCATCAGTAGGAGTTTTGTATAATAGATCCAAGAGGTGAGGGAAATAATATGTCCTTAAAAATTCATTAGGAAAGGAGGATGTGGAGGTGAAGAGGAGTTACATCATGAGAGAAATATAGATGAATGTTTACGTAAGGGGTCGTGGAAAAGGAGTGAACAGAAAAAAATATGTATAGAGTCAAGGCATGTTGAAGAGGCTCAAAGAAGGAAGGGAAAAAATTAGAAGAACTGTATAGAGAAAAAGGGCATGTAAGAGAGGATTCATGATGAAAGGGTGATTGAGGAAAGAGGAGAAGATAATAAAAAGGCCATGAAGAAGAAGATAAGAAAAGAAAGGAAGTGTGATCGGTGATGTGTATAAGTCCAGTAGAAGAGTGGGTCATAAAGGAGGACAAGAGAGAGGAAAAACTCATGAAAATAAGTGATGGAGGTAAGAGAAGACTCAAAAGGAAGGAGTCTCAAAGGAGATTCCTTAAAAGGATGAGGCAAAGAAAGAAAGTACTTGTGCAAGAGAAGATAAACCAGAAAATTACTAAGGATTCAGAAGAATTATCAACCCAGAAAAGGAGAATCTATCGGTAGAGGGTACTCATGATAAAATGTGAGAGGGAAATGAATAGTCACTAAGAAATCATTAAGGATTGTAAGAGGGACTAGAAGAAGCATAGTGGGAAGATGGTTTGTTGGATACGGGAGTTGGGATATGTTGTTTGAAGGGTTATTCTATCACTCACATATAGTAGAGGAGGGACTCAAGTTTTAAATTACCCTGATGTTTGATGTAGAGAATCCTAGGATTTAGAAATAACCTATACTAGATAAGGAATATGTGCATAAGAATTGAAGGAAACATAGGAAAAATAAGGAAGGAAAGTGTAAGGAAAACCTTGTAGTAATGGGATTACCATTATAACGAGATAAAGACATTTTACAGAAGACAACCAAGCAGTGTATCCATATGAGAGGTTACTAAAATTCACATGAAATAGGGTCCACCATAAGAAAGCATATTGCTATGGAAGGTTTGGAAAGAGCGGATCATTTAGGAAAACATACCAAAGAAAATAAGTGTGGAATATATGCATGATAGATGATGAGTTACCAAGAGGGTGAAGGATAGTAGTGGAGAAAAGAGACAAAGAAACATGAGAGGAATATCCTAAAGCAAAAAATACTAGATACATGTACGTAATTACTACACATAGGTAAAGTATAAACCATAAGAATTGGTGTGTAGGGTAGAAAAAAGGCCAAAGGAATTGGCCAGGGGAAGATGGGGACACATAGAAAGAAAGGTACAGTCAGTAGAAAATAATGGGAAGCAAAACGTGTAAGATGGCAGCTAGTTATGAAGAGGTGAAAGGAAGTTTAAGAGAGTAGTTTCTTGCAAGATAAAGGGGAAGTTGTGTGGAAGGAGGCATTATAACATGAAGGAATGAGGAGAAATAAAATAATTTTTCAACGATCTCGAAGGAGGCCTTAACATAAGATCAAGGCACAATATAAACATGACGAACAAGGACCCAAAAGATAAGGATTCATAACAATTGGTAGAGGAAGGATAGACATAATTGATTTGCAGGGTCATGTGGTTGATGGCAACTGAATGATGGAAAACCTAAAAAGGGGGATCCAATCATTAGATAACGTAGCACAAGGGGATTGGTTGAAATTAGATTATACAGATACACTCATTAAAGAGCTTAATTTGAATTTGAATTGTGAGTGAGAAATATGGAGAAGATATTGTAGAGCAGAGAGAAGTGGGAAAATTTGGGTGCAAAACTATAAATAGGATGTAATTTTTCTAGTGAGTAGGTTTTTGGGCTTACTGAGTTGTAAAACAGTTTCATAACCGTAAAAAGAGGCCAAAGGCTTAGAATTCATCTAGAGAGAGTATGATTTGGGCTGTGAAATGAAGGCTAGGATTGACCATAGATCCAAAGGAAGAGGTATGTATGGCTACCCCTAGGAGAAGTAAATAGTTGTAAATCCCCTCCAAGGGAAATATTATGAATGCCATAAATTCTTACTCATAAAATAGAGGAAACATAAACAGTCTCATCCCATTATGTCGAACTCTAAGGAAATGGCAGGCTCGGGGAGTACCCAGTAGATCCTCAGTGTCATCAATAACCAATGAGTTCATACACCATTTTCCAAGATCTATAACATAATATGTATCGGATTTAATCTTGATACAATACCAAGAACATGTTTATACTTTTCTTTGAAGGTAAACTTAAACTAAATTTTTTATATACAATTTTTATCCATTTGAAGTTAGAATGAAAGGAACAGAGATAGTTAAACATTGAAATTTTTTTGTTTGCTAAAACATCCTCTTTACATTTCTTACTTACATTTACAACATTATGATAGAAATTCACTCTAATATATTCTAAATATACCTATATTTATCTTCATTTTCATAATCTTAACCATTATAAAATAAGGTATAAATACAATATTTTCTTACAAACTTGTGCAATTAGGAATGTAACTCATTTAACATACACAAGGCTTCCCTAGCCATCTTAAAAATTATTCCCACTTTTGGATAATAATACATAACAAAATAAGGTTTATTATCACCTTAAAAATTCTCATAAAATTCACTTTATTCAAATTGTTGGTTGGAAAAAAATTTAGTTGGGAAAACTAGGTGTCTCTACCAACGTTCACGGGGCTACGACCCTCTGCATTTAATGGTGCAGCTCCCATTATTGAATGTAAATAATATAAACTTGAAATAAATTATCTGGGTTGACAAAATAGGCTGAGGATCTCACAGGGACACTCCCTTGAACCTATGGAAACGTGCTTGTACTAGGTACAAGAGAGAAAATCATAGTGATGAGGGGGAATGAGAGAAATTAGGAAAGGAGAGTTACTACCATGAATAGGATAATTTCAGATTTGACACCTAGTAACAAGAGTAGTTCAACATTCAATATAGATTAAAGAAACAACAAAGCTAGTAGGACCAATGAATTAAAACATAGTTTTTTGATTCATCTAATGAGGGAGAAAAGTTCCTCTCCAAATATATACAAGACCAAATATGCTTGCAAAGTGGATACAAGAGAGAGATAGAGGAAACACAAAAAAAGGATAATGGAATAAATGTAAATTTATTTCTTGTATATTGATACAAAGTTAAACAACTACAATTCATAATTGCTATAGATTGGAAATTTTAAAAATATGAGATTCTTTGGAATGGAGAGACCATCCCAATTTATAACAATGTGAATTGACCTCTCGCATTCTCACTCGAATCTTCATTTTCATATTCCACTTATGACCTTTAATTTGCTATTAAAAAAGACAAATTAGGTATTTCTCTTATAATTTTGAGAAAATAATTTTACAATTTCAAAATGTGTCACTTAAGTGAATAAAATAAAATACAATTATTATGCCTAAAGAAGAGTTAGAAAGGATAGAGGGATAGAGAGCAGGAAATAAGGTAACGATGTTTTTGATGAACGAGCTTCCTCAATGAATAAATTTACAAATTATACCTCTGGATGAGAATCCTATGGAATAGACACTTGTTCCTTGAATTCTTTCCTGAACTGAGCTATCACAGATGCCAACTTATCCTCCTTTGGAATGCATAGGAAACCCAACACCTTGATCCATGTTCCTAGAACATCCCTGGTCCTTTTACATTGATGAAGCCATTCTTTTTTATCCACTGCAATTATGGTAATGCAACTTATTTATTGAAGGAAAGAGATCCACCTTCTTGTTTATTGACCATCTCTTGAAATGCAATACATAGGAGTCCAATTCAGATATGGAATTCCTAAGCATTGCATACCATGTATCCATGATGCAGATCCAAAATTGAGACAATTCCTCGACAGTCGATTCAAAAACTTCCTTTCTCACAAGGGTATGATAGTCGAGGGTACTCATTTTAGACACCAGTGGGAGTAGGTTGTCTAAATGACTAACCTCCTTTGCAAACTCCTCCTTTATTTTATTTACTTTAGACAATTTTTCACAAGCATACTTGATAAGGGAAACAAGGTCAGGATACAATGTTTTTCCTTGCTCAATGATTTCCTCAATCCAATTTTCATTGGATTTACCCCACATCATGTATTCTTGTGATTTACTTATTTATTTGGGGTCAATAGTGTTGATTGGAGGGAAATATTCAATCAGAAGGGGAGATGTTAATTTGGGCCTTAAGAAGGGTTGAATGTATGCACTGAGAGTTTTTTATATGTTCCTATAATTTCATGATTGTTTTCTTGTATTCTTTGGTCCAAGAAAGAAGTCAGGAAGAGGATTATTTGAATAGGTGAGTTTCACCCTCATGAGAATATTAACCTAATTAGATGTGGGTCAAGTCATAGTCATATGGAGTCATTTCCTCCATAGGCTTATCAATCTTAGGCCTAGAAATTCAAACATATTAGTTACCTAAGGTGCTACTGAAGAAGCGAAAAGTTTTATGGGATTTATTCTTTCATTTGGGTTTCTATATCTATGAGATTTATTTGAGACTTCGTATGAAAACATGTTGTGTTGTTTTGTGCTCATTGTTGATCATCCCTAGAATCCATGGGAATGGATCATTTGGTAGTGACATGGTACTTTCCACTAGATTGTTCTCAAGAGCATGTTGTGAAGTCAATTCTCCATTATCGTGGGAAATATCTGACTTTTGAGAAGACATGCTCAAACATTTGAATGTTTTTCTTTTCTCTTGTACACAACTATGACCAAATAGTGGCCTATAAATTTGGAATTCACAAATGAAACATGCATTTCTCCACACCTAGAAAGTGAATTTACTATTTTTAGTAAATTACCATTTTCACCCTTTCTAACTTTGATCACTCTGGTTATATTTTTGAATGCTCCCTATGCACATTTTTTCCAGAAAAACTTCTCTTTATGATCACTTACTAAAAATAACAAGTGCATGTGTAGGATGCTTACTATTTTTATAAAGTGGTTTTCGGGACCTCGGTGTTTGATGAAATAATTTTTATGATATGGTTTTTTCATTTTTGTTGCACCTCTGATTTTTGGACACAACTGGGTTTCCGGAATGAAATATTTTAAAATTTAAAAAATTTTCTTCGGGAAACATGGGTTTCTTTTCTACAAAAAATTTGGGCCGTGCATGTGAAATATTTCACTTTAATCTTCAAATTTCCTGGAAATTATGATGAATGCAAAAAACCCCGCATTGATTCCTTCACTAGTTTTTTAGATATGATAAATTTCTCTTCATGGGTTATGAAGTTTATCAGGCAAGAAATATGATCCGAGATCTTCAAAAAATAATAAATTTTTGTTTTTTTAAATTCATTGGATTATGAGATCATGAAGTCAATGGATGGAGGATGAAAATAGTGGAGGAATAATTCTAGAAAAAATTTGGAAAATTTTCAGCAGTAAGTGGAAGAATGTGGGGGAATGAGTGGAAAATGACTAAGTCCTGGTATTTATAAGCTTTGGTAACCTTGAGGAGGTGAGGCATATTTTTGTACCCATTTTACCATAGGAATGGGACAATGGGTGTACAAAAATGTTCCTTAGCCTTATCTTTCCATCTTTTGCTCATTCATTAGCCGAGAGAAATGGAGGGGGGCTGGAAATAAGCACCCGGAGGCTAGTTTTGGGTCATATGTGGAACTTGAGGGAATAGGAGGGGAAAACACATATTTTGTCCCCATTATACCCTTAGGATGGGGAAATGGGTCCACAAAAATTCACCTTAGCTAAGGAGTGACACTTTTCATTCATGCATGCGATGAGGAGAGGGTTAGTCAAGATGGTCATAAGGGCTAAACATGGTTGCTGGGGTCATATAGAGTGACCAACACGCTTAAGGGGGGAGGGGAACCATTTTTTGTCCCTATTTTCCCCAAAGGTTCCTTAGATTCATGCTTCCACATAGCACCCAATAAATTTGGCTACGTATTGAACACATACCTTAGATGGCAACTTGAAAAGACCATAACTTGAGTTACTGGATGATGTTTTTCACACTTCTTTATATGAAATTTCATGGAAATGAAATTTTGAGAAGGATGACATGGGTGTAAATTCTTGATTATTCCTAAAACACCCTCAAAAACCTCATTTTTTCTCAGTATCACCAACTATTTTTGGAAATAATGAGTTATCTAGAAAAATGCATGGGGTTTATGATGAAACTTATTTTTCCACCATGTAGAGGAATGCAAATTATTTCTATTGACATTTTTTGGCTCACAACTCATTCCATAGCTCCTAGAATCCTCTCTTAATTTCAGGTGCTCTTTCACGATGCAAGCTCCTTCGGCCTCAAAACCCACTTTTGATGAACTGGATCCCAAAAATTTAAATCTTTCCAGAATCTTCCTAAATTAATTGAAAATTGATCCTAGCTCTTGAATACACCTCCTTGATGAATTTTGGTCTTTGAAATAACTCCGTAGATAATGCACTTGTCTTAGAAATGTTGGTGATAGTCCTTCCTAAGTTTGAAATTCCACTTTTATAGATACTTCTCCTAAAGTACTTGAATGATCTTTATCTTTCTAAATCACATACAGGGAAGGATTACACACACATTTGATCCATTGTAAGGATAGGATAGGACTGATATGGGGGATAGGATGACCTAGGAGGGTATGTTTGGGAAGGTATTCCTTTGAAAATGTTTGACATTAGGGTATGGCTGTCCTATTTTCAAGTGAATTTTACCCATTGAAAAACAAAAGAAAATAACTTGCTCTAGCTTGGAGGAATGTTGCGGATTAAACATAGTGAGGACATAACATGAGAATCCTAGAATCTCAATTTACTTCATGGACCATTTCTTTATTCATTAGGATATACATTCATTTCTTCCAAATACACACAAACGCACAAGAAAACAAGTAGAAGGAATAAAACATAATAGAAACACAAAATTATATATAGGGGAGGTATATTTATAGAGGTATAAAAAGAATATACACATACCTGATGAAGAGTTGGGAAAAGTAGATGTCATCATGGAATAATGGATTGAAATGTAATATTTGAAGCAAATAAATTATTATCTGATCAAACCATGCTCTAGTGATGGCTTTCCATGGCTTGAGAAGAAGAAGACTTATCATGATTCCATATTCTTACTAACAATGCATTGAATATTTTCTTACATCGAATTAACACTTTGTTATCTTCTTAAAATTATTTCATCTTTAAGCTTCCTTTTGATGTCCTGCGATCATGAGACATCATTCTTCCATGTCCTCAAGAGTGGGAAAATTGATCTTGTTGTGAAAACATTCATCATCTTCAAATTGTAAATGTAAGTTATAATCCTCTACATGAGCAGGGCACTCGAAAGTAGTGAGAACAAACTGATTACTTTCCCATTCAACAGCTTCTCTTAATATCCCACTTTACTGATTGTAGAAAGTGCTTTCAAAAGTAGAGTCCATATCACTGGGTCGAAGATCTGTATAATTTTTGAGAAATGGTTGTAGAACAAAAGTATGTTCAAGACAAATTGGGGCTTGGGAAATGGTGAGCTCAATCTAATTTTCAATTCTTTTATAAGAGTGGTACACATTCTCACTTCATTATTTAGAAACATCTTGGTTGATATCCATCCATTAAAAATTGATTCTGACATCATTCTAAAAACCAAAATCCTTAGTTTGATAATAAGACCATTTTTTACCCTTCATTCCATATGAATCCTTATTCTGTAATAGTGAAGCATTCTGAAGTGGTGGGAACAAGTTTATCCTAAGCACACTCCTAACAATCTTGAACCTTTTCACTTTGTTCTAAGTAATTCTTTTCAATGAAAGCCAACTCGAAATTGTCCCTGCTATCTTCCTCTGTGAAAGAGATGTTATCTTTGAGATTTGGGGCCTTCAATGGATATTGGAGAAACTTCCTTATTTTTTACTCATGGAATTATTCATAAAAAGGAAAATATATGTTTTCACATCTACTTTCTCCATCCAAGGCATGGGGACATCATTGAACGTCTAAGAATCATCACATGACTCTAGGATGCATTCCACCTCTTGAGGTCATGCTGGGACAATCCATATGAGATGAAAAGATGGTTATGGAATGGGTAAATAGGATAAATAGGTGGAATATACAAAAATGGAGAAAAATGGTAGATCAAGGAAAACAAATGTCTCCTACGTGCACTAAGGGGATATGCTCGTCTAAGGAAATGAGCATCTATCTAACCTATTCGGGTGAGATGAAATGGTCAAGGAGAATGGTTACAAAAACATTTCTATCAATATCAAAATCACCAAATATACCTGTTAGTGCAAAATCACAGCACCCCTGGATGTTGATTAGATTTCTAGGTTGATGTTTCAGGCATCCAGTGTGATTGCACAACATTGAATCCTTTCTTTGAGTGTGGGACTCGCAAATATGCGAAAGGAATCTCCAGAGAAGGCTGGTTCCTACTCCTAAACTACCTGCCACGAGCTATTCCAGTGCAGGCAAGCTAATCTAATCTTAATCTAACCACCAAGGAGAGAGGGAGAGAGAGAAGAGAAAAAGAAAAAATCCTACACTAAAATGGTGATACACCAGAGAAGGAGAATGTTGAACATCTATCAAAACTACCATGTAACAAGGAGAGGTAAGCAATGGGAAGGATGGACAGATGCATCACAAACCCAAGGATAGATTTCACACAAAAAATGTCCCAAAACTCCACGAACACAGCTCCAGACCTGTAATGAACATCAGAACATGCACAAATACCTACAATGAAGAGAGGCAAGAAGAGAACAAGCAAAGAACGAGCAAGGATAGACAGATGCATCACGAAACACATTTTTTGTTGCTTCAGAAGTTTGCACAGAACATAATTTCAATAGTAAAAGGAAAAAATGCCATTACAGAGTAGGGGAGGAGGTTCGAACTCCATTTTCAACCCTGGAGAAGAAAAGAAGGGAGGGCAGAGCAGAAAAGATGAACCCCCCTTTAGAAAGAAACCCCTCCTTACAATTTATTGGAAGAATGAGAGAGGGAAGAGAGAGGAAATCTGAATCTACCCCAACCACCTCTAGGTTGCCTTTAATTTATCTCATTATGGTGGTGGGTGAGAACCTTGGCAAAAGTGGTGAACTGTATTATGCATTAAAACTGGTTATTGAAACGTCAGTTCTGGCCATTATCACGTGCAAGAGGTGTTTTTTGATTTTATCTATCCACAATAAACCAAAATGCAAGATTGACCCCAGAATCATGCAGAGAATCTCACCAGCTTTCCATTGATATAAAGATCGTGAAAATCTGAGCTCTAGATCGAAAGATATGGCGGTTTGAAGATTTAGGGCAAAAACAAGCCAAAACAGATCGGTGGGAAAATATTTGAAATTTTTCCGTGCTCTACCACTTGGATGACATGTGTCGGGTGCTGATTGGCCACACAATTCTCTCTCCTTCCCTTTCCGTGGGTTTTCCTTGAAAATTTTGACTTTTCTTACACTTTGGAAAAAAATTCATTTTCCCCGCACGCCCCGCCACTTGGGATACGTGGCATCGTTCTGATTCGTCTGCGGGCCTCCTTGTGTCTTTTCGGCCATTTCACCTTTTCACGTCCCACGCATCTCTTGCATACCTTTGGCCTAGATGTCCCTAAATTTTTGGGACAAAAATATCCGAACCACCCGATTCGGGCTTCCTTGTTCCTGTTTGAGGTGAAGACATGTGGCGAGATTCCATTCGCTCTCGGCTCTTTCGGCTTTTTGCATCCCGCGCGTACTTTTGGCCTGGATGTCCCAAACAAAATTCCTCTGTTTCGGCTGATCTGGCCGGTTTGCATCCTTCATGTACTCTTGTCCCAACTATCCCGGACTGCCTGGGATAAATATCTCCAAACCGCCCGAAATGGATTGACTTGCGCCAAACCGGCCGATCCACATCCTTCACGTACTTTTGTCCTGGGTGTCCCAACTGTGCGAAACAGACTTAAGAAATTTTCTTCATTTTTTCGGTCGATCCGGATTTTCGCGCCCCACGCGTCCCTACGTCCCAACTGTCCCAAATGCTGCGCAGACCGCCTGGTGGCTTTTCGGCCGATTCGTGCTCCGACGTCCCAACTGTCCCAAGGACCGCTTGGACCATGACTTAGTAGATTTTCTCTATATTTTGGCACCAAGCTTGGCTTTTACAATTTTTTCACATTTTTAAAACTTGCTGGGTTTTCTTCTTGGACAGGAGAGTTAGAAGGAAGCCGAGGGGACCCCGAAAACATGATTTTGGGCCTTAAATCAATCTATTTACTTAGGACTAAATAATTTGATGCATGTTATCAAAATTACCTTGAGGGGTGAATTTTGGATAACAATACCTTGAATGGGTTTTGGGATGTGTGGGAATCATCTTGTGTCTACTACATAAAAATTCCTAGACATGATAATGGAGGTGTGAGAAGAAACGTGTGGGAAGGATGAATCTATAGATTGTGCAGTCTAGTCTCAACTAGGTCAATTGTACCAAAAATCATTATCTTTATCAAATTATTCATTCAAGGATATCAAATTTCATATGATACTAGGTGGAACTGGTGTGGTTTGGAATATTAATTGTTTGAGGCCTTGATCGATATCTATCAATTGTGTCACGGTATTTGGTTATGGGACTCTTGTATCACACAATCATTGTCTGGGTTACATGGGACATTAAATGATCTTGAGGAAATGTAAAAAATCAACCTAAGGAAATAAACAAACACACAAATAATACACAAGAGGTAAGGTCGATGTTTAGTTAGCCTCGGCCAACTAAGGAAACATAGGGGGTTGTGTTAATTGCTATCTAATTAATTCTATGTGCTTAAATTAATAAAGAAATGCAAACAAATTTAAATTAAACTAAATTGATTACCCTCCTTGGATATAATTAAATCTACATGCAACTAATTAATTTAACAAAAGGAAACTAATTAGTTGAAGCAATAAAGTAAACTTAATCTACTTGTTTTTGTATTTTGAATGATTTTAATAGAAAGGAAATAAGACAAATAAAAGAAACTAACTACTTTAATCTAATATTTTTGAGGATTTTGTGTTTTCTTGAATTAAACAAAATAAATCTGCACAGACAATACAACTTCTTCTAATTAAATATAAATTGTTTTAACTCTAAAATAAAACAAACTAAATGGTGAAATAGCTAGATGTAGTTCCCCATTGTAGAATAGATGTAATCTAATCTAATCTAATTAAAGTGAATATTTTTCCTAATTTTTAATTGTGGATATTACTTCCTCTTGTTCTACCTCAAAATCATGGGAAGATTGAAAATATTCTCAAAATAAATTTATTCCCCCAAAGCTTCCCCAGTAAAACAAAGGATCTACAAAAGCTTTCTAAATGTAAATAAATAAAAAATACCACACATATGCAAAGTTTTATTCAAACAAACTTCACATGAAAATCCAAAGGGATAGAAAAGGAATCATATTTCAAGATAAGATTTTCTCATATGCTAACATGATCTAAATTTTTAATGAAATAAACTCTATATGTAAATTGACTGTAAAGAATTAAAAAAATCTATGCACAAGAAATTCCTCCAAATTATTCCCAAAAAAATCCACATAGATGAGATGAAAAGAAATCTTCAGTGGAATATTCTTACAGGAAAATGTAAAATACAATAAATTCTACTTACTTAAAAAAGTGTATCCTAGCAGACCATGAATTGTAATCTATCTAAATAAATAAAAGAAGCTTCTATGAATGTATTAACACATCCAACCTAGAAATGTAGTACAAAGATAAATCCAATGTTGGTAACTCTTTATGATCCACTAATCTTGTTTTCCAATGAGATGTCCAAATGTGTGCATGAAACTATACTCATAATGTGCAGAAGAAATTAAGGAGTGTACGAGTAGTTGGTTTGTAGGAATTATGGTAGAAATGAAAGTAAGAGAATAATAATTAAAATGAACTTTGTTTTAATGTGTACTTCTTGTTAAGATTGTAGAAGCATAATAGTGTAATTCTAAATCAAAAGACTCCAACCAATGCTTTGGGAAAAGACTTGGGTTTTATAAAAAATGGCAGAGAAGTGGTTCAACCCACTTGGTCACCAAGAATTGCCACATCACTCATGGGAGTAGCAGTTAACTTACTAATAATAGTAAATATGGAAGAAGAAGTCTATACGCATCAAAAAATATTAAGAACAATTTATTCGGTCAAAAAACGTACGTGAAAAATGAGTTAGAAGAAGGAAACATGTGTTCAAAACACATTTGAAAGTGTTGGCTAAATGCACATAGAACTGCTAGTCTACATAGACCGGAGGTTACGCAACCACATGGGAAGTTGTATAACCGCCACTCAAGGAAAACCAATGATTATGCAATTGCGAAGGTGGTTGCATAACCATCGATGCAATTCAAGAACTTAAGGCGTAAGAGCTAAGGGAAAAGTTGTAAATCAACAAAGGAAAGTGGGAAAATCTAGAAAAATGGATAAGTAAGGTAAAGTAAGCTATGATAACATGATGCAAGCGCAAAATTTGATTGGATATGATTGGAACTGATTTTCATCATCATTGGGGATTTGAACTGTTTTGATAATATAACACCGTATAAATTTTGTTGCATACATATTTCCCCCTCAGAGAAGAATTTTAGCAATGAAGATGCAAACAATGTGAGGTCCAAGTATGAAACTCCCAAACGGGAAGATTAGAAATTATACCTGACACATTGGTGTGTTGATAATATGCCAATCCAAGCTTCCCACTACATACAAGATGAAAATAAGAATCAAGTGCACATATAATGTATAATCATAAATATACTCAAAACTAAAATGATAAGATTACTTACCATATCCATGGGGAGGAGAAACATACCTGTGTCAATGCTCCCACCCCAAATAGCATATATACTCAAAATAGTGTTCAAACATGCTATATATATATATATATATATATATATATATATCCCAAAATTACTATTTCTAGAAATCATTTGCACTTACCTACTTAATGCAGTTTGAGATCAAGATTAGCTATGATGGTTTCAAGCAAGAATACAATAAAAAAGAAGAGTGTTTTGATGTGATAGCAACCCAACCAATGGGAGGAAAAGCGGGTCACGAATACATGAGTTATCTCAATTTGTTTATTTCTACCCTAAAATATATAAAATGTGAAAAACTTAACATGGGGGGGTTATTTTTAATAATTTTATATTCAAAATGATCACAAGGGGGAGCCACTTAGAATCTATAGTTTGTTTCATTCGAAAAAGGTCAAATTTCTTTTTTTTTTTGAGTTTTTAGGGGCTAAGGGTACAACCCACTTTTTCGCGGATGGAGCCATCACAATGGTTATGCAACCACCATGTCGGTTACGCATCCACTTCATGGTAAAAAAAAAATGTAGAATCGCCACAACAGTTGTGTAACCACTTCTCTGAATTGAGAGGTGGTTAAAAAAACCTCCACTCTACATAGAGTAGTGGTTGCGTAATTTATGGGACAACTCTCAAAATTGACTATCTATGGTAAAAAAGAATTGATTGATTTTGTGATGTTTTGGTGATCTTATTATGCATTGTTATGATTATAACTTTCTCTATTTTACATTTATGAATACATGGGAAGTATATTAGATGAATCAGAACTCGAGAGTGTGACTAGTTTCTCTCGATCTTTGCTGCACTGGCCCAGGATGATAGGGACTTACTGTGGAGTGTCGAGATATGTAGAATATCCCAAACATAGTTGGTCGCACCATCTAACAACTTGTTATGTGACTTATTGAGTAATTGGGATGCATACCAGAACACTTCCCATTTTACTAGAGAAAGGGGAAATAGAGGATTACCTTATAAGACATCTACCAGATTCGGGGAGTTCCTTTCACTAGAAAAATAATTGTTTTGGAAAAAACAAACTCGATAACATAGTTCCTCCAATGGGATTCTTACATGGGAGATGCACATGTACCTGACACTAGTGAAAAGCATGGGATGAGACTACAATTTGTTTCCTTCACTCCTATCTCTACCTTGTGCAAGGACATCATTGTTATTTTGGCTTCACACTTAGTTATGGAAAAGGGTGGAGACATGCTACTCTATTGTTGGGCACCAATTATTCAGAGCATTGAGAAGCATCACTGCATATATGCATGGGGGGTTGATATCCTTGGTGCCACCTATCTTGAATTATACAGAGCTTTCCAATTGGAGGGAAAGACCCTTATTCATCCCATATTGGTTATGAGCTAGGTTTACAAGCATATGATCCCTTATTAGAGGGGAATTGGGATAGTTGATCATGGGGCTATTAGAGCAGTGAGAAGGATTGATATGGCCTCCTTAGAGGGTAATACATGCTAGTTTCTACACTCACCACTGACGACATGATTTCACAACCATATCAGGACATGGTTGGCTAATGGGGTGAGAAGACCATTATTATGACCACTTAAAGTTATACTATGTACTTATTGGATTAGACCAGTAGAGTGGAGGTCCATTTAGTTCGAAGGGTTCCCCAGCCATTTGGGTTACCTTTTATCGATACCCTCTTAGTAGTTTCCATAGTGTATAGTGGGATTCAAGAGGTGAGAGCTGGCCCAAAGGGTAAGCCAAAGTGGACTACTTTCATTCCTAGGGTTTTGATTGGAATGACATAGGTTACATGGGACCCAGCTAGACTTAATCCAATTCTATAGATTGATTCAACACCAAAAAATATAGGGGATGAGGAGGATGAGACTGAAAAATAAGTGGAGGAAGAGACCAACACGGAGGTGGAGTTGTCTCACCTTTCTTTCCAAACTAGACTTGTTAGTGAACTATCTAATGGACATAGATATTATTATATTATTATATATTTTTTATTTTTGAAAGTTTTATAAATCACCATTGTTTTACTTATAATTTTAAGCTACCATAGATAGCTAGCAAGATTTTATTTGTCAAATTATTCTAGACACCTTCAAACTCCCTATGGGGAAGACACATGATCAGTTACTCGTAGATGCTGGGAAACTAACTATTTTTGGATGCCACAAATATGTGATTGAACTGGCATGCTGTGTTACCATATCCTTGACCTATATGAGATCCTAGCTTATTGGATATGAGCTAGCCAAGAGGAGATAGTGGTGAGACCATTCTCATAACAAGGCTAATGCTTCCATTGTTATATCACGTACCCCATCACATGGGCATTCTGACCAATCGACACACAGAGGTTCAAACTCCCACCATAAGAGTGAAAATAGGATCCCTAGTCCTACACCTTCAGTGGGATCCTACAGAGAGGCATAGGCCAGAGGCCCTTATTGCTTTGAAATCATTATTGTGTATATATGATTGTTTTGGATTTTTGGGTCATAAATGAGCATTTTGACCTCACTCACAATAGTGTGATGGAATTGTAAATGAAACATGATTTTATTGATATATACATATATACATTTATTTTTATTTCAACTATTATGTGTGAGAATCAAGTCATTCATGATTTGTCTCATCTATGTACTCTTAGATGTTTAGAATTTCCCATGCTTTTAATATTCATTTATGGATGCGTGCTATGGATTCTTATGATGAAAATGTGTAAATAAAATGATTTGTATTTTTATGATGCACTTGAGGAAAAATTATAATTAGATACTTTGATTTTCAAGAAATATTTAGCACTTCTATTTTATTGGCAAAATGTGATGAATGTGATATGATAAGAAGATTAACTCACTCCATTCCTAACTCCACACAACTAGTAAGATGCAAGGGCTTATCACCAAGATCTAGGAAGAACGCAATTTGTGTGAACTTGATGAATGCAGATGGTGATAAGAAGACAAGATTTTGACAAATATCTAATTAGGAACCTATAACTCAACACTAAGAAAGGTTAACTAACTAGTTCAGAATGTGATTTTGATTGAAATTTTATCTACACCTAGATTTATATATGGCCTTTTGATTGAAAAAATCAAGGTTTAGGGATTGAATCTCTTATAACATACACACATAACTAACGTTCTTGGGATTTTTAAAATTTTAAAGCACTTTTTATTATTCATTGAATTATTTACAACTTATTGACTTGTTTGAAAGGACCCCCTATATCTTTCCCCATGTTACTAGTAAGAATCATGGCCTCATAACAAATGATAAGATATAGGTGAGTAAGGTAACTTCCCTCCTTTCCCAATCTCATGCCACTAGTAGGAAACATGGGCTCATCACCAGATATTGGTAGGGAAAAGAAATGTAGTATTATTTGCAAAAGAAAGAATTTATTTATTTATTGTTGATTCATCTATTTTTTTGTGTTTTGACATTAAAATTGTGCTTTTGGGAGGGAAAAATTTCCCCTAGCCTCAACCCCACAAAACCAATAGGATGTAAGGGTTCACCACCAAAGGTTGAGATAGGTGGACAAGAGCTCCAGGTGAAATATTTAGATTACTTCTATTAGCAACGAGATATTTTTAGGGAAGGGTGTGACATTAATAAGCTTCTAGAGCATACTATGGGAAAAGAAACTTGAGCTAGAAGAAACCATGAATAGAACTAAGTTTGCAAGTCCTTGTAGGACCAATGTCAAAATTCCATCTTAAATGTTGAAATGATAAAGAGATTAGAACAATTTAATAATAATATGATGGATACTTGAAGAGGTGTGATTAGATTGTTTTGCCAACATTTGGAAGTGTTAAAAGTTACTTGAAAAGTAATTTTATTGATTTACAATTTCATAATCTAATAATGCAGATGATATGCAGTTTGGATATAGTAATGTACAAGTTGATATGCAAATGAACTATGCATAAAAGCATTTGAGGTGAAGCAAATTAACTTATTCGCTGAATTCTTCATCTTCTAGATTACATAGGGAGTACACACCATTCTTAAAGTATTCTATTACCTGGCACGGGCCTAACCATTTGGGTCTAAAATTCCTTCCTTCACCAGTATATTTTTCAATCCAGCTATCAAGTCTCAAGACTAGATCTCCTGCATGTATTTATCATTCTTACACTTTCTTTTTATATTGACGACACATCATTTCATTATAAATGTGGTGATGTTGTTCAACTCTAATCCTAACTTCATTAAGATTTTCATGTTCAACTAGTCACACTTCTCGATATCGATCTTCATCCAAAATGCCTTTTGATGATATTTGAAGGCTAGGTAACTCTACCTCTAATGTTAAGACTTCTTTAGATCCAAAGATTGAAGATTAATGGGTTTCCCCCATGGGTGTTCTTACTGATGTCCTATAGGACCACAAGATCAGAAATAACTTTATATTATAATCTCTTTTGTTCTCCTTAACTATCTTATGGAGGATGGATTTTAAGGTATTTTTTGTAACCTCATCCTATCCATTAGCCTGAGAATTGTACAATGAGGCTGTGTGATGGGATATTTTGAATTACACACACAATTCCTACACCTCTTCATTTTAAAGGCATGTCATTATTTGATATAATGACTTGTGGGACTCCATACCTATAAATGATTTGATTTAGAATAAACTTGGAAATTACAAACCCAGGTATAGTTGTAAAACAAATGGCCTCAACCTATATTGTAAAATACTTAGTGGCTGTGATAATGAAGTTATGGCCATTTGATGATGATGAAGAGAACTTCCCTATCAAATCAAGACCCTAAGTCAAAAAGGTCTAAGGTATCACTATGGACTGTAAACCCTATGCAAGAATATGTATCACTTGTGAAAACTCCTGACATTTTTGACACCTACAAATATACTCTACAACATTATGTTCTAAAGTGGGCCAAAAATAGCCCATGAGATGAATCTTATGAGTGGTTATGTGTCCTCCAAAGTGACCAAAATAGACTCCGTTGTGGGATTCAAAGATAATTTTCTCTGAATCCTCTTCATCAACACATCTCAACAACATATTCTTGAAGGCTCTGCGATAGAGCACTTATTCCACAATTACGTACTTAGTGGATATGACACATAGCCATCATCTTGGCTATGAGGTTTCTCCCTTAGGATACGATCATTCCATAATATTATTGATAATATTAGTGTACCATGGACATGAAGTAATAAGAGTATTTTTTTTTAATAAGGAACACACATTCATCAGGAAAATCTAAATCTACTAGTTCATTATAGTATATAGGATTATCTGCTCACTAATCAACAATGATTTGTCCCTTCACAGAATTTTAGTTAACAAAGGTAAGTTTAAAATCACCTATTAAGGTAATGAAATGACCAAAATTCTTGGATAAGGGAGCCTAATTTAAGAATGTTCACAATTGTTTGGATTTAATTATGACCCGCGTTTCTTGGTTAAGCACGTAATGCCTTGCCCTCTTTATTATGAAAAATTTAGCCAAGCACTCCTTCTCTACTTGCATGTATCATTTCTCATAATTGAGAAGAGTTTGGGTAATTATATAAATGGCCCACTCATGGCTAGCATCATCCTCTTGTGCCAACATGCATGAAATCAAGACATCAGTGCCTCAAGAATAAAAAATAAAAGGATGGTCAATTTTTGGTAGCATGAGCATAAGCAGTGATATAAGAAATAAATTTACTAACTCAAATGCTTTGTGACACTTAGTTGTCCAAGTTTCGTAACAATCCTTCTTAAGAAAATCATTGACAGGGTTAGTAATGTATGTTAAGTTATGGATTATCTTACGAAATGCATCAATTTTACCTAGGAAATACGTAATGCTTGACTTATCTATGGGCGTTGACATTTCCAAAACTACCCAAATATTTATTGGATCAACATAAATGTCTCAAGAATAAATTATGTACCCTAGAAACTTGTCTCATGTTACTATAAACATGCACTTGTTAGCATTTAACGTTACTCCTTACTCAATTATGCATGAGATAATGACGCGAAGTACTTTGAGGTGATCAATATGTTTCTTTTCTTTGGCCAGTAGGTTATTAACATATGATTCCACAATATTATGAATGAAATCATGAAAAATATATGTCATTGCTCATTGGTAAGTGGCTTTGACATTATTTACGCTGAAAGAAATAACTGTATAAGAAAAGGTTCCCCAAGGATTTGTGAAGGTAGTTTTTGTTTGGTCTTCCTCATAAATCCTTATCTGGTTGTAACCAAAAAATCCATCCATAATAGAAAGCAACTAATATTCAGTCATTGCGTCGATGAAGACATTGATTGAAGGGGGTGTAAAATAATATTTGGGAAAATCCTTGTTAATGTCCCCTAAGTCGATACAAATGTATATCTTTCTATTCTTTTTTATATCTAATATGATGTTTGAAACCCACATGGAATAATCAACTGGCTTGATAAACCATACGTGCGGGAGTCTCATGACATCCTCTTCAACCATTAAATCCACCTTTGGTGTCATGGGACTCAATTTTTTCTTCATGGGTTTAGCATCAAGCTTCGTAACGAGATTATGCACTACAATGTCAGAAGTGACACATGTCATTTCCTTATAGCTAGAGGCAAAGTCTCTTGAATACTCGTTAATCACCTTCGTATGTGCTTTTACTACTTCTGGTAAAAATGAGGAACTAAGATAAAGGATTTTTGGATCCTATTTCATCCCCATGTTTATGTCTATCATTCCTTTGAATCAAAAATGCGTTACCCTCTCAAAATTTGGGTGGGGATAGAGGTAACTCCATATTTTCTTCTTCGACTTCATAGATCTCAAAATATTATGACGAGGAATATTTGATAGGTGTGATTCCCAAAGTAGGAGGAAGGGTGAGGTAAAAGGTAAAATCACCTCTTATGGTGCACATGATGAATGTGGATATAATAATTGAGGTATCCTAAGATTTTCTCTTCATTTTCTGTGAAATCCAAAGTGACATGCTCGTTCTCAATCCTAACGTATACCAAAATTGCATTGGTTGGCATCCTTCAAACCAAAGGTCCAATGCAAATTGAAATGGTGAACTTTGTTTCTTTGATGTCATCACTTGGACAAAAAGGAGAAGAGGAAGTATCCATAGAATCATGAAATAGGTTTTTCTCTAATGGAATAGTTTATATAGAAATGAATTCAAATCCCTTACAAAGCTCAAGAATGACAGACTTGTAGAGTTATAGGTTCTTCGATTCAATCTCATAGACTTCTAATATTTTATTAGAAATGAGTTGAGAGTCACCTATGACCCTAACATTGTTCACACCCAACCTCTTAGCCACGATAATACCAAGAAACATAGCTTCATACTCAGCTATGTTGTTCATACACTCAAAGTTCAGCTTTAAGGCTAAAGGCATAACCCTCCCCTTAGGAGCAATGAGGATCGCCCCATCCCTAGTTCCAAAGAAACAATTTGCATTGTCATAGTTGAGAGTCCAACAGTCGTCAGGGAAGATAAAATTCTTATTATTCTTGGATTATTCTTCCTTAACTTTAGATACCTCAACTATACAAACCTTTTCAAAGCTACTAGATGGAATGGAGGCAATGCCAAGAGCATGACCTATTCCCAAAGAATCAAATGGGTGAAAAATAGGTAAATCATTTTCCATAATCTTAATGATTTCAGCTGTAGTTTTTGTTGACAAATTTTTGACTATAATAACTTTGTTTTCATTAGAATCTACCTCTAATATTTCCTTAAGGGCTTATAACTTAGTCATAGGAACAAGTTGGGACTTGGGAATTGATCGTTGTGGCTTGTTTAATTGATTTTTTGAGAGCTCAAATTTAGTATGAATCCACATTTTCTTTTTTAAATTGGCCAAATGGATATCGAATGGCTTCAGTTTACCTTAATAAATGAATACCTTCCCAAGATGCAAGAATATAACTTCTTTGAATAGAGTAGAAGGAATTTCCTTCATTCTATGAATCTAGGTTATACTAAGAATCATATTATATTTGGTTTCCTGATCTATAATATAAAATTCAATCAACACGGTATTATGTCTAAGAGTGACTGGAAGCACTATGGTTCCAATAGAGGTTTCTTTAAGCCTATCCTAGCCTCTCAACATGATTCGTGTCAAGGAATAGTTAATTTCTCCATATCCTAACTTTTACAGAAATGAAAAAGGGACTATATTAACAACACTCACGTCATCTATCATTACGCACTTAAGGTAATTGTTATAAATCCAAACCTATAGATATAACATAGGATCCCCTCTTTTTGCTAACTCAACGTCAGTAGGAATCTTGCTAATATCAAACACAAATCCATCATCTCTCTCAGGTTTCCCTAGAGGATAGACATCAAAGTATATGTTATTGATTTGGGCTTCTAGAGGAGTGGTGACATGGATTAGATGGCCAAGAACTAGATCTTATAATAAATCAAATTGATGCACAGAGGAATTATTTAAAACATTTAGGAACGAAATGTGGGAAAAGTTCTTAGTCAGGTCTATGATCGAATCATAGGACCCTACTGGATTAAGAGTTATCTTTGTATCATATGACATCGAGGGATAAACAGATAGAGGTATTGAATAATAATCATGGGTGTGATTTGTTTCATTAACTCCTGGTTTGGTTTCTATCTCAACTAAGCCTACACTCTTACTTTTGTTTTGTTGGTCCATATAAGGAACTACTCAAGGATCCATAGACATAGATGCTTCATGATCATTATTCCCTACATGTATCCCCTTATTGGTACCAAAAGGATTAAGCTTCCCATTTTCAGGGCACATTGAAAGGGACTCTTTATAATCCCCATGAGTAGCATTTTCCAGAGTAACAAGCCCCATGTGATTGTTTTGTCTAGGTTCCATGGGATTAGCAAAGATCATCTCAATGAAGAGTTGGTTTTGGTCTTCTAGAAGCCGTTGTATGAATTTGTTACAATCAAGGCATGTTCAAGCATCATGGAGTATAACCCTATGGAAACCACAACATAAGTTGGGATCGTAGTATTCAGGTCTTTGATTTTGATTTTTCTGCGGCCCATAATTTATGTTGGTGTTCTATTGGTGATCGTTGTAGCTGAATTTTGGAAGCCTTTAGCCTTGGTTTTGATACTAATTTTTAATTTTTTTCTATATATTGGTTTGAGTATTAAACTAGGCCCTGGGCCTAGACCTACTGTGGAGGAGGAGGAGGATGGATAAAGTTGACTAAATTAGCAAAAGGAGTGAAGTTATTACTCCTTTGGTTGTTTGGATTTGCATTGTTATTACCATTATTTGTGTTACTTATGCTAGCAACATTTGGATTTCTAGATTAATCAGTTACATCATCTGTCATAGCACCATGGTCCTTGATTTTTATTTTTTCAACCATTTGGATAATTTGAATTACCTTGAGAGGGAGTGACTAGTTTCCATTTTTAGCTATACGTCTTTTGGTTGCTATCAATCACCATTTGTTCAATATGTAGAGACCCCTCTAAGACCTCCTCATAGCTCTTAAGAGGGAAATTTTGCACTTCTTCCTTTGTTTCTTGATTAATGGAATGGAGGAACAAGTCACAAAGCTTTGTTTTCTCCATGCTGGGAGCACTAGCTAAGGAGTAGAGGAATTTCCATCACCTCTGGATGAAGTGAGAAGAGGATTCATTATGTTTTTATTTAATGTGAAGGAATTATTTGATTCTTGTTCTTAAAAGTTTGTTCATATCAAAATCCTTTATGAATTTTGAAATGATTTTATTAAATGAATTAATTTAGGCTTCTGGTATTCTGTAGTACCAGTCAAGAGCAATCCCCTCAAGGGTCTTGGGGAATATATTATCTACAAGTGTATCCCATGGGAGTAACTCTCTAATGGATGTCACATACGCTTTGATGTGAGTTTTTGGATCCCCCTCCCATTTAATTTTTGGAAGATTTGGAAATGATCGTGGGAGAATTACAATCCTTATGGTAAATTCAAGGGGCTCCTTGAGATATTCTGAATACATGCCAACCACATAAGACTCTACCATGGATGACCCTTGATGGGGAGTAGGACGTAGAACATGAGGTTGATATGGGGTAGCATAAGCATTTTCAAGGGCATAAGGCACCCCTTGGTGTTGAGCATACGAACCAGGAAAAGAAAAATATTCCCATTACGGTGATTTAGAATAGATTTGAAGGTAGAGGGGAACATTGTTTTTATACAAATTAGTGAGTGCAAAACCAGGGAATGTCACATTACCAGTTGGGATGACATTAAAGAATGTACTTCTGGTTGGCCCCTGTGGAGTACATCCATATGAAGAATGAGAGGGAATACCTAGCATTCCTAATATAGTAAGGAGGTATCCAAGGATAAGAACACCCATTTATACTGGAGTAGGTGACGGTGAAAAGGGAACATAGTTATAGTTTTGAACATGGTGGGTGAATCTACCTTACCCTGTAACCGGTGTGAAACTAGAAGTTTGGGGAAGTTATAGTTCCTTAAATCTATCCAAAAATGTATAAATCACATCACCTGATGAAGGTATTGCATTTTTCTTAGGTGTGCATTGATCCTTGTTGGGTTTCAAAGGTGTATGATATCTTGTTACAAATTGATCCTTAGTAGACCACCCCTCTTTAGGCATAATTTCTATTATAGGAGGAGGGGTAGTAGAATTATTTTGAAGAAGAACATCAGTATACCCTTGCATCCTATCCAAGAACTGATCTATACCATTAAGACGTTCATATATTTGGGTGAAGCATGCTATGAGTGCGTCATTCAAAAAAAGGTAGGAAGAAAAGGAATCAGACTGCATGCTGATTTGAGGTATAGACAAAATGTGTGAATAAGACCCATGTTTTCCCATGAACATCATATTATTAGATTTGGATAACTTTGGTTAGGGCTATAGCTAGGTTTATCAATATCCTCAATACCAACTAATGATTTAGTGTTGGAACTTGGTGGAGGAGGAGTATGAGGTGAAGTAAAATCTGGTGAGTAGTCATCAACCCACCCTAATAGTGAGGACAAATGTTGCATACCCATCTGGTAATAATAAGCTTCAACACCTAAAATGGGCCTGATGTATTCCTCACCCGACATATTTAGGGGATGATAAACACCAACAAAATAATGGGAGAGGAGAAGGGTGGATTAAAGAAAAGAAGAAATGAAAAGGAACTAGTATTTCGCATCAAGTTTACCAATTTTGAACGTCTAAGAATCAACATGTGACTCTAGGATGCACTCGACCTCCCAAGGTCATGCTGGGAAAACCAATATGAGATGGAACACTAGCTATGGAATGGGTAAATAGGATGAATAGGTGGACTATACAAAAATGGAAAAAAATGGTATATCAAGGAAAATGAATGTATCTTATGGGAACTAACGGGATATGCTCATTCTAAGGGCATATTTTCTATTTCGAGGTAGATTTGGGGACTAGAATTTCCTTGTATAGTGCTTATAATTCTTTCTACATACTAAATTTTTAATGCCCCCATTTCATATTTTTATACAAAGTTTAAAAAAAAATCATTCCTAGTGAATGATTGAAATACTGCCCAAGATTGTTCCATGTAGCTGTGACGATTAGGATTCCTCTCATGTTCTTGCTCTTATTGGGATTCACACAACATCTTGTATATTCTTTTTGCCATTTTCAACTGTTCCTTACCTTATTCTTCATTGGAAGTTATGTTTTCTTTCCTTTGTCTAATTTTAGATTATTGTTTGAGGTAGGAGACACTTTTACCATTCTTGAATTCTCCTCCTTACGAGAACTGGTTCAGAACCATGGCTGATAAATGATCTTCATTTCTCAAACACCATATTCTTATTCTTGTTTTTAATTCACTCATTGGTACTTCTCTCAAATCTGGAAAATTATTCATTGTGCATGGGAAACAAACGTGATAGGGATTCATTTCTGAATGGAGTCACCTCTAAAAATGATTTTCCTTCAAAATATTTTTTTTAGTACTTTTTTTGTATTTTTTTTAGGCAGATATCATTTTTGGGTGAACTTGGGAAAATCTCTCCCCAGTATATTTACCAAAAAAAATTGGTAAGAAAAATTTTCAGTTGGGAAAATTAGGTGTCTCCACCAATGTTCATGGGGTTATGCCCATCTACATTGAATGGTGTAGTTCCCATTATTGAATATAACTAGTCTAAACTTAAACTAAATGTTGTGGGTTGGAAAAATAGGCTGGGGATCACACAGAAACTCTAGAATGAACCTATGCAAAAGTTATTTTATGGGTCACAAGGGAGGAAATAAAAACAATGAGGGGGAAGCAGAGAAATTATAAAATAAAAGTTACTTCCGTGAGTAGGCCAATTACAGAGTTCACAGCTAATAACCAAAGTAGTTCAACATTAAATATATAATAAAACAATAATGAAGTTAGTGGGACCAATGAATATAAACAATTTTTTTTGGATTCTTCTATCAAGGAAGAAACTTTCCTCTCCAACTCTATACATGAGAAAATATGCTTGCAAAGTGAATACAAGAGAGAGATAGAGGAAACACAAGAAAAGGAGAATGGAAGAAATATGGCTTTATTTCATGTTTATTGATACAAAGGTCAACAACTACAATCCACAATCACTACATAATGAAAATTTTCAAAGTATAGGATCCTTTGGAATGGAGAGACCATCCCAATTTATAATAATATATATTGACCTCTCACCTTCCTCATAGGACTATTCATTTTCATATTCCACTTATGACCTTTTATTTTCCATTATAAAAGACAAATTAATTATTTCTCTTATAATTTTGAGAAAATACTTTTATAATTTCAAAATTTATCACTTAAGTGAATATGATGAAATACAATGATTACACCCAATGAAGAATTTGAAAGGAAAGATAAAGGAGAGGGGAATAGTAAGAAGGAGAGAAGGGAATGATGTTTCTGATGAATCAAATTCCTCATTGAGAACTTTTCAAATTATACCTCTAGATGAGAATCCTCTAGAATGGGCACCTTTTCCTTGAATTATTTTCTAAACTGAGCTATCATGGATACCAACTAATCCTCCTATGGAATGCATACACAACATAACATGTTGATCCATGTTCCTGGAAAATTCCTGATCCTTTTTCATTGATTAAACCATTATTCGTTATCTATTACCATTGTGGAAATGCAACTTCTGATACTATCTAGGGACTCTAAATTGTATTTATTGAATGAAATAGATTCACCTTCCTCTTTCTTTACCATCTCTTGAAAAAAAATTATGAGTTCTTCTGATGATGATTCCTCAGTGACTATTACTTAGTAGCTATACAATGGGGGAATGATTTCCTCCTACTAAATCATAAGTTCTCTAACTCCCAAATGGCTCAAATCTATGTATTGGAATGAATAAAATAATTATCTCACACACACATGCATTAAAAGTCACAATAAATCAAAAAAATTATTAATATGAGATATGTTCAATCAAACATCCAAAAGAAAGAACTACTCACAATCAAACTATCTATGGTTTAAAGAGGGAAGAAGATATCACACTACCACTTATAATTTTCACTAGGATAGGATGAATTTCCCTTTTCTCCTCCACAAGAATAACATATATCCAAATCCTTATGTTTCCATAAACCCATACCACTTATATCTCCATTATGGTTGGCCTCTTCTTCCCTTGGTTCCTCTAAGGCCAAAACAGAGAGAGAGAGAGAGAGAGAGAGAGAGAGAGAGAGAGAGAGAGAGATAGAGAGAGAGAGAGAGAGAGAGAGAGAACATGTATGCCACCTCAAAATTAATTCTTCTTCTAATTATATAATAGTTTATCTATACACACATCACAACTTGCATTGGGTTCCATGTAGTATTTTTCACAATATACATTCAAATGAAATACTTACTCAACTAAGTGATAAAACCATAATTTACCAAGGATAGAGTAAGGGAGAGAAGTAACATTTAATAAATGGAAATAAATATGGTAATTCACACCTAATATTCATCTTTCTCACAAGGATCCTTCAAATTATGCACAAAAAAATAACACTCTAAGAATCCCTTTATATAATACTTTAAAGAAAATCTCTCTAATAACTTATTAACTCTCTCACAAAATTGTCAAATGCTTCAAAAAAATCAAAACTTCATCTCAACTCAATAGAAAAACTCTCCACCACAAATCATAATCTCCAATAAAAATTCATGATCCCAAATCCATCAACAAAGTAAACTTAAATAATAAAACAATGAGTTTGAGCATGCAATATGATTATGCAATATGGTTCACAAAGCCCCAAAACAACACACTCTCCAACAATATAATCAGTACCCTTATAATCCCACATGGGCCAAAATCACATCCACTTATAAACTCAACTAAAAATTATAAATTCCATATACATGATTATGACATAAAATAGAATCCAAAAACCAAGATTTCCAAAATGTAAATTTATAAAATCTAAAAATTTCTCATATCAATTACTTAACTTACAAGAAACCTCAAAAGTTAAATTTCACAAATCAAGAAAATAAATTACAATCACATAAAAATTGTAAGTCATTCAACTTAACTTTCAAGTACCTCATGCCTTAAAAAATATAATCCCAAGGCTCATTATGTAGGTACTTTCAAGACCCCAAGTTTTTAAAAGGAAAAGAAAGTACCCTTATCCCCATGGGAAGGTATGATGGAAGGTTTTTGGATTGTGGGAAGATAATTTATATTACCACACATCACCTCAAATTGGACCTTAATACAAATTCAAATTTTCCATAAAATCCAATCACCATTATAAGAAAAAACCTATCCAAGAAATAAAAACAAACTTAAATCACTCAACCAACTTAAATAAACATAAGAAAAAAAAAAAAGATAAAAATTAGCAAGAGTATCAAATTAATGGGGCCACTGCATAAAACATAGAAATAATAAAACAAAACAAAATAAATAAATAAAAATGTCACTAAAAAGTTCCTAAGGTTTAATTCCAAGCTTGGGTGACCCATATTGGCTGATGAGCCTCCTATGAGTTAGTTCCCCTTCGTTCTCTTTTTTTACTATATTTCTTTGTATGATTTGGGGACACATCATGTACCTATTTTCCACCCACACACTCAAAAAACACATCATACTTGCTTGAAATAATATGAGGAAATTAAATTTATTTACATATCCAATACAATATTCATACATCTAATTAACTCATCTACAAAAATATTCAAAACATATTTTTCAACATATTGATAAAAAAACATCATTATAAATATGATCAAATTCCTTATTCCAGATACATCAAATTAATGGACTTGATTTAAATTTCACTCATCATTTTATTCCATTCAACACTTAAAAGCACGCACATGTAATTTTGACAAAATTAACTAGTTTAATTTATTTCCATCAATATCTTCAATTTATTTCAGAAATCAATTTACGCTGCACGAAATTTCTCCCTTCACCTTTTTTGGTCCTTATAATATATAATTTACAATAAATTCTTACAACTCAATCTCAACTCGCTTGTTACAGTTTCCAAATATTTAACTCTTAAAATTTATCAATAATACTTCACAATCACATTGTTTTTTTAAATGTTACTTTTAAACCATCTTATATTTATCTCAATCATACTCTTAATATAATTTATAGTATCACCATTTTAACACTATTGTGATTTAGAAAAAGAAAACTAGTCAAATAACTCACACATTTTTTATCATTGTTTTTATATGCCTCCCCATAACACACACATAGATACATGGCATTCCCATCATAAATAAAGTATTGATATTAATGTAATAGTACTATTATTTTTACATCCCAAGGTAGTTCTCTAAACACAATCCAACTCAGGAACTTCATGGCAAATGAATCATGGAAATGAGAAGTATGAAAAAATATATACTACTAATCTAATCTGATATAAATAGTGTAAAAAAATGGTCATTACAACATACATAATTAATACTAATCATAATGAGAAGGAAGATAGTAATGTTCAGTAAGTTCATGAGAAAGGGATTATTAATGAGAGTTTGAACCTATGCATCATATCAACAATATTAACAACATAAAAACGTAGATAATGGAGGATGTGCACCAATTCATAGGATATCAAGAATATTATTGTTAAGTTCCCATTTCCATGTATTTATTACTTGATGGATTATATGATTGAAACTAGAAATGTTGAAAATATTGTCTTGAAGACGGGATATCTCTAAATTGGAATCAATGAAGGCGATGAATAAAATACTATATTTAAGAAACAATATGATTTATATGAATGGTTTCTCATATTCATGACATTTTTTTAAATAACGTGTCATGTAAATCTATGAGAATCATGATTGAATTTTTGAAAACGTTTCTAAACTTAATTTTTTCATTTTATACTTTGTTGACTATTCTATATACATCTAACCATTCCATACTTGCTATGTTTCTACTTTTAGGATCATAAAATAAAAACTTTCTTATTACTTTTTGTTGTAGTTTTATCATTCAATAAGAGTTAATGATGTTATCTACAAAGGAAAGCTAAAAAACTCTAAAAATGGAGATTTTATGGTACCTCAAATGTGTGATATGGATACGGGCATAAACTAAACGATGGATCCTCATTGCTACAAGCTGGTGACCAAAAAATAAAATAAACTAAGAATAAAAATTATTAGATGATATATGTGGGGGGTTCCCAACAAATCTGGCTTCGAGAAGTGTTACCTTCCTTTTGCATATGTCAAACCTTGTTTGATAGGAGAAAGTGAAATAAAATATGGATAATATGATAGAATGCAGAAACTGAGACACTACTAAATCTGAAACTGATAAAGATTAATTTAAGTACTATTCCAACTGAATAAAATTAAAATAAAATGGTACCTAATTGGGTCGATGGTGATGAGTATTTCACAAAGGTAGGTCAAAGATGGCTTGGGTGAGTGAATCTAAAAAGTGATGCAAATATGCAAACTCACAGAGGTCTGAGTGTAAACCAGAAGTTGCAAAAACTCGTGAATACTAGATTCAACCTGAAGAAGATGGCCTGAGGGAGAAAATAATAGAGAATGAGTAAAAACAGGGATATGGAAGGGTAAATTGAAAAAAAACCTTGGTCAATAGTGACTAGGGTGGGGTGATAATGATTGGGATGTAAATGGGCTAGTTTGATGTTATAAAGGAACTTTGTGATGGATTTAGCAAGCTGAGACAAAGATATAGCATAGGAAGAGGCTGAAGAAATATGTGGAGATGGAAAAAATAGTAATAGAATGCCAAGTCAATGACAACTTGAGCTAGGGAACGACAACTATAAAAAAGTGAGGCAAAGCCAAGGAGAAGCGAGCTAGAAGAATGACTTACAAGTAGAAATATTGGAAGAACAACTTGATAACTGAGTCACAACCACTGGTAAACCTATAAGGTGTTATATTAAACATAATAGAAATATAAATGATATATCTAGCATAAAAATCAATGTAAAACCTCCTCTAGTTATGTAGATTATCAAAATGAGATTTCAAGGGTTGCAAGGGGGTTGCTGAGATGCTTTGATTCACAAGTGAATTCATCGAATGTAAGAAAATTCATAAAGAAGTCAGGCCTGTGTATTTTTGTGTTCTCTTTTTTGGAAAGGGAAGAAATCAGTTTAATAAGGTCAACGATGATTAGGATGGGTCACTGTGAACTATGGGGAAACTTTCCCCAATGAGGTGGATTATATGTTTTGGTCAAGATTTTGTGCTTTTAAGGATTGGGAGGGTAATTTTAATCATGTAGGCAAGAAGAGGATGTGTCATGGGTAGTTATCGGATAAAAATAGGTAGGAAAAGAAGCTTAGAAAAGCAAGGGGATGTATATTTAGGATTAAAACATCCTAAATAGAAAGTTCATCAGGGCATAGTGGATGTGGATACTAATTAATCAATAAATGAAAATCAATTAATTAATGTTTATTAAATAATAACTAATGGTGATGGGATAATAAGTGATAATTGTAATTAAATAAAGGGGGTCTAGATTTAATTAAAGGGGGACCTAGATAGGACCATAACAAAATATGTGCATGTGGGAAAACAAGGGCAAAGATACCAAATTTAGGTGTCTACATTATTCCCCTTTTTGTTGATTGGTTTGCATTAGCAATCCATGAGACAAAAATGATGAGATAGTAAGATGAAGGAGAAGAAAGGATTGATGATGAGATCCCTCTCAAACAAAGGATTGATGACACCACTTGAAATCAATGACACATTTGAAAAAGGTAGTTGATGAAGGGTGGGTGGGTGAAGAAAGTTGGATAAAAGGATAACTAAGGCAAGATTCGCCAAGAAAAAAGGATCGCAATAACAATAAAAACTATGGTGGTGACTCCAATATCACATCTCTAGAGGAAAATTGTTGTCTCAACGAGATGAGTGATAATGTTCTATGGTCTAGTGAGTTGGCGAGAAAGCACTGCAATATGGATGTAAGCTGAGATGACCAATGGGTCATAGGAAAGTTATCAAAGTATGCACAACTACATACAAAAATTATGAGAAATCCTTTGTACACAAGAAATCGAGTGAAAAGGTATGCGTCTATAAGGGACAAGAATGAAAATAATGGTTCCCCAACGGAAGCACAAATATGGCCATGGAGGGTGAAATGGAAAATGGGTGGTGAGATAATATGCCTCAAAGGGGAAGGAGGTAGACTGTAAGGTAAAAATGGAAAAAAAAATATGCGTCAAGAGGGGGAAAGTATGGCCACAAGGTGAAATTTGAATGAAAATATGGTACCCCAAAGAATGGAAAAAATATGGCCAAAAGAGTGGAATGCAAGGGTAGAAATGGATAGAGTGAACATTGAAATAAAATGCCATAAAAGGGAATAAAAATGACCTCAAAGGAGAGCTTTGTGAGCAGATTGGATAGGATTGTGAAATAAAATTCATGAAGGAGGAATAAAGATGGCCACAAAAGTGGACTTACAGAGTATAAAGGATTAAAATTCCTGAAAGGAAAATAAATATGGCCACAAATGTGGACTTCAAAATATGGAAACAAAAATCTATGAAGGGAGAATATAAATGACCACAAAGGTGGACTTAAGATGAGAGAGATTGGACAAGATCAAATGAGGTGTAGGATACAACACAACTTAATGATAGCAACCAATAGGTATGAATGATGCTACATCATATCATCAAATGCATGAAGAAAATATGTCTCCAATCACATTAGAGGTAAACAAGAAGGGTATCCAGGGAATGCAAGGCGCATGTGACCAAAATAGATGTTAGCATATAACCAATGATAGTTAGTTATACCAAATATCACGAAGAAATATGGATGAAATGAACTCATAAACCTAGTGTTGATATGAAAAATGGGTTTGAGATGGAATATGTATGCAGGAAGAGGGTTATCCAAAAGTGGTGCTCTCTAAAACTATTCCTAGCTCTGGGAAGGGGAAAGAGAAAATTGATCAATGCATGAAGTTTGCAAGAAGAAAGATGATCAATCCAGAAAGCCTTCAAATTCCATAACACAAAAGAGTATCCATACTTCAAGGGTATGTTCTATTTTATACATAATATAGATGGAAATAATGATATATGATAGCCGTCTTTCAAGGGATTGGTCTATTTCTATTGATTTGCTTTCGACTTCTATTTGCATGCTTCTCTTTTTTTTCTTTTTCTCTTTTTTTTTCTTACATGAATAGATGTCCTTCGAGGGATCAGTTTGTTTTTAATAACTTTGATTTTTGAGAAGAGCATCCATGAATTTTAAATTTACATGGGGAATAGCTAGGAATATCTAATTAGACCTCATAGAAGGTGATAATGAATATAAAAGAAACACCCTTGGACCCTTTGTATGGTTTCAATAGGTGAATAAGAGAGTGATATGTGTAGTGATCACGAATTTCTCCCCAAAGGGGATAGCCTATCCATAAGGAGTATGCTACGAGAAGATCCATGGTGCCCATATTTAAGGTCATGCCAAGGAAAGTGATGGTAGACTACATAATTCCAAATCATCACAATAGAAGATGGAAGAGGCTAAAATGGAAGGATGATCTAAGGATATCACTAAGAGCTCACTCGTAGGTGTACTAACAATAGAATGGTCACAAGTGCAATGTGTTAAGAGGTTCCATTTCTAGTTTACCATGAAGGGAGGTCAATCGATAGGTTCTCGACCCATACTTATGCCTGATAATGCATAGTCCAATCTAGTTAGGGGAAAAATTTCTACATTGGATCCTTTCTAGAGTAGTGACGTCCTGATAGGATAAAATGATATCTTGTAAGATATTTGATACAATGAGATGAATAAGAAAAGATAAAAACTATACGCTACCTTTTCAAAAGTAATTAAGTGAAGGAAACATGTGTCCCTAAGTAGATGGCCAAAAAAAGTGGACTTAGGATGAAGGTAAAAGGCCTCTCGAGGCAGAGACAAATATGGCCACAACAATGGAATTTAGATGAGAAAATCAAAATATTTAAACATGGGAGGGATAACTATTATTTAGATATGATAGTTAATTTTGAAGGATTTTAGATGGGATTGTCTTAGATTTGGATTGGATATGTGGTTGGGGACCGCAAGGGTGATTGGAAATAAAAACAATATCAATGAAAAAGGGACCTTTACGTGCAGGATAGATGCCAAGGGATGATGTGGATGGAGGATTATTAGGAAACCCAATGGATGGGACACAAATGGGATTAGTCATGGATGGAGAAGAATGTTCCCTTTGAATGAGTAAATCTTCTCTCTCAATAAGTTCATAGACGTTGATCTGAAAGGCCCTATAATGCTCAATGTCATGACCTGGGTTACCATGATAAGCACAAATGCAAGTGTGATTAAACCATGTTGGATTCTTAGTATTAGGAATAAAATATCTAATGGGAGGAAGTGTGATGGAAGATATTCAGATTAAGTGTTAGAAGATGTTTGCATAAGACCCAACTGAACTGTCAAGAGGAAGATAAATCTTTTAGGTTTTAATAGGATGCTTGGGATTAGGTGTAGATGTAGCTTAGATGGGTAAATTAGGTATCTTGAAATATGAATCAACTTTGGGAGGATATTTATATTGTTTGTATTAGGATTTATTATTACGAGATGTCTTAGATGAAGGGGATGGACCTAAAATGGATGAGTTGGAGACTTTTGGGGATGTTTACCAAGAGTCATATATTTTGATTGAGAAGATTTACCCCTACCAAGGATTAAAATAATTTTAACCAGTGGATTTGAAGATGTACATGTTGGTTTGGGATTGGTTGATGTAGAAATAATTGATGTTGTAGAGGGAGAACAAATCCCCCTTATGTTTGTCTTGGATGAAGGTGTTTGTTTTTTAATTTTTCAAGGGGTATCATTGATATGTTTTCAAATCAAGAGAATGTGATTGGTGCGGTAACATATATAGATGTAGATATAGGAATGGGTGTTAGAGAAGGAGTGGGCGTAAAATATTGGGATGGAATGGATGATGTAGTCATATGCAAAGATGTAAGTACATGCATCAAGATACATGTAACTGAGGTTGTATAAATATATGTGGTATAAATGAGTGTAGTTGGGATTGATGTGGAAGTGAGTGATGTAAATTTAATAGGTGTTTTTTATGTAGACATGGGTGAAGGAACATATGTGATATATATAGGGATAGGTTTGTATATCAATGGGGCCAAAATAGGCACTAAGTATGAATATGATGTGATAGATTTGAGTGTGATCAATGTGGAAGTAGGGGGCATTGTCAACGTTGATGTGGATGTGGTAAGGGTAGGAATAGGTTTAGGTGTAGGAGAAGTAGTAAAAGTTTATATAGGTGTGATAGTTATGGATACAAGAGGTTCTAAATAAGAGGTGGGAATAATAATATCTAAGATAGGAACATGTGAAGTCATTGATGAGAAGAGATATTGCTTAATGGTGTTAATGATGTGAGCATTTTGTAGTTGAGATGTAGGAGTGGCTTGATTTTTTGGTGGTTGATTAGGAAACTATTGTTTAATTCTATCAAGGGGTTGAGGTTGGCTAGGTGAAGCAGTTGAGCTATCTATTTCGATATCCCTCTTATTTATAAGTTATTGGATGTGATGTTTGAAGGAACGACACTCCTCAATGTCGTGACCTTTGACTTGATGATATTTACAATAGTGGGCTTCATGATACCAAGTGGGCTTGGGTCACGAGTTGCCCACGGGTTTTATGGGAGGAATTTGGATGGATTATACTGCCATATTTTTGTTAAATAATGAACTATATGATTCCCCCAAGGGGTTTTAGTTAGGATATGGTATAAAGGATCTTTTTGAAGACTCCATGTGAGAGGAATATGTGGATGGGGATTGAACCATGATGGTGTTGGTCGTAGTTTTATACTTATCCCTATGTGTAGTGGTTTTGATGAACTCATTCTTGGAATTGTTTGATTTAAATTTGAGTTAGCCTTACTCAAGGGCATGAGTTTCAATTTTTTGAGCCATGGTGAAGGCTACTTTGAATGTTTTGAAATATTTGATTTGCAATGTAGAAGAAGTATGATTCATACAAGAACGTGAGAAGAGTTAGATGACTCCAGCTTGTAGCAGAGTAAATGACAGTTGGCTTATAATGCCATGCCATGAAGTGACGAAATCTATGATAGACTTGTCATCAAACTGGTTAATGACATATAAGTCATTGATAGTGATTTTACGTGTAATATTAATTGAAAAATGATCTAGAAATAATTACACAAGATGGGTAAAGGAGAATAAGGAATGTTGAGAAATCTTGTTGTACCAATCCAAAGATGGACCATCCAAATACATAGAGAAGGTGCGAATTATAAGTTCCTAATCATGTGTGATAAGGTAACATGTGTGTTTAAATGTGCGGAGATGCTGTTGGGGATATTATTTTCTATTGAACTTGGTAAACTTTGGAATATCCCAATGAGGAGGGTAAGGTTTGATTAGAACCAATGGATGAATGGTTCACTACAAATTTGTTCATAAGATAATGTAGCCTTGGGTCCCAATGTAGCATCCTCTAGACTAGCCAACCTATTCATTAAGGCACAAATATGATCATTTGATGTGATGATTTGTTGGGATTGTGGTTATGTGGCATGAAAATAGCTTGATAAAGAAGTTGATAAGTTTTTAGATGTGTGGGTGTTTGGGGAATCATTTGATAAGGATTAATATATGTCATGGGTTAAGATTGGATAAGTTTCTGCAATGATTGTTGTCAAGAAATAGGGACATGATGTGATTTTTGGGGCTGGGAAATTTTTGTGGTAAAGGATGAGAAAGGATATGTGTGTTAAGATCTTGCGATAGTTGGATAATCATACTTGTAGTAGATGGAATAGAGATAGAGTTTACACAAAGCAACGTGGGTGGAATGGGATCCACCAATTGAGTATATTGATAGGATTGAAATATTGTGGGAGTTTACGAAATAAGAAGTCATACATGGGGCTATAGGGAGGTCCAAGAGTCTCTAAAGGAGTGGGAGATGGGGGTGTAGTTGGTATGGAAAGGTTGGATTGATGAGAGATGAGTGGATTGGTTTCAAGATAGGGATGATTTTGGATGACATGGTCGTTAGGAATTGAAACCATGTAGAGAAGTGGTTGGGAAACCAAAGGCATGGTCTAAAGTTTAGAATCTTATTGGGAAGGATCATTAGAGGAAGGAATGTCATTGGATGGAGTGGATTGTTATGTTACCTAAACTTGAGGAAGGGTAACAATAGGCATGAAATATGTGAACATTTTTTTATGTAATTTTTTAACAAATATATCAAGTAGCAAGTTTCTTACTAACATGATTAATTAATAAATATGAGAAATAAAAAGGGAGATGGGTAAAAAAGGTAGCTAAGGAATGACATTCTAAGGCTAGATTCAGGTAGTTATGGCTGGGGAGATTTCAGGTGACTTCCCGTTGGATGATGAAATCCCAATCAGTCCACCAGGTAGGAATATTTATAGATGTGTGAGTTTTAGGTTATGTGTGATATGACTTGAAATACAGAACATTAACCCCTACTTAATCTATGTGATCAAGTAGGATGCAGAAAAGAAAATTTATTTTTTAACAAAAATAAAGATGTAACATTTTGATGAGGACACACAGAAGAAAGGGAAATATGATGCAAAAAGGAGAAAATAAGGAAAAAAATGAGGAATACCTAGATAAAACTTTTCCTTTTTATATGAACTTTTAAGAGAAGTTAAATATAAGAATCCAAACCTAAAACAAGAAAGCAAAAAGTGAAGCCTTGTGTTGTAGTTTTAAAATAAGATAGAAAAGGAAGAAAATATCAAGAAATGCAAAGGATCACCTAAAAGGTGTTCCCACCAGGCGTGCCAAGAATGTTGTTTTAGTTTTCTCATTTGATTCAAGTTAATGATGTTAGCTACTAACGAAAGATTAAAAACTTTGAAAATGGAGGGTTTATGGTACCTCATATGTGTGATATGGATATTGGGGAAAAGTAAATGATAGATCCTCGATACTATAAGATGATGACCTAAAACTCAAAGACACTAAGATTAAAATTGATTACATGATATATGTGGTGGATGTCTGAAAAATATTTTTCTGATAAGTGTTAGATTCCTTTTGCAGATGTCAAATCTTGTTCGATAAGAAAAAGTTAAATAAAAGTTGGATAATCTGATAGCATGTAGAAAAATAGATACTACTGAATCTGAAACAGATAAAGATTAATATAAGTATTATTATAAATTAATAAAAGACAAATCGAATGGTTCCTGATTGGGTCGAAGGTGACCCAAACTACAAAAAGGTAGTTCGACAATGACTTGGGTGAGTGAATCTTAAAAAGTGATGAAAATATGTAGACCCGCATAGGTCTGAGTGAAAATCGGATGCTGCAGAAACATATGAGTGATGGAGTCAACCTGCAGAAGATGGCATGAGGGAGAAAACACCATACAATGAGGGGAACTAGGGATTTGGAAGGGTAAATTAGTGAAAAATCCCTTGTTTGACGGTGACCAGGGTGGGGCGACAACGACTGGGATGTAAATGGGCTAGTTTTGATTCAACATAGGAGCTCTATGATGGATCCACCAAGCTGAGGCAGAGACAAAACACAGGAAGGGGCTGAAGAAGGCTCTAGAGATGGAAAACATAGTGATAGAAGGATAAGTCAATAATGACTGTAAGAGAGTGAGGCAAAGATGAGGAGAAGTAAGTTGAAAGAATGACGTGCAAGTAGAAATACTTGAAGAATAACTTGATAAAAAAATCATGACCACTAGTAAAATTTTAAGGTGTTACATTGAACAAGATAGAAATATAAATGATTTTGATAGCATAAAAAATCAATGCAAAACCTACCATAGTTATGCAGATGATGAAAATGATCTTCCAATGGGTACAAGGGGGTTACTAAGATGCTTCGGTTTGCCAGTGGATTTGAAGAATGCAAGAAAATTCAAAAGGAAGTCACATGTGTTTTTTTAGCCCTCTTTTTTGGAAAGGTAAGAACTCTATTTAATAGGGTCGACAATGACTAACGAGTGCAAGAATTAGTTAGCTATGCAAATAAAATCAAGACTAACACCTAATAGTCTCAATACAGTGCTAAACTAAATTCTATTCAATATCATGCTAAGATTTAAACAAGTAATAAACATCAACACTATGCATTAGAACCTTGAAAATAAACCTCAAGGTAACATGCTAACACTTATTTCTCTACTCTTTAGAAAACTAAATCATTAAAATGGACCTAGGTAGATCCTTTAACTATAAAAGGGTTGATATTTGTTGCTTGATCCAAGAGGATTGAGGATGGAGGTTCATCAAGTCACAACAACAAGTCCTTTCTTGATTAACTCCATTGGTCTTCACAAAATAGCTTGGATGATTGAATGCAAATGGATGATACTTAGCTCCACTCAAATTAAGAATTCCCTAGGATGATGAGATTGATATAATATAGGATTTATGCTCATTTAGGTGTAAGTAGAAATTTTAGAGGAGGGTTCCTTTTATAACCTAATGGTTTGAAGAAACTTTGCATCCTATTGTATGTGGGATAATAACAAAGCTAGGTTAGTTATGGATAAGCATGGTTTATAAGTGGTTGAGTTTATTTTAGGAGAGTTTATTTTTTCCTCTAGTGACTAATGGGGAGTGCGGGGGTTTATTAATTAACCAAAGTGATTAATTAATAGGTGTGCAAGCTTATATAAAGTTTTAGAGGAATAGTTAGTACTATTTATGTTATGAGATGAGTTTAATCAAATAAATGATGATTTATTGATTAAATACAAGAGATAATTACTTAATTAATCTAGATAAAAAGGGATCTTAATTAATATACATAATTAACTAATCTAGATAGAAAGAGGATTTGATTAATGGAAGGTCATTAATTGTTATCTTTGTTGGATATAAGAGTTAATAAACTAACGTAATGTAATTAATTAATGAATATAACAGAGAAAATGTGTGATATTGACGATATGTCATCAATTTGAGGGAAAGGGTATAATTAGTGCATTTTAAGTATCTAAATTTCTTTAACTAAATTATAGGTGTCTACATTTTCTCCTCTTTAGGGTTTCGTAAGTGACACCACTTCAAAGATAGTAGACAAATAAACTTTTGAAGGGGTAGAAGAAAAATTAGTAGAAGTGAGAGATGCCCCCTCGAGTGTCGATGGGGTGATGAATGAAGGCAATAAAAGATAAAAAAAGGTGAGAGAAATGGATAGAAGAATGGGTAGGGGAAGGATGCCCCATGTGAATCAAAATAATAGTTTTTATAGGAGAATGATGTAGAAGAGGAATCAAGACAGAAATAAAAGAGAAATCTTTCATCTAATGTATTGAAACAACTTTAGTGTCATCATATTGCTAAAGATCTACGTCATCGGTCATTATTAAAAATATAAGCATAAGACAAAAGTAGAATGACATAAAAATCCATACTAACAATTTTCCATTGCTGAAAACACCAACTCAATGCAACCTACAAAAAGAAATGCAATATGAGAAGGAAACAAGCTCATTTAACAGGGAAACATGTACAAACACAAATACTCAAATAAACAATGGTCAAGATGGTTGTATAAATGTTTTGTTATCAAGTTGAAGATCCTAAAATGTTTTTTATTGATGAAAAGGGTGAAAAATGATGCCCATAGTAAGGATAAATGCAAGGGAAAAGGATGAAATACGTTGGGTCTAATGATAAAGTCTTATTCGCAACAAAATAGTATTAGGCACCTAGATGTGCCCCATTGTACCAACGAAGCAAGTAGGATAGCTTTGTAAATGGTTGTAAATATGATGATCTCTGAGTCATTTTATTTGTGAACAAGTGAAAATAATAGCAATATATGGAATGAATACCATGATAAAGGCATGAGTTTCAATTGCTATGGGTTGTTTACCTATTTTTGTATATTTTACAATTTTTAGGATTTTTGAGAGATTTTGAAATTTTATGTGTCTGTTATTTTCTATGTTTTTTTTTGTAATGTTTAGGGATTTTTAATTTTTAGAAGAAATGATAAAATAGGAGATCGCTTGAAAGCAATAAAATTTCCCTAGGGAGAAGAAACGAGCGCCAGGTAGCAAAAACACTCCCCAACATCACTAAAAGGAGATAAAAATGATTATTTAATAAAATCAATAATTATGGTGGATAGAAGAAGTGTTAGAGTGATCATGGTAGTCAAAACATGCCCCTAAGGAATCATGGTGAGTTCAAATAGAAAAATATACCACTCCCGAGGGGGGTAAATTATCATGATCAATCCATTTGCTACTAAACCCTACCAAATTTTTACAATGAATTACAGCGAGTGACGAATGATATGGCTAGGGTGAATAATCACCATAGATGCACTGATACCATTTGAGAGAACGTTTGTAAAAATGATGATGGACCATTCGTGAGTACCCCAACCCTTCCTGGTCTTTTTACGCATTTAATTTTATATTTACTAGAATTAATTAGCATTTATACATGTCACATATTTATATGATTCATGATGATTATTATGGTCATGGATGATGACGGGATCATGATGTTGTGTGATTTTATTTCTTATGTATGTACCTTCATGGATATTGATGAGATACCACATGTGATTGATTTTTATGATAGATCCGTAGATGATATAAATTGTATTGTATATGTGATGTTATAGATTAATGGAGGGGATAATATCATGATATTGATGTGGGGGGGGGATATATTTTAATATTTTCAACCCCTCTCGCCCCCATTTTGATGATACGATATGTGAATATTAGCTTATCATACATGTATGATGTACACATAGCATTTTACTTATATATGATGTATAGATGATGTTAGATGTGATGATATAGATGGAGATATGATGATGTGATAACAAAACTATGTACATGCAATAAGAAAACACAAGAAAATGTTAACAAACCTATCAAATATACATTTTTAAACAACATGAATTAAAACAACTATGTAAAATTATTTACAAGCATGCAAAAACACACTTCATATGTACAAGTAATAATGAATCTAATTTAAGCAAGAAAAGATGAATCTAACAAAGTATGTTTAAGTGACAAACTATACAAATGTACAAGAAAGAAGAAACTATACAAGTAATCAATGTACAAAAAATAACAAACAAAGTAAGAAACAATATAAGCCAAGTAAACTAAAGCTATGTTTGTGTAAGATTGTTTTTAGTGTGTTTTGCGTTTGTGGGAATTTTATGAAACAATTTTCTATTGTTTTTGTGTTTTTTTTCTATTGTTTGTGTGTTTTTTTTTATTAGAGGTAAAATTTAGGGTTGAGGGGACCCTACCCCCTTACAAAGACTTACCGTTTACTTACATACTGGCCAAAGTATTTATCTTCAAAGGCCAGTCATGATCCAAAATATCAAAAACAAAATACCACTATATGATATCCATTATATATGACATACATTATATAGCAGTCCCAAGGATAATACTAACAACAAAAAGTAAACAAGTAGCAGATTCCAAACTATAACATTTCATTTCTCTTTTACCAGATCGCTCACCATCTCCATGCGTCCATTCCATTCTTTGACCAGTGTTGTGATGGTCTCCTTCTAGTACTTGTAGTTAGGTTCTTTGATCACCACCTTTGGGCATGTGCCATCCATTTCTTTTTCTTTTGTCAATTCCATTGACTGTACCATTTCAGCCAGCAGTTTGAGATGGAAAATAGCATCTCTTTCTCCATTTCCATTCTGTTGGCATTTGCATTTTTGAAATTTTCACTGAGGATGATAGTAGACATTTTATCAAATTTTTATTTCAGCTCCTTAATGTCCATGGTGAGCAAACTGATTTTTTTCCTGTTGATGTCATTGTTTAGTTTGTAGTTCTCAAAATCTCTCATGAAGGCATGAGTTTTGACAATAGTTTTCTGGGCTGAGAAAAGTTCCATCTAAGCTATTTTAGATTGTGAAGACAGTGGATAGCTTCCTTTGTATTCTTGGAATACTCCTATTCTTTTAAGCTAGCAACATCATCACTGCTCTCTGCTTCCCCTTCCACTTTCTCTTGAGAGGATTCCTTCTGTGAAGGGGTTTCACCATGGCATTCATCAGAAACACGGGTGATGTTATCCTCCTCAGCCCGACCCAGGTACTGAAATTTCCTGAATTGATACATGTCTCCCTCTTTACCCTTGCTAGATCTAGTATGTTTGGCCACCGAATTCCCCTGACCAGTTTCATCACAACTATCCTCCTTAGGTTCCATACTCCCATACCTTTTATGCAATGAAATGTTTGAAGCCGAAGCCCCAAATTTGTCATTTTTTCCCAATAGGGGAGTGCTCAGCCAGATGATAGGTTTTATCAGACCCTGGTGTAAGGGGAAAATGAAACTTCCTTTCTTCACCATAGTTATAGATTTTTCCAGAGAAGAGAATAAGTAGAAAGGAAAGTTATATGGTTTGGCATTACGAATATGCTTTAACATTGGAAAATGGTAACCATATATTACTTTGTATCTACCTTCCAATGTGATATAAGACATGAGTAGTTTGGCAATTTCATCAAATGGGGAAGGCAACTTACACCTAGCATAGCCACTATGAAGAGAAATAGGTTCCCATTTTCCTTGGAAAAAAAATTCAATCTCAAGACTGTAATCAGATTTAGGTTTAAAAATGCTTCTACCTTCCAACGCAAGACCAGTCACTTTAGCAATAAGCTTGGGATAAATTGTAAGGGAACAATTTCCAACCTGGACTTTGCCCTCGTTCTAAGTTTTAGCAACTGCATTGCTCAGGATTTCATCATGGCCCTCGAAATTTTTGAAAAAAGACAGCAATCCTGCCTTCTTAAGGAGAACTTTGGCCTCCTTGGATATCTCTAGACACCTTGAAGGTTCCATGAGTACCAATTCTCCTCCCATCCTTCTATGTGTAGAAAATATCTTACAAATCAAACCAGCTAGAAAATTAGTTGTTTCTATTTTTAGCTTCTCCAAAACCAAAAAGGCCTGACTGCCCATGTGAATAAAGGAATCCAACTCACACAAGTAAGATAAAATCATGAGAGGTTACTGGCACGAGCGGGAGAGTTAGAAACATTATTAAAGGCTCCCTCCATTTTCACGATTCAATGAATTTTGCATTCATTCCAACAATTTGCTCAACAATGTGGAGACCATTAGAGATAACCCCAAGATTTACAACAAAATCAGCACCATTATTACCTTCCCTATACACATGGTTAAAATAAATATTCACAAAATAATTTAAAAAAGATTTAGTTTAATAGATAAAATATTCAATAGATATGGAAGGATTAGAAGTACCCTTCATACAAGAAATAATGTACAGCGAGTCTTCTTCCACTTCTAGGAGATTGAAACCTTTTTCTTTTGCAATCTTCACCCCCTAGAACAGAGCATCTACCTCTGCCACATTGTTAGATTGTTTTCTAAGGTCAAAGAAGTAAGCAAGAATAAATTGACCTAAAGAGTCCCTTATGACTTCTCCTTCCCCTGCTTTCCCTGGGTTCCCTTTTGCTACACCATCAAAGTTAAGTTTTAGAGAGCCTTCACAAGGAGGATTCCACTTAATCCCCAATCTGGGATTAGTTCTATTTGATTGAGGAATCCCTGAGACATTCCAATTTTCTAAGAAATGTTGTTCATAATCCAATATTTCCACTTCTTTTTTCTGGAGGTTAGAGAAGTTGTTTCTAATTGCCTGAAAAATATTTTTTATTGATTGTTTGATAGGGAGACTCTTGTCCTTGAAAATACTTATGTTTCTTTCCTTCCAGATTTCCCACCATAGATGGCTTAAGCTTATGATCCATAGATTTTTTAGTCCTTGACTGTGAAAAGGGCATACCCATTGGTTCCAAGATTCCTCTATATCTTTGGGGATAACCCAATTAATTGAGAAGCCAGTTAAAATAGAAGAGAACAGTTGATGTGCATATGTGCATTCCAGAAACATATGGTTTACAGATTCCATTTTTCTTTTGAATAAAACACATCTATTAACCCATTGGAAGCCTCTTTTTTCTAGATTATCAACCGTGAGAATTTTTTTTCCAAAAGTGAGCCAGTTGAACACATTTACCTTAGGTGTTATATTCTTGTTCCAAATATTTCCAGCCATAAAATCTTCTTCTCCAATTTGACCCTAAAAAAAGAGACCATAGGCTGATTTGACAGTAAAATTTCCACAAGGTTCCTTATCCCAGATGATTCTATCTTGGTCTTTGTTGTTATATGATACATAATTTTGTAAAAACTCATTGATCTCTCTCATTTGATGATTTAGATCCTATCTATCCATTTACAAAGTTTTCCATGTCTGAAAAATCTCTTCCTTAGCCATGTAGTTTTTCACCTTTACTCCATATTTAGCTTCCATTAATGCAAAGATTTGTTGAAATTTATCTTGGAGGGTAAAATCACCAGCCCATTTGTCTTTTCAAAAATCTATCTCATTTCCTGTACCTATTTTCCATCTACTACCCTTGTTCAAAATTTATTTGGCCCAGTTAATGGATTTCCATATACATGAGCCATTAAAAGTCACCTATTTAAACATCCATATTTTGTCATTATTATCCTACCAATATTTTCTCTTAAGGATTATGGCCCAAACTTCATTTTCCTTAGTCTCCATCCAATCTTAGAAAGTAGAGCTTTATTCATTTTAGACCAGTCTCTAAGGCCAAGTCCCCCAAGCTTCTTGGGTCTGCACACTCTACTCCATACTACTAAAGGAATTCTATCTTTACTTTTTGTACCACTCCATAAAAACATTTTTTGGATCTTTTCCAATATTTCCCCAATTGTGACGGGAAGTTGGTATAGTGACATGGCATACACAAGGAGGCTTTGGAGAGAGCTAATTAGAAGATTAATTTTTCCAACTTGGGATAAAATATTAGCTTTCCAACTTGCTAATTTCCTTTCAAACCTTTTAATTAGAAAGTTCTAATCAAAACAGCAGGGCCTCCTATCCCTAAGAGGAATGCTTGAATATAATGTGTGGAAGGGTTTTTAGGTACATTCAAAAATTTCAGCAATCTTCTTGCAACGGCTGTCGATAGTGTTCAGGAAAAAAAGAGAACTTTTTTTGAAGTTAATCAGCTGTTCCGAGACATCCATATTATCATCTAGAATGCTTTTGATTTTTCTAGCTTCCAGAATAGTAGCTTCCCCCACCACAAAAGTGTCATCAATAAAGTGTTTATGAGAAATTTTATCCAACTCAAGTGTCGGAGAAATCCCTTTGATGAATCCCTTTTCTGTTTCAACATTGAGTCTTCTACTAAGAGCTTCTGCCATTAAAATGAAGAGGAAAGGGGAGAGGGGATCCCCTTTCCATAATCCTTATGTGCTAGGAAATAACCCAATAGGACTACCATTCATGAGAGTAGAAAACCAAACATTAGAAATGCAAGCCTGAACCATATGTCTCAGATCAATGTCAAAGCCAAACCTATCAAGGATTTTGTCTAGAAAACTCCACGAAACCCAGTCATAAGCTTTTTCCATATCCATTTTTAGGAATAAAGCCGACTTCTTACTAATTTTTTCCATATGAATAGTCTCTTTGATAGTGATTATCCCATCCTATATTTTTCTACCTATAACAAAGCCCCCTTTTTGTTCTGAAATAATATTAGATAGGATCATCTAAAGCCTGAGTGCCAGAATTTTCATGCATATTTTATAGGAGATGTTACAAAGACTTATAGGTCTAAACTATTTTAGTTCTATAGAAATACTACACTTTGGAACCAGATTCAGAAAGGTGCATTTCATATCCTTTAACATGACCTTCTTCTTGAAGAATTCCCTTACTGCTTCAAAAACCTCTTTTTTGATAATGTCCCAGAAAGTTTGAAAGAAAAAGGATGGAAATCCATTTGGTCCAGGAGCCTTGTCCAGACTGAGGAATTTAACAAAAAGTTCCACTTCCTCCATGGAAGGAATCTCTAAAAGCATGGCGTTATCTTCTACCAATAATAACTTAGGGATACAATTAAGGAAAACCTGTTCTTTCAAGAGATTATGATCCTGACTATTTGAGAGTAAATTTTGAAAGAAAGAGATAGTCACTTTTTCAATATTTTCTTGTTCATCAATCATGACACCTCCCTCCTTTCTGATTTTGTTGATTCTGTTAGAGATTTTTCACTTTAAGTTGGATAAGTGGAATAATCTAGTGTTTTTGTCTCCTTCCTTTAACCAAGTGATTCTGGATTTTTGCCTCCAGAAGATTTCCTCTTTTCGTAGGATATTTTGGTAGTCCACCAGGAGAGATCTTTCCTTTACATGGTCTACATGATCACTCTCTATAACCTGACTTTCAGTACTTCTTTGGATAATCTGAAGTTCCTCTCTGATTTCTGCCTTCTTTTGGAAAATATTGCCAAAGCTTTTTTAATTCCATTCTTTAAGGTGAACTTCTACATTCTGAATTTTTTTAGAATGTATAAACATTTTTGTTCCTTTAACCTTTAGTTTCCACCATTCATTGATGAGATCATTCAATTCCTCATTTTGGAGCTAGATCTTCTCAAAACGAAAGGGAGTTCTTCTTCGAGAAGGATTCTTGATTTGAAGGAGAATGGGATTATGGTCAGATCCAATCTGAGGAAGTGAAAAAATGGATAAGTATTGGTTTAACCATTCCTTAGAAACCATAGCCATGTCTAATCTAACTTGAATATGTTGAGAGCCAGACCTTCTGTTTTACCAAGTAAAGTTGCTACCTTTTAGATCTATGTCATGGAGTTGGGAAGAAGATATGAACATGTTAAAATCCTCCATGCCAACAAAGAACTCCTTAGAACCTCCATTTTTTCCTGCTAGAGTCCTTGGGGTATTGAAGTCCCCCATAACAATATAGCCAGAACCTTTGATAGAGTAATTGAAGGAAAGGAGATGGTGCCAAAGTTATTTCCTTTCTTTGTCATGGGTAGGAGCATAAATATTTGAAATAACCCATATACTTCTATTTTCAATATCTTTCATCATCACAACCATATGGTTATCTCTCTTAACCAACAGAGTACCCTAAAAATTATTTGGTTTCCAAACCACATCTAAACCTCTGGAAGCTCCTTTCAAGCTCACAACAAAGGCTTTAGAATTTTTCCAGCATAATTTACAAGAGGATAGGAAGGATTCTTCTTTCATTTTAGTTTCCCGCACAACAAGACAATCATTTTTCTATCTTTCAATCATATCCTTCAGGATTCTCCACTTCACAGGACTATTCAGTCCTCTCTTATTCCAAGATATGCAGTTTATTTTCTTAGAATGGGTTTATTTTTCCTAAAGACCTTCTGGTCCAAGCACATCTTTTTCCCTAAATCTATCTCCTTTTGGGTTTTTCTTTTCCTTGATTCCAATTTATTCAGTCTACCCTGTTTGCGATTTATAGCTTCCACATTAATAGGGTTCTCTTTTTCTAGGAGAGGTACAAAACATGAAGAGTCCCCCTTTTTTCCTTTTGGATCTATTTTCTTTTTTTTGGATATTAATATTTCCCCAGCAAGGTTTTTTAATCCAGAACTAGGGCCTTATTTCTTATCCTTAGGCTCCTTGATTGGGGTCAAGAGATCCTCAATAGAGGGAAAAAGCTCCATCCCTTTGATGAAATTCAGATCCATATTCTGGTCCTGAGAAGCTTCTAAATCTATTTTGTCCTCAGCCATTTCTGCACTCTTATTAACGTCTTTTTCCTTTACTACCTTTGAGATTAGATCATTCCTAATAGATTCGTTGTAAATCCCTTATTTCAAGTTAAAATTACCAATTTCAATCTTCCTACATTTCATAAGATCCATCAAAATTTCCTCCTCTTTTTCTTTTACCTTAGATTCTGACTTTGACAAAAATTTAGATTTCCTTTTGTTGGTCACAAGAGTGAAACCACCCTCGTCCTTTCCTTTTCTTCTTTTGAACAAGGGATTTCTTCCACCGTCTTTTCCTTTATGCAAAGAGGAGAGAAACCTTTTGGCATGATTTTGGAAAAATATTTCCTGTGATCCTCCACTCTTTTCATAATGTCTTTCCCCTTTTCCTCATCACCCTCCTTAGCGGTGATTGGGATAAACACTTTAGAAACTTTAAACTTACATCTCTAAGAGGAGTGGCCCCATCCATTGCATTTAGAGCATGTAGCTGGAGAGATTTCCATTTCAATCCTTTGATCCTATATCCCAATTTTAGATTTGAGTTTAATACTACTCAAGATTTCTCTGTCCGTAATAGTGTAGATGCAAAAATGGGCACAAATAAGGCGGGACATTTTTTTGGTGGCATTATCAATAATAACAAAGGTTCTAAGCATATTAGCTATAACTTTCACAATATCCTCATGATAGAATTCCAGAGGGAGGTTTGGAAGGTAGATCCAAACTAGGAATTAGTTTAGATTTTCTTTTTCTAGATTGAAAGAAGGTTCCCATTTCCGTAAACACCAACTTGAATTTGCCCAAAACCAGGGACCTTCTTCCAAAGCCTTTTTCATATCTTCTTGAAGGTTAAAACACAAAATGAAAAAACCATTCGAAAGAGCACATACCTCTAGATGCCCTTTAGGGAACCACTTCAGATTGGTCCATTTTCTGACTGCTGTATTATGAGGCCTCCCTCCCATAAACTTCCCAACTAAATCCTTATTCAAGTTTTTAGATGTAGAATGAAGAAGCTGGTTAGGAATTTCAAGAATGTAACAAGAGCTTTCCTTGGTTGCTTGAAGAAAAAACCTTTTGTTTTTAAGAGATGAATCATCATTTTTTATTACATTAGACCAAGTTTCTTTGGGTTTCAAAACTGTATTCATTTAACTGATAACTGAAACTTCTATTTCTCCTTCCTCCCGCATTGCATCCGATTCCTCTGGTCTAGGAAGGATTTCCCTTCTATCGCTTTCCCTCCCAAACAATTTCAAAACATCTTCTTTGTGTGATTTTTGTTTTTCTATTGTTTATGGTTTTTCAAGTATTTTTTGACTTTTTATTTTAACATATTTGAATGTTTTTTGTGATTTTATAAGATTTTTTGAAGCTATGTATAGGAAACTAAAAAACGTGGATGCCCTCAGTGTTAGATAGAGAATATACAAGGGAATTTGCTATGTATTTATAAATAGGAAGGTGAAAGTACGAAGGTGGCCCCAGCGTTAGATGGGGAATATAAAAAGGAAATCCCTTCACTAATTTACAAGAGGAGAAACATCTAGATTAAGGCTTGACATGATAGGCTCACAGGGAATAATGTATGCCAGAGTAGAACTAGCCCAAGGCTAAGTAAAATTACCCCCTAGAAACTAGATGCTTGTGAACAATGAGTCCTCCCAAGGTGCCAAAAGCCAGTTTTAAGCAAGGGATCTATCCAAAGCACCAAAATTATGTGGTTTTCACATATGGATGACATGCTTTCTCTTTTTATTTTTCTCTTTTCCTCTTTTTTGTATTTTGATCCTTTTTTACTTTTTTGTTTGTTTTTTTATTTTTGTGTTATGTTTAAGCATAGAACCACTTAAGGTGCATTGAATTCATTGGCTCATGGATCTCATTTCCATCAGGTTGAGAAAGTTTGTATGCTCATGTTCCATATTTTTCCAAAATGACGTAAGTTCCTCATAAATGTGGTTCGAACTTGCCTTTCTTCTCTCTTTCTACCCTTGTGTTGAACTAGTTCTCTTTCATGACCAAATCTGCGACCTCAAATTGATTAGATATGAACCTTATATTGTAGTTTTGGGAGACTCTATTTTGATATAATTTGAGATGGTTATGGGTGTGGATGTGATTTTCATCTAGGAGTTCTAATTCTACCAGCCTAGCCACTTTTTAATCCTCATCGTTGTCTAGATAATCCCTAAGAGATATCCTTAGGGAAGGAAGCTCTATTTCCAATGGGATGATAGATTTTATTCCAAACACTAGGGAGTAGGGTATCACACCAGTAGGAGTATGAATGGAGGTCCTATATTGGTGAATTTGCAAATTTTAGTTACGACATGTCTTACTCACCATATTTCCCATGATCCAAACCAATGTTTTGTTAGTGGCTTTAGCTTGGCCATTACCCTAAGGGTAATATGGTGTAGACCAATTAAATATTATTTGAAATCAGTGACAAATTATATTTCACGATCTCGTTCTTGAATAGTTTTCCAATGTCAGTAACTATGTCCATAGGAATACCATACCAGAAAATAAGGTGATTCATAATGAACTTTGATAGTTGAGCATCTGTAACATATGTTAATGGAAAAACCTTCACCCACTTAGTGCAATATTTTGTGGTTGATGTGTATATGACCATTAGATGAGTTAGGGGTGAGATTCCCTATTAAATCCAATCCCCATTTGGAAAATGGCCATGGTGTTGTAATTTGTTGCAATGGATGTGATGATGCATGGATGAAATTTCCATACTTCTGACATAGAACACATTTCCTGACATGGTTGTAGTAATATGTCTCCATAGTAGGCCAGTAGTGGCCCACCCATAACAACTTCTTTTCTAGGACCATTCCATTCATATGGGCACCACACACCCCTTCATGTTCTTCCTTGATTATTTGGACAGACTCTACTACATCTAGAAAATACAATAGATTCCCATCATAGCCACGATGATAGAGCGTACCTCATAGGAGGGTGTAATGGGATATTTTGTAGATAAGGATTTATTTTTCAGATCAGGAAGTGTTATTATGTAAGGTACCACTTTTAAGGTATTCATAGATAGGTGCATACCAAGGGAAGTAGGGACCAAAAACTTCACATGCCAGACATGAGTTTGGTATATCATATGTAGGTTGACATATATTTTCAACAAAAAATGGCATATTATTTTTTCCTGGTGGAATTCGTAACATAGAACCCTATTGCCATTACATCTGCAAATCAATTTTGTGCCCTTGGAATTTTCTCAAAGGCAATACGCACAAAGTATTCTTTCATATTTTCCACCAGTTTCTTGTATGGGATGAGCTTGTCTTCCTTGACCTTGTACTCTTCATTGAATTGTTTGATAATCAGTTGTGAGTCACCAATGAATTTGACATGGTGGATATTCCACTTGATCACCAGCTTCAACACAGCAATGAACACCTCATATTGTGTAATGTTATTTGGGAAAGGAAACCCAAGATGGAAATCTTGTGGTATGGGGTCTCTTGAAGGAGTGATTAGTAATACTCCTACCACTGAATCATGGAAAGTGAATGATCCATAAAAGTGGATTTGTCACATGAAATATTCTTAATATATACATTAGTGATGAATCTGGAAGCTCCAGACTTATAGGCTCTGGGTAAATGTGCTTCTGGTAATTTGCCAGTAAGTACTTGTCCTTTAACCGATTTTTGGTGTACGTATTCAATGTCGAATTCAATAAGTAGAATGATCTAATTAACCACTCTACCTGCAGTGGGGGGTTTTGAAAATAGGTATTTAAGTGGTTCAACTTTAGATATAAGCTTGGTTTTATTGTTTAATAGGTAATGGCAGAGTTTTTGAAAAGAAAAAACAACAACCAAGTAAGGATTTTCAATTTGGGGATGGTTGAGTTCATAGGAAATCAGCGTACAACTAAGGTAGTACATAATTATTTTTTCGGATTAGGTCATATTGTGAAAGAAAAGTGCCAATAGAAAATTGTGTAGCAGATATGTATAGAAAAGTGGCTCATATGGGGTTAGAGGCATGAGGATAGGTGGATTGGATATATATTGTTTAAAAAATGCAAAGGCTTGTTGTTGCTCTGGTCCCTAAACAAAATCAACATCCTTTTTAAGAAGATGAGTAAAGGAGTGGCACTTATTAGTAAGATGCGAAATGAAGTGATGAATGAATTGTATTTTTCCTTGTAGGTTGCGTAACTGTTTGATATTATTGGGAGGAGGCATTTCAGTAATTGCAGTGACTTTGGTTGGGTCCACCTAAATCCCTCTCCTTGATACAATGAAGCCTAGAAGCTTCACTGATAATACTTCAAACACACATTTCTTTGGATTCAACCTAACTTTATATTCCCATAGACATTCAAAGATATGTCACAAAAATTCAAGTTGGTCTTCTCTTGTCTCAGACTTTCTAAGGATATCATTTACATAGTCCTCCATGATGTCATATATCATATCATGTAATATTACTGTCATGGCCCGTTGATAAGTCACACCGTAATTTTTGAGGCCGAAGGGAATTACCTGATAACAAAATGTTTCCCAAAAGGTTGTAAATGTTGTCTTATATTGATCTTCTTATGTTATCTTGATTTGGTTGTATCCTGAAATCCATCCATAAGAGATAAAATTTCATAACCTACACTTGAATCGACAATCATGTCGATATTGAGCAAAGGAAAATCATCTTTCAGACATGCCTTGTTGATGTCCCAAAAGTCTATGAAAATTATGATGCCAACTGATTTATTTTATACTGGAACGATGTTTGATATCCACTCGCACTAGTCAATGGGTCTGATGAACCCGTCTACTAACAGTCTCTCTAATTCCTCTTTAATCAGAAGTGCCACTCGTGGATGTATTTTCCTTAGCTTTTATTTAACAGGTTATGTGCCTGGATTCACTACTAAGTTGTCCACCGCCAAAGTTAGATATAAGCTTTGCATATCCTTATAAGACCATATGAATATGTCCAAAAAATCACATAAAATCAAGGTGAATGTCTTTTTTTTCTTGTGTTAAAAGTGAAGCTCCCGACTTGAATATCTTTGGGTCTTCCTCTATTCCAATATTTATGTCAGTGGTTTCTTCTACCAACATTTTTGACATATCCCCAATACATGTAGAATCAGGAGGAAGGTTGAGATCTTCTTCCAAGGGTGTCTCTACAAGATTTTCACCCTTAGTTTGGTCACTTCTTTTGTCTATTAAATTTTTTACTTGTTTGTCAGTTAGCACCTCAAAGAGGTTTTTAATGTGTGACTTAGAATTTTTCTTTTGCCAAGGCTTTTTGTTCAAAATTTTGCCCTCAATTTTTCTTAATTTTTTCTAACCACGAAGTGCACCTTCCTCTCCAAAATAGGAATAGGTATCTAAGTCAATGTAGAAAATTTTATTATGGTCCCCAATTGGAATTATATCTCATATGCCCATAAAATCTGCAATGGCCTCATCATTCTCAAGAAGGTCCAATGGCACATGACAAGGGAAGGGTAGAAAAGGTCAATTTTAGGCTTAGTGGGGGTTAAGGTAAAGACAACACTATCCATAAAAAGGTTCGTGGAGGAAAAATCCTCATATTGGCTATAGTGGGAATCTGTGTCGTTGTCTAAATAATCAGAGCTATTCTCACACTCAGAACAGGTAGCATCTTGATCATTGGGGTGCAATCCACAGGGTCAAATGTCGATACCATATCTTTCTGTTTTGAAATGTGGAAGTGGATTTGGTTTTCTTGGTCCTTACTTGTTCTTTCCACATCCTAGGCCCTTATAGCCCATAGAATACATCATTTGGCTAGAATTTTTATACTCATGGATTTGGATTATGCCAACTGAGTGTCCTCCAGGACCCAAGTTGTAGGTGGGTTTAGAAATTTCTCTTCTATAAGTAATCCCCCAGGTAAGAACGTCCCAATAGTTTATTCATCTCTAGGCCATTTGAAACGATAGTTGGCTTGACCTCTTGTTTTAGGTGACAAAGATAGGTCTAAAACTAGGAGAGCTTGTTGCACATTGTATTCTCCATAACCATACTCCAAAAACTTCATCTCCCATGAATCGAAGGGAGAGGTAGATGTAGAATCTTCAAAATCAAAAGAATTGAGGGAGTCTAAATCAAGTCATGATTCCATAGCTTCCGATTGAAGGAGAACAACTATATCAAAAAAAGGACATATATATATATACTATTACAAGCAAAGCTATTAAGAACTCTATAGTGAGTGAAAGGTTCTAGATCTCCTTGTATCTTAACACTATGTCTCTCATGTTTTAACTTTATGTACTAATGGAATGGTGACGGTACAGTCTACATGGCATGAATCCATGGGATGCCAAGAATCATATTATATGGAATTTCTAAGTCTAAGACATGAAACTTGGTATTGTTACAAGTTGGTCCTACCTCCATCGGCAATGTGATTGTTTCATCTAAGTCCTACTCCACGTTGTCATATGTAGTTATGGTAATTATATGATGAAAAAGTGACAAGTGAGCATGATAATATACAAGTAACCCTTCCTCACACCTGACCTCCCGAGGTCATGCCGAGATAGCCGGTGGGGATGGAATATTCGTGGGGTATAGGAAAACTAGTTAGGCAATCTTATGTCCTTGATGTGCACTAATGGAATCTATGAAAATTAAACTGTCTTACTACAATTGATTACATGAAACAGTAATAACACTAGCACAAGAAGATTATGTGGCTTCCTAACAGAAAAATAACACTAACTATGCATACAACAAATAAAACTATGAATTCCTAAGAAAAACTAAAATACTAAGCTATGAAATGAGAAAATGAGAGGAAAAATTGAGGGGAAAAATTGAGGGGAAAAATTGAGGGGCCATTTTCTTGAGCACAAGCCAGCTATTTATAGAATTCCCATTTACCCAAAGGTGAAAACCAAATTGAACTCTTTAACCATAAATAATGCAAAAACACTATTCCAGGAAACCAAAATCGTAGATACAAGCAAAGGCGATGAAAAAAGATGGTAAACGTTGAAAATTTACATAATTATTGTTAAAAAGAAAATTATGGAAAATGCATGAAGGACCACCACCCTGAGCAGGGCAGTAGTTACAGGACCACCGCCCTGCCTGGGCGGCGGTCACGAGACCGCCACCCAGGAAGGGTGGCGGTTTTGTAACTGAAGACCAAAATGTAAAGAAAAGGAAGGGAGAAGAGGAAAAAAAAGCACACAAGGGCTAAGCGGGACATGTGGGATGTTAATGCATACTTGGAGAGATTTTCTGGATCCTGAACACCTTGCGAGGAGACCTATATCATCATTGGGGCACATGTAACGTTGTTCTGGTGGTGTAGTACTGTAAAATTTTGGGTACATACATATTGCCCCCTCAGAGAAGCATTTTAGGCATGAAGAGGTATAAAATGGTGGGTCCAAGTATGGCGGTATTGAAATGGGAGGTTAGAAATCATACTTGACACGTCTGTGTGTCGAAGTGACGCCATCCAAAATTTCCGCTACGTGCAAAATGAAAAGAGGACTCAAGTGTTGATAGATAAAATAGATTGAAAAATAAATACTAAAATAATAAGAAATGAGGATGTGCCATTTGTGTGGGGATAATAACTTACCTCCATCGTCACTCCAAACCTGCGGAAAGGGCATTCAAAACAAGTCAGGATGCTATATATGTAAAAGTGGGCCCATTTTCTTATTCATTTACACGTGTCACTTTGATTGATTTTGAGCTCTGGGACCCACGGTGATGGTTTTTGACGAGAGTATAGTCAAAATGTTCAGGATGAGATTGTGATCATGCCTCCATGAGTGCATCATCAACCCATGAGATCACAGGTTAGTTTTTCTTGATTTACTGTTTTTATCCCCAAAATGTTAAAATGGTGAAATCTTCATCATGGGGGGATTATTTTTGAAAATGTCAGTTTTAATAGGGTCATTTAGGGGGGGTGCCTAATGGGCAGGATTTGTTTTGGTCAAAAATAGTCTTTTTTGTGTTTTTAGGAGTCATTTACGGCATGTGACCCATACAGAAATTCCAGACACGACCACCTCCCTGATCAGGGTGATGGTTACAAGATCACCTCCTTTAAGGTGGCGATTACGGAACCACCACCCTACTTAGGGCAATAGTCCTTCACAAAATTCCTAAATAATACTTATTTGAATTTTTTTTTGTGTTTTTAGCATTCTTACATGCTTTCATGATTTTTCCAATGCAATTTGAATACTAATTTACTCCTTTTTGCGTGTTTTTGGGTGTATGTAGGCAAAGGAGGAGTATATCCGATGGATCAGAGAGAGAGAGTGTGTGATTGGCTTCAAGCGGTATTGGATAAACTTTCTCAGGATGAGCAAGATACTCTTCAGAGGGCCGGTATATTACACATATCATGGGTCCCGCATGTTGCACCTTCTAGTCACATACTTTGTGACTTGTTTTCATATTAGGATGCTGATCGAAACACTTTCCTGTTTCCAGGAGTAAGGGGTGAGTGGACCATTACTTTGGAGGATTTTTACCACATCTTGGGGGTCCCAATCATCGGGAGATGGCTCACACTTGAGACAGCAGGGTCACAGGCTCAGATAACACAGTGGGCTTCATACATGGGAGACACAGTTATCTCCACTGGTTCGAAAAAGGGGGTGAGGGTCTAATCTATTCCTAGCTTGCCTATCCCCTTGTTTCATTATGGGGATCCTTTCCTCAAGATTGATCAAGGAAAAGGGAGGAGAAACTTTACTTTATTGTTGGTCCCCCTTTATTGCACAGACTGAGGGACATGGTTGGATTTATACCTGGCGAGCCGACATTTTTGGGACCACCTATCATGATCTATACCAGGTGGTTCATTTACAGGGGAAATCCTTGAGCCATCCAACCCTGGTTATGAGCTGGGTCTACGAGCGTTTCATCCCTTATGGGAGAGGTGTAGAGGTGGCAAATCCCGGAGCCGTGAGGACAGCCAAATGGGCATTTATGTCAGTGCTTAGAGCACCCCACCAACCAGTCGCCTCCTTGACTATTGATGATATGGAGGCCACACCCTATCAAGCCATGGTAGGGTTATGGGGCGAGGAGGCACTCACTTTAATCTCTTACTCTACCACTGGGCAGCTTGTAGACAGGATGGGGAAGGTGGAGACACATCCTTTTGCTTGAATGCCTTAGCAGTTTCGGCTTCCTTACGTCAGTATGCTCCCCAGTGGTACCAGTATTCAGATCAGTTCGGGAGGCTAGGGGAGGTCCTAGAGGCCAGGGTTAGACCGTTGTTACTCCTGGTGTCCCTATTACAGCTAGGTGGGTAGTACGCGCTCGAGGGAGAGTTGGTTCTCCTCAAGAACCCTTACTTCAGATTGCCGCCAGTCCTACCCATGACGGCAACGAACCAATTGATATAGACTCTAAGTTTGAGGAGTTCACAGGGGGAGATATGGAGGAGGAGACCGAGGCTGAGGTTAGTGAGTCAGGTGGAGAGGAGGACAGCAATCCCGAGTGGCATGACACTCAGGGTATCTTACAGGAAGAGAGGGTAAAGAAGAGTGTGGAGATGGTGACTCTAGTTTCAAAGGAGCCACCTTCTCAGGACCTAGGATGGGAGGATGAGTCCGTAGCAAGACACTATGTTGTCCCAGGAACATGAGGAGGACATCAGTCAATGGTAGCATCTGTGGTAGGTGCTAATCCTAGGGATCCCTCTTGGAGGCCTGAAGTTTCGAGTGAGTTATAGGATAGTAGAGTGCCCGCCCTCTGTACCGAGTTGGTTAGGTATAGGACAGTAGAGTTCCTGATGAGGAATCATTCTTATAGCGAGGCCGCAACTGTTCCTTAGGACCGTGAACCCTCGGTGCACTCAAAGCGCTGGCATAACCGGAGTCCTAGATGTGGTCGTGCACCTTCAGAGGGGTCTCATAGGGGTTGAGAGGCCATTTGGCTCTTGTAGATTTTTTACATGATTCATTTTGTATTTCCTGGGCTCATTGAGTGTTTTGACCATGCCTAGCGCATGATGACATTGTAAAGGAAACTTGATTATATATATATATATATATATATATTCTTTTTGGATCAGACTCTTGGTATCTAGTTTTTGTGATTCATTTCTGCATGTAAATTATAATGTTTCTTTTATATGCTTTTCAGAATGTATGCAATGGAGAACAAATGATATGAATTCTTTCTTTCTTTTTGTATTTTGTGATGCTGATATATGATAATGTAGACACAATGTGATCTTTAACTTTAGTTTCTATAAGAAATTTTTCAGTACTTCATATTTGTTTTGGCAAAATGAGATGATAAATTGGTATGATGAGTAGATGAACTTGCCCCACTCCTAACTCCAAAAAACTGGTAAGATGTGAGGGCTCACCACCGAGAGCTAGAAAGGGAAAAAGATATGAAATTTGTTGAATGGTAGTGCTGAGAGATAGACAAAGATTTAATGGAACCAAATTAGGACGCTACAAACCTACTCTACTCAAGTGACTCCATAGTTTAGAATGCGACTTGCTTTGTGGTTTATCTAGACTTGGATCCGTAGATGGCCACATGGTAGACAAAATCTGGTTTTTGGGGTTTTGAACTCTCTTGGAATTTTTGGACATCTGATTCACTTGTTTTTGACTCAAGATTTCAAAGGTTTATTTGAATTGTTTGCTTATGACCTTTAATGTTTATTGTCAAGAGGACCCCCCACACCTTGCCCCATGTTACTTAGTAAGAAGCATGGGCTTATCATAACCCTACGTCACTAGTAAGAGACTCAAGCTCATCACCGAAGGTTGGTAGGGAAAGGAAATGTGTAAAAATAATTTTTTTTGTTTGATCTACATTTGACTTATTTATTTGAGCAAAATGTCAGTATGTTCTTATTTCCAAAGAGATATACATATGGGATAGATGTGACACTATAAAGCTTCTAGAACAAACCATAGGAAAGACACCTATCCTAGGAAGAAACCAAAAGTGAGAACAAGCATGCAGACCTTGGTATGGTTACCGTTAAGACTTTGTCATATCTAGCTTTATATGGATGAAATGATTCTGAAACAAGTGATGATGTTATGAAAATGAAGAAGTATGATTGGAATGAGTATGCCAATACCATCAGAAGTGTGTAATGCATTGCTTTGAGAATAAATTCCTTGATCACATAATTTTACAAAATGAGTGGAAAAATTGAACCTAAATACATGAAGATGCACTGTAGATGTATTTATACAGGTAGTGTTGGTTGCTTACGCATAGAATTGTTTAAGGTGTAGGGAATTGACAGTTTCACCAAATTCCTCACCTTCCAATGTACATAAGAGATATGCACCATTTCCATAGTCTTTAGAGACTCGGTATGGGCCCAACCATTTGGGCCGGAATTTCCTTCCTTCACCGGTATTTTTATTGATCCGGCTATCTAATCTTAGAACTAGATCTCCTTCATATATATCTCGTTGATAGACCTTTTTGTTATACTACCAGTACATCTGGTCAGCATAGACTCTATGCCATTGTTTAGCATCTAGCCTAGCCTCATCTAGGATTTCTAGTTGGGAGAAACTTGATTCTCTATAAGCTTATTCGTCTAGAATCCCTTATAGTGAGATGCGGAGACTGGGTATTTCAACCTCAAGTGGGAGAACTACTTCTGCTCTGAATACCAATGAGAAAGGAGTTTCTCCTGTTGGTGTTCTTATTGAGGTTAGGTGGGCCCACAAGGCTGGATATAACTTTAAATTCCAATCTCGTTTGTTTTATTTTACCGTTTTGAGGAGAATAGATTTCAATGTTTTGTTTGTTGCTTCAGCCTATCCATTGGCTTGAGGATAATATAGGGAAGCTATATGATGGTTTATTTTAAATTTACTGCATAGCTCAAAGACTTCATCATTCTTAAAGGAAGTACCATTATCTGAGATGATGATTTGTGGGACGTCGTACCTATAAATGATCTGGTTCAAAATGAACTTGGTGATCATGGAACTTGGTACAATGGTGAGAGGCATAGCCTATACCCATTTGGTAAAATACTCAGTGGTCGTGATTATGAAGTTATGGCCATCTGTTGATGAGGGAGATAATTTCCCTATTAAATCCAGGCCCCATGTAGAAAAGGACCATGGAGTAGTGATTGGTTGTAGAGCTTGTGCCGGCATGTGAATCTCGTGGGAAAAATCTTGGCATTTATGACACTTGTGTACAAACTCTACTGCATCGTGTTCTAAAGTGGGCTAGAAATAGCCCATCCAATGTATTTTGTGAGTGGTGGCGTGACCACCAAAGTGGCCACCACATATGTCACTGTGAGATTCGTGGAGAATCTTCTTGGATTATTGTGTGTCAACACACCTTAGAAGCATTCCATCAAAAGCCTTATGATAGAGAACTTGCTCTATAATAAAGTATTTAGCTACGATAATGAGTAAACGCCTTCTTTTTTTTGGTGTAGCACCTTCTAGATATGTATAGTCTATGATATAATTAATAATATCAGCATACCAAGGAAATTATGAGATTAGAGGTCTGGTTTCAATGTAATATATACATTCTTCGGGAAATTCTAGATCTACCAGACCACCTCCATCTAATGGGTTATCGGCTAACCAATCTGTAATGATTTGTCCCTTAACAGACTTCTGGTTTACAAAATTGAATTTGAGTTCACCCATTAAGGTTATAAAATTTCCAACCTTTTTAAACAAGGACCCTTATGTGAGGAAATTTCACAAATGGTCCGTTTTTACAATAACCCTTGTTTCTTAATTTAGCATGTAATGTCTCAAGTGTTTGGTTGCAAAGACTATGGCAAGGCATTCTCATTCTGCTTGCATATAATGCATTTCATAATCAAGTAATGTTTAGCTAATGAAATAGATCGTGCGTTCTCTTTTGTCATCGTCTTCTTGAGTCAGCATGAAGGCTAGTGAGACATTGGTAGCTCACAAATATAAGATTAAAGGGTGGTCTTACTTAGGAGGCATTAGCATAGGTGGTGACAACAAGAAATTCTTAACTACTTCGAAAGCCTCATTGCAGTCTTCGGTCCAATCAATACTATAATCTTTCTTGAGTAGATTGTTGATTGGAAGGATGAAAAAGCTTAAATCTAGGATGAATCTTCGGATTACACTGAGTTTCCCAAGAAATGACCTGATTCTAGATTTATCTAATGGCGGGATCATTTCAGGAACAACCTAGATTTTGGTTGGGTCTACATCAATCCCTCGTGATGATATGATGTAACCAAGGAGTTTCCCCCCTGTCACACTAAATACACATTTTTCTGGGTTTAGTGTGACTCTGTATTCTATCAAACATGAAAGAATGATGTGGAGGACTTCCGGGTGATCACAACGTTTCCTGGCTTTAGCTAACAAGTCATCTACATAGGATTCCATGATTTTATGAATCATATCATGAAATATATATGTCATTGCACTTTGGTATGTAGTGTCAGTGTTCTTGGGACCGAATGGCATAACAACATAGCAATAGGTTCCCCAAGGAGTTATAAATGTGGTTTTAGCTTGGTCTTGTGCAGATATTCTGATTTGATTGTATCCTGAGAATCCATCCATGAGAGACAAAATCTCAAACCTAGCCATTGCATCAACGATGACGTCAATGGATGGTAATGGGAAGTTTTCCTTGGGGCACGCTTTTTTAATGTCTCAGAAATCTATGCAAATGTGTATATTCTTGTTCTTTTTTAGAACACGAATGATATTAGATACCCACTAAGAATAATCAACTGGCTTAATGAATCCTACTTGGAGGATTTTTATTACTTCCTCCTTCATCATGAGAGCTACCTTGGGTTTCGTTGGTCTCGATTTTTGTTTAATTGGATTTACATCTGGTTTGGTGACAAGGTTATATACCATGATGTGTGGTGTAACCCCTGTCATTTCCTTATAATTAAATGAAAAATTCTTCTGATGTTCTTTGAGGATTCGAGTGTGTATTTCTATTTCTTGTGGAGTTAACGAAGATCCTAGTTTCAATATCTTCGGTTCTTCCTCCATTCTGATATTAATATTGATCATTTATTCAATTAAAGAAGTGTTACCTTATTCAAAGTTGGTGGGCCTGGAGGTAGGTCTAGATCTTCTCTATTCTCTACCATGTATATGTCGAGTTCCTTTTGTGGTGGGAGCTCTATCATGGGATTTCTGAAGTAGGAAGACAAATGTGGGATTAAGGACAAATCTACCATGTGATGGGTGAGATGTAATGTTGCATAGGCATTTAAGTAATCAAGAGTGGCTCTATCACTGTCAACTTGATCTAAGATAGTATATTTGTTCTTAGCTATGTTTGTTAAAAGAGGGTTTGACGTTTTCTTCACTAACAGTTTAGTACGAAGGGATACCGTGAAATGGGTGTCTTCCAACTTGCTGCTTGCAGTGAAATGTGAAGCTGAGGTTGCTATCGAATCTGCGAGAAGGTTTTTTTCTCATGGGATTTCTTCAATTGATATGAAGTTAAATCCTTTTCTAAAATCTAATACTACTGTTTTGTAGAGTTGTAAATGTTCAGCTTTAGTCTCATACACCTCAGAGACTTGGTTTGCTACTAATTGAGAGTCTCCTAACACCCTGATGTTATTAACACTGAGCCTCTTATCTAAGATGAGGCCAAGAAGGAGGGCTTCATACTCTGTGCCATTGTTTGTGTTGATGTTGAATCACAACACCCCTGAATGTCTACAACTTGATGGGCTGAGACTCTCAGTGTGATTGCGTAACATGGAGCTTTTCCCAAGTGTGGGACCTTGCGAAATCGGAAAAGCTCTCCGGATAAAGGATGGTTCCTATTCCTCTGTTCAGATGCACACATAAAAATGTAGAGGGTCTACTCAAAACCTAATCTAATTTTCCAAGGAGACAGGGTAAGTAGATGCATAAAAATAAACCTAAACTAACAAAGGTGATGCACCGAGGAATGAAGAACAACTGTCTTGCCAATAAACACAAATTATTAAAATGCGATGCAAGATCAAACATAGATAATAGATTTTATAGTGAAATATTAGGAAGATGCAAATAAACATAGAGAGGGTTTATAATCATCCACAGACATGCATTATTTTCTCCAAAGATTGATACAATACACCAAAAAATTCCAAGAGACAAGGTTGCATTACAGTTTTAGATATGAGGTTTGAACTCCACAGATTCACCTGCCAAAGAGAAGAAGGGAGGGGAAAAACAAGAATGTCTAACCTTTAGAAAGAAGCCCCTCCTTACAATTTATAGGAAGAATGAGAGAGGGAAGAGAGAGAAATTCCAAATCTACCCCAACCACCGCAGGTTGTATTTAATTCATCTCATTATGGTGGTAGGTGAGAACCCTAGCGACCCCCAAAAGTGGCTAACTATATTTTTCATTTTTAAGAATTTTTTCTCACCCAATTAAATATATCCAGTCATAGTTGGATAGAGGACCTCATAAGCTTTCCAGAAAGTCCAACCTTGCATGAATCTCAGCTCCCAGTCAAAAGTTATGGCCATCTGAATATTTGCGCCAGGGTCTGCTTCCTGCCAGCACTCAGAATGTTGCGCCTCCTAAAGGTGCGCCTTGGCACATTCATGTGCATGTCGACATCCTCTTACATGCACCAAGGTGAAACTTCTCCTGTGTCGACACTCCGTGTCATGCGCCATTTCTGTGTGCCAAGGTGTAACTTTCTCTGTGTCGACACTCCGTGTCATGCACCATTTCTGTGCGCCAAGGCACAACTTTCTCTGTGTCGACACTCCGTGTCATGCACCATTTCTGTGTGCCAAGGTGTAACTTTCTCTGTGTTAACACTCCGTGTCATACGCCATTTCTGTGCACCAAGATGCAACTTTATCTGTGTCGACACTTCGTGTCATGCGTCATTTCTATGCACCAAGGAGTAACTTTCTCTGTGTCGACACTCCATGTCATGCGCCATTTCTGTGCGCCAAGGTGCAACTTTCTCTGTGTCGACACTCTGTGTCATGCACCATTTCTGTGTGCTAAGGTGCAACTTTCTCTATGTCGACACTCTGTGTCATGCGCCATTTCTGTGCGCCAAGGCACAACTTTCTTCATATTCTTCTGCTTGTCTATATCCTCCGAAGGGGGGATATATATACAACAATTGGTGACCCAACGGGATCACCTGCCAGCTAGGTAGAAGATCAGTGGCCTTTTAGTAATCCATTGGGCATGGAGTCATAAGCAATAACCTGAAACCAACCTGATATCTGATCCCGAGCCTGATACCGCAACTTCTTCTCTGACAGCACTCTGAACTGTAGAAAACAACCTGAGAGCAGCAAAACCTGTGCCAGAGCACTTAGGGAAAATGAAAACTAACTACAACAAGACAATGTGCATGCGAACTTAGAGGAATTGAAAACTAAGCTAATATTTACAAGGGTAAACCTTTTCCTCTTAGTAGCAATGTTTAAGATAGATTCCGTTAACCGGAATCGGAAGTTCCTCTCCTTCCAATGTAGACAATTGGAAGGCATTACTACTTTTACATCCCGTGACCATGTAGGGGCCACTCCAAATGGCATCAAACTTGGAATGCCTTCCTAGTTTTCCTCGATCTGCATCCCATTTTAGAACTAGGTCCCCTTCCTGGAAGGTCCTTGCTCTCGCTTTCTTATCAAACCATCTTTTTACTAAGGCCTGATCCTTTTCAATCGCCTGAACTGCATGTTCTCTTATTTCTTCCAATTCCATCAACTCTGCATACCTAGCCTCCATTGGTTCGAACTCAGACAAATCCAACTGTTTCATGAGCTCCAATGCTAGCAATTCTAATGATATAGGCAACACTGCCTCTTTCCCATATACCAACTTGTAGGAGAATTACCTGTAGATCTCTTTGGCGTTATCCTGTCAGCCCATAATGCTGATTTTAGCTTGGTATGCCATGTCCTTTGGTTTTCATCTAGAGTCCTTCTGATGATTCTTAACAAATTCTTGTTCGTGGACTCTACCTGTCCATTACCCTGCGGGTAATAATTTGAAGAGGTGCTCAAATAGATTCCATTCTTGACAGCCCATTCTGTAATCTTGGAACCTATGAATGCCAATGCATTATCTGATATGATAGTGGCCGGCACACTGAACCTGGTCACTATTCCTTCATAAAAGTCTAGTATGTTAGACTCATTTGCTTCCTTGAGCAGTATTGCTTCGGTCCACTTGGTGAAATAGTCCATTGCCATGAGAATCCACTTGTGGCCTTGGCTTGAGTTTGGGTTGATGACCCCGACAAAGTCCAATCCCCATTGCATAAATGGTTGGTCAATCAAAATTGGGTGCAATGGAAGCACTGCTAGTCTTTCTTTTCCCGTGAAGAGTGCACATCTCTTGCACTTTCTTATCCATGTATAACAGTCACTGAACAATGTGGGCCAATAATACCCTGCCTTCATTATCTTGAGAGCTATTACTCGCGGGGAAAAATGTCCTCCGAAATCTCCATCGTGAAAATCTCGTAATACCCTCTCAATTTTACCTGTCCCAATGCACCTCAGTAGAACTCCATTGATGTCTTTCTTAAACAAAACACCACCAACAAGCACATATGGAATGGCTTGTAATCTGAAGTATCTCCTCTTTGCTTTTCTCATTTCTGGAGGGCATAGGCCTGTCTGTAGGAAGTGTATCACATTCTGAGTCCAACAAGGAGTGAGCACATCATCATTTTCTTGTTCTTGGTTATCCTGTAGTACCAAGACAGCCTCTTTTTCATCACCTACTTCAACTTGTTGACTCAAGGCTAGCTGCTCACATAGTCCCTTCCCACGTACTAGTTTGGTGACCTTGATCTCGATGTCATATTCCATGACACGAGTTATCCATCCTACACGTTTCTCATTCAGATCCTTGTTTAGAAGGAAGTCCCTGACTCCCGCATGAGAGACCAATAATTAGATCTTGTTGTTTGAGACTAGGTGCCTGAATTTCTTTAAGCTCCTAATTACTGCAAGGACATGCTTTTCAATGAAAGAGTACCTAGTTTCATATTCCTCCAAGCCTTGACTGAAGAAAGCAACTGGTTGTTCTAATCCTCCCTTGTTTTGTTGTACCAGGATTGTAGAAATCGTGTCCCCACCACCAAAGGCATATAGCACGAAGTCCCTGGAGAAGTCTGGATTGACGAGAGTCAGAGCTTGAGATATAGCCTCTTTTATTGCCTCAAAACTTGCCTTGCCTTCAGATGTCCACTTAAATGCCATACTCTTCTTTAACATCAGCGTTATTAGCTTCACAAGAGCTGCAAAGTTTGGAACAAACCTGCGTACAAAATTGATCCTTCCTAAGAAGCTTTGAAGAGCCTTCTTATGACTTGGCAATGGCAACGCTCGAATTGCTTCAACTCTCTCTGGGTTGATCGTCAACCCTTCCTTTGAAACAATATGGCCTAGAAGTTTTCCCTCGTGAGCCAAGAATATGCATTTTTTGGGATTCAATGATACCCCAAATCTTCTACACCTCTGAAATACTTGCCTCAAATGACAAAGGTGATCCGCTGCATTTTTTGAGAATACAGTGATGTCGTCAAGATATATCAAAACTATTTTATTGATCAACCCCTTAAATGCCATATCCATTGCCCTTTGAAAAGTGGCCCCAGCATTTGATAGCCCAAATGGAATCTTTTTGTAGGCATAGGTCCCCCATTTGGTGGTGAAAGTCGTCTTGAATTGGTCATCTTCTTTCACCATCACCTGATTGTACCCTGAGTAGCCATCTAGGAGAGAGAATCTCTCTGAACCGGATACTACTTGCAATATTTGTTCCATTGAAGGAAGTGGGTAATGATCTTTGAGAGATGCCCTGTTTAGGTCTCAGAAATCCATGCACAACCTGATTTCTCCACTCTTCTTCCTGACCGGAACCAAGTTTGCAACCCAGCTTGAGTGCTTGATTGGGAATATAATGCTTGCCTCTATTAGCTTATTTAGTTCTTTCTTCATTAGAGGCTCAATGTGAGGGTTGACCGGTCTCTGTTTCTGCCTGACGGGCTTAGCATCTGGATCCAATTCTATGGTATGTTGTGCCAAATTTGGATTGAATCCTCTTAAGTCTTCATAGCTCCAAGCGAAGACATCTGGAAATTCTTGGCAAAGTTGTATGAAATCTGATTTCTCCTGTTCAGTGGCCACTTTGCCAATTTGAAGTGTTTTGCCTTCCCCAACCGAAATTGGCTCTGAATCTTCTCTCTTGACCTGTATGTTTGCCTTTTCCTTACGAAACTAGTCGTTAGGGTTGAAGATAGACTCCAATGTTACCAAACCCTTAGGAAGCTTGTTTGTCCGCAGCTGTACTACTTGATCCCCATACTGCTGCTCTAATCTGACCTAATTCCTAGCTGAAAATTCAGCCTCTTCTTGTAAGAAATTGATGATCTGTTGATCGTTCTCAAACACCTGCCAGCTTGTGTTATTATCTGGAACTGCTGGCCTCACAATCACATGGATATGTGGCTGTGTTTTTCCCCTTCTGATGTTGTCAACCACATCAAACGTTGCTCCAACTGCTGCGAGCCTATCTACGACTTCATTTTTCTTCCTGGGTATGGACACAATGTTGAAAGCTTCGAAATCCTCAATGAGGTCCCATACCCTATTCTTGTAGCTCCTCAGCAAGTCGTTCTTTGTAGCATGTTGTCCCCTAACTTGGTTGACAATCAAATCACTATCTCCAAACACCTGCAAGTTCTTTATGCCCCTTTTCCTGGCCCAATGAATTCCATGAATCAATGCTTCGTATTCAGCCGTGTTGTTCGAACAGGAAAACTGGAAACGAAAAGCTGAAAAATATTTGATGTCTTGTGGTGAAATCAACATTGCACCACCTCCAGCACCTTGTCTGCTTCTCGAACCATCGAAAAATAATTTCCAAACTTTGTTTTCATCCTTTTGTTCAGGCTGAATGATGTCGGGAATGGGTGAATTTTCTTCGTGTATACAATACACGCCCAATTCAGATTCTTCAATTTCCTTGTATGGGTCAAATTCATGACTCTTGTTTGCCCATTCATCCAAAGTTAAATCAGGAATTCCCTCAACCTTAGTACCTGTTTCTAGATCACTTGAACACTCCTCTTGGTCAAAATCCGAGCAATTTATATTGATCGGATTTGGTACATGAGGCTCAATATGGAAATTTGTGATTGGTTCTAACCTGATTGTTGCTTTGGCTCCATACCTTGTCCTAAAAATCATGTGTGACCAATCTGTAGATAAATATCCACTGATTTTTGCAGTGAAGTCTCTTGATAGACATAATGCAAAGAGTGGCGGAAGGTCAATCACAGACACATCTTGCAGAACTGTAACATTAGGACAGGAATGTAGTGTTAGGCTTAACCTCTTGATGACTCCAACAGTTCCTACTGCCATTCCATCTAGCTGTACTACTCCTTTCAGCACTGGCTCATATTTCAAACCCAGCTGATCCGCTATTTGCTTCGGCATCACTGAACTACTTGCCCCAGAATCAATCATGCAATTGTGTACAAATTTATCCCCGATGATTAATGAAATATAGAATGGAGGGGGTTTCAGAACTTTACCTTGTTTTCCTCCATGATTCCCTTCAGGCTGAGCAGCATTCGTGAGGACCTTCTCTTGCATATGGGCCTGTTGGTTCGAAGTTGACCAATTCTTCATGGCAGCTTGTAGAAGATCTCTTTGTCCTGGGATGGATAAAGATTCCCACATTGATATATTCACGTTCATCTTCTTCATTTGATCAATGATGCTGAAAGGGGATGAATTGTCCTTTTGCTGTCCCTTACTTAGTGCAAACTTTTCTAGAGCTTGAGCATGTGTGTGTGTTACTACAACAGCTACCTTGGGTTGATTTTGCACATTTGGAGCTGTGTTTGGTCTACTGACCCCTTGTTGTGTAAGAGTGGGTTGAGAAACAACTGGATTACATGGTTGTCCCTATCATATATTTCTCTTCTTTGACCGTGTGTTGGCAGCCATGCCTTGAAAAGGCTGTTGGTTAACTCCACAGAAGTCTTCCGTTTGCCAATTTGCCAATGTGGTTTCTGTTGGAGGTCCTTCTTGCTGCGTTTGTTGCTGTTGATTCTCCTCCTGGCTTGGTTCTTGAGCAACACCAATGGTTTGCACCATCAAGGCCTGATTTAGTGCACCATTGAAACATGATGACTGATTGTGAGGTAGATTGCAAGGGTAACACCAGTCGTACTCCTGTGCCATGTTATTTTGTGTCGGGACCAAAGCTCTTGAGGACGTCGTTGCATTTGGATCATACGGTCAAAACGGCCTAGCAGCTTGAGGTTGTCCTTGGTATTGGTTTTGATTTGTAGCCTGAGGTGGTGGTCTATTTTGTTGGTATGGGGGCCTAGCTTGGTACTGTGCTTGAGGCTGATATGGTCTAGCACTTTGAGCTTGTTATCTTTTGATAGTCACAAGCTCATTTCCAAGGTTCTGCAATTGTTTCATGACCTCCTGCAATTCCTTTGAAGTATTTGAAGAAGTCGACGCCTCATTATTGCTTTGATTTCTAGGAGTTGGAATGGGATTCAACTCTGGTGCTTGGCTGGTTGTAGGATTTCCCATATCCGGATAGAGAGGCATTGGTGGCCTTGGTGCAAGCTTGCCAGCTTGGATCAAACAGTTCTCTACTCTGATAGCTGTGTCGTAGGCCCTTGGCAGCGTTGTCCCTCCCATTGATTGGATCATCATGGCTATGTCTGAATTTATAGCCTTTAAGAAATAAAGGAATGCTCCTTCGGCGGTTGGTCTAATGGCTATTGGAATCCTGTCCCATGTCCGTTGGAATCTAAAGTTGAAATCTGCCATTTGTTTGTTAGGAGCCCTTTTGATTGTTGTCAGCTGTTCCAATAAAGATAAATTGTCCGCCCTCTCCCCGAATTGGCTGCAAAGAGCAGAACAAAGTTGGTTCTAATTCGTAATAAACCCTGCTGTAAGGCTCCTAAACCATTGTAAGGCCTTGCCTTTGAAAGATGAAGCCAACAGCTTGACCGTAACATCCATTTCATTTATTTCGTGAATTGTACATACATTAGCAATATCCTGGATGTGATCAGTATGAGTAGTGTGATTTTCTCCTGTGAAATAGGGTATGTTCTTTAGTGCTGCAACTGGAATTTGATTCTGAGCATTTAGGGAAAGTGGACTACTACCCGTGAAATTGACAAAGGGATTCGGTGGTAGATGTGCCATTATGATTGGCCTAAGAACCCTGGTCGATGCGAGAAAAGGCCTACCAGGTGGAGGTGTAGACAAAGTCCTGTTAGGTGGAGATGGTGATCTTTGTGGTCTTCTTCCTCTCCTTCCTCTACCTGGTGAAAGTTGCAAGTGGACAAATAGCCCCTCTTCTCGGGTATTGGACCTGGTTTGAATTCTTCTCATATGCCTGGGCAACCTTTGCTGCTACACCGCTGAATTCTATCCCTTTCGGAGTCGCCAGATGTGTTAGAAAGTGAGCCTCAAAAGGCTAGATCCTGCCAAGTTACACACCAAACCTGACAATCTTTAAAAATTTTTTTTTTGAAAGACCTGTATTCTTTGATATTTTAGATTTTGGAATTTGATTTGGAATGACAGTCCCGAAAACCCAAAAATGCCAGGCTTTCGAAAACCTGAAATCTGAAAATCAAAAAACCATGAAATTTTGAAAGTCAAAATCTCAAAAATCTAAGAATACCTTTTTGAATATTAACCCCCGATCTATCAACTGGTGAAATTTTGACTTGTTTCGAGCAAGTTAAGTCCTTGAAAATTGATTTCGAAGTTCAGCCCAGAAGGTGAAAAACTGAAATTGTAAAACCTACAATTTTTTAAGTCCGAATTTCTTGAAAGTTCCTTCAAATATGTGGAATGACCTCTTGGTCCCACCGGGCGTGCCAAAACTGTTGATGTTGAATCACAGCACCCCTGAATGTCTACAACTCGATGGGCTGAGACTCTCAGTGTGATTGCATAACATGGAGCTTTTCCCAAGTGTGGGACCTTGCGAAATCGGAAAAGCTCTCCGGATAAAGGCCGGTTCCTATTCCTCTGTTCAGATGCACACATAAAAATGCAGAGGGTCTAATCAAAACCTAATCTAATTTTCCAAGGATACAGGGTAAGAAGATGCATAAAAATAAACCTAAACTAACAAAGGTGATGCACCGAGGAATGAAGAACAACTGTCTTTCCAATAAACACAAACTATTAAAATGTGATGCAAGATCATGCACAGATAACAGATTTTGTAGTGAAAGATCAGGAAGATGCAAATAAACACAGAGAGGGTTGATAATCATCCACAGACATGCATTATTTTCTCCAAAGATTGATACAATACACCACAAAATGCCAAGAGACAAGGTTGCATTACAGTTTTAGATAGGAGGTTTGAACTCCATAGATTCACCTGCCAAAGAGAAGAAGGGAGGGGCAAAACAAGAATGTCCAACCTTTAGAAAGAAGCCCCTCCTTAAAATTTATAGGAAGAATGAGAGAGGGAAGAGAGAGAAATTCCAAATCTACCCCAACCACCCCAGGTTGTATTTAATTCATCTCATTATGGTGGTAGGTGAGAACCCTAGCGACCCCCAAAAGTGGCTAACTATATTTTTAATTTTTAAGAACTTTTTCTCACCCAATTAAAGATATCCAATCGTAGTTGGATAGAGGACCTCGTAAGCTTTCCAGAAAGTCCAACCTTGCATGAATCCGAGCTCCCAGTCAAAAGTTATGGCCATCTGAATATCTGCGCTAGGGTCTGCTTCCTGCCAGCACTCAGAATGTTGCGCCTCCTCAAGGTGCGCCTTTGCGCATTCATGTGCATGTCGACATCCTCTTACATGCACCAAGGCATAACTTCTCTTGTGTTGACACTCCGTGTCATGCGCCATTTTTGTGCACCAAGGCGCAACTTTCTCTGTGTTGACACTCTGTGTCATGCGCCATTTCTGTACGCCAAGGCACAACTTTCTCTGTGTCGACACTCCTTGTCATGCGCCATTTCTGTGCGCCAAGGTGTTACTTTCTCTGTGTTGACACTCTATGTCATGTGCCATTTCTGTGCACCAAGGCACAACTTTCTCTATGTCGACACTTCGTGTCATGCGCCATTTTTGTGCGCCAAGGCGCAACTTTCTCTGTGTCGACACTCCGTGTCATGTGCCATTTCTGTGTGCCAAGGCGCAACTTTATCTGTGTTGACACTCCGTGTCATGTGCCATTTCTATGTGCCAAGGTCTAACTTTCTCTATGTCGACACTCCGTGTCATGCGCCATTTCTGTGTGCCAAGGCGCAACTTTCTCTGTGTCAACTCTCCGTGTCATGTGCCATTTCTGTGCGCCAAGGCGCAACTTTCTTCATATTCTTCTGCTTGTCTATATCCTCCCAAGGGGGGACATATATACAACAGTTTGTACATTTGAAATTTAGTTTAAAGGCAAACAGTAAGATCTTTCCCTTGGGAGAAGTAAAGATCACACCTACCCCAGCCCCATAATGACATCTAGCTCCATCGAAATGGAGAGTCCAATATTTACTTGGGAAGACGGATGTTAGGACATTTGCTACATCTACTTCTTCTACTTCAGTTACTTCTACCATGCAGAGGTCTTCTGCTAGAAGAGTACCAACTCGTAGGGTATATCCCACGCCTACATAATCGAATGGCAGGAAAATTGGTAGATCCTGTTTTAGCAATTCAACAATCTTTGCAGTAGTTCCTAATGATATTGTTTCGACAATGTTCATCTCATCCTTGAGGGCTGGGATATTCTTGATTAGGTTCATAACTTCTAGCTCTATTGTAGGTACAAAATTTCCTTCCAGTTTCGAGTCGGTTGGATTATTAAGTTGGTTTGTTGGGAGCTAAAACTTAGAGTGAATGTGTGGTCTTTTCTTCAGGTTTGTTAGTTGTATATCGAATGGTTTTGGATCACCTTTTACTACGAATACCTTTCCTAAGTGTAGGAATCTTATTTCTTGAAATAATGTAGAAGGGATTGCCTTCATACAGTGTATCCATGGTCGGACGAGGATCATATTATAGTTGTTTTCCCGATCTATAATATAAAACTCAGTGAGGATTGTTTTGGGTCCTAAGGTGACTAGTAGTATTATAGTTCCAATCAAAGTGGCTTTAAGGCTATCATAGCCTCTTAGCGTATTCCGAGTCGTGGAACAATTTGTTTCTTTGTACCCTAGATTTTGAAGGAAAGATAAGGGAACTATGTTAACTACTGCCCCATCGTTAACCATTGCACGTTTAACGTAATTTTTATAAACCCACACTTGTAAATGTAAGGCCAGATCACCTCTACGTGCAATCTCGGCATCTGTTGGCATTTTGCTTATGTCAAATATAAACTTAATATCTCTATCCGGCTGTCCCAGAGGGTGGATATCAAAGTATATATGATTTACTTGTGTCTCGGGAGGTGGAGTGATGTTAATTAAATGACCTAAACCTAATGCTTCTAAAAGAGCAGCACTATAGGTAGGGGAGTTCTTTAATAAGTCTAAAAAGGAGATGTGAGAGAAGTTCTTTGTTAGGTCATTAATTAAATCATAGGCACCTACGGGTTTTACTAATGGCTGTTAAATGTTATCTGTCTCTAGTGGGTAACTTGGACTTGGCTGAGAGGAGTACTCTTATGTCCTTGTTACGGCTTCCACATGTAGTTCAGTGTCTAACTCCACTAAACTGACTATCTTGGGTCGTAGCTGATTTCCTAATTGTGGTACGACAAGTGGATTTCTCGAAGTCGAGGCTTCATGATCATTGTTTCATATTATTACACTCTTGTTCATCCCATTTGAATTTAATTTGTTGTTATTGTGATTTGGGAGTGGATCGTTGAAAATCTTGAGGGGTGCATTTTGATGGGAGACTGCTCCCATGAAGGTATTTGGCACAGGTGATGCTAAGAACATGTCTATGAAAAGTTGTCTTTGTTCTTCTGGCAGATGTTGCATGAACTTATTGTAATCACGGAAAGTCTTAGTGTCATGGCCTCAAATTTTGTGGAAACCACAATATGAGTTAGGATTTTAATTCCTAGGTTGTTGGTTTGGCACGTATTGGGGTCCAAAAATTTGATTAAAATGTTTCCCATTAAAGTTTTGCGTTTGTTGTCTTTGGTTTTGGTTTTGGTTCTAATATCCAGTTGAATTTTAACTTGGACCCTGAGTCTGGACCTGTCGTTGTTGCTATTGTTGTTGTTGTGGACGATTGAAATCCACCAAATTGATTATCAGGGTAAAGTTGTTGTTTTGTTGATTGTTAATTGGTGGTGTAGTACTTACAACATTTGCCTTTTTAGCTTGGTCAGTTACTCCATCTATTGTTATGCCGTGATTTTTGTTAAGGATTTTAGGTCCTTGATTGATGTTTGTGGTAGTAGGATAAGTCATAGTATTCTAGCTGGGGGTGATTAACCTCCCATTTGTTCCATACATCTTACGACCACTATCTATTTCCGCTTGATCTATTCGGAGGGCGCTCTCAAGTAATTCATCGTAAGTCCTTAGTGGGAAATTCTGGACTTCTTCCTTTACCTCTCTGCTAAGAGAATGAAGGAATAAATTGCATAATTCCATCTGGTTCATGTTTGGAGCACTTGCTAAAGAATAGAGGACTGTACGCCATCTTTGCATGAAATGAGCAACAAATTCATTATGTTCTTGCTTAATGTGCAAGAATTCCGTGATTCCTGTTCTCAATAGATTGTTCATGTCAAACGCCTTGATGAACTCTGAAACGAGTTGTTTAAACAAATGGATGGAAGCTTCTAGTATTCTGTAATACCAATCGAGGGTGACGCCCTCTAAGGTTTTGGGAAATATTTTGGCAACAACCCCATCCTAAGGGAGCAGTTCTCGAATGGTTGTGGCATAGGCCTTAATGTGTGCATTCGGGTCTCCCTCCCCTTTGTATTTGGGAAAATTGGGAAGAGGTCTTGGAAGCATGATGCTTCCTATGGTGAAGTATAATGGTTCTTTCAAATATTCTAAATAAGTTCCTATCGCATAGGTTTTGACCATTGATGGTGCCTGCTGAGGGAGGGGGGGAGGTGGGATGGTTTGTTGGTATGGCATGGCGTATGCATTTGCAGGGACATAAGGAAATCCCTGTGGTTGAGTGAACATGCCAGGAGAAGAGAACATATCTCCTTGCGGTGATTTGGAATATATGTTTAAGTATGGAGGAGTATTTCCCAGGAATGGATTATTTTATACTAGACCGGGAGGTATCATATTTTCCACCAGAACGGTGTTAGAAAATGCGGTTATAGTTGGGGCTTTTTGTGAATACTGAGGAGGCATGCCCAATGTGCCTATTCCTATGAGGAGGTCTACTTGGCCAGGATGATGTGGAGGATTGGAATTTCCTACCTGCATGAATTGAGAATTTTGACTTTCTTGAGCAAGTTCTAACCCTCTAACTTTTTCTACTAAAGTTGAGATGACTTCATTTGGCGAAGTCGCAGTATTTTTCCTTAATGGTGTTTTTCATATATCCTAAGGTTGTATGGGCATGTAGTAACCTGCTATGAACTGATCATTTCCCTACCAAGTTTCACCGAGGGAATTTCCTATAGGTAGTGGTATGGAGGTGTTTTCTTGAAAATAGACCTCGGGTTGTGTTTGTAAACTTCCTATAGGTGGGTATATACTCTGAGAGCGTTGTTCATTCTTGGCATAATGCACTGAATGTTCATCATCTAAAAATATATATGGATCCGATTGTCTACTAATTTGTGGTCTAAGCAACACCTCAGGAGACGAACTAGAGTCTACTGTAAACATCATGTTGTTCAAGCCTAAAGGCTCTGGTTGTTGCATTTGAGAAAGCTGATTCAACTCCTCTATTTGGAATGAAGAACTATATCTAGTCCTTGGAGGTGGAGTTTGTGTTGACAAATAGTTAGTTAAATAGTTTTCACCCCATGTTGAGAGTGAGGGTGATGGTTGTCTATTCAGTTGATCATAGTATGCTTCAAGACCTAGGAGAGGTCTACCATATGCATCGGATCCTGACATATTCGGGGGGTATATGAATACCCACAAAATAATGGGAAAGAGTGAAGTTGGATGGAAGAAACAAAACTAAGAGAGGAAGAACTATTTCATTCACGTCGGGTTCACCAATTTTGTATGATGGAAAAGTGACAAGCGAGCTTGAGAATCTACAAGTAATCCTTCCTCGCACCTGACCTCCCAAGGTCGTGCCGAGACAACCAGTGCGGATGGAATATACATGGGGTATAGGAAAACTAGTTAGGAAATCTTATGTCTTCGACATGCACTAATGGAATCTATGAATCTAAGGCAAAGAAGTCTCTTCTAACTTGAACTGACATGATAGATTGGTCAGTGAGGATGATTTCTCGAAGGCTCCAATCAATATCGAGCTTTAGCCTGATTAGATCTATAGGTTTTGGAACAAAGGGAAAATGCCCTAGAATTGTTTCATGTATATCTCTAGATAGGGTCATAAGATAGATGATGGATATGGTGGATTCTACGAGTGATTATCTAGTCTAGTCCAGAAATCTTTAGCTTCATTAGCTGCTATGTCTAACAACGATAACTGTGCGATAATGGTTGGTGGAAGTGGAGTGGATCTAAATACTAATGTGCATAAACCAACATCTACATCTGATTGACCTGTTGAATCGTTGGGTTGTGGGACCTATGGATCACAACCGTAGATTCATGGTTGTTGTGGACCTCCAATGTTCATATACAAAATAAATCCCTAATTCCTAATATCTAGTAGTCGTATGCCCTTTCAGCCTCTATATTGAGAACTAATAGTTGTGCAATCTTCTCAAAGTACCTTATAGGCATTCTGGAAACCTGAATTCTTAAGCTAGTGTCTATGTCAGTGAGAATGTCTCTTGCATCTGGCTATGGGACCAAAGGATCACAAACAAACATTTGCTCTCTTTCAGGCCCTTCTACAGTCATACAGATAGTTTTCTAGGATAATCTGTAGTTTGGCTGGTTTGACCAAAATGTATGCACTTTGTCGTCTTCTATATTTAGTCCTCTTGTCTATGCACTAATTTCTTGTAGGTCTATTGTTATTTGGAAGACCTGAATTTTGAGATTTTGGTCTATATCAGTTATTGCTGCAACAAGATTGGGCTGAGGCACTATTGGCTCGAACATGTGTTCTCTGGGATCCCTAGGTCCCGTGATTGTCATGCAAAAGGAAATGATATAATTTTAACTAAAGCAAAGTAAAAATAACTATGTAAAGTATGTTTGTAGCATATATAACTTCTCTATTTTTGTGTTTTCAAATAACTATTTGAACAAAATTGAAAGAGAAACTATTTAAAATATCCATAAATTGACAACTAAACTAATAACAAAATAAAAAAAAAAAAAGCAGCAGAGTCTAGTTGATTGCCTATGTAGTTGTGAGTCTATTTTTAATAACTAGATAACTAATCTAATCTATTTGAAAGACCATCAATCCTACCTCGGAAGTGAGGAATGAATCATAGTTTCTCACAAACTATCAATCCCCACAGCTTCCTTAGTAATATCGAAAGTGAGATTAACTGAAATGAAATGATTAACTACTCTATTTGATATGATTTAACTAGAAATTTGAAATCTTGAACCTGGATTTTACAGAACAGTGGATAATCCAATGGTGTGTGGCTTTTTCCACTCAGAGTGATCTCCTCATTCCTTCGTGCTCACGTGAATCCAAAAAATCATGTGATGTTAGCATCAATAGAAGTTGGTATCGAAATAATGGTAGCTTAGGATGCAGACTGAATACAATGCGAGTAGGAGAGGGATAGTGCAAGAGAACAGAGCTTGGCTTATGTAATTCCTAGCGAGATTTATTGCGAGTCACATAACATAAAATGTCTAGAACCTGAAACTATCCTATTTGACAAACAAGACCTGCAACTTTAATGGCTTCCTACTGCAAATTAAACTGTCTTACTCCAATTGATTGCATGAAAAAGTAATAACACTAGCACAAGAATATTATGTGGCTTCCTAACAGCAAAATAACACTAACTATGCATGCAACAAATAAAACTATGAATTCCTAAGCAAAACTAAAATATTAAGCTATGAAATGAGAAAATGAGAGGAAAATTTGAGGGGCCAATTTGAGGGGCCATTTGCTTGAGCACAAGCCAACTATTCTAGGGAACTAGAATCATAAATACAAGCAAAGGCGGTGAAAAAAGTTGGTAAAAGTTGAAAAATTACATGAGTCACGTTAAAAAGAACATTCTAGAAAACACGTGAAGGACATCCACCCTAAGCAGGGTGGCGGTTACAGGACTGTCGCCCTGTCTGGGTGGCAGTCACAAGAACATCACCCAGGTAGGGCAGCGGTTTCATAACTGAAGACCAAAATGCAAAGAAAAGGAAGGGAGAAGAGGAAAACAAAGCATGTAAGGGCTAAGAAAGACATGTGGGATGTTAACGCATACTTGGAGAGCTTTTCTGGATCCCAAACACCTTACGAGGAGACCTGTATCATCATTAGGGCACATGTAACGTTGTTTTGATGGTGTAGTACCCTACAATTTTGGGTACGTACGGTAATAATATGGGACTATAAATATTCATTTGTGTGTCCCAAATGTTTAATTAGTTTCTATGTGCATATATTCAATCCCGACCCATTGTCCTTAAGCACCCGTTTTATCTTTTGGCAAGTAAAAAATACCTCTATATACAGGGGAATATTATATGTGTGATTTTCATTGAGAATTTCCTTATGATTAAATGATATGTGTTCATTCAATGCAATGTTTGACACCACGACTTGTAAATTTGAAGGGTCTACTTCCATTGGCACTCTTGACCCCTGGAGATTTTTTTATAAGATGTCCTTATGTACATTTGATATCTTAAGAAGATATAAGATGGAAATCTTGGCAGATGTCTTCTCAAGTTGTTCTAAGATGTTTTACTAACCATTCTAAGGGGTTGATGGAGGAGTTTCTAAGATCATGAGATAATCACACCTTGTTACTGCAGTGCAATCCTTTCCCTTGATCCTAATGATATTCACATGTTCATTATAAGAGTGGACACATCCAATAAGTGATTCATAATGATTATTTTCACTTTTGGTGTATAAATAGTTTGTATATTTGTAGATTTGGGATGACTCTCCTTGATCTGGCATTTTCTCATCTAATTTTCCATGTTTAGGGAATGGTTCTTTGAATATCCCCATATTTTTTGTTTGGCGTTTGATTTCTCTCTAGGATGTCAACTTCTATCTCTCCATTGTCAATGGGCTATTGGATGTAGTGGTGAAGTCTTAGGCACTTGTTTGTATTTTGTCCCTTGACATGATGAAAATCATAATATTCATGCTCTTTATACCATGATGCTTTAGGAATATTATCGTCAAAATGTTACATTGTAGGATAGGTCACCACGTGTACTACATCCAATTTCTTCAATATTGTAGACAAAATCTCATTAAGAGGATTGAACATTGTACACTTAGGTGATGGTTGAATAGGTCCTTTGGTCAGTTTAAAAGGTTGACCAACTTGAACTATTTGCACTCATTTGGAATCTGTGATTCTATTTCCCACCATGTTCTTGTTTTTGTTAAAGATCTTTGGCTTTTCCGTTGGTTTGGTATTTTGATTATGTTTAGAAGGTGATTTGATTGTTCCTTTTGTAATGAGGGATTTTTCTATTTGTATGCACTTTTCAATGACCTCTTCAAAGGTACAAAGACAATGCATTTGCAAATGAAAAGTGATGTTTGGGTTTAGATTAGGAACGAAGATGCTCACAAGCTATTTTTTGGGAAACATGTAAGGGAAGCAGTTGGTTATTCCTTACCATCTTTCAAAGAAACTTGTGAATGTTTCATTAGAGCATTGTTTAGTAATACACAAGTCTTCTATAGTTATGTTACTTTCTATGTTGTATGATAAATGTCGAACAAACCTTTTGGCTAGTTCATACCATGTGAAGATAGACCCACAAGGTAAGTGAGTGAACCATTCCAAGACATGTCCCCCTAGACTCTTTGGAAATAATTGTATGAGATAATTGTCATTATATGCCACTTCTTGGCATGCCATGTAAAAATATTTGACATGATCTCATGGGTTTCCTTTTCCTCTATATTTGTCAAATTTTGGCATTTCAAACATCTTTGGAAAGGGTTGAAGCGTCATAGCTTTATCAAAAGGATGGGGTAATAACTCTTCATATTAGTAGTGTTTGTTATTCCCAAAATTATTTTCTTGAAGGATTATAAGAATTTATTTCATGGATTTCATTTCTTGTGTAATTAATTGCTCTCTAGTAGGAGAAAAAAGAATATATACGCGACTGTATACCATATTTTCTCCTTCTTGGTTTTCCATGCAGGGATAATTTTAGTGGTGAATATTTGTAATATCCTAAAAAATTAGTGGTGAGTAGTTTTCTACCTGGAAAATAATCTAGGATTATGTAGAGGATAGTTTTAAGGGTAGGCAAAGCTGACCCCTAAAAAAATTAAATTGTAATTTTTAGGTGAACAGGTCACTAACCCGCGCCAAAAAATTCACCTTTTTTAGGATATTATGAATATTCACCTGGTTTTTGTCTCCCAATATTATTTTAGGGGCCATGATGTATGAGAGTTTCACTAAGGTGTTTTAAATTTGTTCAAAAGGTATTGATTAAGCCTAAGTGAAACATAAAAATAATGTCAATCGTTTAAAAGCTATAGTGAATGTTAAAGGATAAATGAGCCCAAGTGATTGCTCTAAATAAATAAGTCAAAAGGTGACAAATAAGATATAATCACACGACAATTAGTTCCAAAACCAATCAACCAAATGATATACTTCCTATGTCTAGTCCCAAAATGATATTTGGTGTTTTGAGATGATTAACAAAATGTCACTACTTATGTCGAGGTCAAACAAATGAACAAGGCATATGTAAGAACAATGAGTTAACATGATCCCAAAACAAAGTATACTAAAAGCAAGAATAAATCCAATCAAGACCTATATTCTTAAAAGTAGCAGTTACGATTATGAGAAAATAACAATTCCCGCAAGATATGTTAACCAAAATTTGCGAGAAATCAAGGTATTAATATCAAGATGATATTGGTATAACACGGGTAAATGGTAACACTTGACACTTTTCAAAATTGAGGTAGTAATTGAAATCAAACTAAAGCTAGAGTATACCAAGGAATTATTAGAGTGTGTATAGTGCAATGTCACAATATAGATATTTAGGCCAAGTTTATGAGAAACAAGACATAAATACCAAAATTTTAGTGACATGATATAAAAAAACAACAATTCAAGGGATAATCAAGGTGATGAATCAAGCCTAACTACGATGATGATCTTGACTTGGGTATCAAGACCAAAAAGGCTACCAATGATGTGAAAACATTTTCACACACTTTAGACATTTACAAACTCATCCGCAAACAAAGATGAGCGTAAACGGACACAAAATTGGTGATTACAAATCAATTAGCAACACAAGGGTATTCACTCTTGTTCTGATCAACAAAGTGTCAAAAGAAAGTGAAGGAAGTAGATCGATTGGTGTTGAAGAGAGTCTGGTTTCACTTCGGCAGAGTTTTTCCTTACCCTAAGGAAAGTGGAAACTAAGTAAAAGTAAACCTTTATAATATTCACGATGAATAATGCATCAGTAAAACTCCGATGGACTCTCCCCTTCTTCAATAAATAGTGATACGAATCTGAAAAACCTCTCCCTTTGTGATAGCTCTTAACTCAATTTGGTTTTGATATGGTCAAAGTTGTCTCTTAGTCAAAGATAGCTTCCTAGATGATTCACTCAACTAGGTGTCACAAGTTATCTAGATGTGAGCTTGGTTTTCCAAGGTTTCCCAAGGATTATCCTAGCTTTACTTTACCCCCTTCAATTACAATGGGAAATAAATGCATCCATCGTGTACTCTCACTTGGGTCACGATCTGGATAACTTTGATGCTAAATCTCACAAATGGTAAAACTAGTCAAGTAGGCTATGGAGATCCCTTCGTGTCTCATCCACAAAGTTGTCTCTTACACGGACTACTTTAGGATTCCTAGAACCACCCCCATTGTTGTAGATTAAGGTATTATGCAAAAGGGTTTATGTTCTAGTTGAGTGGATAGGGACATACCCTTTTCCAAAACCTAAAAAAAAGTGTGATGTTTGTGGTGTGTTTTTTTATCTTGTTTAGTTTAATATAGTTTGCTTGAACACCTTTTGGCAACCTGCACAGAAAATGTATTAGTAGTTTTGTTTTGTCTCAATTTCTCCCTTCTTTGACAATAATTTTTAGTCTTACACAATGGATTAGTAATTTTCCATCACACAAAGAGGAAAAGCATTGTTTTTGATTCTCAAGATCATCTTAAGATGCAAGAGAATAGAATATGTGATGTAATATCCAACTAAGAAATCAAAAAATGGAAAATACTTAAATCAAACACGATACATATTTATTTCAACCAAATTTTACATTTTTAACATTTATCAAAATAAAAGAAAGAGATAAGAATTGTTTATGATTCCCAAGATCACCCAAAATGCACATGGGAAGAGCATACGTGACGTTACTCTTATGATTAAGCATGAAATTTTTATCTAAACTTAATACAATTTAAATAAAAGCATGTAAATACACCCTGAAAAATAGAAATTAATCATAATAAACCTACAAGATGTTAGTATTTTAATAACACAATATTTTGTACATGTTAAACTAATATTCAAAACTTTACTATGGTATGTATGCTCATATCAGGGTATATGCATGTGGGTTATGGTGTCAGTGTGCCTTTATGTGCACTAGCAGAGCTACAGAGTGCTTACACTGCCAGAGAGATGTATATGTCTACTTCAACATGCCTGCACTAACATATATATGTGTGTAGGTGGGAAGAAAAAAACAATTAAACAAAAATGGTAGTTCATGTGTTCTGGAAAAATGATGATATACACAGTTATGCATGACACAAAGTGTGTGCACCATCATAAAGATGCATGCACTATGGTTTGGGTGTCTATGTTGGTTTTATAATTTTGAAAAAAAAATAGGGTAAAATATTACATCAGTACGTGTGCACTGGCAAAATGATGTCTACTCTAGGGATGAGTGTCTACGCTAGTCTGACAGTTTTGACAGGAAACATGATACAATATTGTAGTAGTGTGTGTGCACTGGTAGAATGATGCTTGCGCTAGGGAATGAGTACCTATGCTCTGGTTTATGTGCCTACCCACCTCCTGTAAGAATGTACCTGGTGATGACCTCAAAATATGACACAATGACATAAGAAATCTCAAAAATCTCAAAAATTTTACATGTTAGCTCAAAATTGACAATAACCCATAAAAATTAAACCCCTAAACAACACTCAACACATGCAAAGTTAGAAAAATCATTATAAATTTAACATTATTTCACACATGTGCATATCAAGGGTTAGCCAAATATTGAAATAACAACAAAAATTGAACTACAATGTTAAGGGACTAATGACCTATCCCACCGGGCATGTCAAATGTGTGCAAGAATTAGTTAGCTATGAAAATAAAATCAAGACTAACACCTAATAGTCTCAATACAATGCTAAAATAAAATCTATGCACCATCATGCTTCAAGCTAAACAAGCAATAAACATCAACACTATGCATTAGAACCTTGAAAATAAACATCAAGCTAACATGCTAACACTTATTGCTATACTCTTCAAAAAGCTAGATCAATGAAATGGACCTAGGTAGATCCTTTAGCTATCAAAGGGTTGATAGTTATTTCTTGATCCGACATGATTGAGGATGGAGGTTCATCAAGTCATGGAAACAAGGCCTTTCTTGATTAACTCCATTGATATTCACAAAGTAGCCCAGATGATTGAATGTAAATTGATGATGCTTAGCTCCACTCAAATCAAGAATGCCCTAGGATGATGAAATGGATATAGTATAGGCTCTATGCTCATTTAGGAGTAAGTAGAAATGTTAGAGGAGGGTTCCTTTTATAACCCAATGGTTTGAAGAAGCTTTACATCCTATTGTATGTGGGATAATAACAAAGCCAAGTTAGTTACATGGATAAACATGGTTTAGAAGTGGTTGAGTTTATTTTAGGAGAGTTTATTTTTTCCTCTAGTGACTCATGGGGATTGGGGGGGGTTTATTAATTAACCAAAGTGATTAATTAATAGGTGTGCAAGCTTATAGAATCTTTTTAGAGGAATAGTTAGTATGATTTATGTTATGAGAGGATTTTAATCAAATAAATGACAATTTATTGATTAAATAGAAGATAGAATTATTTAATTAAGAATAACTAATTAATCTAGATAGAAAAGGGCATTAATTAATTAAAAATAATTAATTAGTCTACATAAAAGGGGAAACTTAATTAATTAATATAGATAGAAAGAGGAGCTTAATTAATTATAAATAAATAATTAATCTAGATATAAAGGGGGGATAATTAACAGAAGGTCAGTAATTGGCATTATTGTTAGATAGAAAAGTTAATTAACTAACACAATGTAATTAATTAATAGCAATAGTAGAGAAAATATTTGATATTGACGATATGTCATCAATTTGTGGGAAAGGGTATAATTAGTGTAATTTAAGTATTTAAATCGCTTGAGCTAAATTATAGGTGTCTATAGGTGTTATATTTAACAATATAGAATTATGAATGATATCGCTAGCATAAAAATCAATGAAAAACCTCCCGTAGTTATACAGATGATCAAAACGAGCTTCTAAGGGATGCAAGGGGGTTACTGAGATGCTCTGGTTTGCAAGCGGATTCAAATAATGCAAGAAAAGTCACAAGGAAGTTACGGAATTGGTTTTTTTCCTTGTTTTTTGGAAAGGGAACAACTTAGTTTAATAGGGTCGATGGTGAATGGGATGGTTTGCTACCAACAATGGGGAAACTTTCCCCAACGGGGTTGATTTTTCATTTTAGTCGGGATTTTGAGCTCTTAAAGATTGGAAGGGTGCTTTAAAGCATGTAGGATGGAAGAAGATGTGTCATGGGTAGTTAAGGGATAAAAATATGTAGGAAAAAATATAAGAAAAGTAAAGGGATGTACATTTAGGATAAAATTGTCCAAAATAACAAGTTTATTATGGCATAGTGTGTGGATACTAATTAATTAATAAAATAAAACTAATTAATTAATGTTTATTAAATAATAATTAATATTGATGGGATAATAAGTGGTAATTTTATTTAAATAAAGGGGATTTGGATTTAGTTAAAGGGGGACCTAAATAGGACTATAACAAAATATATGCATGAGATCAGACACATGTAGAGATACTGAATTTAGGTGTCTATGTTACTATTAGAACCTACCTTTATATTAAATACAAAAGAGTTATAATAGAAAGTTGATTTGAAACTCATGGTATTAAATGAAAATGCCACGAAGGTATGATAAATGCTAAAAGAGGAAACCAAAAGACTAGAAAATGACATAATTAAATAACTAGGCACATGGGGAAACAACACTAGGTGATGGAGGAGGATCATCTTTAGGAGGGATGAACTCGTTGTATATGGATCTTCATATGGAATATTAATCACCCAGCTTTTAGGATCTAAATTTTTTATATTTAAAGGCACCATGATTCCTCATCCAGGTGGTGGATAGTCTCCATAACTGCCCCTTGAAGAGGAGAGTTCAATTTGTAGGATCTATCCACATCGTTACCCCGAGGTAGAAAACTATAGTGTGGTAAAAAATTAGATGGAGCATGAGGGCCATGAGGAGGGGATGGACATAAATTGTGATAGTGGATTCTAAGATGGGACACAGGGGCACGTGGCTGGGCACAAACATCTTCTAGAGAAACCCAAACCATAGTGCAAGAAAGGGGTACCCCAGTGATCCAAAAGTTGTTATAAATTCATGAAATCTAGTACCAATTTTTGTGTCTGGTCTTGGATCTGTATAGTCACAAAAGAGATAATAACCACTTTGTTATCAAAAATTCTCTCTAAAGTAAGATCATTCTACTGAAAAATAACATTATTTTTATCTCTCCACAGTTGGAAAAGAATAGCGGCTCAAAATAAATTCCATATGAAAATAAGTAGAGCACAAACATTAACAAAGTCACCAAACATGGAATATTTCCAATCAAATAGTTTATAATGGAAGGGGAGGAAGAGAGAGTATATCCAAATCCAAGAAAATTGGGAAAACAAACAACAAGTCCATAAGACATGTTTGAAAGATTTGAGTCAGCCACAAAAATAACATTTAGGATTGGGAATGCTGATGTGACTTAATCGATCTCCCAACAGAGTAACCTAATATATGAGACACCAGAGAAATAAATTGAGATTGGGTTAAAATTTTGGGTTCTAATTCTTATTAATCCTTTGAAGCCAACTGGTGACTTAAGAGTTCAGGGTCAAATGAGAATTGAACTTTTTAAAAGTAGGAGACAAGGGGGACAAAAGATTATAAATCATGTCATCCTAGTACTTGAAAAATGGTATTCCCAAATTCCACGACAAGTCCCGCCATCATGCTGAAGGGGGTTATAAACTAAGCTTATGAAGTATAAAATCAAGAATCAACTCCTGAATTTTAAGCATAGATAGAAGATCAAAGTTGATCAATTTAAATTTCCATTTTAAATCATTCCAAGGAATACATTCTATCTAGGAAAAAAGGTCTCAAATGGTATTGATGGATTTACGAGAAATTCGTAACACCTTAATACAAGGAACCTCTGCCAAAGGGACAATATCACTACTATAGATAAGAGACCACTAGATGTTGTGATCAGTGAATGAAATCCTAGGGTAAAATTCATCCCCAATCCATCGAGAAACGACTTAAAAACTTCAAAATATTTCTAGATACTCTTTAGAACAAATACACCTATAATTTTAACTGGAAGTTTTGTGATAATAAAGGTATATACCCCAATTTCTTTCCAACATTTTTTTCCATAGCGAGATCCTGAAGAGACATAATTTCATTGCATGATCATGTTAGTGCAAAATCACAGCACCCCTGGATGTTGATCAGATTTCTAGTTTGATCATGCTAGCACCCAGTGTGATTGCACAACATGGAAACCTCTCTCTAAGTGTGGGACTTGTGAAAATGAGAGAGGAATCTCTAGATTAGAGGCTGGTTCCTCAAACTCCTCTGATTTAGATCTATATTTGCACAACTACAGAGGTTCAGATCCTAATCCTACTCTAAATTGCAAGGAGACAGGGATAGAAATGTAAAAATTGAAACTAATTAAAGATGGTGATGCACCAAAAGGGAGTGGTGAATATTTTTGTCATGCAAATAGACACAAACCAAAGATTAAAACAATAAAACATACACAGGCTGATAAGATATAATTTAGGATCTGAAATGAAGCAAATAATACAAACAAAGGACTGAAACCCATTCACAAAGCTTGCATTATCATCTCCAAGGTCAAAACCACTGCATTACAACCTCAGAGAGGTAGAAAACTTGTTACAATATTTAAAGAGGTCTGATTCTTGGAAAAATCACTTGCTGGAGGTGAAAGATGAAGTTTTCTATGCCAAAAAAAGTTCCACCTTAAAGAAATGAGCCAAATCTGGCTTTTACATTGCATGGGTCGAGCCCATGAGAGAGAAAACATACAAAACATGGGAACCCATTCCTCATTGACTAAAAATACATTAAATCAGCATGGAGGACCTTACAAACCCATACCCTATCATTTTTGACCAAATTGGAGGGGAGTGCGACCCATTCTGCATTAAATTTAGTCGCTGAAATGTCATTTCTGGCCATGGACATGTACCAAAAACATTTTTTAAAATTTTCTCTCTCCAAACTGAACCAAAATTAGATATTGACCATGGAATCCTATAGTTAATTTCATAAGATTTCCAATGATATAAAGAATGTGCAAATCTGAGCTCTGGATCAAAAGATATGAAGGTCTGAAGTTTTAGGGCAAAACAGCCCAAAAAACGGATGTCGGGCAAAAAAATTTAAATTTTGACCTTTTTTGCATTTTGGAAAAATTTTCAAAAAATTTCCACACTCTGCCAGTCGGATGGCACTTGTCAGATGCTGGTTCACTGAGGAATTCTCTCTCCACCGCATCCCGCGGGTTTTCCTTTGAAAATTTTTACATTTTTAACTTTTGAAAAATTTTCCATTTTCCCCCCCGCGCACCGCCACCTGGGACATGTGGCATGCATTGATTGGTTAACAGGGGTGTGGGGAAGACTTTTCCTTTTTAGTTTTTTGGCCAAAGAACTTTTACAAAAACTTCAAAGTTCCCCCGAGCTCCACACTTCCCTGCTCCATTGAACACGTGTCCTCTTTTTATTGGCTCGCGGCCTTGGCTTCCATTTTCTCACCTTTAAAATTTGCATCGAACACTTAGCCAAAATTTTGTTTCGCTCCCCATGCCGCAAAATCCCTAGCCCTTAGGACACATGTCTTATTTTGATTCATCCACGGGCCTACCGGCTTTTCGCGTCCCACGCATCCATTTGGCCTGGATGTCCCGAACTGTCCGTGAAAAATTCCTCCGATCTGCCCGATTCGGGCTTCCCTGTCTCTCTTTTAGGTGAAAACACGTGGCATGTTTTCATTGTCTCTCGGCTCTTCTGGCTTTCCACGTCCCCCACATCCCTTTTTCCCAATTGTCCCAGACGAAAGTTCCCTGCGTCGGCTGATCCGGGTGGTTCGCATCCTTCGCGTCCTCACGGCCCAGATGTCCCAACCTGTTCTATACAACAGTTAGTCAATTTTATTTTTACCTTTGGCCGGTTCTCCCTTTCACATCCCGTGCATCCCCATGGCCTGGATGTCCCTTTGCTGTGTGGACCACCTGTCGGCCTTTCGGCCGATTCATGCCCCGACGTCCCAACTGTCCCAACTGCTGCGAGGACTAGGACTTAGCCGATTTTCATGATTTTTTCTGCCCCAAGCTTGTTTTTTGTAACTTTTTCACCCTTTTTTAGAACTTGCTCTTTTCTTCTTGGACAGGAGAGTTAGAAAAAAGCCGAGGGGACCCCAGAAACATGATTTTTTGCCTTGAATCAATCTATCTGCTTGGGACTTGAATGTTCTAATGCATGTTATCAAAATTTACCCTGAGGGGTGAATTTTGGATAACAATTTTGGCGACTCAGTGGGGTCACCTGCCTGCTAGGTAGAAGATACCAGTTGCCTGAAGTAGTCCATTGGGCATGGAGTCATCAAATATTCTGTTTAGAACCCCAACTGACTCAGAATGTGTAAGGAGGAAGATGGAATATCACCTGATGGGAGCAAGGACTGCAAAACATCTCCATGGACAGCAAGCTGTGCCAAAGCACTTAGGGAAAACAAAACTAACCTACAGCAAAACAATGTGCACAAGCACTTAGAGGAATGAAAATCTAATCTAATATTTACAAGGTAGTGAATTTCCCTCTAGAAGCAATGCTTGAGATAGATTCCATTTACTGGAATCTGCAGTTCTTCACCATCCAATGGGGCCAATTGGAAAGCATTGTTGTTCTTGCACTTCGTGACCATGTATGGGCCACTCCAAATGGCATCAAATTTTGAATGCCTTCCCGGTTTTTCTCTATCCACATCCCATTTCAACACTAGATCTCCAACCTGAAAAGATCTATCCTTGGCCTTCCTATCAAAGGTCTTTTTGATCAAAGCTTGATCCTTTTCCATTGCTTGGGATGCCTGATTTCTGATCTCTTGCAGCTCCATCAACTCTGCATACCTCACCTCCATGGGTTCAAACTCTAGCAACTCCAGCTGCTTCATGAGTTCCAATGTTGGCAACTCAAGTGACATGGGCAAGATTGCTTCTCTTCCATAGACAAGCCTGAATGGAGAGTTACCTATGGATCTCTTGGGAGTTATCCTATCAGCCCATAAGGTTGATTTCAGTTTGGTATGCCAAGACCTCTGATTCTCGTCAAGAGTCCTCCTAATGATCCTCAATAAGTTCTTGTTTGTAGACTCAGCCTGGCCATTACCTTGAGGGTAATAGTTTGATGAAGTGCTTAGGTAGATACCATTCTTGACAGCCCACTCAGTCACCTTAGATCCAATGAATGCCAATGCATTATCAGAGATTATTGTAGCAGGTACACCAAATCTGGTTGTTATCCCCTCATAAAAGTCTAAGATGCTAGACTCATTTGCCTCTTTGAGTGCTACTGCTTCTGTCCATTTGGTGAAGTAGTCCGTGGCTGTCAAAATCCATTTGTGCCCTTGGCTTGAATTGGGATTAATGACTCCAATGAAGTCCAAACCCCATTGCATAAATGGCTGGTCAACTGAGATTGGATGTAATGGAAGGGCAGCAAGTCTCTCTTTTCCTGTGAAGAATGCACAATTCTTACACCTCTTGATCCATCCATAGCAATCACTGAAGATTTTAGGCCAATAATAACCAGCCTTCATGATTTTTAGAGCTGTCACTTTTGGTGCAAAATGACCACCAGCTGGTCCACCATGGAACTCTTCCAACACCCTTTGAATCTGATTTGTGATAATGCATCTCAGTAGCACTCCATTCACATCTTTCTTGAAAAAAACTCCATCAACAATGGCATACGAGACAGCCTGCAATCTGAAGTGTCTCCTTTGGGTCTTGTTCATCTCCGGAGGGCATAGGCTTGTGCCTAGGAAGTGTATAATACCTTGGGTCTAGCAAGGAGTGGGGGCAGCATTGTCTTCTTCTTGATTTCCACTTGGCTCATGGCTATCCTGGACTGTCAAAACAACCTCTTCTTCATTGCATACTTCTTTTTGCTTCCCCAAAACCAGCTGCTCCCACAATCCTTTCCCTCTTACCAGCTTGGTGATCTTGATCTCAATGTCATACTCCATGACACGGGTGATCCAACCTGCCCTTTTCTCATTCAAATCCTTGTTGAGGAGGAAGTCCTTGACCCCAACATGTGAGACCAGCAACTGGACCTTGTTGTTTGAGACTAAATGCTTGAATTTCTTCAAGCTTCTGATTACTACAAGTACATGCTTCTCAATAAAAGAGTACCTCACCTCATAGTCATCTAGGCTCCGGCTGAAGAAGGCAATTGGCTGCTCATCATTATCCTTGTTCTGTTGTACCAAAATGGCAGAAATAGTGTCATTACCTCCAAATGCATAGAGGATGAAATCCTTGGAGAAGTCTGGGTTGATGAGAGTTGGTGCTTGAGAGATGGCTTCTTTGATTGCTTCAAAACTCTCCTTGCCTTCTGCTGTCCACTTGAAAGCCATGCTCTTCTTTAACATTTTGGTGATGGGCTTGATAAGGGCTGCAAAATCTGGGACAAACCTCCGAACAAAGTTTATCCTTCCCAAGAAACTCTGAAGGGATTTCTTGTGGCTTGGCAATGGTAGTGCTCTTATGGCTTCAACCCTATCTGGATCAATTTGCTAATCCTTCTTTGGAGACAATATGGCCAAGGAGCTTTCCTTCATGTGCAAGAAAGATGCACTTCTTAGGATTCAAAGACACTCCAAATCTCCTGCACCTCATGAAGACTTGCCTCAAATGAGAGAGGTGGTCTGCTGCATTTTTGGAAAAAACAGTGATAATCATCAAGGTAAATCAGCACCACATTGTTAATCAAACCTTTGAATGCCATGTCCATTGCCCTTTGGAAGGTAGCACCAAGCGTTGGACAGCCCAAATGGCATTTTCCTGTATGCAAAAGTTCCCCATTTGGTTGTGAAGGCTGTCTTGAACTGGTCCTCTTCCTTCACCATAATCTGATTGTAGCCTGAGTAGCCATCAAGTAGTGAAAACCTCTCGAAGCCAGCCACAACTTGCAAGATTTGCTCCATGGAAGGGAGTGGGTAATGGTCCTTGAGAGAGGCTCTATTCAAGTCTCTGAAGTCAACACACAATCTGATCTCTCCACTCTTCTTTCTGACTGGAACTAAGTTGGCAACCCAACTAGAATGCTTGATTGGGAATATGATCCTTGACTCAATCAGCTTGTCCAATTCTTTCCTCATGAGAGGCTCCATGTGTGGATTGACTGGTCTTTGTTTCTGCCTGACAGGCTTAGTATTTGGATCCAATTCGATGGTATGCTGAGCTAAGTTGGGATTGAAACCTTTCAAGTCTTCATAGCTCCAAGAAAACACGTCAGGGAACTCTTGACACAGCTGTATGAACTCATACCTTTCTTGTTCAGTTTTCATCCTTCCAATTTGCAATGGTTTGTTCTCTTCTACCAAGATGGATACTGAATCCTCTCTCTTGACCTGAATGTTTGCTTTCTCCTTTCTAAACTGATCATTGGGGTTAAAAATGGACTCCAAAGTGATAAGTCCCTTGGGCAGCTTGTTAGTTCTCAGCTGTACCACTTGGTCACCATACTGCTGTTCCAATTTTTCTTGATTCTTGGCTGAGAACTCAGCTTCTTCTTGCAAGAAATGGATGATTTGTTGGTCATTTTCAAACACTTGCCAACTGACATTGTTATCTGGCACTGAAGGCCTCACAATCACGTGGATGTTTGGCTGTACCTTGTCTTGTTGAATGCTTTCCACAATGTCAAAGGCTGCCCCTACTACTGCAAGCCTGTCAGCAGCTTGATTCTCTTCCCTAGGAATGGATTTGATGCCAAAACCCTCAAAATCTTCCATGAGGTCCCACACCCTGTTCTTGTAGCACTTGAGTAGATCATTTTTGGTAGCATGTTGTCCCTTGACCTGATTTACAATCAATTCGTTATCACCAAAGACTTGCTAGTTCTTTATTCCTCTCTTGATTGCCCAATGCATCCCTTGCACCAAGGCTTCATATTCAGCAGTGTTATTGGAGCATGCAAACTGAAATCTAAAAGCTGAATAGTACTTTATTCCTTGAGGTGAAACAAGCATAGCTCCACCTCCTGCACCTTGTCTACTCCTTGATCCATCAAAAAACAGCTGCCATACCTCATTGTCATCTTTGTGGTTTGGCTTGGTGATGCTAGGAATAGGCTGATTTTCTTCGTGTATGCAATAGACCCCTAGCTCAGATTCTTCCACTTCTTGATAAGGATCAAATGCATGTATCTTGTTTGCCCATTCATCAAGAGTTAGATCTGGGATGCTTCCAACCTTAGTGTCAGCTTCATCAGAGACTGGGTGATCTTCTTGATCAAATGCTGAGCAATTGGCATTTATCTAACTTGGAGTGTAAGGCTCAATATGGAAGTTTTCAATAGGTTCAGAACTGATTGTAGCCTTAGTTCCATACCTCATTCTGAACATCATGTGTGACCAATCAGCATAGACAAATATCCCCCAATCTTGGCTGTGAAGTCCCTTGACAAGCATAGGGCAAAGAGTGGTGGAAGGTCTATGACTGATACATCTTGTAAAACAACAACATTTGGACATGCATGCAAGGTAAGACTCAAGTTTCTAATCACTCCAACCTGTTGCTATTGCTGTCCCATCTAGCTGCACTACCCCTTTGGATGTTTTTTCATACTGGAGCCCTAGCTGATCAGCTATTTGTTTAGGCACTACCGAGCTACTTACCCCGGAGTCTATCATGCAATTATGCACTAGCTGATTTCCAATGATTAATGAAACATAGAAAGGAGGGGGTTTCAACATTTTACCTTGCTGTCCTCCATGATTTCCCTCAGGCTGGGCAGCATTTGTAAGCACTTTGTCTTGCATCTGAACTTGCTGATTCGAAGTTGGCCAGTCCTTCATGGCAGCTTGCAGCAGATCTCTTTGGCCTGGGATGGATAGGGATTCCCACATTGATATATTGACATTTGTCTTCTTCATCTGATCAATGATACTGAATGGTGATGAAGGGTCTCTTTGATGTCCCTTGGTTTGCACATTCCCTCCTTGCATGTGGGCAGCAACAACTGGTATTTGAGTTGGCCTAGGGGTTGTTCTTAGCTGCCCTTGTGCATTTGAAATTGGATTTTGCTTGCCAACCATTTGTGGAGCCATGGAAGGTTGTGGATTGGTTGGTGGCTAATGGCTGTTCTTCACCCAAATTCCTCCTTTTTGACCTTGTGTTGGCTGCCAAACACCTTGAGAAACTACCTGGTTCATGCCACAAAAATCCTCTACGCTTGCCAATTTACCAATGTGGTGTCATTTGGGGCTGATTGTTGTTGGAATGTTTCTTGTTGTTGGTTGTTTCCTTGACTGCCCTCCACCCTCCACACCAGTAGTTGTCACCATTAATGCTTGATTCAAAGCACCATTGAAGCACATGGATTGGTTATGAGGCTCATTGCATGGAAAAGCACCAATCATACTCCTGGGTAATGTTTTTTTGTGTTGGCACCAATGCCTTAGAGGCAGATATGGCATTTGGATTATAGGGCTGAAATGGTCTATTGGCAGGAGGCCTTGTTTGATTCATATTTGCAGCTAGATTAGGTGGCCTTTGTGGTTGGTATGGCTGCCTATTAGGCTGAGCTTAGGGTTGATAAGAAGGTATAAAACCTTGGGCCTACTGCCTTTTGAGAGTAACCAGCTCTCATTGCCTAGGTTTTGCAATTGCTTCATGACTTCTTGAAGCTCATTTGGGGCACTTGGAGATGAAGTGGAAGCTTCATTTGAACTCTGATTTCTAGGAGTGGGAGAAGGAGCCAAATTAGGTGCTTGATTTGTGTTTGGACTCTCTAAACTTGGAACAAATGGCATGGGAGGTCTAAGGGGCAAGTTTGCCAGCTTGGATCAAACAATTTTCAGCCCTAATGGCAATGTTATAAGCCATAGGGATAGTTATGCCTCCCATGGACTGAATCAACATAGAAATATCAAAATTTAGAGCTTTGAGATAGTAGAGAAAAATACCTTCTACTATTGGCCTAACTGCCATTGGAATTCTCTCCCAAGTCTTTTGAAATCTGAAGTTGAAATCGGTCAGCTGTTCATTGGGAGCTCTCTTGATGGTTGTTAGCTGCTCCAAAAGAGACAAGTTGTCTCCCTTCTCTCCAAATTGCTCATGAAGTGCTATACACAGCTGATTCCAATTTGTGATAGAACCAGCTCCAAGGCTCCTAAACCATTGCAATGCTTTAACCCTTGAATGAAGATGCCAGCAACTTGACAGCCACTTGCATCTCATTGATTTCATGGATTGCACAAAGGTTAGCAATATCTTTAACATGATCACCTGGAGTAGTCTGATTTTCTCCAGTGAAGTACGGAATGTTCTTCAAGGCTGCAATAGGAATTGGATGTTGTGCATTGAGGGAAAGTGGGCTGCTACCTGTGAAGTTGACGTATGGGGTTGTTTTGTGCCATTCTAATTGGTCTTAAAACCCTTGTTTGACTGAATGAAAGGCCTACCAGGTGGAGGAGTTGAGAGAGTTCTGTTTTGGTGGAGATGGAGACCTTTGAATCCTTCTTCCTCTTTGCCTTCTTCTTGGAGATAATTGCAGGTAATTCAAACAACACCTCTTCTTCTCCAACTCTTGACCTTCTGGTGACTCTTCTCATGAGTTTTCAGGCTTGCACTGCTGAAACCAGTTGATTCTTCCCCTTGGAGTCGCCAGATATGCAAATAATAGCTCTTTTCAAGCAAAGAAAATTGTATCAGATGCACATCAACTTTGCTGCAATAAAAATGAGACCTCTAGCTCCCACCGGGCGTGCCAAAACTGTTAGAGCAAAATCACAGCACCCCTGGATATTGATCAGATTTCTAGTTTGATCATGCTAGCATCCAGTGTGATTGCACAACATGGAAACCTCTCTCCAAGTGTGGGACTTGTGAAACTGAGAGAGGAATCTCCAGATTAGATGCATGGTTCCTCAAACTCCTCTGATTTAGATCTATATTTGCACAACTACAGAGGTTCAGATCCTAATCCTACTCTAAATTGCAAGGAGACAGGGATAAAAATGCAAAAAATGAAACTATCTAAAGATGGTGATGCACCAAAAGGAGTGGTGAATATTTTTTTCATGCAAAAAGACACAAACCAAAGATTACAACAATAAAACATACACAGGCTGATAAGATATAATTTAGGATCTGAAATGAAGCAAATAATACAAACAAAGGATTGAAACCCATTCACAAAGCTTGCATTATCATCTCCAAGGTCAAAACCACTGCATTACAACCTCAGAGAGGTAGAAAACCTACTACAATCTTTGAAGAGGTCTAATTCTTGGAAAAATCACTTGCTGGAGGTGAAAGAAGAAGTTTTCTATGCCAAAAAAAGTTCCACCTTAAAGAAATGAGCCAAATCTGGCTTTTACATTGCATGGGTCAAGCCCAGGAGAGAGAAAACGTACAAAATGTGGGAGCCCATTCCTCATTGACTGCAAATGCATTAAATCAGCATGGAGGACCTTACAAACCCATACCCTGTCATTTTTGACCAAATTGGAGGAGAGTGCGACCCATTCTGCATTAAATTTAGTCGCTGAAATGTCATTTCTGGCCATGGACACATACCAGAAACATTTTTTTTGAATTTTATCTCTCCAAACTGAACCAAAATTAGAGATTGTCCATGGAATCATGTAGAGAATTTCATAATATTTCCAATGATATAAAGAACATGCAAATCTGAGCTCTGGATCAAAAGATATGAAGGTCTGAAGTTTTAGGGCAAAACGGCCCAAAAAATGGATGTCGGGCAAAAAATTTTAAATTTTGACCTTTTTGCATTTTGGAAAATATTTCAAAAAATTTACGCACTCAGCCGGTTGGATGGCATGTGTCAGGTGCTGGTTCGCTGAGGAATTCTCTCTCCACCGCCTCCCATGGGTTTTCCTTTGAAAATTTTGACGTTTTTAACTTTTGAAAAAATTTCAATTTTTCCCCCTATGCCCCGCCACCTGGGACACGTGGCATGCATTGATTGGTTGACAAGGACACGGGGAAGACCTTTCCTTTTTATTTTTTTGGCCAAATAACTTTTGTAAAAACTTCAAAGTTCCCCCGAGCTCCGCACTTCCCTGCTCCATTGGACACGTGTCCTCTTTTTATTGGCTCACGGCCCTGGCTTCCAAACTTTCTCCCCTTTAAAATTTTCATCGAACACTTAGCCAAAATTTTGTTTCACTCCCCACGCCGCAAACTCCCCAGCCCTTAGGACATGTGTCCTATTCTGATTTGTCCACAGGCCTGCCGGCTTTTCGTGTCCCCATGCGTCCCTTTGGCCCGGATGTCCCGAACTGTCTGGGACAAATTCCTCTGATCCGCCAGATTCGGGCTTCCCTGTCCCTCTTTTAGGTGAAGACACGTGGCACGCTTTCATTGGCTCTTGGCTCTTCCAACTTTCCGCGTCCCCCGTGTCCCTTTGTCCCAACTATCCCAAACAAAAGTTCCCTACACCGGCCGATCCGGGCGGTTCGCGTCCTTCGCGTCATCACGGCCTAGATGTCCCAGCCTGTTCTGTATAGCAGTTAGTCAATTTTATTTTTACCTTCAGCTGGTTTACCCTTTCGCGTCCCACGCATCCCCACGGCCCAGATGTCCCTTTGCTGCGCGGACTGCCTAGCGGCCTTTCGGCTGATTCGCGCCCTGACATCCCAACTGTCCCAACTGCTGCAAGTACTAGGACTTAGCTGATTTTCATGATTTTTTTTGCCCTGAGCTTGTTTTTTGCAAATTTTTCACCCCTTTTTAGAACTTGCTCTTTTCTTCTTGGATAGGAGAGTTAGAAAAAATCCGAGGGGACCCCAGAAACATGATTTTTTGCCTTGAATCAATCTATCTGCCTGGGACTTAAATGTTCTGATGCATGTTATCAAAATTTACCCTAGGGGGTGAATTTTGGATAACAGATCCTCATGTGAATATTTCAAAAATTCCTCAAGGTATTGGATTAATAGTTTGTTACAGTTTGTAAACATCTATTACTCCCATTCTACCTTGGTCACATGGGAAGGAATAGATATCTCATGAAACCCGATGAAAACCACACTATTGCTTCTTAGACCAAAGATAATCCCACAAAATTTTAGCCATATTTTCAAATGATGTATGTGAAGGGCACCGATAGGCAACATAATAAGCTTGGATGGAAGAAAAAAATTTAGTGCAGACTTGAAACTTTCCAGCTAAAGAAGGAGGCTTAGAGACCCAATGTTGGAATTTTTTCTCCACCTGATCAATGAAAAAATTACATAGAGTGGCAGAATCACTATCTAAGGAAAATGGAATCCCCATGAATTTGAATATTTTTCCATGATTTATCTATCACCAAGGATAAGTTTCCAACCAATCAGGCATAGGCCAAGAAATATTTCGAAAGCTAAGAGAAATATCTAAGTTAACATTATAGATAGAAGATTGATAAAAGGTTTCTAAAGATTCTTTAAATTTCTATTCATTCTAAGATAAAGTCAGGAAATAGTCATCTATGAAATTCCCATTGACAAGATGAGAAGCATGACCACAGAGAAATATTCATTAGATGCATCCCTACTCTTCCTAATCAGAAAAAAGATAGCCAAGGGCATCAACTGCAAGAACAAAAAGAGTAGGAGTGAGAGGGAACCCTTTACTTATAAAGCTAAGAATGAAAAGATTGAGATTGATTTCCATTGATAATGATGAAATAAAAAGTGTTAGCAAACAAATTTTGAACAAAATTGATAAAGAAAGGTCCAAACCCAAGGGATTGAAGCATAAAAATAATAAAGGGTCATTCGATCTAATCATAAGAATTTTCAAAATAAAATTTAAGGAAAATAACCCATTATAAGGAAATTGTGGCCCACTCCATAGCTTCCCACATGAAAATGAGATTATCAAGAATGTATCTTCTCTTAACAAAAGTAGTGTGCTCTTAAAAAACCACCTTTGGAAGAATCTTAGAAATATGGAGAGAAAGAGATTTAGCCAAAATATTGTTAGATACACTAAGGAGAGTAATAGGCCACCAAATAGTGATGAGCTCAAGATTCCTATATTTTGGAATAAAATTGATATTTCCCTTATTTATAATATTTCCAAGAGCATGATTCAACAAAGTCTCTTTATAGACCTGAAGAAGGTCATTTCCAACCACAGACCAAGATGCCTTATAAATCTCACTCATAAAACCATCAATTCTTGGAGATTTATGATTAGTAAGAAAAAGGAGGGAATTGTAAATCTCATCCAAAGAAAGAAGAACGTCATAGTGTTTTCTGTCCTGAGGAGACAACTTGAAAGGAACCACTTCCATATAGCATTGCAGAGAAAATTGAATTTCCATAGAAGGTTGTTGAGCCTTAAAAACCAAGGTGTACTCATCCAAAAATGTATTGAAAATATCTGGGAGGCTCGTGGCATGTTCATGAGATCATTGAATAGCTTTTATTTTCTCTTTGGTGAACTTAACCGAAGAGGATTTAAACAAGCTTTTGGAAGGTTTGTCTCCCACTTTAATCTAGTGAATTTTGGAACGAATTTGAGTGCCTCTCACCTTGTGATTTTCAATAATCTTAATCTAGTGGTGGATTTTAGATTCCCAAAGCTGGATAGGGATGCCAAAGGGTTGTGATTTAAGTAGAGAAGAGGTTCTGTGAAACTCTTGTATTAGTGAAGATTCCACCATTTTTCAAAATCAAGCAACCTATTTACTAAAATGGAGGAAAAACTTGGTGGTACAATGAATGGTGGCATTCCACCAATCAACCTAACTGGCAACATAAGGTGGATGTGGCACCATATTCCAAAATTTTGTAATGAGAGAGATGACACCAACATGACTCAACAAAGAAACATTAAGATTAAATTGATTGTTAGGCACCTTAAAAGGGGTCCCACTCTATTTTACTTTGAAATAAATGGGGATGTGTTTAGAAAAAAGAACACCCAATTAGATGGCGATAAGAGAATGACCATTTCTATCAAAATTAAAAGTGTGTTGTTGAGAGATCATGACATGATATATCCTTTTAATGGCCCAGTTAGTACCTATTTGAAAATTAGACCAAGTAAACTAGTTTTGATAATGGAAATCATTCCACTGTCTAAAGAGAGGATCATAAAGGCCCCAATGGTATTTAAAATAAAACTAAGCCTCATGTTCCTCCATGTACCACCTCATGAGAAGAGACCCAAATATATCCTCAAGATGTTCAATCATATTAAAGTCTCTGCAAACTAACCCATAGGAAATACCATCACCATAACGTTGTCCTTTCCATGGCATCATTAGAAGCATAAATATTGAGAATACCAAATGAATATCCATTAATTTCCAAAATAATCCACACGGCACGATTTTGAGGATCGTGTCCCATGAAAGAAATCATAGTAGAAAATCTAGGAGAGAAATAAATAGAAACATCACAACTTCCTTCCATATGTGAAGAATAAACATTCTTATAATCAGGAGCAATACACATTATAGTAGTTTGAAGCATAAAACCAGTAATCTTAACTTATTGTAAACAAACAACATCAATATTACTAATAATTTGACAAGAATTTTTCAGACAATATTTTTTTTAGGACTCCATGAGGCATCACACATTCCATGAAATAAAATTCATGGAAAATTAGTCATAGTAATATCCCCTGAGCCGTCATGGAAACTATCCCCAGACTCAAGTAAACTAAATCTATTAGAAAGCATAAAACACTGGTTTGAATGTTATCACTCAACTTGAATGGAGTGGTGTTTAGCCCCATTTTCACCTCATGCCCATATAGACACCTCACTAGGTGGACTACAAGAGTGGCCCTGAGAAAGATAGGTTGATGCAATAGTCTCACTTCCCAGATTTTTTTACAAGTAGATAAAATGACTCTATGTGGGTTGAGCTATAGGTTGTGTTGGGGTATCATAGCTTTGATGCATCAAATAATTATTAGAAGGTGTTGGGTGTGGGGTGGAAGAAGATGAGGTCACTATAGAATCAACTTTAGGCCTAGAAAACTTCTTACCACCAATTGCATTCCAACTGTCATCCATAGTATCAAATTTAAGATTAGGGGACATGGGGGAGTTGGAAGCTTGTTTCATTTGCACTATAAGAATACAATCACAAATTTTATGATCAAGAGATTGACACCTGAAGAAGGTGAACTAGGAAATTTGAAATAAACAATTTTCTGGGAAAAACATGTGAACCCAACCTAAATGTCGATATGATCTTGTAAATCCTTGGAAAAATCATCCTCAATGCAAACACATTTATGAGGGCAAGTGGTAAAAGAAACATTAAGGTTCTTGATAAATAATTTTGTTAATGGGGCTAACTATCTCATTTAGAAAAGGCCCAATCTACATGGGAAAACTAGGTAGCTCTACCCAAAAAGGTATCATAAGCGATACCTAACTAGAAGGGTTAAAATCAAGTGTATAACATAACAGAATAAGTTGGGTGTTATCCAGAAACCAATAAGAAGTGCGTGAAAAAAAATATTGAACCTGAGAATGTTCGTGGAAATAAAATAGGTGAAATCCCTCAGTAAGGTTGTAGATACCAATGTGTTGGATACCGTTATAATCCTAGTGGTTCTTAATCCATCCTTGAAGGAAGGATCCTGAGGGAATACAACCAAAAAAGTAAGCTATTAGGAAATTGTTACTATAATACTTAACCACGTGATCAATAAACTTGGTAGCTATAACAACATTAGGAGGGGATTGAGAGTCGTTACCTCATCGTAAAATTTTGGGACAAACTTCCATGTGCACTTAGGAGCCATCATCGCCACTGCTAACAACAATAATTTCTACAAATGGCTGAGAGGACATTATATAAGCAAGTTATCACCTCAAAAGGGCAAGCTAATTACCCAAGGATATGACCTAAAAGCTTTAGTAGGACCTAGAATGGTGGGAGAGTTACTATTAGCATGCAAAAAACCCTAGTAGAGATAAAGCTATCTCCTCCAAAGTAATTTCATATTGTTTCTAAGCTTGTTATTATATTTCACTACTATATTATCCATTTGAACACATAATAAGATAAATGCACCCTCTTTCATTTGTTTTCACTTTTTAACAATTGTTTCTAATATTGTATCTTAAATTAAATTTTTAATAATCGTATATTCTTATGTGTGCATTAATATTAATTTATTAATACAAATATAGTATATATTGCTAACCCTTAATTCCAATATAATAAATAGACGCATAACAACCCTCTTGTTTATTTAGTGTTAAATTAGGGAAAAACTTAAGTCCGCTGACTAAAATTCAATGGGGATTTTTTGGCAATTTTGTAAAAAATAGGTTTCGTGTTGATGGTGAATATGATAAAAATGTATATAGTGATGGAGGATAATAATTTATCTCAGAAAAGGCATGCCGAGGATAGTTGCAGGGGAGCAAATGCAAAAAGGAACAAACACGCCGACTACACAAAATCCTAGTAAGCAAGTGTCTGCAAGTGCATACAAGTCATTTTTACGGAATCGCTATCAGATGACTGCATATACTACTGGGAAACAATAAACACAAATAACTTTACAATTGAAGCTTCCCAAATATGAACGAGGGTAACATCTAGTCACCATATCAAATGATATAACACTTCGTAGAGTAAATAAATATGAATGTGAACTTTGCACAATACATCCGGCATTACATTAATTTTATACTATAATGAAGACAACACAACTGAGATAAAGTGTTTTCATGAATGAAGAAATTATGCTAACCATTTTTCTTTACACCCTGTAGTTCCTCACTTGAATATGGTGTGTTGTAATACAACAACTTCCCTTTCCTTCCCACTTAACAAATGTATGAAATTTTTCAATTTTCAAGCAGTTGGGCATGTGGATTGTAAGGCCACGCATTTGAAATTATGTAGTCGGGCTCCTGTATTATGTCGTCATGCATCTGGAGTATGTAGTCGGGCATATGCAATCAGACATCTGGACTATGTGGTCGATCTTGTTTGTTTGACATCTTTTATGTAAGAGCCTTTGAATTTCATAGATGCTTAGATTTTTTATTACTATATATTGGCGAATGTACCCAATTGGTGTTTCAAGGTAGCATTCATATACACACATAATTATGAAATTTATTTTAAATACTAGGTGAGACGACCCACAAAACTAACTTGTACCCAGAAATTTTAAGAAAAATATTACTCCCTACGAATCCTCAATATCGCCGAATGTAAATTTCGAAAATGTAAATATTTGTGAATTAGCAAAAAATTGTCATTAAAATTTACTATGGACTAAATGAATAATAATTTAAAATTCCAAGGTATTTATACTACAATAACCAACTTTTCCATTATTCTTGGTATTTATTTAAAACATTTTTCAAAATACCACCCTCGGGCAATTGACTTGTAGAGTTTAATAATAAGAATCAAATCATAATTAAAAATTTAATTATTGAAGAAAACAAAAAACAATTGGTAAAGTAAGCTAATATATCTTCATGGGTGCATAACATACTTCTTGTGAAAAAGTAGTATATCTGAAAGAGTAAATGTTACATTCCTCTATACATAGTAATCTCATGAGAGTAAGCTTGGCATAGTTAATAATACTGTAAAAAAAACTTATACAAATATAGTAAACATATCTAATTAAGAGAGTTTGATTATAAAGTGTCACTATAATCTTTAAAATAAGAATAAAAGGTCACTAAATGACATTAGGATAGATAAAAACATGGCATCCATTATAAATTTCATTCTTTCCAGAGCATACCATACAAATTTACCAATTACAAATAACTTTTTGTTTTTATACTATACTAAATGGGATGTATATGAAGCATTTCTTATAAAAGTACATAGAATGTTATGTATGCATGCATTTTTAATTGAACTTTCTCTTCCTTTTCCTTTTCCTTTTCATTTTAATTTTTTTTGTATATCATTTCGATATTCTCTCTGAATGTGATTTGTTCTAATCTTGCAAGCATTGTTTGAAAATTCTCAAATTGATCATAATGACAATCTTGAAAAAAATAAGAGAAAAGCATGGATTGTTACATCATTCCAACGTTTTGTTTTTATGCCATAATTTTTTGTTTGGTGGAAAAAGATCTACTATATTTTTATGTCATATCAATTTCGGAGTGGAAAAAATGAATGGTCGTGTTTTTGCAAGAGGACATTAAATTCTACTTTTGGATGCGAGTTATATTTAAAAGACCAACAAAAGGTTTTATTAAATGAAAGAAAAGACGCATGTTATTTTCCAAAAAAAAAATTAGACATTAATCATGGTTAGAAGTTTCGTCAATCAACATATTTTTTGGCAGGGTCCTTGTGCCCTTTAATCTTCCAATATGATGGCATGAGAAAGAATAATTAACTTGTAATAGGTCATTTTTAAATTGAAATGTGTGAAACAATGAGAGTTTTTATATATAGAGAGAGAGTGTGTGTTTATATATATGAGTTAGTTTCAATAAAGTATATTAGAAAATTATATAGTGTAAGATTATATATTTTGAGATTTTGTAATAGGATTAATGTGATTATAAATATTAAGAATTGTTTTCACTAAAGAATGTATAAAACAGTCTTAAGTTATAGAGGATAAATTAGTCTTAATAAGGTCCCAGTTTCTATCAAAAAATAAGAATAATAAATGATTTAAGGAAAGGAGGACATGAATATTCCAGTACTCCACACTCTCCTCAAACCCTTAGAAAGTTTTTGGTACTTTTAATCCCTCCTCCTTCCTTGACTCCTAAATTTAATACTAAAAATGTTTAACCTACCTCCATAACCATCTCTATGATACAAACCTCTTAATATTTTTTAGATAATCCTAATTGTGTTTCTCATCCTCATACACATCTCAAAGTAATGGAACCACAACACTTAGTGATCATGAGACAATATTTGTGACTTTAAATTGTCTTATACATTCACATTCTTATAATAATAATTTTATCTTGAAATTATTATTCATTAAGTACTAATAAATTTGGCACTAAAACATAGACTCGTGGTTTATTATAGATTATTATCCCTTAGAATCATCTAGGTGTGATCCTCTTACAAATTTTGCTACCAACTAAACACAATCACAAGACTCATGGTTGAGATTTCTTGTAGAACCATCATTATTGTTGTCTCCTTTGAATTGATAAACAAAATATTGAATATTATATAGATTTCCCATATGTTACTGCAAGTAGTTTTTATAGGAAATATCCAACAAGATTGGTATATCATGTTTGATACTTATATAGTTACACTTGATAATTTTATACAACAAATATGTAAGATTACAACCTATGTGCATGAAAGGATATTTACTCTTACACTTATGAGACAGTGTGTTGCAATACATCAAATATATGGAAATTGAGGGGCAAGACAATTTCCATCAACATTATTTTCCTTATAATTAAACTTGTAAATCAAGAGAAGAGATTATCGTCAAGTAGAAAATAAATTGCAAGAATTGCGATTTGTTATGGACCAATAAAACATGAATAATGATTTATAAGTAATATTTATGTATAGTTGAGTAAGATTAATTTTTTCCCCATGAAACCTATATATATTCAGCATTTTGAAAATTCAAATGAAAACTAAAATGAGCTATCCCATTTTTCAAACTAGCAAAAATAATGGAAATCGGTAGAGAACAAAATTCCATTGAAAACCTTGTAGAAAAGAAAATATAATTTGATCTAGATATCCATCTGAAATAAAATGGGAGAGATGTTTTATTCAAAAATGATAAAAGAAAAATAAAATCGATATTTGGTGAAAATTTAGGAATGAAAAAGAAAAACATCATATTTGGAATCATATCGAAGGATCATATATTTAAAAAGATATATCACGAAACATAATTTTATTTTAACAAAATTTCTAATGATATTGAGGTAATTGCTATATTATCAAATATGAAAATTGTATAAATGTTGCAATTATATATATGAATTGAGTAAAAAACATCCTACAAAGTTAATGTTTTGAATGTGACAGTGTAGGAGCAGAAGCCCCGAGAATAGAAACACCAATCATAACTACAACCCATTTATAATTTTATGATAGATCTAGGATTTTAAGTGGTGATAAAAAGGAATTTTTTTAGGAGTATTGCATTAGTAATCACATGGAAATTAGTGAAATAATTATATGTGTGAGGAGAATAATGTAATGAGTTGTTAGTAACAACTCATAGTTAGAAACATGTATGTGAGTAAATAATATTGGTGTGCATTAGTTATATAGAATTAATAACAGATATGATGAGAATTATTGTAATAACTCAAAAAATTATAGAGGTGATATTTATTATGGGAGATTATGTTATGAAGATATGGTCCTATAAGTGTAATGTATCTCACACAAGAATCCAATTGAATCCTACTATTTTATTAAATCAATATCAAGTTTATTTAGTGTTATCATTTGGGAATTCTTGTGTTTATTGAATTATATTTAACCAAACATTTAGATTTGGTACTGGAGAAATTTCTGACCCATGTAATTAATATGAAAGTTCAGTGGTTAACTCTAACGTATTCATGAATTTATTTGGCTAGTTGTAGAGGAGGTGATTTTTGGGTTTATCACCTCAATTCTGATTTAATCTAAATTGAATTAAACCTAAATTTCAAAGTAATTTAATATAAATAATGATAGACAGAAAATAAAGTACAATAATGCACAAGTAATAAGGATTTAACAATGTGAAATCCTAGGAAAATGAAAGAGGGAAGATGACTTAGCTTATTTCATGCAATCTGGGAGTGGTCTTGATTGAGTAACTACTGGAACATACTAGAAATAATGTCTTCAAGGCTCACTGAGGGTTTTGGAACTCAGAACTATGTCAGATAGAAACATCTAAAGGAGGACAGGAACTCCCTGGGTGCTAGTGACTACTTATATACTCTGGTTCTAGTCTTTTATGGGCCGGGGGAGATTTATTGTTGATCAAATTTTGTTACTCTGATATTGTTGTTAGATCTTTATTCGTACGTGTAACCTAAAAAAAGATAACTACATGTACATGTCCACAAACCACATTAAATCTAGTAAAAAAATGCAAAATGTGGAGTCGGACTAACTCCAACGGTCACCCAAAGAGTGAACTTACAACTGAGAAATGCACTACATCTCAAACTCCATGTAGTTATATGTTCTTGTGTGTCTAATCATGCCCTAATTGACCTTGTGCAAGTTACACGATGATAGTAGGCTAGATGTAGAATGTACCAAGTATGTAGAATGTGTGTGATGGAATAGAATGAAATCCCCTCCTATGTTGTGTATGTAGAATAATGTATCCCTTGTCCCTTGTATGAAAGTGCTAGATGTGTCCTTGTAATGCTCTTGTGCCTTTGATTCAAGATTAGGTGATGATAGATAATGCTTATGATTCTTGGCCCTTTATTTGAGAGAAATAACAAAGTATATATGTTTCCCTTTTTTGAATTTCATAATTGATAACTAAAAAGTAGACCAAAATTTTTAAAAGGTGACCAGTAAGTAATAGAGACCTAAAAAGTAAGAAAAAGATAAAGAAGGTAAGGAGCTCCTAGGAGGGTCATGAGCACTTGGGAACTTCTGTCCTAATTGGACACTAGTGAATGAGGCCATAAAAGATAAATAAGTAAAGTTCCAATAGATCTATAAGATATGTAAGGCCAATAAAAGTGCAAAATTTAAATAAAAAGGCCCAAACTAAGCTTTCAACCACTAGTTTTCTTTCTTAGGAATCGTGTATACATTAGTATGTTTTAGAACCTAAAAATGTACCCAAGTGCATAGATCTTGTATCTATAGTTCCCCCCACTTTATGGTGTTAAGTGAAAAATTGATAGCATAAAGTATATAGAAAATGTATACCTTGTGATCTTAAGAGAAGTGTAGTCAATAGTGTGTCGAGTGGACAAGTATTGTGAAGTGATCGTAATGTGAAGCATGACAAATAGGAAAGGGAGGTAGACCCTAAGGGTGAAGTGTATGCGTAGTAGTTTGTTGTTGTAGCGTGTGTTTACTGATGTGAGATGCTTCTTGTTACGTATAATAGAAAGAAAGTATTATAAGCCCCGTATATGAAAAATTAGAGTAATGTGTGTATAATTAAGTAAGAGTGTGTACAAAGTAAGATTGAAGGAAAGAGTGCACATAGTGTGTAAGAGAGTATAGGATAGAAATTTATCCATTTTATTTTGGAGATGCTACATATTTGGGCATCCTGTCGCCAAGGGTGAGGTTTTTAGGAGATCTAAAGACAAGAGTGAGTTTTTTGGGCGATCTCATGCCAAGAGCAAGTTTTTTGGGTGATCTCACACAAAATTCAAGCTTTTTTTAGTTATTTCACTCCAAAAGAAGAGTATTGTGGAGAGAAATATGTTTTCTCTCCTTCTATGCACTTCTCAAATAAGCACCACTATAAATGATATGTCCTTGATTTCTAATCAATTGTAACTATTTGTAACCAAATGTAACTGAATGAAAAAATTATTTAACTGAAATCAAGTTCCTAATATTGTAGAGTTGTACTATAAACTTCTTGAAACTGTGTTGAATTGAGAAACTATTTATTTTTTCCCCAGGACACAAGCACCCAAGTTGGACACAAGCACCCACTGTTCCTATCTAATATTGGGTGCTAGTGTCTGGTCTATGTTTGTGATCCAAGTATGATTTTAGACCACTTTATGAATATTTGAATTTTCCAATTCTACAATGTGTTGTTATGTTCTGTATATTTGAGATGGTGAAAGGGTGATTTTTTCACCCAATATATGTCCCCATCATTTAGGGTGCATGTGATTAATGTAGGAGGATGTGGCCCAAACAAGAGGACCTAAAACTGATATTCATATCAAAGATTGGATACTTACAGAGGGTAGGGGATGTGCATGGTAGAAACTAAGGCACATGCAAACAATGTAGAATTGAAACAAGTGTTAGTGTAAAAGAGCTAGTATGCAATAGAATACAATGCAAAAAGCAACTGTGAAGATAAGAGGTACTGTGAAAATAAATTTTCATACATGGACATCGCTCACAATGTTACAAGACAATCAAGGCTGAAGAGGCCATAAATAAACAATGATCAAGCATGCCATAAGGCATAGCACACAAACAATAGCAAGTAAAAAGTGACAAATAACCATGGTTTTATATAATCTTACAAGGTAAATGCTACACATGAAGCACCCGTTAGTATGTTAGAAAGATAATAAGTATGTCAAAGCTTGTATAGATCAGCGATTAGTAACTTCTAGTGTTAAGAAGTATTGAAAATTGTAAAAATAGGACCTGTGATGTTGTAGAGTATGAAAGTGGAAAAAAGTAAATGCCCCCAAGAGCCTCAGTGGTACTGATAAATAATAGTTTCAAGTATCATGCATCATGTAAGCATATGTAGAATTTTTGTGTTCAACTCAAGATACCATGTGAAGGTACATGTGTGTATAGAAAAGGATAATTACATACTAAGTATCCAAATAGAATAGGAAACAAAGTGAAAGATGCAAATAGCGTTGGCGTGTTAATGTCAAGTGGGAATACCATTTAGTGGACCACCACTTAAATAGCCCCTGTTTCAAATATTATTTTTAATAACCTTAGTCGATCTTTCACAGCTTTGAAAAAAGTGAAGCAATATAACCACTCACCCATCCTATATAAATAGGATGACACCTTATGAGATTGGGATACTTGGTGATCTTACTTTGGCTACTGATTTTATAGAATGATTGATCTAAGCTTAGCTACTTATATTTATTTTATACACCGAGACAGAAGTTTACTATTTTTTATTGTTAGACTGAGGAGCGAAGTGGAAGTATTGGGTGAAAGTTTGATAAATTCTTAATATAAGACAGTGATTTTATATTGGAGTTCTTTCCTTGAGGTTTCTCCATTTAAATATGTTGTCTCTTGTCTCATTTATTTTCAGCTATTGTTATTTTCTTTTCATTCATAATATGTTAACTATTATATGCATATGTAAACATGTAGTTAATGTCTACACATTATAATATATAATTCTCAATTGTTAATTTGTGGATCTATAATTATTCAATTATATCTTCCCGCATTTTTTCTAACATAGTATCAAAGATGGTGTGTGTGTGTGTGTGTGTGTGTGCAGAGCTAGATCTAGATCTTTTCTGGATTGCAAGAGTGAATAATCTTGAAGATCGGTTGATCTGTGAAACCCTAAAAATTCAGCCAACATTTTCAAGAAAACCAAGTTTAAATTTCCAATTCCTACCTAAATATTGTTTGGAATATTGGTTAAATATTGGCTAAATGACTGCTTAGATCATTTTTGAGATTTTGTATGCTAAGATCTTTTCTTCTACATCTTGTTTCACTCGTTTACGATTTAAATCCATCCTTTATAAGCTTATTTTAACTTTTCACACTGTTTATATCCATTTGGGTCATGTTTTAACTATGGATCAGAAAGATCTCTTTAGATTCAATTAATTTGGAGCGTTTAAATCTGTTCCCTTTTTTTAAATCTTTATTTTTCACTATATATTCTTTTGCAAATCCCGACCCAATCATTTCATACCATCTGGCTTCGGTTTGTCATTTTTATTAAGATCCTATTGATTTTGTGAAGCTCAGACCAATAAAATTGCTCCAAATAGCTTTGCTATCCTTTTTTTCATGTTTTTGAAGGTGTAACCACTCTAAGATTTCCAAGTGGCTTCAAGATGACATCTTTCTAATTAGATCTTTAATTTTCTACAACTTTTTGTCTTTGTGAATCTTGGTCTACTCATTTTGTGTCATTTGGCTTTGCTCTATCAGTCTTATTTAAGTTTTTTCATTTCTACAAAGTTATTTTTTACTGCAAAACTTGAGCTAATCATTTTTCTCCAACTAGCTTCGCATTGTTTTTCTTCTAAATAGAAATTTCTATTTTTGCGAAGCCTGATCCAATCAGAGGGATCCGTCTTTATTTTCTTTTTCAATCATTTTGTTTGTCTGGTTGTTTATTATGAAACATTAGCCAATAAGGGTTTTACACATGTCTACACATTGTCATACTTGGCTTAGTTTTCCTCTGTCATTTATGAAATACGATCTAGTAAATTAGCTCCAAGTAGCTTCGTATTTCACATTGTTAGTCTTATTTTTCTTTCTTTTATCATATGCGAAGGGTGAGCCAATAGAATTATTCCAAGTATCGTTTTATTTCACATTTATCAGATTCATGAAATCTGAGCCAATAGAATTGCTCCATAATTCACTTTTGTCATCATTCATTTTTGGTAGTAGTTATCTAATAAGAATTTGCCACCATTTTTTCAGTTTTCATCCTCTATTATTTGCAAAGTGCAAGCCATTTAAAAGGCTCCACGTATATTTTTTTGTGGCTTAGTCTTTGTTAGATTTACGAAGCGTGAACCAATTTTTTTTTACATGTATATTAATCTTTTAATTATGTCAATCTTCACAAGTTTTAGGGTGTTAGTATTTGCTTAGCCACTTAAATTGTGACACTTGTCTTCTACCTTTTCTAGACCCAAACTTTATATTAAGTGTAGTTCATTTTGGGGACCTTAAGTCCACTTAAGGAATTTTTTTAAAGTTTGGCAGAAAGCCGCCAAGTGTCATTTTTTAGCCATAAATTTTCCAAAAGTGGTTTTGTTTAACTAAGAATTTGATTTCACATTGTTTCAGAGTGCAAAAATGTGATCTAATTAATTTAAAACATGTATATATAGTTCCTTTTTTAATTAATTATCTTTTGTCTTATTAATTGCATTGTGAAATGTGAGATGATTAAAAAGTGACACATTTTTTTGTTTTTCGTTGTTGTCAGTCTTGACATATGTTTATTTATTTGTTGTTGCAGACTCAAAAAGGCATTAACTTTAATTTTTAAAGATTTTGCATCCACCTGAGGATCTATTTTAGAGCTGACACGTGCCTCTCTTATTTTTATTTGTTAAGTAGCTCAGTTTGAGCTTGCCCCATCGAGTTACTAAATAACTCGTCAAACTCCTGTAGCTTGACTTTGACTAAGCTCTGTTAAATTGATCTTAATCTCGATCAAAATTATTATTATTTTATTAAATTCAAGGTGATTGCATTATTATAGCTATTAATAAGATATATAGCTAGTTTGTTTTGCCTTTTTTTGGATTCATTGTTTTGTTTTTTAGTTCTATCTATCTCCATTTTCGTATGAGCATTAAAATGGCTAGTTCTTCCATTTTTTCTTTAGATAAGTCTTAGCTCTTAAATGGAAAAAATTACAGCATTTAGAGATTGTGTTTAAAATCTTGTTTCATGGCTAGAAATATCTAGGACCTTGTGACTGCTATAGAAAAATGTCCCACAAAGAGACAAGCTACCCCTAAAAACCTTAGTTCTTTTTCTTAGAGATATTAGGAAGTTGTGTCCATCATATTGCAAAGTATTAGAGATGAATTATTAATACATATATGTCATATGGACTTGCCTGCAGATGCATAAAAGCAATTAGAAACCATGCATGATGGAAATAGGTTTTATAAGATCATTAAAATAGTTTTAGAGCTGTTTACAACACCCATGAAGGGGGATGAGAAAATAGTCAGTTACCTAGCTAAAATTAAGGACATTAAAGCTCAATTGGATGGATGTAACTATTCATTATTTCAAGATAAATTTCTGTACTTCATAATTCAAATAACGATTCATGAGAAATTCAGAAATTGCATCTCAATTCTTAATCCTAAGTATCAAAATGATAATGATCTTCCTAATCTGTACACTTTGTCTTCCTTGTTGATTCAAGAAGAGAGATTCATGGAGAAATTTGATTCAAAAGAAACTACTTCTCAAGATCTGCTCTCATAGATTCATAATTCGTCTCATAATAAAAATAACACCATCATAATCATAATCCTAATATCAGATCTAGATTTAAATCAAATCCTAAGACTAATTCTGCTTAGAACAATCAAAAATTTAAAGTCAAATTTAATGGAACTTGTAATAAGTGTGGAAAATTTGGTAATAAAGAGTTTGATTTTAGGGTGAAGACTAGTAAATCAGTTAAGAATGATAAGAACAAAAATCCTATTAATCATAAGAGAAATCAAAAGTAAACTCAAGAAAATGTGGCTAAGCAGTCTATTACCTTGTATACTGCCCTTTCAACTTCAAATGAAAATTAATGGATTATTGACATTGGTGCCTCCAAGAACATGAATTGTACTCCTAGTATCCCCTCATATGTATTTAAATGTGAAGAGAATATCTATCTAGGAATTAACTCAATCATTAGGTTTTAAGGTTGTGTCAATGTTAAGCTATCAAATGGTATAATTAGGAATGTATTGTATGTTCCTTAATTGAAAAAGAATATTTTTTCTTGCTCTCAGCTAACTAAAGATAACTGTAAAAAAATTTTTTTGCAAGATAAGTGGTATGTGAAATATAAGTTTAAAAACGTTATTACTTCTGGAACTCAGAAAAAATCGCTTGTAAATCTTTGATGGTTTTATGTTTAAGTCTTTCTTTTCTTCCTCTTCTAGGAATGATATTCAAATTTGGAATGAAAGACTTGGTCATGTAAATTTCAAAAGTTTGTATGATATGTTTGTACTAAATCTTGTTGTTGGTCTATCAAAGATAAAGTCAGAACATGAAACCTGTGAAAGATACCTACGTGGCAAGCACCATGTCTAACCATGAACATGTTTCTTGTCACAAAAAGGAAAGGATTATCATAAAGGAAGAATAAAAGTTGATATAATATTTTTTAATGCATCAAGTGCATGTATACATCATGAAATATGTACCTATAGGTTACAACGAATATGTGCATGTTCTTGAGAAACATTTTTAAAAAAATATACCTCTCTACCCTCCTCTGAGTATCCTAAAATTGAAATTGTTTTACAAGTTTTTTTTTTTAAAGTTTCCTTTTAGTATAATGGATGTAGACATTGAGAGGTAGATCTTTCAATACTTGAATCTAACTAGGATTCATGTGTCAGGTGCTTTCACAAGCATGGTTTCTCTTACTATTTTTTGTTGATAATGATTTTTTTGTCAAAATAGTCATGATCTCTTAGTATTAACAAGAATATAATTCTTAGAATCAAGATAAGTAAGACAATGCTTTTGACTGTTAAATCATGTTTTTTGACATAAAAATATGATCATATATGACATGTCTAAGCTTAAATTTTTCTTACATGGTCATTTTATTCTATGAATACTGTGATCGCTCTTGAATGATTTGATTATCTGATCAACTCAGTTATCTATAAACTCTTATCTTTGTATAAAAGTCTTAGAATAAGATATATGTGTTTGTTGATAAAACATTTTATTTTATTACTAAATTATTTTTATATGCATATCAAATGAAACTTGGGGATGCCTTTTTATTTATATTGGGGACGTCCAATACTGATTTCATGTAATAAATATTTTAGTAGTATAATATGTTGGAATGTTTTTCAATATATTTATAATGCGACATGGTTAGTTGTTAAGAATATTATTTTGTTAGTTGTTATGCCTATTATGTTGTCTATCATGACTCTAATCATGCTAATGTTATGATTCAATATGCAGCTTGTTTTGAGTTCAAGTTTTGATGCAAGCACCATCACTTGGAGTAGAAAAAGAGCCATGTGACTAAAGAGGCTGCTGGTAGTGATAAAAATAGGAGATTAAGAAAGTATTCCTCCTCCATGTGAAGGAAATATTTCTCTTGATAAAGAATCTAGTTCAACATTAGAGATTATGTTGCATATATTTTCTTTGAGCCATTATGTGTTGGGAACTACTACAAGTTTTGTGCCTTGTTGGGCCTATTAGAGTTGTCATTGAGGGGAGTGTGCATGAAAACTCCGCCTCTTAATGGCTTAGTATAAAAGAACCAGGTTAACATCTAAGAGTGGATCGTGACTACCCGATTTGTATGTAACAACGTGATCATTTGGGGATTGTATATACATGGTTGTAATATTATATGTGAACTGTAAGTCTCATGAGAAAATGTATAAGGCATTTTGTTGTAAATTTCCAATACTTCTTCCATTTTGTAATAAGTAAATATGTCACTCTATGTGAAGTTACTTGTAAATCTCAACAAATATTTAGTTATGGGTATCTGGTAGTTTATAAAAGGCTCCATAATCTGATGTAAGTATTCATATGTAAAGAACTTGTCTTAAGAATTTATGTATGGGAAGATATGTTGATTTCCCTTGTTTGTATGCTATCCTTAATCACTATTTCTGATTCAAGGATCTGTAAATCCAATTTGGCATGTCTACTTTTATTTTTCCCACTTAACATTAAGGGGGAGTGTTGGGGTGTTAATGTTAATTGGGGATACCATTTGGTGGACCGCCACTTAAGCATCCCCTATCTTAAAGATTATTTTTAATAATCTTAGTCGGTCTTTCACAACTTTAAAAATAGTGAAGCAATATAACCTCTCACCCATCCTATATAAATAGGATGACACCTCACGGGATTGGGTTGCTTGGTGATCTTACTTTGGATAATGAGTTTATACACCAATTGATCTAAGCTTAGCTACTTATGTGAGTTGTTATACAACAAGAAATAAATTGTTATTGTTTATTGTGAGACCGAGGAATGAAGTGGAAGTGTTGGGTGAAATTTTGATAAATTCTTAATATAAGACAATGTTTTTTCAGTGGATTTTTTCCTTCGGGTTTCTCCACTTAAATCTAGTGTCTCTTGTCTCATTTACTTTCAGCTATTGTTATTTTATTTTCATTCATAATCCATTAATTTTTATATGCATATGTAAACATATAGTTAGTGTTTGTACATTATAATATATAATCATCAAATGTTAATTCATGGATCTATTATTCTTCAATTATATCTTTCTGCATTTGTTCTAACAAATAGGATAAGCTAGTAAGAGTAAGTACAACCAAGATGTGTAGCTGTTGTGTGATTGTGATCATGTGCTTCGATATGTAAGAGGTGTATATGAGAGGGGCCATGTTTCTCCCTAGTGGATGCGTGTGAGATGAGGTTTATTTAGAAATTATCCCTCAACAATAAAGTATGAACCATAAAACTAGAGTGTGTCATCAGGAAATGAGGGTAAAGTATGCTTAGCAGAGATGTGGTAATGCTAGGAAAGATAGACATGAAGCACAAAGTGTGAGTAGCCAAGATGTGACAAGTGAAGTTCATGGAGGAATTGCACCCTCAACAGTCAATCATGAAACATAGAACAAGAGTGTGTCATTAGGTAATGAGTGAAAAGTATGTTTTTTGAGAGTAGATGCTATAAAATATTTAGTGTGAAGCACAAAGTGTGAAGTGTAGAAAATGAAATAAGAATAGAAAATATAGACATAAAATGGTGATAGAGGGGGGGATAGTGTGATTCCCCCTAAGTGTGCAAGTGAAGAATCAAGTAAACTCATCAAGGAGGTCATCAGGGTCATAATGACAAGATTGGGATTGGATACATAGTAGGTAATAGTGTGAGGGTGATCATGGAAAGAGCTTGTGTGGTGTAAATTATACATGACCATAGTTTATTATTCATCACTAAAAGGTGGTTGTGGATAATTATGTGCATACCATCGAGTTAGATATTGGGTATAACCAAGGAAGGAATCATTACAAATAGAGATGTGTCCAAAAAATAGTAGAAACGTAATATCAATATTATTGGGGTTAAGAGTGCCACCAATATAGTCTAGCCAAGATTGTCTGATGATGAGTGGAGAGGAACAAGGTGTAGCTACAAGGAAGATTGATAAATGGAAGAAACAAAGACGATAAGCAACAAAAATGAGTACATATCCATGATACAGGTGGGAAGAGTGAGGGTACAAGGATATCACCAAGTGTGAATCCTAATTGTGTTAAGCCTTCATGTGTGTAAATAGTGATAGAAAAAGTGGTATTGAATGGGATTTGAGGCCAATAAGAGTTAAGTATGAGTACGGTGCATGTGAATGGATCGGATTGTGGAGTAGAGGTAGCTTGAGGATATGGTGGAGGTGGCATGAGGTCTATTGTATATATAGTTTCCCAAAAAGGGATCAAAGTTGTAGTAGATGGAGGAGGTTTCTTAAATTGATACTCACCCAGGATAATAACAAACAAGGTATTTTAGAAATAAGATTCATATATCTTAATAGGATTAAAGTTATGGTTACACAAATTTTCATTGGTAAGTTTTAAAAAAAATTGGACTCGTCATCTGAATCATTGGTTTCGATATTAGCATGTTTGGTAGCATTATCAATGATTTTAAGAGGAGTGGTGAATGTAGGCCAAGGAGGAATAGTGAAAGGTGGAATAGTGGTAGTGATAGAGGGAGGTATGGTAGGGGAAATTAGATGAGTGGTATGTGTAGGGATGGAAGGGGTAAATGTGGAGGTAGAAGAAGAAGTAATGGGAGTGTTGGATTCACCGACATCGTATCTAGTGATATTATGGTATGGAATTTGATTAATTAGGGGCGTAAGCATGATAGTGATTGGGTATATTTGACATAACTTGAAGAGGTTGGGGTTAGCAAAAATGGTATGATCATATCCATCATGTAATAATTAACGCACTAATGAACCATAGAAGGAACAACATACAATAAAATGGATCCATGGTCAACCCAGTAAAAAATTAAACCGAAATGATGTATCAACGATATAGAAGAAAGTAGGACGGGTTTTGGGCCTAACTCATAAAGGTAAGGTGATGGATTCAATACATATTCAATTAGTAGAATCATAGCCACAAATTATAGTTGAGGATTTATGATTTGATTATGAGAAATTTGTAAGTGTGTGCGTAATGAGAGGGAACATAGATTTACACCAAAGCCATTATCAATGAATATGTGCTTGATATAATGTAAACCAATAGTATGTATAATAAGCAAAGGCGATAAAGGATCATCATTAATAGTAGGAGGGATGTCTTCATTACTGAATGATATGGCATGTGGTATGTTTTTGATGGATTGAATAAGATGGGTTAAAGAAACATGGGGATTATCACTTGCAATGTGAATGCAACATATGAGAGCCTCTGATGTATGATGAAAAACTGTTGCATTTCTTAAAAGATCATAAAGATATATTTTTTCCGGTGTATTATTTAGTTAGATATTATAACCTTTGGAGGTGTCAGTAGAAATTGTAGAGGTAATAAGTGGTGAAATATAGATGGGTGGATTCATGGGCTACCTATTGCATAAAGTGGTGCCCACATTGATATCTAGTATGGTCATTAGAGGGTTGAAGCGAGGAGGGTATTGGGTACAAACATAAATAAAATAAGTAGTGATGGAAGATGTGTTAGACACCCTGGTGGGTACATAAGATGGATAAGAGGATTTTTCCATAAATTTAGAGGAAGGAGAAAGGATCTGATGCATGTTTAGAAGGTAGGGTTTGATCAATTGGGTTCACCAAATGATTTAACCTAAATTGAATTTAACCTTAATTTCAGATTAAATTATTGTAACTAATGATCTGTAAGAAATAAATTATACTAGTTCACAAGTAATAAGCATGTACCAATGTGATATCCTAAAAAAATTAAAGAGGGAATATGGATTAGATGATTTCGTGTAATCTCAGAGTGTTCTCGACTGAGTAACTACTAGAATAAACTAGAAATAATGTCATCAAGGCTCACTAAGGGTTCAGTAACTCAGAATTGTGTTGGATAGAAGAGCCAACAGGAGGACATGAGAACCCTGAGAATTAGTGATTGTTATGGGTGCTAGTGACTACTTAGATACTCAAGTTCTAGTCCTTTCTGGGCTAATGAGCTTCATTGTTGATCTTATTTTATCGCTCTAATTTCAATGTTAGATCATTATTTGTACATGTAACCTGAAAAAATATAACTACATGTACATATCCAAAAACCACATCGAATATAATAAAAAATATGCAAAATGTGGAGTCATACTAACCCCGATGGTCACCTGAAGATTGAATGTTGGCATGCTTAGTATTTGATTTGTCATTGTTGTAAAATATTATTAATGAAAAAGAGGATGATGGATAAGTGTCATAGGATTTTAATAAGAATGATTTCATAGAGATTTAAGTGGTTGCATGATTTCATGAGTTGATTCAGTTAGATTGGCTTGGTCTAACAAACCTAATTAGGTGACCTAGCTAGCCTAGGTAATAGAGCATGGTGGATGGAGCTACATGGGGACTTTAGAATCATGGTAGAGGTATGGAGAGAATGTTAGGAGATTTTTAAGACACTCACATGATACTCATGATGTAGGTATAGGTTAAAGATCTTGTTTTAGGTGCTCATCTAGACCTAGTTTAAGTGATTGGAGACCAAACAAGGCATGATGATGAGGTGTAGATATATGTGAGCTCATGGAGGAATGCATGGGTGTGATAAATGTTTTCTCGGGTTTTTTAGGTCATTTTTGATATTTTTCATGATGAGGTATGAGGTTCTTCTCATATGGCCTAGCTTAAACCATGCAAAACCCTAAAGGCTAGTCATTCAAATGAGTTGGGATACAAATATGCAGACCTATTTGAGATATTATGATGATTGGATATGGTGCATAGGGATGTTTTATAGGTATGATCAAAATTTCAAGTTATGAGGTTTTATATGAAATAGGGTCTAAGAAAGAGCATTTTTCAACTCGAATTACAACTTCTGTTGCTCAGTGCGAATTTTGTGATTTGCATGGGAAATTATGGATTTAAGGGATTTTTTTCCATTAATCCAAGATCATTTCACAAAAATAATGATATCATTTCATAATAAAAATTTTATGAATGAATTTTAAGAAGGTAAACTACTTTTTATGAGTTTGAAACCCTAACTCAAAAGCGGTAGGAGAGATCCTCTTAATAAGTTCCAATAATTGATTTTTATTAATATTATGATGATTTGAAGTTGTAGGGGACTCCTCTACCTTTCCAAAAATGTATGGTATATCACGTGGTGATTTATGGACCCCACTCAAAAAGTAAAGTTACCGAAGATGATAATTTTGAGGCAAAGTTGTCCAAAGAAGGTATGAAATGAATTGACATTGGTTTTAGTCTGGGAGTTGTTCTACATTTCCATGATGGTTTCAGATCATGGTTGAGGTCCTAGAGGGAATTTGTTTTCCTATTGATAAAGACTGGTCTTTAGGTAGTTTTGAGAGTTTCAGATATTGAGCTGATTAAAGGCCTTCCACTTAGAGTTCCAAGGAAATGTAATATTTTTTGGAAAGTAGACTTCGAGGTGTTTCCAATAGTATATGGTTTGTCTCTTGATTATGAGGTTTTATAGGCCAACCGGCTCAATTTTTTAAGAACAAGGTTTCCTTTTTGTAGGATACAATTGCTCTAGCAAGAATATGGAGGTAAAAGACACATGTTTTGGATTAGTTGATGTCTGCTATCCATTTGAGAGTGAAGAGAGATGAATTTATTTTATAATGATTTTGAGGTTTTGAAAGTGGAAAAAATTGTACAAATGAGTTCTTCCAAAAATTTCTGGTGAAGTTTGGTGAAGAGGACAAGTGTGGTTTGCATTGATGGATGTTTAATGAAATTTAGCAAGCATGTATGTGATCTAAAATTCATTGGATTCAAATTAGTTGTTACATGGCATATTTGAGGTGTTATGGTGTGATCTAGAGGTCCATAGATGAAGATTGATTTTTGGAAACAATTGTTTTGAGAAGGATATGAGACTTCTTGTTAGTTTTATGAAGAATTTGATTGGTGAAATCTAATGTATGACTATAAATGATGTATTTAAGTCATATTTGACATATGTGAAGCCTTTGTAGGCTTGAAAAAGTATGGTAATGAGTTAAAGGTTATGGGGTTTGAGCCATTTTGGGCTTGTTTGGTGTCTTAGAGCACGAACGACCTATAAGGGTTCATTTTATGAATGTGTATGAGTTTATTGTTATGTTTTTGAGATGTATTGGTCTAACTCCTTGTGTACAACTGACCTATAGTGTGTTAATGAAAGGAGAAAGGTATAAAGTGAGTGTTTTGGGTTCAAATTTAAACTAATGATTTAAGATGGAAAAGTACAACCTAAATGAGAGTGTGAAATAGGTATGAAGGCATCAAATCAGATTTGAGGAAGTGTGCAAAAGGATGAGGAGATTAAAAGAGCATGTGTGTAAGGGTTTGAATCCAAATCATTCCATGAAAGAAGAAGAAAGACTGAGTTAGGAAAATGAGCGTTTAAAGAGGTTTTGAATGTGTATGAGTGGAATTTGTGTCTCCATCAATTGTGGAAGCAAAAATACATTAGGGATATTCATCTACATGTGGTCGAGTTTGTGTTTAATCATATTAGTGGGTCATATCCTCCTTGTTGACTTGGTGCTTCACTAAACTAGGGGTTTGTGCTCCTTGTAGGGTTGGTGCTATAATAAACTAGGGGTTGGTTCTCCTTGTGTAGTTGGTACTAAATATATTTTCTTTATGTAATATAATAATAATTTTTATGAGTTTTCTTCCCCTTGAGGATTTCCCACTTATATGTTGTTTTCATGTATACTCTCTCTCTTGGTTGTGTTTAGGTGGTTGATTTCTTCACGATGTTAAATTCACATTAATAGATGGTTAAATGTTAATGGTGCATGTAATTTGATCTAAAATCCTTTTAAGATTTTAAAGAACTTATTCACCCCCCATCAATTCATTTTTTTTCCAACAATTGGTATAAGAGTAGGTTATTTTGGAGAAGTTTAATTACTCGAAAGGAGATCCTCTTGGAGTACATGTTTGGTTAATCAAGATGGAAGAATATTTTTTTCCATATCAAGGTCCTAAGTTTAATGGAAATAACTATTCCCTATGGATACTCAAGATGAAATTATATCTTAGTTCACTTGGTTATGAAGTTTGTTTTGGAGACATTGATTTATCAAACCCCATGGAAGAAATTTCCAAGGATATCATTTATGAAACTTTGGAATAATGTGTGGGAACCATGGTTGCTTATTTTTATTCAAATAAGGAGCTATGGAATAAGTTGGAATATCTATATGAAGAGAGGATTCCCTCTAGTAGCAGTGAAATTGATAGTTCAAAGGGAATGAGTCAGGAAAACAGAAATGGTGGATCCAAACATGGTGGTTACCTAGATGATCTACATCTCAGAAGTAAGGAGAATCAAAGGTTTAATGAAAATCTTAAGGATATTGAAGATAAAAATAAGGAATGTACTCAACTAAAATCTCAGATTGGATTTCTTATTGTTAGTCTTAAAACCAATAAGGATTAGTGCATCAAATTTAGTGTGTCCATAGAAAATTTACAATGAGAATTATATCTTGCTTCAAACAAACTAGAAGTGTATGATAATTTTTAAAAGATTACAAACAACTTGGGTTAATTATTGTGAATCAAAATACACTCTAGTGAAAAAAAAGGTTTGGGATTCAAAGATGAAGAAATGGAGGATGAAAAGTATGCATAATAAAGTCAAGGACCTATGAAGAACAAAGATGACTTCAAAGTTCAGAAGAAACTTATTAGGCAGCCTAATGCAATGAAATTCACAAGTAATTTCAATGGTATATGATATTATTGTAATATCTTTGGTCAAAGGATTAGGGACTGTAAAATAAGTGTCAAGGATGTAATTCCATGGATCACTGGTAGAGGTGATCATTCATATTAGTCAAGAGATATCATTTGTTAAATTTTTCATGAGAAGGGTCATGTTAGTAGGAATTGTTTTCATGAATCATCAAAGAGATGGAATAATAAAGGTATGAATGAGGTTGTGTATTTAAAGTTCAATCAAGTTGGCCATATTACTAAGATCTGTAATTAGAGGCCACATATACAGAGTTGGACAAATGGAGCTTCTCAAGGTAAGATTCATTTTACTTATTTCAAGTGAATCAAGTTAGGTCATATTGAAAGATATTTTAGAACCAAGATGAATATCTAAAAGAAGAAGGATTATTTCAATAATAAACATGATGAGAGAGTGAAGGAAGAACCAAATAAAGAAAAATATGATCCTAAATCTACTTTCTCCAGTCATGATGAATCCATTTCTCATAAAATATTTTTTACAGTTATAGAACATGAAGAACAGTTGTTGTCTTCCCAAGAAGACTATAAAGTAGATGATAGATAAGAAAATATACAAAAATTTAATAAATTAAATGGAATACTTTGGTATCATGTCCCATGAGGAAAAATATGTTTTGCATTGTTAGAATCAACCAAGGGTTTGAGGTTCCTCCATTAGAATTCATGGAGTCATTCTTTATGAGATTGAAGCATGTGAAGGTATGTAAAGTGTCCATTGTTTTATTTCATCTTATTTATGGTCTTAGTCAAGTGTTCCTTATCTATGTCAAGTATATTCCTAGGCAATGTATGATGTGTGATGTTGAGTCAAGATTAAAGGATGTCTAAGGGTGTATTGAGTATTTTCAAGAGATAGATTGAAGTCATGTCTTTGCATAGGTTCTGAAAATTTTATAGGATATGTCACAATGGTCCTAAGTATATAAGTTTGTGTTCTATTCCTTGTTGTATTAATTAAGTGATAATTTATTTTCTAAGAAAAAAAAATTCATATCAAGATGTGAAATTATATCCATGGTAAGGTTGATTTTGAAGGAGTCAAAGTTCACAGGTCTAAAGAAGTTTATGATTGGTGATTAAACTAAAGGTATGCCCTGCACATTACAAAACTATAAGATAGCCTTGGATACTGCAAATGTATCTTGTTCAAGTATGTTTAGTCTGAGTCTTAGTTTTTTGAACAAGGATCAAGTTGAAGGTTGAGTCTATGTCATATATTGAGTTCAATAAGTACTTAAAGTCTGTAATGGTTCACAGAGTTATTTTTTAGTGATAAATCTATATAAATATCATACATATGAATGATTAAGTATAGTAAGTCACAGTCAAAAATTTCCTCTTATGCTATGAGGTATCTTGAGAAGTTTGTTTCTTGATATTAATATGGAAATAGCTTCGTATCAAGGGAGAGTTGGATAGAATATAATAAAAACACTATAGAAAACCTATCATGGAGTAAGTATAAGTGCATTGTGTCATTGAAGGTCATAATACTTCTTGGAGGATGAGATAAGATGTTGAAAGTGATCAAGAATGATAGTGGTCATTAGATCATCAGTGACAAAATAAGATAGAAGCTGATTTGTCTCAATATTTGACTTATGAGGAAGCAATATTCATTGTGATTTACATCTTGATGACATTTTATAAAGCCTTTTCATGTTTATCAGAGATCAAAATGAGTTGCTAGTTGACATGATAAGAGTGATCAAAATAATTAAATGAGTACATGTTTGTGTGTGAAATCTTGATCTTGAAAAGACATGCTAAGAGTTTTCAAGAGCTCAAATGTTAAGTCTCACCATTTGAATCATGATTAAATAGTTTTAATGCAAGTATTCATCTTGGGAGTAGTGTGAAGTAAATCAAGGCATGAAGTAAGCTAGTGAAATGCAAAGGTATGTTTCTCAACTGTTAGGCTCTATGTTAAGCCTATGCATGGATGTTTGAGGGCTACATTATTGTCTCAAGTATGAACATAGTTTTCCAAGAGGGTTGTTAGATCATGTATGACTATAAAAGTGTTTTTAAGATTATATAAAATTGATTGAAGATTGATAATACTATGAAAGTAAAGAGGTATGACTCTATGTTTCATTATTTAGAGTTGGTTCAGTATTGCAATGTCATGAATACATGAAATTTCATGGTGTAAAAGGCAAGAAATTAGTTATCAAGTATGTGAGTAATTTTACAAGATTGAAATTGTCTTCTACACTTAAAATGAGAAGAAAAATATGTTGGAAGACCAGGTAAATTTTATCCGTTGCATCATATTTGGAAATTGATGACTTTGTAGTTATATAATACAATGTTATAGACCTTGTAAAAAATGTTAACATGAATGTAGATAGTTGAGATGGTATGAAATGATTTGGTAACCCCTAAAGGCATGATATCAATGTTCTAAAACCTATTTATCCTCATAAAAAGCTATACAAAGGTGGTTGAGAACTAACAAGAGGTGAAAAGCTGGGAAGGTATTATTTCTAATATGTTTTGCATAGACACAAGCCACAACTGACTGTCTCCTATTCTTGTGTGTCATGAGATACTTTGAGTCATGTTTTTGAGGTTATTAAGAGTGTGCTTCAATAAAAATAGAGAAGATGAGAAGAAATTGAAATTGATGTATTATCAAAGCTCCTACAAGGACAATGTATGTTTACTCATTAATGTTGATACAATGAGTGTGAGGAAAGAAAATATGATGCTACATGTCTGAAAGAGCTTCCCAAGATAGGGGTCTAGTGATTTAACAATGTTTACAAGGAATTTTAAGGGTTGAATTGAAGTTTTAAATATTTACGAAGGGCCAAAATGAAGTAGAATGATATCAAAATCAACGGGTGTATGTATGGTTTACTCTCAATATGATGGAAATTAATGTTATCTAAAATAATGACCTATAGGCTTGTGAAGAGTCACTGAGGTGTTAAAAATATATTTTGATCTTAAAACAAGTATATTAGATGCCATGAAGGATATGTAAGAAATAATAATAGTGATATGGGCAATAAAATTGACAAAATTCATGCAAAGCAAGGTATGATCATATATTTTTAAGTTGTTACAGTAAAGGAGTGTTTGCATTGTCAAGTCTGTGCCTGATTGATAAGGGTATATGCATAAATTTAGAGTAATATTAGGGTAAGATAATGTGATGTGCAAGCTTACTTATTTCTTGGAGATAATATACCCAGTTAAAGAAGTGGTAGGAGTGATCTAAATCACAATGATACTATGATAGAGTATGATATGACTGAAGAGGGGTAAAAATATCACGTACATGTCTATATATACCTACTGAGATATGAGGATCCCATTTGTTCTTTAATCAAAAACATAAGATGTGAAAAATATGAAAATTGAAATGTTTCAAGGTGTGTATAGATGTGTTCTTACATCATGAATGAAGGTTGCATGCTATCAAGATACTATTGACTGTGAAGAAAGAGAAAAGAGAAAAATAATAATGTTATAGGTCTGAGGAATACTCTCAAGGTAGGGGGAGTTTATTTTGATTTTGAATTAGGTGCACAAGGTGTCTAGGTGAAATAGAAAGGCATATTTAGTCATGATTATATGTACAATAGAAAAAAAAATCAATTAATCAAGATGACTTCATTATCTTAGAGAGATAATTGTGGATAATAAAGAAGTTATTCAAGGTAGTGGTGATTTTCTTGATCCATTCCCATAGCTTGAAATCAAGGTAAGAAGCTTACATTTAGTACTTTATACTAGAGATGGATGCTATAAGTATAGATGGGGCTATAAGGAGATGATTTATGATGTGTATGAGCTTTTTTTGATGGTAAAATTTGTCTTAAATTGCACTAAAATAGGTCTTTAGGGACCTCAATCCTAAATGTTATGTGTGATCATTGTATGTAAGAAGCAAAAAAATTGATGAAAAAAAATAGTTGAGATGAACCAAGAAAGAGGTAATCATGGTGTTATTATCTTAGAATAATGAGTTTTGGCATGTATGAGTACCCTTCATAGCCTTATCTAGGTATGCTACATTGTTCACATGGTTAGTAAGAAGGAAAAACATAGTATAAGGAAGAAATGATAGGTTTATATGCTTGTTTGATGATTTTTCATTGATGTTTCCAACAAAGAGGTGATCCTAAAAGGCCTAACGAATATGACTAATATCTGTTACAAGTATTCTTTATCATTAATGTAAAAAGAAGGAGAAGATCTAGATGGTTTTCCATCCATGAAAAATGGTTGAAATATTCAGTACAGGTGTCTTCATTGATTTAAAAACACATTAATAAAAAAGAGGATGATGAAGAAGTGTCAAAGGATGCAAGGAATGATTATATAATGAAGATTTAGGTGGTTACTATTATCCAAAATGTGCCCCTTGCTCATTTTGTGGCTAACTCCTTTGATTCTTCCCTCTCTTGTGCCTCAATCATATTTTTTTGGTTTTCAGGAACTTAAAACTTTCTGGAAATGACACCATTAGATAGAGCTCTTTCTCAACTTTCCAAAAAGGTAAAGTTTTCCTCATAACTCCATGTATTTTTGAAGTTATGGCTCGGTGGAGTTTTTTGTGGGAAATTTTCCCCTAAAAGGCCCGTAGCCAATAAGATGTTGCCACGTGTCCAAGGAAGTGGCGGGGGGCGGAGGAAAACTTGGTTTTTTTTTACCAAGTGTTTGGCAAGTTTTCAAAAGGGATTATTTTTCCCGCAGGCCCGTCGGTGAATCAGATTGTGCCACATGTCCAAAGGGGAGAAAATTTAAAAATTTGACTAAGTGTTGGTGCAAGGAAAATTCGAAGGGAAAGGCCTGTTCCCAATGATGTTTTTCTGCGTGTCCTATGGCATCGGACCAGCGGAGTGCAGAGGAGAAGTTAGATTTTTGGCGAAGTGTTTTTTCCAAGTTTCAAAAGAAAAATTATTGTCCCATAGCCCCGCCGACCAGTCAAAGCCTACCACGTGTCCATGGGCACGCAGACTAGTGGAGCACGGGAGGAGATTGGAAATTTTTCCCAAAGGGATTGCGCAAAAGGAAAACTATTTACAGAGGGTCCACAAAAAATCAAAAGGTACCACATGTCCTAGATCAGCGGAAGGTGGGGAGAATTTGGGAAATTTTCCCAAAGGAAAAAGAGGAAATTTTAAAGGAAAAATCACCCCCCCCAAGCATGAGCCAATGGAATTGTGTCACGTGTCAGGTGGCGGAAAAAAACTCAAGACAAGCCCGCAAGGAAAATTCGAAGGGTAAAGCCATTTTTCCACGTGTCTGGGTCAAAATATGGATCAAACAGTGACGGAAAATTTAGGAGGACGGGCCCGTGTCCAATGAGTACATGCCACAAATTTTCCAAAGGGGAAAACGATGGAAAATGAAGCATTAAGTTCCCGTGCCCAATCAAAACGTGCCATGTGGCACTTGGATAGGTAGAGCACAGGGAATTTTTGAAATTTTTTCCAAATGACCAAAATGTGAAAAATTTAAAAAAATTTGCCCGCCAATCCGATTTGGCCCTGTTTTGCCCTAAAATTTCAAATGGCCATATCTTTCAATCTAGAGCTCATTTTTTCACATTCTTTATATTAATGGAAAGCTAGTGAAATTCTCTACAAGATTCTAGAGTCAATTTTGCATTTTGATGGATTTTGGAGAGATAAAATTGAAAAACGCCTCTGCCACATGGTCATGGATAGAAATGACGTTTCAACCACCATTTTTAATGAAGAAAGGCTCGCACTCTCTCCCAACATGGTAAAAATGGCAGGGGATGGGATTACATGGATGCCCATGCTGTTTTAATGTGTTTTGGGTTGGTGGTTGAAGCTCTCCATGTTTTCTCGTGTTTCTCTCTCCTGGGGTCGTGGCTTGCACCATAAAATTCATAATGACTTCATTTAAAAAAAAAGAGACACTTTTTGCAACTTCCCTTTTCTTCCTTTTTGGCAGAATGTGTGGAAATTTTTACCTTTCCATGTAATACAACACCCTTTTTCCTCTTGATCACTGTAATGCATTATATTGGATCTGGAATGTTAATATATGCTCTGTGATTAAAATCCCTCAATCCTTTCATATATCTTCCATTGTTTTCCTGATTTTTATTTACATTTTGAGCAATTTATGCATGCTTTGTGTTGTGTTTCCTTGTGGATTGTGTATCTATTGCAGTATCAGGTGTCTGCAACATCTTTGGTGCATCACCTCATTAGCAACTTCATTTTCCTGCATTCCTTATCTTTTTCCCCTTGGAATTTAGAGTAGAAACTAAGAATTCAAACCCCTACAGCTTGTAAGTGATCTATCTGATCAGAGGAGTTGAGGAACCAACCTCTAATATGGATATTCCTCTCCCATTTTTATAAGTCCCACACTTTGGGAGAGGACTCAATGTTGTGCAATCACACTGGATGTCCAAGATGTCAAACTAGAAGTCTGATCAACATCCACGGGTGCCGGTGATTTGCAACAATAGTTTTGGCACGCCCGGTGTGACCTTAGAGGTCTTCATCTTCTTTGCAACAAAATTGATGTGCATTTGTTGCAAGTTTCTTGCTTAAAAGATCCCTAAATTGCACATCTGGCAACTGTAAGGAGGAAGAATCAACAGGTTTTAGCAGTGTAGACCTAAAAAATCATGAGAAGAATCACTTCAAGGTCAAGATTTGGAGAAGAAGAGGTTTTGTTTGAGTATCTGTAGTTATCTCCAAGAAGAAGGTAAAGAGGGAGGAGAATTGAAAGGTCTCCATCTCCACCAAATAGAACTCTCTCAATTCCTCCACTTGGTAGGCCTTTCATTCAATCAACAAGGGTTCTAAGGCCAATCAGAATGACACAAAACAACCCCTATGTTAATTTCACTAGCAGCAGCCCACTCGCTCTCAATGCACAAAATCCAATTCCAGTTGTAAAATTGAAGAACATCCCATACTTTACTGGAGAAAATCAGACCATGCCTGGTGATCATGTTAAGGATATTGCTAATATTTGTGCAATCCATGAGATCAATGAGATGCAAGTTACTATCAAACTGTTAGCATCTTCATTCGAAGGGAAATATTTTCAATGGTTTAGGAGTCTTGCCTCAGGTTCTATCCAAAATTAGAACCAGCTATGTATAGCCCTCCATGAGTAGTTTAGAGAGAATGGAGACAACTTGTCCCTTTTGGAGCAGCTTACAACCATCAAGAGAGCTCCCAATGAGCAGCTGACTGACTTCAACTTCAAATTTCAAATGACTTGGGAGAGAATTCCCGTGGCAGTAAGGCTAGCAGTAAAAAGTTTTTTTCTATATTACCTTAAAGCTTTAAATTCTGATATTTCTATGTTAATTCAATACATGGGAGGCACAACTATCCCTGTTGCTTATAGCATTGCCATTAGAGCTGAAAATTGTTTGATTCAAGCTGGCAAGCTAGCTCCTAGGCCTCCAATGCCATTGTTTCCAAGTTTAGAGAGCCCAAGTACTATCCAAGTGCCTAATTTACTTCCTATTCCCACTCCTAGGAATCAGAATTCAAGTGAAGCTTCTACTTCATCTTCTAGTGCCTCAAATGAACTTCAAGAAGTCATGAAGCAATTGTAAAATCTAGGCAATGAGCTGGTTACACTCAAGAGGTAGCAAGCCCAAAGTTTTAGACCTCCTTTCCAGCCTCAAGCCCAACCTAACCGATAGCCATACCAACCTCAAAGACCACCCAATCTAGCTGCAAATTTAAATGAAGCAAGATCTCCTACCAACAAAACATTTTAGCCCTATAATCCCAATGTTATATCTACCTCTAAGGCATTAGTGCCAGTGAAAAACAACATAGCTCAAGAGTATGATTGGTGTTTCCCATGTAATGAACCTCACAACCAGTCTATCTGCTTCAACGGTGCCTTGAATCAAGAATTAATGGTGACTACAACTAGTGTGGAGGGTGAAGGTAGTCAAGGAAATAACCAGCAATAAGAAACATTCCAGCAGCAACCAACTCCAAATGATACTACACTTGTAAATTGGTAGGTAGAGGATTTTTGTGGTATGAATCAAACAGTTTCCCAAAGTGTTGCAGCCAACACAAGGTCAAAAAGGAGGAATTTAGGTGAAGAACAGCCATTGGCTCTAAGTAATCCATAAAATGTAGTTGCAAACATGCAAGGACTACCTAAAATAGCTCCTAGGCCAACTCAAATGCCAGTTGTTGCTGCCGATGTACAAGGAATGAATGTGTAGGCCAAGGGACAATAGAGAGATGCTTCATCTCCATTCAACATCAATGATCAGATGAAGAAGACAAATGTAAACATATCAATGTGGGAATCATTATCTATCCCAGGCCAAAGAGATTTGCTACAAGCTGCCATGAAGGACTGGTCAACTTCAAATCGGCAATTCCAAATGCAAGAAAAGGTGCTCATAAATGTTGCCCAGCCTGAGGGGAATAATGGAGTACAACAAGGTAAAATGTTGAAGCCCCCTCCATTCTACGTTTCATTGATCATTGGAAACCAATTAGTACACAATTGTAGGATTGATCATGGGGCAAGTAGTTTAGTAATGCCCAAGAAAATAGCTGATCAGTTGGGAATTAAATATGAAGTCATATCTAAAGGGGTAGTGCAATTAGATGGGACAATAGTAACAACAATTGGAGTGATAAAAAACTTGAGTCTTACTTTACATGCATGCCCCAACGTTGTTGTTTTGCAAGATATCTCAGTAATAGATCTTCCACCACTCTTTGCCCTATGTCTGTTAAGGGATTTCACAGCCAAGATTGGAGGTTACTTATCTGTTGATTGCTCACACATGTTGTTTAGGACAAGATATGGAACTAAAGCCACAATCATATCTGAACCTATTGCAAACTTTCACATTGAGCCTTACACTCCAAGTCAGATCAACACCAATTGTTCAGCGTTTGATCAAGAGGATTATCCAAGCACTAATGAAAATGACACCAAGGTAGGAAGCATCCCATATCTGACTCTTGATGAATGGGAAAGCAAGGTGCATGCTGTTGATCCTTATCAAGAAATATAAGAATCTGAGCTAGGAGTCTATTGCATGCATGAAGAAAATCAGCCTATTCCTAGCATCACCAAGCCAAACCACAAGGATGACAATGAGGTATGGCAATTGTTTTTTGATGGATCAAGGAGTAGAAAAGGTGCAGGAGGGGTAGCTATGCTTGTTTCACCTCAAGGAGTTAAGTATTATTCAGTTTTTAGATTCCAGTTTGCATGCTCTAACAACACTGCTGAATATGAAGCCTTGGTACAAGGAATGCATTGGTCAATCAAGAGAGGGATAAAGAACTTGCAAATATTTGGTGACAGTGAGTTGATTTTCAACCAAGTTAAGGGGTAGCATGTTGTCAAGACTGATCTACTCAAGTGCTACAAAAATAGGGTGTGCGACCTCATTGAATATTTTGAGGGCTTCGGCATAAAATCCATTCCTAGAAAAGAGAACCAAGCTACTGACAGGCTTGCAGCAGTTGGAGCAGCCTTTGACGTTGTTGAAAGCATTCAAAAAGACAAGGTATAGCCAAACATCCACGTGATTGTGAGGCCTTCAGTACCAGACAATAATGTAAGTTGGCAAGTGTTTGAAAATGATTAGCAAATCATTCATTTCTTGCAAGAAGAGGCTGAGTTCTCAGCTAAAAATCAGGAAAAATTGGAGCAGCAGTATGGTGACCAAGTGGCACAGTTGAGAACCAACAAACTACCAAAGGGACTCATTACTTTGGAGTCCATTTTCAATCCTAATGATAATTTCAGGAAGGAGAAAGAAAACATCCAAGTCAAGGGATAAGATTCAGTGTTCATCTCGGTGGAAGAAGGCAAATCACTCCAAATTGGTAAGATGACAACTGAACAAGAAATGTATGAGTTCATACAGCTTTGTCAAGAATTCCCTGATGTGTTTGCTTAGAGCTATGAAGATTTGAAAGGTTTCAATCCCAAGCTAGCTCAACACACCATTGAATTAGATCCAATTACTAAACCCATCAGGCAAAAACAAAGGCTATTCAATCCACACATGGAGCCTCTCATGAGAAAGGAATTGAACAAGTTGATAGAATCAAGAATCATATTCCCCATCAAGCATTCTAGTTGGGTAGCTAACTTGGTTCTAGTTAGAAAGAAGAGTGGGGAAATTAGATTGTGTGTTGAATTCAGAGATTTGAATAGAGCATCTCTCAAGGATCATTACCCACTTCCTTCCATGGAGCAGATTTTGCAAGTTGTTGCTGGTTCTAAGAGGTTTTCATTACTTGATGGCTATTTGGGGTACAATCAGATTATGGTGAAAGAAGAGGATCAGTTCAAGACAACCTTTACAACAAAATGGGGAACTTATGCATACAGTAAAATGCCATTTGTGTTGTCCAATGCTGGAGCTACATTCCAAAGAGTAATGGACATGGCATTCAAGGGTTTGATTAACAACATTGTGCTGATATATCTTGATGATATCACTATTTTTTTTAAAAATGCAGCAGACCATCTCTTTCATTTGAGTCAAGTATTCACAAGGTGCAGAAGATTTGGAGTATCCTTGAATCCTAAAAAGTGTATTTTTCTAGCTCATGAGGGAAAGCTCCTTGGCCACATTGTCTCCAAAGAAGGATTAGCAATTGATCTAGAAAGAGTTGAAGCCATAAGAGCACTACCATTGCCAAGCCACAAGAAGGCCCTTCAAAGTTTCTTGGGGAGAATAAATTTCATTTGGAGGTTTGTCCCAAATTTTGTAGCCCTTGTCAAGCTTATCACCAAGATGTTAAAGAAAAGCATGGCTTTCAAATGGATAGCAGAAGGAAAGGAAAGTCTTGAAGCAATCAAAGAAGCCATCTCTCAAGCCCCATCTCTCATTAACCTAGATTTCTCCAAGGATTTCATCTTCTATGCATTTGGGGATGATGATACTATTTTTACAATTTTTCGTACAGCAGAACAAAGACATTGATGAGCAACCAATTGCTTTCTTTAGCCAAATCCTAGAAGACTATGAGGTGAGATATTCTTTCATTGAGAAGCATGTTCTTGAAGTAATCAGAAGCTTGAAGAAATTCAAGCATCTAGTTTCAAACAACAAGGTTCAGTTGCTAGTTTCTTATGTGGGAGTTAAATATTTCCTCCTCAACAAAGACTTGAATGAAAAGAGATCAGGATGGATTACTCGTGTCATGGAGTATGACATTGAGATAAAATTCACCAAGTTGGTCAAAGGAAAAGGATTGTGCGAGCAGCTGGTCTTGAACAAACAAAAGGAAGCATGCAATGAGAAGGAAGTTTTTTTGGTGTTACAAGACAGCCATAAGAAAGGAAGTACTCAATAGGAAAATGATGGTGTCCTCACTCCTTGCTGGACCCAAGACATAATGCACTTCCTAAACACAGTTCTATGACCTCTAGAGATGAACAAGACCAAAATAAGACACTTCAGATTGTAGGCTGTCCCATATGCCCTTGTTGATGGTGTTTTGTTCAAAAGGGATGTGAATGGAGTGATGTTGAGATGCATTGGTACAAATCAGATTCATAGGATGTTGGAAGAGTTCCATGGTGGATCAGCTAGTGGTCATTTTGCACCAAGAGTAACATCTCTAAAAATCATGAGGGCTAGCTATTAGTGGCCCAAAATTTTCAGTGATTGTTATGCATAGGTCAAGAGGTGCAAGAATTGTGCATTCTTCACAGGTAAAGAGAGGCTAGCTGCCCTTCCATTGCATCCAATTTCAGTTAACTAGCCATTCATGCAATGGGGTTTGGACTTCATTGGAGTCATTAATCCCAATTCAAGCCAAGGGCACAAATGGATTCTAACAACAACATATTATTTCACTAAGTGGACTGAAGCAATAGCACTCAAGGAAGAAAATGAATCTAGCATCCTAAACTTCTATGAGGGAATAGCAACCAGATTTGGCGTACCTGTTACAATAATATCAGATAATGCATTGGCATTCATTGGGTCCAAGGTGACTAAATGGGCTGTCAAGAATGGAATCTACCTAAGTACTTCATCAAACTATTACCCTCAAGGTAATGGCTAGGTTGAATCTACAAACAAGAACTTGTTGAGGATCATTAGGAGGACTCTTGATGAAAATCAGAGGTCTTGACATACCAAATTGAAATCAACCTTATGGGCTGATAGGATAACTCCCAAGAGATCTACAGGTAACTCTCCATTCAAGCTTGTTTATGGAAGAGAGGAAATTTTTCCCATGTCACTTGAGTTGCCAACATTGGAACTCATGACACAGTTGGAGTTGTTTGAGTTTGAGCCCATGAAGGTTAGATATGCAGAATTGATGGAGCTCTAAGAAATCAAAAATCAGGCATCCCAAGCAATGGAGAAGGATCAAGCTTTGATAAAGAAGACCTTTGATAGAAAGGCCAAGAATAGATCCTTCTAAGTTGAAGATCTAGTGTTAAAATGGATGCAGATAAAGCAAAACTGGGAAGACATTCAAAATTTGATGCCATTTGGAGTGGCCCATACATGGTCACAAAGTGTAAGGACAGTAATGCTTTCCAGTTGTCTTCATTAGATGGCGAAGAACTGCAGATTCCAGTCAATGGGATCTATCTAAAGCATTGCTACTCAAGGGAATTCTCCACCTTGTACATATTAGCTTAGATTTTCATTCCTCCCAGTGCTTGTGCACATTTTTTTGCTGTAGGTTAGCTTTTCTTTCCCTAAGTGCTTTGGCACAGGCTTTTTGTTCCGTGAAAAGTGTCTTGTAGGCCTTGCTCCAATCAGATGGTGTTCCATCCTCCATCTTCCTCCTTGCAGTGTTCCAGTCAGTTGGGGTACCAAACCGAGAATTTGATGACTCCATGCCCAATGGATGGCTTCAGGAAACTGGTAACTTCATCTAGTAGGTAGATGACCCCTCTGAGTCACCAAAATTGTTATCCAAAATATGCCCCTTGCTCATTTTGTGGCTAACTCCTTTCATTCTTCCCTCTCTTGTGCCTTAGTCATAATTTTTTCTTTTCACATAATCAAAACTTTCTGGAAATGACACCATTGGATAAATCTCTTTCTCATCTTTCCAGAAAGGTAAAGTTTTCCTCCTAATTCCATGTATTTTTGAAGTTATGGCTTGGTGGAGTTTTTGTGGGAAATTTTCCCCTGAAAGGCCCACAACCAATAAGATGGTGCCACGTGTCCAAGGAAGTGGCGGGGGTCGGAGGAAAACTTGGTTTTTTACCAAGTGTTTGGCAAGTTTTCAAAAGGGATATTTTTCCCTATAGGCCCGCTGGCGAATCAGATTGTGCCATGTGTCCAAAGGGGAGAAAATTGAAAAATTTGACTAAGTGTTGGTAGAAGGAAAATTCGAAGGGAAAGGCTTGCGCCCAATCATATTTTTCCACGTGTCCTATGGCATCAGACTGGTGGAGTGCGGAGGAGAAGTTAGATTTTTGGTGAAGTGTTTTTGCCAAATTTCAAAAGAAAAACTGTTGGCCCATAGCCCTACCGACCAGTCAAATCCCGCCATGTGTCCATGGGCACACAGACCAGTGGAGCATGGGAGGAGATTGGAAATTTTTCCCAAAGGGATTGTGCAAAAGGAAAAATGTTTGCAGTGGGTCCACAGTGAATCAAAACATGCCATGTGTCCTAGATTGGTGGAAGGTGGGGAGAATTTAGGAAATTTTCCCAAAGGAAAAAGAGGAAATTTTAAACGAAAAATCGCCCCCCCAAGTGTGAGCCAATGGAATTTTGCCACGTGTTAGGTGGCAAAAAAAAAATCAAGACAAGCCCGCAAGGAAAATTCGAAGGGTAAAGCCCGTAGTGAATCACGTTTTTCCACGTGTCTGGGTCAAAATATGGATCAAACTATGACAGAAAATTTAGGAGGACAGGCCCGTGCCCAATCAGCACGTGCCACGTGTCCTCAACTCATCACTCCAGTAGAGTTTTTTTGGAAAATTTTCCAAAGGGGAAAATGATGGAAAATCAAGTGTTAAGGGCCCGCACCCAATCAAAACGTGCAACGTGGCACTCAGATAGGTGGAGCATGGGGAATTTTGAAAATATTTCCAAATGACCAAAAAGTGATAAATTTAAAAAAATTTGCTCGCCAATCCGATTTGGCCCTGTTTTGCCCTAAAATTTCAAACGACCATATCTTTCGATACAGAGCTTGGTTTTTCATGTTCTTTATATCAATGGAAAGATGGTGAAATTATATACAAGATTCTAGGGTCATTTTTTCATTTTGATGGATTTTGGATATAGAAAATTGAAAAACTACTCTGCCACGTGGTCATGGACAGAAATGACATTTCAATCACCATTTTTAATGAAGAATGGCTCGCACTCTCTCCTAACATGGTAGAAAATCTCAGGGGATGGGCATACAAGGACACCCATGCTGTTTTAATGTGTTTTGGGTTGGTGCTAAAGCTCTCCATGTTTTCCTGTGTTTCTCTCCCCTGGGGTCATGGCTTGCAATGTAAACGTCAGAATGAGTTCATTTTTTTAAAAAAAGAGACACTTTTTCAGCTCTACAACTTCCCTTTTCTTCCTTTTTGGCAGAATGTGTGGAAATTTTTTCCTTTCCATGTAATGCAGCACCCTTTTGCCTCTTGATCACTGTAATGCATTTTATTGGATCTAGAATGTTAATATATGCTCTGTGATTAAAATCCCTCAATCCTTTCATATATCTACCATTGTTTTCCTGATTTTTCATTACATTTTGAGCAATTTGTGCATGCTTTGTGCTACATTTCCTTGTGGATTGTGTATGTATTGTAGTATCAGGTGTCTGCAACTCCTTTGGTGCATCACCTCATTAGCATTAGCTTCATTTTCCTACATTCCTTATCTTTTTCCCCTTGGAATTTAGAGTAGGAACTAAGAATTCAAACCCCTACAGCTTGTAAGTGATATATCTGATCAAAGGAGTTGAGGAACCAGCCTCTAATTTGGAGATTCCTCTCCCATTTTTACAAGTCCCACACTTGGGGAGAGGACTCAATGTTGTGCAATCACACTGGATGTCCAAGATGTCAAACTAGAAGTCTGATCAACATCCAGGGGTGCTGCTGATTTGCAACAACAATTACATGATTACATGAGTGGATTCAGTGATATTGGCTTGGTCTAGCAAGCCTAATCAAGTGACCTAGCTAGCCTAGGTGATAAAACATAGTGGATGGATCTACATGGTGACTTGAGAAGCATGGTAGAGGAATGGAGATAAAGTTAGGAGAGTTTAGAGACACTCACATGATTCTCAAGGTGTAGGTATAGGTTAAAGACATTGTTTCAGGTACTCATTTAGAACTAGTATAAGTGCTTAGAGACCAAATGAGGCATGAGGATGAGGTATAGAGCCATGTGAGATCATGGAGGAATGCAGCGGTGTGATACATATTGTATCATGTGTGTTAGGGCATTTTGGATAGGTTTCATGATGAGGTATGAGGTTCTTTTACTATAACCTAACTTAAACCATAGAAAACCCTAAGGACATAATCAATTAAAAATGGAAACCGTCCCCTATGAATTCAGTTAAGACTTAATTTTGAGCTGATTCTGTAAAGATTGGAGATGGTGGAGAGAATTTTTATAGTGGTGTGAGAAAATTTTAAAGTCATTATGAGGTGAAATTTATTAATAGCCTATGCCAAGACCATTAGGCAATAACATTTATGCAAGAAAGTGCATATGCAGATGTCGAATTGGAACTTACTGATGCTCACTGTGAATTAAGACTTAAGTTGCAAGAAACCTTCAGGCTTATAGAAGGAGACTCTTTATTACATTGATTAAATAGAATTGAAGGAAAATTCAAGGTTGTGTGGAACATTTCAAAAATATCACATACTGAAGGTTCAAACATTATGATGGTAATGTCTTTGATGAGTTTGAAACCCTAGCTCAAAAGTGGTAGGAGAGATATTATTTGTAAGTGCCAAGATCTGATTGGTATTATGAGTATGATGATTGGAGTTTGTAGGATAATCCTCCATATTTCCATAAAGGTATGTTATAACATGTGATTATTTGTGGAACTCACTCAAAAAGGTAAGCTTATTAAGATGTTTAGTTTGAGGCAAAGTTGTCCAACGAAGGTATGCAATGAAATTACATTTTTTTAATCCTGGGATTTTTTTTATACATTTCCATGATTGTTTCATATCATGGTTGAGGTCGTAGAGGTAACTAGAGTGTTTCACTATTCCTGAGAGGACTAATGTGTTCAGATGGAACCCACCTCATTCGGGTAATTGATTAAACAGGATGTTACTATTTAGTAGTTGACCTAAGTTGAAGGGTGACTTCCACTTGGAATTGGAATCAAATGTATCAAGATGGTATGGACAAGTCCATAGCTTAGCCATTGATTTTTCCAAATCTTGGGATCATGGGAGGGTTATCTGTATCAAGAGGATTTGAAATGCATGTCACGGAATATTTTATAGCGTATGTCACGAGACATGTCTATGGAGGGGATTAAATTGTTCAAGGATAAGAACTTCTCTATCCAGAACTATGGAGGTTAATCTCCACCTGTTTTCAGACTTGGTGATTAAGGGTGCACCTATATTGGATGATGTGAATAGACATGAAATTTTATCCCAGATGAAGGATGGGCTGATTTCTATGAAGGTGACAGTTAGGGTGAAATAATTAACCCTTGAAGGAAATTTTCACAAAATCTACACTCACCACCTCTCTATCTTGAACTCAGTTTCCATCGCAACCAGGAAATGAAAGCTTCCCATGGTTTCCTATTGTAGTCCCTAACAATTTTTATGTTCTCTATAAATAGTGGATGTGATATATAGGTAATTTTATTTCCAATGAGTGGTTACATGGAATAGTTGAGGTGATATGGTGTGATATACTTTTCCAAAATGTTAATACCTTGGTCCTACCTCTATCCCACAACCCACTATCTCAGATGAGGAAGTCTTATGCCAACAGGCTATGTTAGGATAAAAAAGAATTTGACCCAGTGAAATATAATGTACAACTCAGGATGATGTTGGTATGTATGATTTTCCAAATAGGATAATATTCTAGTGTAATCTAATGTTATAGGAGAATTACAACATCCGACTTGATAAATGACCCAAATAAAATATAGCAAATATGACCCAAGAAATAAAATAAGTTAGATAACTGTGAAACCCTAATGTGCAAGAGAGAGGTTAAGAAAAGCCTTAGCTAATTTGACTGTTATCACAGGACTATGTCTACAAAGTCAGTAACCTAGGTGAACACTGAGGAGGACAGACCATCGTCATAACCAATCCCAAGAAAAATGTAGATTTGACTGCATGATCTAACCTGGATTGGGGCACCTGAAAAAGGGATCAGGGTGCACCATAGGCACCCTGGTCTGACCACTGCTGGGCACCCTAGTCTGCTGGAAATGTCAAAAAATTATTTTTTACACCATCGCTTCTGGATTGTCATTGGATCCTTCACCAGTGATTTTCTATCATGTCACACTAATGTCTACTAAGACTGCATTGAATATCAGTGTGAATGGGAGATGGAAGAATCAAATATAAAATCCATGGACAAACACATCGAAAACCCTAAAAATAAGAAAGATGCATATAATGGGGATACAAACTAATCCTCAGCTAGTCAAATGTTACTGGACTTAGTCACTAGGATATGGGCATTGCACTACATCTCAGACCTAATGAAGTTCTAGGTGTGTGTGTGTGTTTGTATAGAATTATGCCCTAGGTTACTCTTGTTTCAGTCACATGTTGTGGCATAGTAACGATAAATAACTAGATGTAGAAGTATGTAAATATATGTTTGCATAGAAATAATAGAACTTCCCCTCATATAAAGTGTGATATCAGATGAATGTAGTCCTTGTGTGCCTTATGATGAGGGCCTAGATGGATTCAAATTTGATGCTCTTAGTAATGGTCTTTGATGGATGCAACTTTAGATGGTGATAGTAGATGCTTAGTTCTTTATGCATTCATCATGGTCACATATCTTTATATTTGTATGGTTCTCTTGTTCTAAATTTCATAATTAACCCCAATAAAATTCAAACCACCAAAAAGATGAACAAGATACCAAACAGCCAAAAGAGGATTCCAAAAAAGGTGATAGTAAAGATGAAAATAGAGACCATCAGGCACCTCAGAGGGGACCAGGGTACAAGGGGCGCCCCAATGGGTATCTGGGTGTCCCCAACTCATAAAATAGGAATTAACATAGAAGTTAGGCAATAGAAATTGGACAAGTGCAAGTGTAAGATCAAGAAGGAAATAATAGAAAACAATGTAAAAGATGGCCAAAGACATGGGTTAATTATTACTCTTTCTCACTTAAGAACCATATGAATAGTAGTATGTGATCAAGACCTAGAAATGGACCCTAAATGTGTAAGTTATGTGTCTACATTTTTCCCACAATTTATGTTGGTTAAGTGTAATATCTCGGTAACATAAAGTACATATAGATGATGCATATCTGATAAATCTATGTAAAGTGGATGTAACAAAAGTGCCAAAGTACTAGACAAAGCATGGACTGAAAAAAATATGGAGGGTGGAGACTAAAGATGTAAGCAGTAGTAAGATAGTGATGAGGAATTGAATCTAGGGCAGAAAGCACATGTGTAAATGTCTACATGTGTGTAGTATACCTACTTGGTTAGTACAATGTCACTGTGATGTACCTGCCATGTGTGTGTTGTTTTTTTACTGTTTATTTCGCATATGGATAGGACTTGCAAAAGATAAGATGCATCAAGCAGTCAAATACACATATATAAGTGTATATGACACATTTGCATCACAATATGTAAATATATATATATCTGTGTGTAAAATATGAATAGGAACAAGTACACTTGATCTGTGATGAGTGAAGAGTGTAGAGAGGATATTGAAAAAGTTGATCATATGCACCCATTTATTTCCATGATCTGAAACAAAAGGGTGTAGACAAGGATATCCTGGGTGACTTTCAATGCCAAGTATAAGTTTTTTGGGGTGATATCATGCCACTATGATTGAAGATGTGTAGGGAGAAAATTCTAGTGTTATTCTCCAACCTTGTAACTGTTTCCCTAAGAATATATGACACCAATGCAGACTGGTGTGACTGCCTAGATTTTTTGGGCGATACATATGATCCATTTTGATCCAACATGAATAGAAAAATAGAGAAAACATACATACTGATTGCCTGAGGTCTGTTCCTATACTGAGAAAAAAAATTTAGACTACTTTGAACCATGCTGATATGAGAAAAATGGTGTAACTTCCCGCTATTTATAGGCACCCAGGAAGTAGTATGGGCACCCAGGAACTCATGTTTATGTCTGGGTACTGGCGGCAGTGTTGTGCTAAAGACCCAGGTAAAGTTTTGGTCCATTTATGAGACTGAAGAATGTTCTTTACGGGTAATGAAATGTTTTTTACTTTGACTATGATATATTGTATGGGGTGACTAATTCACTCAAATGATGTCCCCCTCATTTTGGGGGGTTCATGTAATGTCACTAGATAGGATAATGTGGCCCTAGAATGAGGAACAATCACTAAATTGTAATTGATTCCCTACAGGGGGAGGGAATGTGCTTGGTAGAAATCAAGGCACATTCAAGAAAAGTGGCTGAAAACATGTGTTAGTGCAAATAAGAAAAATATGCATATAAAATAAAAAGTGTAATTTAGCAAGCTGAAATATAATGTATATCGTGAAAAGAGGGTTTCAAACATGGGACATCACTCATAATGTCGTAATACAATCAGGGCGAAAGTGGCGAAAAGCATATAGTGTGCACAAAAGACATTGGGAAAATCCTTTAAACAAATGCATAAAATGGAAAACAAAGACAAAGAATAACAAGAAGAGTAACAAACAACCATGGTAGAAAATAGTTCCTGCAAATAAAATTTTGCACGTGAAACACCTATTAGCATATTAGAAAGATAAAAAATCATGTCAAAGTGAGTATGATCTGATATAGTAGTGTAATAGTAAGAATAAGAAGTAGTATAAATTAAAACTATAACACCTGTGATGATTAAGAAAGTAGATTTCCCTAGGAGCCCTTATGGGACTAGTAAGAAGTACAGTTCGAAATATTCATGTTCTTTGTAAAGATTTGTGTAAAGTCTACATTCACAACTAGAAGGAAAGTGATCACACGTGTTTATATAGAAAGATAATGACATACAACATATTTTTCTATCATCTGTAACAACAAAGTGTACATGTAAGCATAAGAAAACAAGAGTAAACCTGACCAAGCTATGCAATATGTTATTTGTGTGGATGAAATAGAATGTAAATTCAGTGTGATAGGAGAAGCGTACCCCCAAAGTGAATGTGGATGAGTATGCATGAGATAAGGTTCATTTGTAAAAGACCCCTCAATAGTCATGAATAAACCATAGAACAAGAGCGTGTCATTGGGAAATGGTTTGAATTGTGTGTGATATAAAGATATGATCATCAAAGCATATAGTGTATATAGTGATTGAGTGTGATGAGGTTCATTTCATATGCAAACCCTTAACAACCAAGTATGAACCATGGAACTAGAGTGCATCATCAGGTAATGATGATACCAGTGTATCAAGATATGTTAGATTTGGAGAAAATACTAAATATGAAAAAATTTGAGACACTTGATAATGCTAGAAGGGAGAAAAGAGTAAGCATGATGACCCCTAAGTATATTATGATAAGTTAGCTATTCAATGAAAGTAAATGGTGAGGGTCCTCCACTCGATGCTTGCGGAGATAAAGGCATGTGACCATACTATGATATCAATGATGTGTGAGACTGATGATGTAGTGGTGAATGAAATTTATGTGCATGAGACCTATGAGGTTATGGACACCTATATGAAGGATATCGCAGAGGTGATGAAAACCTATTGTTGTCAAAATTTCACCCCCCCTGGGTAATTTTGATAACATGCATCAGAATATTCAAGTCCCAGGAAAATTGATTGATTCGGGGCCAAAAATCATGTTGCTGGAGTCCCCTCAAATATTTTCGAAGTTCCCTGTCTGAGAGGAAAAGAGAAAGCTCTGAGAAAATGTGAAAAATGGTTGCAGAAGGAAAGTAGGTTGATCCAGGAAAAAATCATAAAATGACTAAGTCCTAGTCCTAAGGGCAGTCGGGACATTTGGGACAAAAAGGCCCGAACCAGCTGGCTCGGCCAAAGTAAGCACAAACAGCCCACAAAGCAATAGGGACATCTGGGACAGAAGTACGTGGCAGGCGCGAAATGCCGGTTCGACTGAGAAAAAATTGGCTAACTGCTAAGAGGGACGCAAATGGGACAATCGGGCCAAAAAGGCGCGAACCGGCCGAACTGGCCGAAAAGAGTCAAGTCAGTCCGAAGCAAAGTGGGACAAGCGGGCCAAAAATGCCCGAACCCGCCGAATCGGTCGAAATGAGCACAAAGGGCCCAAAATCAAATGGGACATCCAGGACAAATGGAGGCGAAGTACGCAAAGGAGCCGAAGGGGCCGAGGACCAATGAGAAATCGCCACATGCCACAAAGAGAAAAGTCAAAAAGTCAAGGGGCGAGTTTTCGAGCACCAATCCGAACCAATGGGATAGTGCCACGTGTCCCAGCTAGGGCCCACAAGGAAAATTCAAAAGATAGCAAGCAAAAAGGTAGAGGAGAGAGAATTGTGCGACCAATCAGAGCCTGCCACGTGTCATCTAGGTGGCGAAGCACGGGAAAATATTTCGAAATCTGTCTTGGTCTGTTCCGTGCCCTAAATCTTCAGATCGCCATATCTTTTGATCCAGAGCTCGGATTTCCACGTTCTTTATATCAATGGAAATCTGTTGAGATGATCTACATCATTCTAGGATCAACCTCGAGTTTTGGTGCAGTCTGAAGAGAGAAAATCAAGAAATGGCTCTGACGTGTGGTAATGGCCAGAAGCGACCTTTCAACAACTTGTTTAAATGCTAATGGGTCGCATTCTTCTTCTACACGGCCAGAAGTGACATTTTAGCGGCCAAATTAATACAAATGGGTCGTATTCTCCTCCAAAATCACTCAAAGTGACAGGGTATGGGTTGGTAAGATCCTCCATGCTGATTTAATGCATCTGGAGTCAATGAGGAATGGGCTTGCACATTTTCCCACGTTTTCTGTCCCCTGGGCTCGACCCATGCAATGTAAAAGCCAGATTTGGCTCATTTTTTTAAAAAAAGAGGTTGTTCATTCTTTCGGCTCGGCCATCCCTTCTTTTCTTCTCTAGGGTTGAAAATGGAGTTCGAGCCTCCTCCCTGCTCTGTAATGGCATTTTTTGCCTTTTACTAATGGAATGATGTTCTGTGCAAACTTCTGGAGCAACAAAACGTGTTTTGTGATGCATATGTCTATCCTCTCTCTCTTTTGCTTGTTCTCTCCTTGCCTCTCTTCATTTACAGGTATCTGTGCATGTCTAAATGTTCATTGCAGGTTTGGAGCTGTGTTCATGGAGTTTTGGGACATTTTCTGTGTGAAATCTATCCTTGGGCCTGTGATGCATCTGTCCATCCTTCCCATTGCTCACCTCTCTTTGTCCCATGACAGTTTTGATAGATGTTCAACATCCTCCTTCTCTGGAGTATCACCGTTTTAGTGTAGGCTTTTGCTGTTTTTCCCTTCTCTCTCTCTCTCTGTCTCCTTGGCATGGTTAGATTAGGATTAGATTAGCTTGCCTGCACTAGAATAGCTTGTGGCAGGTAGTTTAGGAGCAGGAACCAGCCTTCTCTGGAGATTCCTCTCTCGGTTTCACAAGTCCCATGCTTGGAGAGAGGTTTCCATGTTGTGCAATCACACTGGATGCCTGAACATCAACCTAGAAGCCTGATGTGCGTCCAGGGGTGCTGTGATTTTTAACTAACAGTTTTGGCACGCCCGGTGGGACCTTAGAGGTCTTTCACTTCATCTTTTGCAGGTTGATGTGTTCCTGTGAAGATTTCAGCCTTTAGAGGCACTTGCAAACACATCTGGTGACTCCATCTGGTCAACAACCCATCTCTGAAGTTGCAGACCTTCCTTTCCATTCATTTCCATCCATTTTCATCCATCTTTCTTTCCATCCCCTTCATTCTTTTCCATTCCATGAAGTTGTGCAGTCATGACTTCATTTCCATCATGGAATTCACATCAAAAACAACAGTATATTCCACCTCCAACATGTTTTACAAATCCTCCAAATCAGCATTTTGAGCAGATTCAAGATCAGTATGCATACCCATATGAGCAGCAGTGCCAAAGTCATTTTGGCTATGGAGCTTTCCATGAGCAAGGGTGTGCATACAATGAAGACCATCAGATCCAAGATGCTGGTCTGTTGGAGAAAATCCAAAAGATGGAGGCAAACATAGTGCAGTCCAGGGCTCAGGCACAGATGAAAGCTTTCGGAATCAGTTATGGAGCACCCTGTCCATGGGTGGGACCTTTTCCAAGGCATTACAGCCCTCAGGAGAAGCTTGACTTCATGATTGCAATGCTTCCTTTGCTTGCAAAGTGGATTGAAGAAATAGAGGTGTATGAGAGAAGTATTCAGCAACCTTGTCAATGGGTAAGCACACCATCTCATGCCTTTCCTTTTCCTCTTTCCCAATCTGTTTCATTTCAGCAGTGTCAAGTTTCAAACCCTCCATCTCTTGTCCCAAGTGTTGAATTCATTTCTCCACCCCCCAGTCTTCCACCTCATCTCGATTTTTCTTTCCTTTTCCCTTCCAAATAGTCATCCCCTCCACAAGAGCTAACAGAAATACCCCCTCCTCTAAAGAAACAAGAGGTTTCACTGCCTCCACCACCACAAAAAAGTGTAAAATCGGTTGAGTTTCAACCCATTCCTCCTCTTGCATTCCCAATTTCATATGGGGAAGAAGGAATTGAAAAAATCAGTCATCAAGGACAGCAAGAAGAGGAGCCCAACAGAAAAGAAATGACAGATGACTTGAAGGTTTGGGCTACCAAATTTGGGATGACAAAGATCCCCTTGATGGTTAAGCCTACAGAAGAGGCTAAGGTTGAAAAAATGGTGGTTAGGACTGATTTGGTTGCAGTAGAAGAAGAAGATCTTGCAGTCCCAACTTGTCCTCTAGAGTAGCAAATTGAAGAGTTTGACTTGACAAACTTCATGCTGGAGAAGGAGTTCAATCAAGCGCAAGATTGCCTTCAAACATTAGAGGAAGGAGAAGCTGCTCCAAATCTAAAAGAAGAGGAGCACATCCTAGCTGTGGAGGAGAAAAGTGCAGATCCAAGGGCTTCGAGCACAAAGCAGGCTACAGGAGAACCTTCAGTTCTTCTTTCCACTTCATCTCTCTCAAGTTCTATTACTGAAAAGGAGTTTGATCTCTCAAACTCAATATTGGAAAGTGAAGGAAACCATGGTGGTCAAGTTGCAGATCAAGAGGACACCATGGAGGAAGTTGAACACGAGCAGCAGGACAGCAATGAGGCAGTTTACCTATCAGATTTGAAGGACTGTTTTGATGGAGAAGAGCCGGTTGAGCTTTCACCTTTCTCTCTTTCATCATCCACATTCCAAACACAAGAGCCTGCTGCCATGAAGGAGAGCTTTCATTTGCAGCAGCCTGCATCTTATAGCAGCTCTTTGGGATCAAGATTGGAAGATTTTTATCTTCCATGTTATTCATTGGAGGAAGAGAAAGGACAGAAGAATTTCACCATTTCTTCCACACCATCCATTCAAGAGGGTCTACAAGAAGACTCCATTCTTGGAGTTGAAAATCAAAGCTATGGGCATATCAAACGGATCAGACCTTGCCCAATCAGGTATTTGGCTTCATTGGAGCCAAAGGAGAAGCCACAACCAGTCATGCTTGCTTCTGAGCTACAAAGTACCAAGGATCAGCTGCCATACCTCTCCAATCCAAATGCAGAGCAACTAAAAGAGGTATTGGATTTTTCAGTTGATACCTTGATGATTTGGATAGAAGACCAGCTTCTTGTTGATTTTCCATCCATCCAAACAGCCATGATCAGTGCCAAATCAATTGCATGGCTGCCAATTTTGAAGAAAGGAAGCTATTTCTCACAACCAATTGCAGGGTTTGTTTAGCTTGCCTTTTCTTCTAGTTAGAGTAGAGTAGCTAGGTTTGCTTTCAGTAGAAGAAGTGCTTGTGCACACTCTGCATGTTCCATTTGGGGCATGTATGATTTTCAGTTTTGTACATAGTTTTTGGTGTTGCTGGTTTTTCTCTTGCACAGTTCGTTCTAGTGGTTTTTGGTGAGACACTCCAGGTTCAATGGGTTTCCAAGTGGCTCAGAGGGAGGTTTTCAAAGTTCAAATCAGTTGCAGGTTGCAACTCATGACTCCATACCCAATGGATGCTTCAGGCTACTGATCATTCATCTAGCAGGCAGATGACCCCACTGAGTCACCAAACTGTTGTCAAAATTTCACCCCCCTGGGTAATTTTGATAACATGCATCAGAATATTCAAGTCCCAGGAAAATTGATTGATTCGGGGCCAAAAATCATGTTGCTGGAGTCCCCTCAAATATTTTTGAAGTTCCCTGTCTGAGAGGAAAAGAGCAAGCTCTGAGAAAATGCGAAAAATGGTTGCAGAAGGCAAGTAGGTTGATCCAGGAAAAAATCATAAAATGACTAAGTCCTAGTCCTAGGGGCAGTCGGGACATTTGGGACAAAAAGGCCCGAACCAGCCGGCTCAGCCGAAGTAAGCACAAACAGCCCGCAAAGCAACAGGGACATCTGGGACAAAAGTACGCGGTGGGCGCGAAATTCTGGTTCGACCGAGAAAAAATTGGCTAACTGCTGAGAGGGACGCAAATGGGACAATCGGGCCAAAAAGGCGCGAACCGGCCGAAAAGAGTCAAGTCAGTCTGAAGCAAAGTGGGACAAGCGGGCCAGAAATACCCGAACCGGCCGAACCGGCTGAAATTGAGCCCAAAAGGTCCAAAATCAAGATGGGACGTCCGGGACGAATGGACGCGAAGTACGCGGAAGGACCCGGCAAGGGGCCGAGAACCATTGAGAAATTGCCACGTGTCATCAAGGAGAAGCCAAAAGGTCAAAAGGCAAGGTTTGAAGTGCTGGCCCGAGCCAATAGAAATTGGACACGTGTCCAATGGAGCATAGAAGTGTGGACTCAGGGAGGAGTTGGAAAGTTTGGCCAAATCTAAGCAAAAAGGGGTAAAAGGGAAGGAAGACCCGACAGGTTCGTGAACCAACCAATGCATGCCACGTATCCCTAGTGGCGGGGCGTGGGAAAAATGTGGAAAATATTCCAAGAACACCAAAAGTCAAATTTCAAGAGACAGCCCGCCGAAAAGTAGAAGGAGAGAGAATCACGTGCGACCAATCAGAGCGTGCCACTGTGTCATCCAAGTGGCAGAGCGCGGGAAAATATTTCAAAATCCGTCTTGGGTCTGTTACGTGCCCTAAATCTTCAGATCGCCATATCTTTTGATCCAGAGCTCGGATTTCCACGTTCTTTATATCAACGGAAAGCTTGTTGAGATGCTCTACATGATTCTAGGATCAATCTCGAGTTTTGGTGCAGTCTGAAGAGAGAAAATGGAGAAACGGCTGCTGACATGTGATAATGGCCAGAAGCGACCTTTCAACAACCTGTTTTAATGCTAATGGGTCGCATTCTTCTTCTGCACGGCCAGAAGTGACATTTTAGCGGCCCAGTTAATGCAAATGGGTCGCAGTCTCCTCCAAAATCACTCAAAGTGACAGGGTATGGGTTAAAAAAAAAGATCCTCCATGCTGATTTAATACATCTGCAGTCAATGAGGGATGGGCTTGCACGTTTTTTCACGTTTTCTGTCCCCTAGGTTCGACCCATGCAATGTAAAAAGCCAGATTTGGCTCATTTTTTAAAAAGAAGAAGTTGTTCATTCTTTCTGCTCTGCGCTCCCTTCTTTTCTTCTCTAGGGTTGAAAATGGAGTTAGAACCTCCTCCCTTGCTCTGTAATGGCGTTTTTTGCCTCTTATTAATGGAATGATGTTCTGTGCAGACTTCTGAAGCAACAAAACGTGTTTTGTGATGCGTCTGTCCATCCTTTCTCATTTTTGCTTGTCTCTCTTCTTGCCTCTCTTCATTTGCAGGTAATCTGTGCATGTTTGAATGATCATTGCAGGTTTGGAGCTGTGTTCATGGAGTTTTGGGACATTTTCTGTGTGAAATCTATCCTTGGGCCTGTGATGCATCTGTCCATCCTTCCCATTGCTCACCTCTCTTTGTCCCATGGCAGTTTTGATAGATGTTCAACATCCTCCTTCTCTGGTGTATAACCATTTTAGTGTAGGCTTTTGCTGTCTTTTCCTTTCTCTCTCTCTCTCTGTCTCCTTGACATGGTTAGATTAGGATTAGATTAGCTTGCCTGCACTGGAATAGCTTGTGGCAGGTAGTTTAGGAGCAGGAACCAGCCTTCTCTTGAGATTCCTCTCTCGGTTTTACAAGTCCCACGCTTAGAGAGAGGTTTCCATGTTGTGCAATCACACTGGATGCCTGAACATCAACCTAGAAGCCTGATGTGCGTCCAGGGGTGCTGTGATTTTGCACTAACATTAACCTATGTGATGGATCAAATATAAATATGATGGACACTTTTCCTCCAGGATAGCACTTAGGTCAATAAACCAAGGAAAATTTGTAGAATTTTTGTTTATGTAGTTATGAGGAAGTATTAGAAGGTTTTTTTACTCATTGATCAAGCAGCCAGTGATAGTGGACGTAAAACTTACGGTCCTAATGGGAAGTTGGTAACTTCCAACCAAAATAATATGAATAATAACCAAGGGAATAAATTATTGAATTGAAACCATGGCATTACTACATAGTGTTACTAACAAACTGAAGAATCCTAATGTTATAAACATTGGTAATAACAATAACAATGACATAGGGGAATCAAAGAAATAACAGCCCTATCCCCTCTATCAAGACAGTTGATTTTAACCATCCTCCCCCTTAGTAAAACTAAACCCAAGGACATAACCAATACCAAAACCTTGGTCAAGGGGCACCAAAGTACACCTATGACAATTGATTCAAAATAGCAATCAAGGATTCAAACAACAACAAAATCAAAACCAAATTCCAAGGGATTGCAATCCCAATTTATATTACAGTTTTCACCGCATCATTGAACACTGTAGATATTATTATAAACATAAAAGTAGATATTATATAAATTCATTGATCCTGGAGAATTAAAGACAATTTTTCATAGATATGTTCCTAGGAAACCTTGAAGAATCCTCACAAATTGGTTATACAAGACCTATTGCACTCCAAAGATGTAAACTTGGGAATTTATCATGATCCATTCCCTAAACACCATGAAGAGGTGAGGGTCAATCCTAAAAATGTCAACAAGGGTATTCCTATTAGGACCCATGATTATGAAGCTTAACTTCTAAGAATTCTCGGGTTGCCCCTAACCTAGGCCAAAGAAAAAAGACATATTTTTTGGGACTAGTTGAATTAAAACTAGGTCGGAAATCAATGCAACAACTCGGACAAGAGACCAATACTTCATGGCATCTCCCCACTCACTCCCTTTTACAAGATGACATTCATATAGTCCCAAAACATGTAGGAGTATATGAATTCATTACATAATTATACAATATCTTTTCTCACATTTATTTTCTAGATTTGTTTAAGAATTCTCTAGTACACCTTTCATCTTTGCTATATGTGTTAGGGCTTGGTCGTCTAATCACTGTTAGGCCTCCACCTGAGGCTCAAATTAACCATATTTTATTTGACATATATCCTCCAGGATAGAATGATAGGGAGACTTCATATTTGTTTGACATAAGTAAGATTCACTTCAATGCCAAAATAGCTTGAAGAGGAGATATTGCATTATACTTACAACTGTGGGTCTATAAAAATTACATTAAGAGATTTGTGAGCTAATGATAGGACTATTATGAATGTAGTCCTCTTCTCTTTCTTACAAAATTTGGGATATGGGGATACCAATTTCTCCTCTACTGGAAACACATTATGAGGATATGATAATCTCAAGCTACTTTAATTAGAACCTTTGTCCAGTTGGAATCATTTTCATTGAAGTCAAAGGAAGATGAAGGAGTTGGTAGGCATAACAGATTGATGGAAGAATTGACAAAGGTTCACAATGGTCTAGAGTTTGGTAGTAATCTTGATCTTTCATAGCTATAATTATACATGGTCCATAGATCACCTTATGTCTATCATTCAGAGCCAAGTTGGTCACTTTGAGATCGTAGAAGAGGGAGCTCATAGAGTATCTCATTTGGATCTCATATACAATGTTTCTCATCTGGACCTGAGCTTGTGTATAGTGTTTGTCATTTGAAGTTTGATGTATATTTTGGTAAGCTATGGATAGCTCATAGCATGTTCAATTTGAAGCTAGTAGTCTATTAATTGGTCTGGAGTAAATTGGCTTCATTCAACAGTCTATCATTGAAATCTATGTTGATGGGAATCATAAGACAAGAAAATTTTGAAGACTGAGAAAAGTGCAATGCTGGGACTATTCCAAGGCAATGGAAATAGGTTTTTGTATATTATGGTTGGCTCTGTTTAGTGACTATACTTTTCCTATTTGGTGTTAGCATACTCATGTTCTCATTTTGGAGCTTCAATATCATTCATGTATTGTGGTCGACTCCTGTTCGGACATTTATATTCATTTCATGGAGGCTTGACCTTTAAATGTTAAAAAGGTATAATCACATGGTAGCTTCAACTTAGGACTATTGAGAATCCACTTATACTTGATTAATGATGAGAATGGAATATGAGTAGAGTGAAGTTGTGAAGAGTGTGCCTCAGTAAAGTTGATAATAGACCTAAATTAGAACATTGAGGAGTTGCTATCATGAAGATAAATTGTCCTAAAAAATAGTTCTCATATATAGACTATGGAATAGTCAAAGTATGCAGCAAGTGTGTAGATTCCTGAACTCAAAGGAACAAAAGTTTTTAAAGATCATAAAAGAAAATTTATCAATTTCTTTTGCTTTGGCATTATATTATTCAAATTCTAACCATTCCATGTTTTTAGTGCCAAGGAAAATGAAGAGTCACATGATAAGATCTAAAGGAAGTTGAAGTTGAAAAGGAAGTAGAACATGGGAGTAGCCTATATAAAATAAAGTAACCTTTGATTTCACTAATAGACTCATGCATCTATATTGAAAGTGTGAAGTATGTAGAAGAAAAGAAAAGAAAATATTATTCAAAGTAGACAGTTGAAAAGGTACATTAGTTCAAGAGAAGAAGGGGGATAATGATTTCTGGAATAACGGTGAAAGAGAAGAAAAAAATTCCATCATCAAGATAAATAAGTCACACTTATTTCATAAGATGGAATTGTTTAGTTTGTTGAGGTCTATACCTCATGAAATTCAAGGGATTGTGAAACCAGTGGGTTGGTGCTCATTCAAAATAGCTAAGCTTGGTGCTTAGCTTTAGGGATTGGTGTCTTTAGTAGGTTGTTTCCTAAAAACCATTGTCAAAGAATTTAATTTGGGCTGGATTTCCAACGGTGGATCTAAGAAGTCATCCATTTTTAGGTTTTTCCTGAGAGAGGGTTTTCCATAAATCTATTTTTGCTTTGTGTTATGTTGTTTTGAATGGTTTTACATATTTTAACTACTGGATGTAATTTTTTAATAACTTAAATTTCATGTTACTACTAATTCACACCCTAAGTCTCGGTATAAGCATGTGTTTAAAAATTCTTTCCTTATCTGTCTCCCATCAGACTGAAAACCATTTGAACTAAATTATACATCATATATAAGGAAACAAACTATAACATGCTCTTGGGAAGACCATGGATTCACAGGATGAATTCCATTCCTTCCACTTTATTCCAAGGTATTATACTTACATCCTCCATCAGGGAAAATTTTAAGGGTCTCTTCAATCCAAAAACCTTAGAAAATATTTGGCGAATATTTAGAAATCCATTTTCGCTTGTATGGCGAATTGCAGGAAAAGTTGTTTTGACGCAGGAGGTAATTTTCTAAGATATTTTTTAAATTGACAGGAGATTTGTAAATACTATAGGATGGTAGCATGCAGAATGCACAACCAGCCGGTAGAAAATTTAATGCTCCAAACTAGTGGCCCACTTTCAGTCCCCTATTTTTAGAAATACACAAAAGGTGGTCATTTTCACTCCATAAAATAGAGAAACCAGAGCATTGGAGCTGCAAGCATACGAGGAAAATTACAAGAAACATTGAATTTCAAAGGACATCTGACATAGGGAAAAAAAAATCCACAACACCAAAGCACATTTACCATTTTGAATATATTTCCTAACAGTTTGAAAAAATAACAAGAAGAAAGATTTACACTTCCAGAGAGCCAAAGAACCCAGTTGCATTCAACAACAAATATGAAGAAGTTTTCGTATATTGAGCCTAATATTTCCTCAACTGTACAAATTTCTATAGGATCCTATATACGTACTCCCAATGGATCAAAGCAACCAATTTCATTAGGCTATTATATATGCCCTAATTTTAGACAAAGCATAGATCACTTAACAATCTTACTGATCAACTACGACACTTCCACTTTCACATTTCATTATACACTCTCATCTCATGAAGATTCATTTGGAACATCACCTAATGACATTGAGCGTCTCATAGGACTACCTACACAAAGATTGTGGATCTTGTCACGATGAAGGTTGTTTTAACGGATCGAAGAAATGCAAGTATCTGGAGTCTAATTTTTAGTTTTCTATTGATACAGTTACAGCTTCTTCTGCTATGTAATTTTATTTTCCTCCATTTATCAATGGAATTACATTTTCCTTATTATCAATTTAACAAAAAAATTATGTTTAAAATCTTACTAACAATCATCCATTTCTCTTTGTTATATTGACTATCAGCCAGTTTCCCAAAACCCTTCAAAAAGAAGTATTCAACTCAAGAGATTTTAGTCACCCATTTTTACAGGTCGTTTTGCAAGCATTCTTCCAAGCCAGGATTTTATTTTGCAAGGTTGATATATAGATTATTCCTTGAATGGGCATTTAGCATATATCGGTCATACCTTAAATGCATCTAATACACCATTTGACCGGTGTAGTAAGCCTCTATCATCTAGGATAAGAGTTGACCTTAGGCACACACATGCATTCATTTCCAATGTGATTATTAGAGGCTATCGACCTCAACGAGAGATATTTGTTCTTTCTCTATACATTATGAGTCTCTATATAATTTTTGACACAGTACCCTCTCCTCTAACAGCAATAAGCATTCAAAGCTATCGTCTATGAATTTAACACTAGTCAATTGAAGAGAAAGAGGTGATTCCCAATCTTGTTATGTAGGTTTCTTTTTTTTAAATCATATTTTAATTATTAATATTTATCTTTTAAAATCATACCTCAAGTAAGTACTATTTTTTACTTTTATCAATTTACAACCATATCTTGGGGAGATAAACCAACTCTCTAGCACAAGAACTTAACATGGGGGGATAAAAATAGACACTTTCCACTTCAACAATTTGATTCATTTACAGGAATAATCACCAGGATCAAGAGAAAACATTTTTAGACACTTTATTTTTAAGACTATGACTGAGATAGACCTATCCTGATAATATTTTCACCATGTCTTACCTATAGATATTCATATGTAGTAGGAGAGAGATACCTATAACTTTTTGTGTCACACATTTTAAGCATGGAGTTCTTCATATCAGACTATAAACACGAGATATGTAAGGATCAAGGTGACTAAGTACGGTATATAAAACCAAAGTGAACATAAATAAACATAATTTTACCTTCTACAAGTTTACCACACCTTTGAGGAATCTTCATACTTTCTACAAATGATTTGGAATAAAACACAACCCATTTTGTTCTTACTAATTCAAAAAAAATTATTGCCCGAGAATAAATCTTGTTTGACAAATTCTCATAACTTCTTTAATTCTTATCAATTTTACCTAAAACCTTTTGCAATACCTCAATCTTTGAGTCCTATATAAAAATTACTTCTATGATTTATCTCAAGAAAGCACTATATTTTTTCGTGGGTGCTAAGAAGCCAGACTACTTACTATGCACTTTTCAAAAAACTTGTTTTACAAAAACTAGCATAACTTTCACATACTTCTTCAAAACTTGATGAAATTTGGCATTAATCACCAACACACATTACATGTGTTGGTTAGCTATAGGATTTCCTTGTAAGAACATACCAATATCATTATCCTTAGCCTGCACTACCATTTTTCAAGGCTAATTTCTGTGCACTTTTGAATTTTGACTCCATGAGCTAAAATGGGCCTTTTTTGCTCACACATGATGTAGACATTATTCTTATGCTTCTCCCATGATCACATGACCATTCCATGACCTGTACCACCTTATCACACCTCATCAAGCACCAAAAACAAACCTAAAAGGACTAGTTACAACGGTGACTTCTCCCAACTGACCTAGAACTCACTTTATAACCTATTTATCATGCTAAAATGATCATATACGACATGCAGAACCTCTAAAATAAGCATGAAAACATTGTCTATGATTCCAATTTGCTAATTTTTCACAAACAAAGCCTATAGCACAATTAAAATGTCATGAAACCATCTTGAATGCTTGCTAACCCACTGAAGGCACTACCAATCAAAATCCATGCCTTTGATTGAGCCTCACTGCACCATTAACTGATTTTCGATAAATTCCACTTTACATAAATAATAAACCAAGTAACATGGTTCAACAGTAGCTTGTTTCAATTGGTAGATTTGAACTTGAATATCATGATAAAGAGAAGATATATCTTGAGTTCCAGTACAAGATACTTGTCCCATGTGAGAAATAAGAGTTGGAGTGAAGTGATTGGTTAGATTAGGAACAAACATGAGATTAGTAGAAGTAGGGGAAAGAGTGCAAGTAGGTGATTGAGTAACAATATGCATGGAAGTGGGGATAGATGTAGGAACATTAAGCTTCGCAAGATTGTTGGCCTCCTCATAAGCAGTGAATAAAATCATATCTAGATCCTAAGTATGTTCAACAAGATGACCATTGAGCTCTTGAAGGTAGGATTTAGTAAATTCACCATAATATTGAGCCATAATAAGAAGATCATATAATCCCTAGAAAAAATGTGGGTTTGAGCATTGGATTCACCAAATGATTTAACAAAAATAAGATTCTTGAAATTTTTTATATTGAAATGTAACAACTAATAAATAAAGAAATGAAGTACCAACATGACCTAAACAATAGGAAAATAGAAACTTGAAACCATAAGTTCAAGAGAGAGGAAAGGAGTCTTAGCTAATTTACAATAATCTCAGGAGTATACAAAGCAAAAAAAAACTGATAAAATAGAAGTACAGACTATAGGATCTACCTAGAATGGGGTGTCTATATTAGGTGAGGGGTGCCTAGGAATTGTAGACCACTATTGGGATCTTGTGAATGCTCAAAACATTAGAAAATGATTTTTACAGTGTTTCTTCTATGTTTTTGCCCGTCATTGTTTATCTCTTGTATTTCATACTAAGTCCACAAGATTATCCTATAACCTACAAATAGAAAGAGAAACTACAAAAAACCAAAACACATCAAATCCTAAAAATAAAAATATGTAAATGGGGAGTTAGACCGACCCCAATGGTCACCCATCAAAGTGCACTTACAATTTGAGCTCTACACTACATTTCAAACTCCATGTAGTTCTTTGTATGTGTGTCTGTAGAATCGTGCCCTAGGTGGCTCTTGTACCATAAACAATTGAATAATGAGCAATAGATATATGTAGAATATGTAAATATATGTGTTCACAAAAAAATGAACTTCCCCTCCTATGAAGTGTATGTAGAAGAATGCAATCCCTAGTCCCTAATGTGAGTGTTATATGGATGCTTTGATGCTTTTGTAATGGCCTTTGAATACAACATTAGCTGGTGATAGTAAATTCTTAGTTCTTTGTCCTTTATTATGGTGATAGTATATTTATATGATTCCCTTATTTGAATTTTGTAATTAACCACTAAAAGGCTGACCCATAAGAAAGCAAAATGCTCAATGACTAGAAGAGGCCCAAAAGAGGTGAGTAAGATACAAATAAGTTGCAAGCACCCAAGAGGATGGGAGCACTTGGGTACTGGTGTCTAGGCTCATAAAATATGAAGTGTTTAAAGTTAGACTGGGTAGTAGGGTGTGTAAGACTAAGAAAATAACCAGAAAGAAAGCAAAGATGCCAAAGATAGTGGTCAATTAGTAATTTTCTCACTTAGGAATCATATGAATAGTGGTATGTGATCAGGACCTAGAAATGTACCCAAAGTGTGTTATTTAGTGTCTAAAATTTCGTATTTGACATATTTGAGGCCTTTGAAGTATTCACAAATTATCGTGATGAGTTAGGTGATAGGGTTTTGAGCCAGTTTTGGGATTGTTTGGCATCTTAGAGCATGAATGACCTATATGGGTCCATTTTATGAATGTGTATGAGTTTATTGTTATGGTTTTGAGTTTTATTGGTTGAAATCCTTATGTAGAACTGACATATGTTGTGTTAATGAGATGATAAGAGTATAAAGTGAGAGTTTTGGGTTAAAATTTAAACTAGTGATTTAGGAGAGAAAAGTGTGAACCAAGTGAGAGTGTGAAATAGGTATGAAGGCATCCAATTAGAGATAAGGAAGTGTGAAAAATTATGAAGAGAGTTATATAGCATGTTTTTAAGGGTTTGAATCCAAAGTAGTCCATGAAATAATAAGAAAGATCCAGTTAGGAGAATGAGGGTTTGAAGAGGTTTTGAAGGCATGTGAGATGAATTTGTGATCTCTATAAGTTGTGGTAGAAAAACTAATCAGATACATTCATCTATAGGTTTTTGAGTTGGTTATTAATCATCTTAGGGTTTGTAATCCTTGTTGTGGATTTAGTGCTTCACTAAAATATGGGTTGGTGTTCCTTGTATGGTTGGTGCTCTACTAAACTAGGGTTTGGTGCTCCTTGTAGGGTTAGAGCTCTACTAAACTAGGGGTTGGTACTCCTTATGAAGTTGGTGCTTCACTAAATCTCTTTTATTTCTTTAATATAAGCATAGTTTTAGTGGGGTTTCTTCCCCTTGAGGGTTTCCCACTTATATCTTGTGTGCATGTGTACTCTCTCTTGGTGTTTCTTAGGTGGTTGATTTCTTCATGATATTAGATTCACATTAATGGATGGTTAAATGTTAATGGTGCATGCAAGTTACTATGAAATTATTTTAAGAGTTTTAATAACTGATTCACCTCCCTATCAGTTCATTCTACTTCCAAAAGTGAAATTAATAACAAGTGCTACACTAAATCAAAGACTCCATGTATTTCTTCGTGTTTGTCTTTGTAATTATGTCCTAGGTTAACCTTGTGCAAGTTTCACGGTGATAGCTAGATAAGTCTACAATGTACCAAGTATATAGAATGCATGTGATGGAATAGAATGAACTCCCCTCTTATTATGTGTATGCATAATAATATAGCTTTTATCCCTTATATGAAAGTGTTAGACATGTCCTTGTAATGCTTATGTGAATTTGATGCAAGCTTGGGTGATGATAGATAATTATTATGATATTTGGCCCCTTAGTTGAATGCAATATATAAGTATATATATGATTCCCTTATTTTAATTTTTTAATCAACTACTAAAAGGCTAACAATTTTTTTAAAAAGGTTACCAAGAAGTAAAATATGCCTAAAAGAGAAAGAAGAATATGAAGAAAGTCAGGAGCACCCAAGAGAGACATGAGTTCTTGAGTGCTTCTACCCTAACTGGGTGCTAGTGTATGAGGCCATAAAAGATAAACCAACAAAGTTTCGGTAGATCTGTAAGATATGTAAGGCCAATAAATTGAAGGAGATGAAGAAAAAGGCCCAAATCAAGTTGTTAACCACTAGTTTTATTGCTTAGGAATTATGTATACATTAGTGTGCTTTAGGATGTAAAAATGTAGCCAAGTGCATAGATTTTGTAGCTATAGATTCTCAATTTTCATTCATTTTATCTTGAGCTCACATCAAGCATTTATTGCTAAAGTATTATTATAGGAGTTTATGCATAGTGTCATTCAAGGAAATTTGGTTGCACAGTTTATGTTAGTAAGACACATGTCATACCACGTTAAGAACTATATTTGAATATTAGATATTTTACCGGCTGTAGGTGAAAACTGTGATTTTTTATCATGTTTGGCTTGAGTTTATGACTTTATAAACAATATGTTTATTATGATTGGTTTCTTTATTTGAAAGGGTTATCATGATGACTTGGTTTATTGTATAAGGTTTCTTCTTAGTTAATATTATACGTATGTACTAAATTTCATTTCTGCAACTATGTGTAGTTAATAAATCTTATGATCCTTTCATGGTTGATTAAATTTTGCGATGAACCTTGTTGACAAAAAAAGGTGTAGTCTCCAAGATTTTGTTTAATATTTTATTTTTGAAAATCCTTTATAAGGCATTAATGCTAATGTCAACTGATTCATAATGATTATAACAATATTTCATTCTGATAGAGAAAAATATACATATGTATATATGTATGTATAGGAGTACATACACATATTCATACACATATATATATGTTGGTGGATGTGTATATATATATATATATATATATACACACACACACACAAATACACACACACATGTATACATATATATGTATATAGATATAGGCATATATATTATTGTAAATAATATTGTTTTGGCTTATGTTTTAATTACATAGAAACGACCTTATAAAGGTCAAGCCATTTTAAATGGAAATGAAATGTTTTTGGGTTGGGGTCGATCTAACTTGACCGAGACCTCCACCCGAGCTTGAACCAAGTTGTGTGTCAAGTTAGTCACCTTGAAAACTTTTCATAAGTTAAAAATAAACACATTTTTTAATGTGTTGGAAAGTGGGAGTTATGGTTTTCGATGATTGGGAAGATCCCCAACCATTGGATGAGAATTAACTACCCAAATGGAGGGGTGTGATTGCAAGGTAGTTTGGTGGACACAGTCAAAGATGGTAGATGACGGTTTGGCAGGGAATTGGTGAGGAAATTGGAAGGAATTTTTATTGTTTCACTTAATATAATTTATGAGGCTTAGTAGCCTTGGGAGAACTAGGAATATTCTTGAGCAAGACACCGCCGAGCTAAGTGGTTATTTGGTTTTTAATTTTGTAATTTTTCCTTTTTTAGCTCACGATGTGATATCTGCATGAAAGTTTATTATGGCTATATTTCAGGCATACTATTAGAATCTGCATATACAATATCAACTCCAATTTATTGAGTATATTATACAGTCAATATTATGGGTTTTATCGAGCTCTTTTGTTGATTTTAAGTCTCTTTTGTTTGGTTTTGTGCGTGAGCTTGGAAGTTTTCTTGGGAAGATAAGGAAGTAGATTCGGCCTTCTATAAATGCATTACAAGCATGGAATCATCTCTTTATCATATTTATCATTCATAGCATTATGATATTTGAATGATAATGGAGAAAATAAATTTTATTTTTCTTTGTAATCATTTTCTTCTTAATGGGTATGGTTAAATCTTGTTTTGGAAGCCATGATTGATTTTATACTAGATTTGATGGCTCTGTTTGTATGCATATGTATTTGGTTTGAGTATTGTTAAGTTATATATAGGCCACATATATTTACGGACACATTATTATTGTGTATACTTGGAAAGCAGTGTACCAAGACTGTGAATGTACAGTAATAGGATATTGTGGACATTTTGTAAACACTTTCATTTTTTTGTTGGCTTTCCATTCACCCAAATAAAGTGTGATTGACCCTAGTGCAGGTTGTATATAATGATGTTATGGTTTTTTATTTTTGAGCTCAAGCTCGATAACCCTCTAGCTTAACATGTATGGCCATTGTTTTTCATTTCACGTGTGATTTACAGGGTTAGCTATCTGTATATCTGCATCACTTTTAATTGTGTTTTTTTGGGTTGAAACGTGCCTATGTTCAAATTGAATAAATCAAATCTATGCATATTATTTTCAAGCATTGGCTCGTACACCTATAGATTATCATTTTAATGTCATTGTTCATCAATTATGGGTGAATGTGCGAGTGGATAGTTTAAACCCAACTCAGCCTTGGTCAGTTTTCGGTTTCTTAGTTTTTTTTATTATAAAATGGTTATATTATAATGAGTACGATACTTAGTCACCTAATGGGTTGGGTCTATTTTTTGTTTCTTAAACGGGACAGATATGTTTCTCATTTCGATGGATTTATGGTCGGTTTGACCATTTTATTTTCTTAATTATTAATATTTTAGACCATTACACAGTTTATTCAGACTATGCATAGATTATAGACCATTGTATGGTTATGAACTTTTTTTATAAATGTGGTTTGTTGTATTGATCCTCTTAGACCATTCCATAGTCAATGTGAACTATGCACTTGTTTTTCAACATATGGTGAAGGATTTTTATCTATTAGTTGTGTAAGGTTTGTTCAAACCAATTCATGAAGATGTAAACGTAAGGAATAAGTCTGTCGACTTAGTGTGAAAACTGTAGCCTATTCTTAGGCTCGGATGTATCCTTCATTTGTAGACAATAATGATTATTGTGACTATACTTAATTCTAATAAGTTAAGGATCATTTGGATAGATTAAGGTAATTTGAAGAGTTTAAGGTATTCGATGGGAAACTAAGTGCAAATGTTTTATAAATTACTATTATTTAAATAGTGCTTAAACTCTTTCTTATAAAGGAATGATGTTTTTTTTATAAGTATTATTTGATAATGATTATGGTTTGATATTATTAAGTTATTAAATTTTGATAATTTATTTATTATCTTATCAAAATAAGACTGTTAATAATATTATTATTAAGACATTACTTGAGTATTATTATACTCTTTCCTTTACAATCAGATATATGAACTTGGAATATGGATTGTGTGGTTTGTATGATTGTCTCTTGACTCGTATTATTAATATTCGATGATGAATAAAAAAGTATGGATCTTTTAGTGTATAGTTAATACTTGTTTAATATTTTTTGATATCACCATGTTCGAGTATAAATGACATAGTGGATATGTATCTGAAATTGATATTCATAATTGACATCTGTTAGTAATCTGATTTATTCTCTTAATGATTTTAGCTAGAAAATCATATGTTCTTTTATGGATTATGAAAGAAAATAAAAGATAAATGTTGAATAGTTATCTTAAAGGATTTTTCATATTATATTATTTAGTTGGATTATGATTCATTGAAATATTTCAGTGCTATAAATTTTAAGGATAAGATGATAGAATTTTTCATGTCAGTTCTTTCAAACTAACGGTTGCCTAAAATTTTATAGATGGTGAATTTTAGATCTTATCTGGTGGATGACAGGTTATGGCTATGTTGAGTTCTTATTGATATGATTAAAATATGTATTCTTTACTTGACTATTGTAAATGCAAGCTTATGCTTTGCAGATTTAATTGTTTAAAGGAATTATGGCCTCTGAGCTTTTGTATCATTTTTGGAAAGGAAAAAAAAAGTTGTATTCAAGTTTAAAATATTATTGCAATATTGATCATGGATTTTTATAACATTTATTCATATTCATGTATCTATTAGAATGTGATTTTGATTGAATTAATCAATTTGATTTCATGATAAGAACTATTTTTGAGTTGAATAATGGACTATGAGTGAATAATATTTTAGTGTATTAGCTTTAATTTTATCAAATGAACTAAAGATATAGTAAGGATATAAGATACAATCTATTATAATAGTGAATGTGGTTTGTTATTTTATAGTTGTATGTTTGGACTATTGTATGATGATAAATGATTAATGATTCATTTATTATTTAACCATAAGTATGTAAAATTAATGTATATAAATGATTGTATTACATGCAATGATGAGTTCAATAGTTTTGTACTTAAGCAATTATAACAACAATGTCATAATTTAAATAAGTTAGGGACTAAATAAATAATGTAGCTTTCTGCCCTAATCATCTTAAAATTCTTAATGAATGTACATAAAAAAAATTATGGAATTTGATTACGAATAATTATCAAAACTAAGTTATGGACCTTAGGATCGAATAATTAATGTGATGATTAACGTTGGGTTATGAAATATAAATATGTCGTAAAACTAATTCAATGAGGTGAATAGTTATGAAAAACCTAATACATGGTACTCAGCAGGCCAAAAATGGATGGTTTCTGTAGTGTGGTGTTCATCAAATGATGTGGGTCATTCAATGAATACTGTCATACAACAATTATCCTAATTTTTCCCTTGAGCTTCATTTATTACATGTGTCATAATCAATAAGGAACTGAGTTATGCTATAATGAAGGTTGTTTGTCCAGTTTGGTCTAGTTCCTTGTACCAACTTATGTTGGCTATAGGAATAAATTGATCATGTGATTGATGTAATTCTTTATCTCCCATAGGATACTCTCCCATAGGAAACCTAAGTTGGCACAGTCGTTCTTTGTCCTATTAGATGACAAAGTTTTGTATCATTTTTGTAATTTGAATTTGATTAACTTAAACAAATGATTCAATTATGATAACGGAACCAAGATACATGGTGATGTAAAATGTTTCAAAGACAATGTGTAATCTAGAAATAGAGCATGTAATGCATGACTCATAAACTTTTTCTGAAGTAGTGTATTTAATTACACTATCAGGTTCACCTAGCTCTAACTAAAGTGTAAAATTTCGGATGGGTTTCGATTGATTGAACTCCAAGTAGACACTTTGAATAAACACTTTTAAATCAATGCCAAGAAGGGAAATAATAAGTATACGTTGTATTCTGAATCAAAAGAATACTTTAATGGGGGATCGAGCAGGATCTAGTTGACCTGTAAATTATGCACATGATTTATTGATTTATTATTTGAAGAATTATAATTATAATCCTGCTTGATTTAAATGTTAATTTTATACATTTAAATCATTCAAGGAATATGTTTAATTTGGGAAACAAAAAAAATTCCCATAATTATGATGATTGGAAAGTAGTTGTTACATTTTTGTATCAGAGTTGAAGGTTGCATCTCTTGGACCTGTTGAGTCCTTACACTAACACAAAGTTAATTTCTATTCTAATAGAAAACATGGTTATAACAAGAGGAAATATTGTGAATAAACAAATTATGAATGATGAAGCTTCCAAAACACAGAAGCTAGACAAGATTCTCGCTACCCTTCAGGACACGAGAAATAGGATGGCTATTTTGGAATAGCAAATCCTAGGAAACATTAGTGATCATGAAAGTGATGGTGAAGAATCATCACATGAGCATCTAAATGGTGAAAAAAAATATGTTGAAGATCCTAATGTAGTAAATAACAACATTGTTTCTAATGAAAATTCTAATACAAATATGAATGTTAACAAAGTTAACCCACCTGAGAATAAGAGGGATCATTTGGTAGTTGAACTGTAAAATGATATCAAGAGGATCAGCCCACCAAAGTTTTATGGTACCACCTTGGGTGATGGAGCTGAGAATTGTCTCATTGAAATGGGGAGTACTTTGTAATAAGGAACTTCTTAAAAGAAAATAAGGAATTTGAGGAGCTTATCTGCTCACCAATGAAGCATCCTCATAATAGGACAACGAGAAGGTTGAAATTGTAGTGGATGAAGCAAGTTTGACTTGGTATTTGGTATCAGCTCAAGTCATACTTCAGACAATGTTGGTAACTCCAGCTCTATTATGATAAGAAGATGTCTGAATTTCAAACATTAACACAAGGAAAAATGACAGTGACTGAGTATCGGGAGAAGTTTACAGAGCTTCTCAAGTACGTACCTCAATATCAAACGGATGAAAAATTTCAGATTAGGAAATTTGTCATGGGGTTAAACCTAGTGATAAGAGGTGAATTTGATGTCCATAGGCCATCAACTATGGAAGTTGTCTTAGAGAAGGAAATTAGACAAGAACATAAATTGTAGGCTATTTCTACACATAGAGAAGAGAAGAAAAATAAATCTGGTAATGTTCAATCCTCTTTGGCACCTAAAAAGGCTGCTTGGAAGAAAATTAACAAAAAAATAAGAAATAATAATGGAAATGGTGATAAAAATATAGTGGGTAAGACTGTTGTAAATAACAAAAAGAATGGACTGAAAAAAAATAGCCAACCATAAGAAAAAAACTAAAAAATAAAGGACCATTTAGGGGCTGCTATATCTACTGTCTAGATCATTATGCTAATAATTTTCCTCAAAGAAATAAATATGGCAAACCAATAACATCATATTCATGTTGTAGTGATAGACAAACAAGCTGAAAAGTAAGCTACACCAGTTGAAGTTCTAAGGTAATTTATATAGATGACCTATAACCATTTTATTTGATATTAGTGCTACAGGAATGTTTCTAGTTGTCAACAGAAATTTCTCATCTAAACTTAAAAGAAAAGTGGCGTTTTATGAAATAATCATGGATCACTGTTTAGTATGGGAATAACACTCTCCACATTGTTAAACAATGCCTATTTCATGCACAATGACTTAGAATTATCAAATTTTTACCATTGAAGTTGACCTATATTTGGGAAATCCCCTTTATGCTCATATGACATAGTCATAGGCATAAATACATCTTATCTTAGCATAAGGAAACTATAGACTACCTAGAAAATTGAATTAAGTTCCTTGATGACCTGTAGAAAACAACCAAAATTAAAAGAGTAAAAAGATGCTTTTTAGTTTGAAAAATCACTACAATGCAGCTTAAGAACTCTAAAAACAAAGGCTGACGTACTATATGCTGTAAAAATTGGTATATTTTGGTGAAGCAAGGTAAGGATTTTGTGTTGCAACACCCAATGTTACAGAAATATACAATGATGTATTTCCTGAAGAACTACTTGGTATTCCCCCTAAAATAGAATTTTATTTCATTACAAACATCAAAATGAGAACTAAACTAATTTCTAAGGATCCCCACAAAATGACAATAATAGAGCTTGTTTAGCTGAAAGCACAACTTCAGGAAATTTTTCAAAAGGATTGATTAGACTGAGTGTCTCTCATTGGGTTGCACCAGTCATCTTTGTAAAGATTTAAGGATGAAACACTTAGGCTTTGCATTGATTATCATGAAGGTTTTAATAAATGTACCCTAAAAAATAGCTATTCTGCACTATGAATTGATAGGTAATTAGTATGGATTTCGTGAAAGGAATTCTTATGTCAAGGAATAAACATGACGTAATTATGATTGTAGTTGAACAAGTATAAAAAAGTGGTTCATTTCATACAAGGAATCTTAACGGACAAGGATTTCCCTATGCTTTCAAAAAGGTTCATGGCATGATATTTTCAGATTGCACTGGTGTACCTGAACTAATAATTTTAGATAGAGATCCTGATGACTTCTTATTTTTGGAAAACCTTAAATACCGCTTTAGGGGAAAATTTTCAGTTTTGTGTATCATCAAATAGATGGACAGACTGAGGGTAAATCATTTAGTGTTGGAAGAGCATTGATAAGAGCATGGATCAATATAAATGTTGAAGAATACATCCATTAGTTAGTTTCCTTACATAACACTTTAATCCTCAGAAAATGAGATCCTTTTAATCCCTTTTATGGACATAAGGTAAAATATCTATTGGGAGAACGTGGAACTATTGAGAATTTTCCTACAATAACACTGCAATCATCTTAAAATACTCCTTAACAAGGCCTGGAATAAGTGTAAGTCCATAGAAAAAAATCATTCGAGAATAACATGGAAATAGAGAAGTTATAGGACCTAAAAAATTTGACATGAAGTGAGAAGCTTCAAGATTAAACTCATTACAAGAAATTGTAAAGAGGCTTTGCTGATAGATAGAAAAGCTACATTGATTTACCAGAGAGTTGACAAAAGAAATAACAGGAGATAAATTTTTCTTAAGGGTTAATCCTATGAAAAGTTCAATTTCGTTTTCCAAGGAAGCCTTACTATCACCTTCACTATGTTGGACTCCTTTGAGATTATCAAAGTAATCTAGACCTGTAACATACTTTATCTAGTAGTTACCTCCCGCACTGTCTAAGTTGCATGATGTTTTTCATATCTTTTTTCTTAAAAATTATGTATCATATTTATCACATTTGCTTAATTATAACACTTTATAGGTTCTAGATATGGGTTTCATCGTAGTTGAACCAATAAGAGTATTGGAAACTCACAAGTTGCACTTCCAAAATTGCAGGTCCAATGGAGAAATCTGAAGAAAGTGCTACTTGGGAGAATTTGGAAGAAATGAAAACTTTTTTTCGTGGAAACCAATTTATATTGAAGAACAGATCACTTGGGAATCTAGAAGAAATTAAAAATCTTTTCTAAATTTATTTGACTGATAAATTCAAGGATTTGACATTAAATATGTTTATTGATTGAATGACTAAAAAAATCATGAAAATTTTGTTGTTTTAAGCTAAAAACATGGTTAAAATAAGGATGTTACAACCTGATAAAACTATTGCGTTATAGTTCTTAGGAAGTGGATTAATTATAAACTTTAGTTATGATATTCTGAGTTTATGATATTTTTGTATGTGAAATTTAATCCGTTTATTCATCTGATTACTAAGAATGATATGAATTAATCATTAGGGATGATGATACTCAAGGGGAGATGTATGTCATACATCGTTAAGTCTATCTTAGATTAATAGATATTTTGTCGAGCTTTAGGTGAAAACTAGTGATTTCTTATCATGTATTGACTTGATTGGATGACTGTGATAAACAATATGTTTATTATTATTGGTTTCTTTATTTGGAAGGTTTATCATGATTACTTGGTTTATTGTGTAAGGTTGTTTCTTAGTTGATATTATACGTATGTACTAAATTACATTTTTGCAACTATGTGCAATTAATAAATCTTATGATCCTTATATGGCTGATTAAGTTTTGTGATGACCCTTTTTGAAAAACAAAGGTATAGTCATCAGGATTTTGATTTAAATGTTATTTTTAAAAATCCTTTATAAATAATTAATGCTAATGTTGACTACGGTTCATAAAATGATTATAATTCTATCATTATTGATGGAAAAATATACATATATATGTATGTACAGGAGTACATACACACATAAGATATATGATGGATATGTTGGCACACACACACACTATCTATATATATATATATATATATATATGGATACATATATGTGTATATATATTATTGTAAATAATAAGTTTTTGGATTATGTTTTAATTACATAGAAACGACCTTATAAAGGTCAAGCCATTTTAAATGGAAATGAAATGTTTTTGGGTTGGGGTCGGCCAACTCAACCAAGGCCCCACCCGAGCTCAAACCAAGCTATGTTTTGTTAATTCACCTGAGCCAATCTTTGGACATTAGTTGGAAAACTAAACACATTGGTTAATGTGTTAGAAAGTGGGTGTTAGGGTTTTCTTTGATGTTTTATCTCCATTCATTGGATGGTAGATAACCACCCACATGGAGGGTGGGGATTGTAAGGTAGTTTGGTGGAAACCAAAGTTGGTCGACAATGAATTTAGCAGGGAATTAGAGAGGAAGCTTAGAAGGAGAATGGACTAGTTTCATTTAATGGAATTTATGAGGATCTATAGACTCAGGAGAAGCATGAAGCTTCTTGAGGAAACCACCGCTAAGCTAATTTTCTATTTGGTTTTTCATTTTTTCAGTTTTTCAGTTTTGGCTTTCCATGCAAGATTTGCATGAAAATTTATTATGGCTATTTTTCGGGCATACTATTATAATCTACATGTAAAATATTAAGTAGATAGTTTTTTGAGGAGATTATATATTTGATATTATGGGTTTTATCGAGCTCTTGGATCAATTTGAAGTTGCTCTTATGTTTGGTTTTGTGTGTGAGATTAGAAGGTTTCTTACGAAGATAAAGAAGAATATTCAGGATTCTATAAATGCATTACAGGAATGGAATCATCTCTTGCTCATATTTATCATTTATAGCAATAAGATATTTGAATGTTAATGTAGAAAATCAAGTTTTATCCCTTTTGTGTTTTCAATTATTTTCTCATTAATGGGTATGGTTCAGATCTTGATTTGTAAGCCATGGTTGATTTTATACTGGCTTTGTATGGCTTTGTCTATATGTGTGTGTGTGTGTGTGTGTGTGTGTGTGTGTGTGTGTGTGTGTGTGTGTGTGTGTATTCGAATGCAAAATATGTCTTACCTTGATTTCAGACAAGTTATATGCAGGTTGCTATATTTACTATAATAAAGGCCTCGTTATTTTTGTGATCTCTTGACTAGCAGTGTTACCCAAACATCGAATGTATGGTTACAGGTTACTGTGGATAATTTTATAAAAAAATGGGTTCTATTTTTTAGCTTTGCATTACGTTTACCCATATTCGGTGGGGTTATTTTTTTTACTAGAGAAAGCTATTTATAAAAGAATGTGATGGTTTCTTATTTTTGAGCTTAATCTCAATATCCCTGTAGCATAACATTTTAGTGTTACATCTGTTCATCATTTTGGACATCACTTATCGGGATGATGATATGTTGTCTGTTTCATTTGCATTACCTGTAATTAAATTGGTTGTTTTTGGTTGAAACATGCCTATGCACAGGTCGATATAAATTGATCTATGTGGATATCATTTTTGATACTCAACATCATATACCTTGTAGGTTGAACATCTGTTAATGTCACTTGTTCATCAGTTATGGGTGATATTAAAAATGATAAGGGTACAAGAATAGCTCAACTCAGTCTTGGTCGGATTTAGTTGCACAGTGGTTTATGGTTTAATCAAATCATTGCATATTATAATTCAATATGTGATCTTAGAAACCTGCCAGTTTTGGGGGACTATGTTATTTTTCATTCCTAATACGGGACCGAGCTATGTTTCTCAAGTTGATGGGTGTATTTGATCAGCTCAGACCAATCTACTTGTCTATTCGTATTATTCTTTAAGACCCCCTTACATGGTCGATTACGCCATGTGCTTGGATTATTGTTCACCTGTATGGTTATGAAATTTGGTTATAAATGTGGTTCTTTGTATTGATAATCTTAGACCATTCCATGGTGGATGTGAAATGTGAACTTCTTGTTATTCATCATATTGTGAAGGATTTTTATATGTTAGTTGTTAAATGTTCATTCAAACCATCTCATGAAGATGTAAATGTAAGGAATAAGTGTGTCAACGTAGTGTGAAAAATGTAGCCTATTCTTAGGCTCAGTCATATCCTTCATTTGTAGGCAGTAACGATTATTGTGATTGTACTTGGTTCGAATAAGTTAAGGTTCATTTCAAATGGTTTTAGATAATTCAGATGAGGTTAAGGTATTCAATGGTAAATTAAGTACAACAGTTATTATAAATTATTATTATATAACAGTGCACATGCTTAAAATATTTGTGAAAACTAATAATGTAATTTTGATAAGAAAATATTAATCGATATGGTTAGGGTAATATTAAAATACGATGTTTGATATTTTAATTATTATGCTATCTTGAAATAAGACTCTTAATGTTGTTATTTATTAAGACGTGAATAAAGTATTATTATACTCTTTTCTTTATAAATCAGTTGTATGATCTAGGAATATGAAGATTGTGTGGTTTGTATGGTTGTCTACCTGATTCAAATTATTAATATACGATGATGACTATAAACACGTATGGATGTTTAAGTATAAAGTTAATACTTGTTTAATGTTCTTTTATATCAACATTTATCCGAGTATAAATGACATAATTGATGTGTTTTTGGAATTGATATTCATATTTGTTATCTGTTATTAATCTGTATTAATTCTCTTAATGATTTGAGTTGGAAAAATCATATGTTCTATTTATGTAGATTATGAAAGAAAGGAAAAAGAGAAATGATGAATTTGATTATCTTATATAATTTTCAGATTATGTTGTTTAGTTGAGATTATGATTCATTGAAATACTTTGAGTGCTATAAATTGTAAAGATAAGATGGTAGAAATTTTCATGCCACTTCTTTTGAACTAATCGATTTCCTAACAATTTTTACAGATGGAAAAATCTAGATCTTATCTTGCGGGTGATTTGTTATGGCTATGTTGAATTCTTGATTGTTATGATTAAAATATGTATTCTTTACTTGACTATTGTAAAAGAAAGCTTGTGCTTTACTAAATAAATTTTTTAAAGGACATTATGGCCTATGAGATTTTTTATCATTTTTGGAAGAGGAAAATTAAATTTTATATTCAAGTTTTAAATATTATTCTAATATTGAGCATGGCTGATTCTATCAATTATTCAGTTTTGTGTATCTGTTAGGATATGATTGTGATTGAATTAATCAATATAATTTCATAAGATAGGTACTATTATTAAGTGGAATAATGAACAATGATTGAATAATATCCTTAGTGTATTAGCTTTAAGTATATAAAATGAACTAAAGGTATACTAAGGGTATGAGATGCAATCTATTAAAATAAATGAATGTGTTCATTATTTTATAGTTATATGTTTGGACTATTGTATGATGATATAAGATTAATGATTATTTATTATTTAATCATAATTATATAAACTTTATGGATATAAATTATTGTATTATATGCAGTTTATAAGTTCAATAGTTTTGTACTCAAGCAATTATAACGGAAATTTCATAACTTAAATAAATTAGGGACTGCGTAAATAATGTATTTTTCTGCCCTAATTATCTTAAAATTCTTAATGAATGTACATAAAAAAACTTATAGGATTTGATTATGAATAACTAATTGAAACTAAGATATGGACCTTAGGATCGAATAATTAATGTGATGGAATATCGTTGCATTATGAAATATGAATATTTCATAAAACTAATTCAACGAGGTGAATAGTTATGATGAACCTGATACATGGTACTTTGCATGCCAACTTCAGATGGTTGTTGTAGTGTGGTGTTCATTAAATTATGCAGGTCATTCAATGAATATTGTCATACAACAGTTTTCCTAATTTATCCCTTGATCTTCATTTATTATACATGTCATAATCAATAAGAAACTGAGTTGTGCTATGATGTGGAGATTTTCTGTCTAGTTATGTCTAGTTCCTTTGTACCAATTTATGTTGGTTACAAGGAAGAAATTGATCGCGTGATAACACAAGTAGTTACGTGATCTCTTTCTCACCCATAGGAAACCTAATTTGGCATAGTCATGTTTTGTCCTACTGGATGAACAAGTTTTGTATCATGTACATGAATTGAATTTAATCAAATTAAACAAATGATTCAATTTTGATAACAGAACTAAGTGACTTGGTGATAGGACATGTTTCTTAGACAATGTGCAGTCTAGAAGCAGTGCATGCGATGTATGACTCATAAACTTTGGTTGAAGTAGTGTATGTAATTACACTATCAAATTAACCTATTTATAACTAAAGTGTAAAATATCGGATGGGATTCAATTGATTGAACCCCAAGTAGACACTTAAAACAACACTTGTAAAATAAATTTCAAGAAGGGCACGAATGAGTATACTTTGTATACTGACTCAAAAGAGTACTTTAACGGGGGATCGAGCAAGATCTAGTTAACCCATAAATTATACACATGTTTTATTGATTTTTTATTTGAAGATTTCAATTATAATTTGTTCGATTAAAATGTTAGTTTTTACATTTAAATCATTGAAGATGTATGTTTAATTTGGGGAAATTAAATTTTCCGTAATTATGGTACTTGAAAAGTGGTTGTTACAACACACTTTTCTTAAGAAAAAGTATACATTTTGAAGATAATAGTACAAATACAAGATATTATATATAATGTGTGGCACCATGTTGAAGATTATAATACATCAATCCTTATATAATTTAGAACTAAATGTAATCATTGATATGAGTAGCACCATATGAGTGTGAGAGATGTAGCAATGTATGAGTGTGTACCACAATAATTTTGTTCACAATTTTTTCAATTGCTAAGAGTATTATATATATTCCTGAATCAAATTTTATCCACATCCTTGTAAGAAAAAAAGTGTTCAAATTAGTTATCTATTTATTTATGCACCCTCTGATTCGAATGCAAATCAGGATTCCAATTCAATTCCTTTATAACTTTAAATATTATTGATGCGTCAGAATTAGCAGGAACTTAACAAGGTCATAACTTGAGTTCTGGGTGTCCGTTTGAATGCGTTTTTTTTTAAACCACGTGTTTTCGATGAGACAAACGCAGCGATAACCCGCCCTATCGGTTGGGGAAAGTTTTTGACACGTTTTTGGGCCCTATATATGCCATCTTGAGGCTGAAAATTAGGATTTAAGTTATAGTTTGATTTTTTCCTATTTTTGAGCATTAGTTAATTTTAGTCTATTAATTGCATTATGAGTTAGAAAGTTTGAAATTCCTCTAATTTAGGGATGTAGAAGATGTATGGAAATTTCTGTGCCCGTAGGAATAACCATGCGAACTTACTAAGAATAGCAGGTTCTAGTAAACTGCTAAAAATAGTAATTTCCGCCACCTAGAGTAGATTTAGTCAGAGTTAGCTAGAGTTTACTTGGCAACTCGAGTTGGGAGTTGTTTTCCTATTTAGGAAACATTGTAATTCATTATTTGATAACAAAGAAGGATATCTATTTTCTTTTGGAGTCCATAATATTTGCAGCATATCTGGTTTGTTCTTAATTTGGCTACATTAATTATCCATCTTCTAAATTCTAGAACACCGTACATGTTCTCATTTCCATTTAGTCCATGTCTAAGATAATCGATAGTTAATTTTGTGAACAAGTAAATGTTATTCATAATAATTATGTGGTCATGTTAGTTAATTAGGTGTTTGTAACTTTATATCATGTGATTCTGTCAATAATATTTAACTTCAAATAGGTTAGTATAAGGTGTCAAATTTTATGTTGGTGTATTTGTTCTTATTTTTTAATGTAATATTAATTCTAAATAGAGCTTTTATTTTTCATAAAAATAATAGTTGATGTAGAGTCTCAAGTCATTGTATTTTTTAAATTTAAATTTCATTATTATTATTATCATTTTAAAGTTTTCTAGTCATCGTAATAATTATGTATCAATATTCTAGTATTTGTGTATTTGGGTCATTAGGTATTTGTGTTCTTATTTTTTTTGTTAATAAGTTTCATGACTCTTTTTTTCATAGTATGTTGTAAAATTTAGGTTTTCAAGTGTAAAACATATCAAAATATTTTTTGTCTCACTTATAACTGGATGTATGTTTGGTTGAAACCAACATCCATATGTAGCAGTTTATATTGAGGGGGAGTCATTCTATCTTAGAAACAACTTGCATATAGTATTTAAGTTTTTATTGAATGAGTATATATCATTACATATTGAAGGAATGATAAAATACAGGAAGAAGGTTGAACAATTCATTCTTTTTAATCACTAGAAATGAGGCCATGAAATTGCATTAGTGACAACCATCTACATAAGAATAACTAAATCTGAGACAAGTAACTAGTGAGAATGGATTCTAGGTATGACATTTGAGATCAAAGTGATAGTGATCCAGAATGGTGACTAAATACCTATACAAAAAGGAATAGTTCATTTTCATTTCCTTTTTATATTTTTATGTTTTGTGTTTTTTGGAAAATAAAACTTGTGAATGTGTAGTTCCTATATTTTCCATTGATGCAAAAATAAAAATATTATGAAAAGGGTATTGTAGAATCATGATATTTGTAATTGTAGGTTTTAGTTTTTATGTGAAACCATTTGAATGTGTAGGTTGTTGGTTGTCATATAAAACCAACAGATTGTGTATATTTTTAGTTATCCTATAAAATCATGTGAATGTATAGGTTGTAGGTTGTCCTATAAAACCATATGTATGTATATGATAAATGCATAAGAATATTTTGATGTTCGTATGTGGTTTATTGGTGAGATGAGGTTAATGAACCAAAATTCATTGATGAAGTTTCTTGTTCATATTTTATGTATGGTTATTTTTCCTATAGATTGTTTGTTGATGAGGTTCCCTATTCATGGTTTATTATTTCTTCTCTTCCTTCATGTTGAGTTGTGTGTAATCCAAATGTTGCACACATAATTATTGAGGTGTGGGTAAGGCTGATGTTATACATCTGTAAGTTTGGATGTGAAATCCCAACTACAAACATGTGGATCAAGAATCAATATCTTATGAAAACTATATGGTGACATGCTACAACTATAGAGTTTACTGATATATCCCTTGTTCTCACTAAGAAGAAAATATTAGAAACATTTTAAAAGAGTAACTGAGAAGGATATAGACTCAGAGAAACAACTAGGTTTAGACCATGTTGGCGAGGAAATTTTTCGGGTGGAAAAATTTGTGAATTCCTTTCCAACGCTCTGGGAATCTATGTACCTCTACTTAATCGATGCAGCTACCATATATGCATATACAAAAAAATGTGGATTTTTGTGGTGCCTTTCGGTCGGGGATCTAACAGAGGCACTCTACTGACCCTATGGAAAATCTTACAGATACTTGCAAGAGAGAAGTTTTTCTAAAAGTGGGAAAGGTAGTGAGAAAAAAGGTAGGAGAACTAAAGTGCCAGGTAGGAAATTAGATTCCTGCACACACTAGTTAGAAAATTCATCACATGCATTCATGGGAAGAAACAACCCTACAAATTGCAACAAGATGAGATAAGATTGTGAACTCAAATTTTCTAAAATCTCCTCATTAAAGGGGATAAAAAATCCTTCTTCTTGTATTGATGCTTGATTAGAAGTTTTACATAGTGGCGAAATGGAGGAAATTGAGAAAAGGTGTAAAAAAGGGAAGAAAATGGCTAACTTCTTTGCTTTCTATGAGTATAATGCATTTGTGAGTTTTCCAGATCCATTTACCAGCCCTTTACAATGAATTTAAGAGTCCATGATATAGCCCGCAAGAAATGGTTAAAATTCCTTAAGCCAACAAGAAATAGTTACAACCTATTCTGACTATTCGCACCCCTTAAAATTATTGATTCACAGAGAAATGCTTATGGTGGAAAGAAATAGTTTTAAAATACTTGGTCGTTACATCATTTTTCCAGTTAAAACATGGGCCATTTGATTTTCTTTTATAGCTTTAAATCTGGGCCGCCCACATGGAAGGCGTTGATTGGAACAATCCTGCAGATGCTTTGACTATATACCTTTTGTTTGATGGGGCCGTATATCTTACCCTGGATGTGTGGTGGGTCAGAACTCATTTGGAACTTGCCTTTAGATTTTTCCTTTTATGTTATGTCAAGCTAACATGTGGAGAAATCCACCAGTTTCTTCATACTTAGCCGATTCAGGCTCTATTCCTATTTGAATCATGTTGACCCCTAGACATGTGGAGAATTGGCGTTGATTTGAGTTTCTGATTTTGAAGTGCCTTTTGAATTTGTGCCAAGTTGATGCATGTCTCCTTCCATAGGTTCCTAATGTGGTGAGCCAACACTTATTTGAAGATTGGCCCTTTCGTCTTGCTTCTAAAATGCATCGTTGAGGCATGTGGAGGCTCCCATAGACCCACTCATACTTAGTCAATTTCAATTATCAAATCTATCTCTTTTTGGGCCCAAGACACGTTGCGAGCTGGCCCTACTTGAAGACCGACTCTTGGATTTTATTTTTGAAATGGCAGCATGCGGACGTGTGTCTCCTTCTATCGGGGTTAGAATTTTCAACAGCCAAATCTGTTTCTCTATTGACCATGGACGCGTGGCAACCTACCGCTTTTTTGGGAATTTTCCCTTTTGTCTCACTTTTGAAATTGTGTCATAGTGGCACGTGGAGGCTCCCACAGACCCACCCATACATATCCAATTTTAACGATTGGATATGTCCCTTTTGGACCTAGGACATGTTGAGGACTAGCGTAAACTTGAGGACTACCCCCGAAATTGAATCTTGAAAATGTGCCGATGAGGCATGTGGATCCATTTGCTGAGCCTTCCATACTTAGCTAATTTTATCCCATTTTTCCTTCATTTTGTACCTAGGACACATGGAAAGCCTGCGCCTAATTGAAGATTTTCCCTTGGACCCTACCCCTGGAGTTGCATCATTTAGACATGTGGATGCTTCTAGTAGACCTTGAAATATGACTGAACCACATCTAATCAGAGAGACCCACGTACTACCCATGGATTTTGAGGCAAAATTTAATGGGGAAGATCTACTCGTCACTCCCGATTGTGGAAAAATACAGAGAAGAAGAAAACTCCACCATTTCACGCTTGATTTTTAAATTTCTTTCATGAGCAGAGGAATTGAAAACAATAGAAGGTATAATGATCCATGGGCATAAAAACGTTGAGAATTTCATTCAAATGAGGCCAGCAATAAAATTTTCATGTGTCCAAATAGGAAAATGGAAAATTTATCAAAACAAGCATGCCGGGGATTTGAAACAAGCCTAGGACATGGATTTTTCTATCTCTTCTAACTTTCATCTTTTCTTAAATACTTTAGAAGGGAGAGACCTCAAAATTTCAAATTTAACTTGGAAAACAAAAAGTGCTTTTCAGGAGACAAGAACTGGCTCTAGCTTGGGGACATGAAATGGAATGAGCATAACGAAGACGTGGTATGAGGATCCAGAATCTCAATTTTTCAACCGTATAACATTGACCAGTGCCTTATCTATTGGGCCTTGTAGATTCATGTACAATTTTGAGAAAGAAATAATAGAAGAAGGAAACACACAAGCACACAAAAGAAATGGGAAACAAAACCACACAATAGAAAGGGAAACACAATGAGAAAACACTTATGGTATAAGGTGGGGGACAACCTGCTTTCACTGATGATACAGTTTCAAGTATTTCCTACTTCAAGGCAATTCCAATGGCATTCCATCCAAGTATGAGAGGATAAAAACATTCTCACCACAAGCTCCATGAATTTGGAATGGGTCGAGCCATAATGAATAAAAGTTTCCATGGCTGCCCTTTAGTTCTTTCCTCTTGTCCCACATCAGGACAAACTCTCCAACCTTGAATTCTCTTTCCTTGGCCCTCTTGTCAATTATATTCTTCACTTTCAATTGTTGTTCTTTGATTCAATCCACTACCTGGAATATATTTTCTTCTAGATTCTCCAGAAATAGGATCCTTTTATCTATAGAATATTTGTATTGACCATATTCTATTACCTGTAGTAACTTGAGAGCTGGCATCTCGATTGCGAGGGAAATTTTTGCTTCAACTCCATACAACAGTTGGAATGGAGACATACCTATCACTTTCCTGGGAGGGATCCTATCTACCCACAATGCATCATGCAACATTTTGTACCAATTCCTTTGATTCTTGTCCACAAGCTTGTGAACAATGGTCACAATGTTCTTGTTGCTTGATTCGGCATGTCCATTTCCTTATGGATAGTAGTTAGAAGAATGAGCTAGGGAGATTCTGTAACTATAGAAAAAATTGGTCATCTCTCTTGAAGAGAAATAGGTAGCATTATCTGCTACAATCTTTTGTGGCACTCTAAAATAGACTATGATATTCTCCTTGATGAAGTTGTATATTGTTTCGGTGTTGTCTTGTTTGGCTGGAATGGCTTCCACCCATTTGGTGAAATAATATGTTGTTGTGAGTACATAGGTGTGTCCCACACTTGAGTGACGGTTCAGAACACCAATGAAGTCTGGCTCCCATTGTTGAAATGGTTCTTCAATAATCAAAGGCTTGAGTGGTAATGCAGAGAGTCGTGGTCTTCCAATGAATTGTTGGCATGATTTGAATTTCAAAACCCAATCTTGAGTGTCCGCAAAGATGGTGGGCAAATAATAACTTCCTCAAAATATCTTGTGTGTACTGATGATCACTGAAAAATTTCCACCACATGCTTGGTTATGGTATGCTTCAAACAACGTTTCTTGTTTCTCTTTATCTACGCACCTAAGGAAACAACCATCTAGGCCACTTTTGTAGAGCACATGATTCCATATTACAAATTTAGCTACCTTCAACTTGATTGTTCTAATTTTCTTGTAATCAAGATGGGGAGGGAATTCTCCATAATTCAAGTAGTAGGTAATATCAGCATACCATTCATTGATAGTGGTTACAAAGAGAACATGTGGGTTGTCTTTTGAACAAGTTGAGGAGGCAAAATTTTCTTCACCATGTTGAACTTTTAGTGTTTCATCTTCAACAATCAACTTGCACAATATATTACCCCTTACCAGATTGGAGGGTTGAATCTCCAAGTCATATTCATGAGTCTTTGTAATCCAATTTCCTCTTTTATCTCAGGGATCTTGCTGTGTCAAGATGGACATGATTGTGTTGCCAGGGACGATCACCACTGTGTGAGAATTGGGGATGTAAAACCTCAATTTTTTTACAGCCTTGACCACTGCATAAGCATGCTTCTCTAATTGGTTGTACTTTATCTCATGCTTCTTCAAAGGACAACTCATGAAAGCAATAGGTTCTTCAACATCTTCAACGTTTTTCTAAACAAGAACATTAGAGAGTGTATGCTCTAATGCATAACAATACATGATGAATTCTTTAGTAAAAACTAGGGACACAAGGGTTGAAGCCTTGGAAATGGATTTCTTGATCTCTTCAAATGATGCCTTCCCTTCATTGTTCCATTTGAAATTTTCTTGAGGTTTCATCATGGAAGTGATGTGTTTTGTCAATTCAGCAAACTCAGGCATGAAATGACGAAGAAATTTTACCTTTCCAAAGAATGAATGAAATCCCTTCTTTCTTGTGGGTAGGGATAATGCTTGAATGGATCTAACCCTCTCAGGATCAATGTTTACTCCATGTTTGTTCACAACGTGCCCCAATAACTTGCCTTCTGTGACTCCAAAAATGCAGTTTTTTAGATTTAGTGATATGTCATGTTTCCTATACATTGTATGTACTTGTTCCAAGTGATAGATATGATCTCCCCTTTTCTTTGAAAATATTGTGCGATCATCCAGATATATGAAAATACCATGATTCATATCTTTAAAGGCCAAATCCATTTCCCTTTGGAATGTAGCTCCTGCATTGATTAGGCCAAAAGGCATTTTGTTGTATGTAAAAGTGCCCCAAGGTGTTGTAAAGGTTGTCTTGGTGCGGTCCTCCTCTGCCACTTTGATTTGATTATATCCTGAGAATTCATCCAATAATGAAAGCATTTAAAATCTAGTGACTTCTTGCAGGATATGGTCCATGATAGGGAGAGGATAATTTTTCTTTAGTGACGCCTAGTTCAAGTTGCAAAAATCTACACATATCCTTATTTCACCATTCTTCTTCTGCATTGGCACAATGTTAGCTACCCATGTTGAATGGTGGATGCAAAAAATGATCCTTGCATTAAGCATATTCATTACTTCCTCCTTGATGGTATCATAAATATTTGGGTTATAAGCCCTTTGTTTCTTCCTGAAGGGCTTAGCACCCTAATTCAAAGGAATTGAGTGGTGCATTTCCTTTAGTTGGAATGATTTGAGTTCATCATAAGAGTAGGCCAAGACATCCGAGTATTTCTTGAGTAAAGAAACAAACCTTCTTTTTTCTTTAGGAAAGCAACATTTTCCAATATTTACCATCCTTGGCTCCTCCGGGGTACTAGTGTTTTCTTTACCAAAATCACCTGGGCACTGAGAAGATTGGTTTTCTTTCTCTTGAATGAATCTGTCATGTTTTTCAAAGAGATATTCTAAAGAGACTAGGCCTTTGGGGATTTTGTTCCCTTTCAATTTGATTACTCCCTCATCATCAATCCCTTCAATTGCTTATTTCTCTTCTTTGGGGGTTGCTTCTCGGTGTGGATTTTCACCTCCTTCAAAGAAGTGACTATTGAAATTATCCCTTTTCCTTATAAAGGATATAATTTGGTTATCATCATTGAATACTTTCCAATGGTTTGTATTGTCTGGTACACTAGGCCTGAATAACATTTCAATGGTCACTTTTTCTCTACCAAAAGAAGGATGAGGTGTCACTAGGGAAGATGACACTACAATAGAATCATCATTTTCATTATTTTCCCTCAGAATAGCTTCAAATGGAAAATGCATCAAAAGATTCAATGCAGTCCCACACTTTATTTCTATAATGTCTGAGTCTTGGATTCCTCACCTGATATTGTTGGCGGACTTGCTTTACTAAAACCTCTACATCACCTCAACATCTCAGCTTCTTGATTCCCATGTCCTCTTTTGCATTCATTCCTAAGAGCAATGCTTCATACTCTACGGTGTTGTTTATATTATAAAATTTCATCTTTTAGGAAAAAGGATACACCTCTCTAGAAGGAGAGTACAATACTACCCCAGCTCCTGAACCTACTCTAGAATGAATACCATCAAATTCCATTGTCCAAATTTGATCTTCCTCTTCCTCCATGAGAAGTGGAAATTTCTCCTCTTTTTCTTATGTGAGGAAGTAGTTTCTTAGCCCATAATCTTGAAAGAGAGTGTTTGCTTTTAGATCATCAAACTTTCATACTGTGAACTTCATCTTTCCTTTTATTGGGATATTTGTAAATGACCAATCCATTTTTATCTCTCCACCTAGGTCTCTACAAAAACTCCTACTCAACAGCATGCCAAAGGATTTTGGGATGTTTGCTACCAGTATGGTTAGGAGCACCTTCTTGTCTGTAAAATTTGCTAGTGCTACTTGTGAATCTTTGAGTCTTCTTACCAATGGCACTTGTTTGGATTCCATTGAGTAGCAGGTGCCATTTACCTGGGTCAAGGTGAGGCCTAGAATATTTTCAACTTTGACCGGCATCACATTGTCTGAGGCTCCAGAATCTATGATACAATTATTTAGCTGGAAGCCTTTAATGAGGAGTGACAAGTAGAAAGGTTCAACTCTGTTGATGTTGGAGGCACTGAGGCATATCATATTTTGGGAAGGTAGTGTGGATGGTGTGGGGAATAAGCCTTTAGAATTTGGACTTGAAGAGATAGGGTTACCACCAAAAATTTTATTGATGAATCTGTCAAATTGGGTAGGATGTGTTTATAGGTATTCTATTTTGGAGAGCTGGACTTTGGTTTTTCTTGCATATTCTAGAAAGTAAAATGGGTAAATGGTGGGTGAGGAAGAGGCTCTTGAAATGGATGAATATCTGCATGGTAGATACTTTTCTAGTTTTGGTGTTGGGTTATCTTTTTCAGATGTAACAATTGGCTTGGAAGGGGGTGAGGGTGTAACCTTTGATTGAAATTTAGATGTTTTTACAGGACCAGCATTTAGAAAGACTTATTCTTAGAAACTTTTGAGCTGGAAGAAGGATCAAATGACTTACTTGGTAAAGTAGCATGCTCTTTGGTAACCAATGAGTGTGGTTTTTATTTGGCCGAATCCAAAGAAGGTGGTAATGGTGATCCTCTACTGATGATTTTATTTTGTGTAACCTTTGGAAGACAATCTTCTTTATTTTTCTTCCTATCCTTTACTGCAATTGTTGGGGCTGAAATCCCTTTCTTGGATTGTGCATGAGCAAAGACAGCGCATGAGAAACTCAGAGCTTCTTCCTCTTCCTCATATTCATCATCAACATACTCAATTAGCCCATTATGCATACCAACTTCCTCGACTTCAATATTTTTTTCATAGTATTCCATATTTTCTTCATTAGTTTCATCAATTTTTTATTCCTCTTTTGGCTCTTTCGTATCACAGATGGCATTGACAGGTGGTGCTTCAAGAGTAAGCTGAAGAGGATATGGAACAATCCTTGGCCTATCTAGAGGGTTTGGCCTCCTTGAAGCATTCTGCATTGTGATCTGAGATAGCTACTTCTTCAAGGAAACCAAGTCATTTGCCATTTTTTGGAACATTGGATCTGTGGTGACAGAGTTTGAATTTTGACCCTTTTGTTTCCCATTGGGTCATTTCATCTTTCTAGAAAGGATTAGATCATCATCAGTTTCTATTACAAAGTCTTAGGCTTACCTCAATGTTATTGTTTGGGCTCTTCTAAGGAAGAAACCTACTTCTGATGGCAGAGTACTAATGAAAAACCTCTTTAAATTATTTTTGGGAGGCACCACATCTTCAGGGATCCTTCTTATCACTCTATCATATCTTGCTATGAAGTCCCACATTGAATTAGAGGTTTCTTTCTTCATTTATAATAATTGGACCAAAAGATCCTGACAATCTTCTGTGGTCTTGAACCTGTGTTTGAATGCACTCTGTATATCTTCCTAATAGGTGGAAAACCTCGGGGGTAGCATGTATAACCATTCGGTAGCCTTTTCTTGAAGTGAATCCACAAAGAATCAGATTGAAACATCTTCGTCCTCAACACCCAACACACTGTAAGCAGTGATAAATGTTTCTACATGCTCTTTAGGAGGTTGAGAACCATCCCCTCTAAATTTTGGGAAGTTTTTCCTCAAGCCTCTCGGTAGCTCATGGAGTGGTTGAGCAAGAGCTAGTGGGCCAATTTTTCCTCCCCATGGTACATTAGGATTGTGCACCTCATGATCATGTTCACTCTCATGATGATGATCTCTTATTCTATGTATGTTTCTATCTTCCATCCTTACTGAGGTTGTGGCTTCCACTGCTACTCTTTCATCTTCCGCAGCTTGGAGTCTCTAGATTTCTTTTAGTTGATCTCTTATTTCCTCTTCCGCTCTTTCTTCTCTTTCTCTAGATTCTTCTTCAGTCACTACATCGGTGAGATATTCAAGGTTCTCATTCATGTATGGAAATTCACCGCCCAAAGGATTAACAACACTCAGGTTCCCAATATGATTGATTGCTTGATAAGGAAGCCTTTGGATTCCGAGTATCTCTTGTCTTCTTTGATGTTCTTAAAAAATGGGGTCAGTTTTTCCAACTTGTCTCTGTTGTTAGGTGTATCTTCTATTCACCAGCTTGGAAATATATGCTTTCCTTTGTGGTTCCGGAACTTGTCTTTGCCTCTCCAAATCAGCAGCGTGTTCCTTTTCAAGGTCAAGGATTCTTGTGGCAATGAAGTAGTGGTTGACACTTTGTATGTTACACCAAATAGATTCTCAAAAATCTAAAGTGATATCTTCTTGGATGTGGAAGAGCAATTTGGGTATTTTAACATGATTATTTCTTGGAATATCCATGGTTTGTAGAAATGTGGCTCATATAGCTATTCAATTTCTTGAAATTTTCTCTTTTGAATTTTGAATTTTCTGATTTTTTTAATATTTTTGGAACTTCTGGTCATATTCAAGGGCAGATGCTACTAAATCTGCCCCACGGTGGGTGCCAAAAACTGTTGGTGAGGAAATTTTTTAGGTGGAATTTTTTTTGAATTCCTTGCCAATGCTCTAGGAATCTATGTCCCTTTAATTAACCAATGCAACTACCATGTATGCATGCATGAAAAAAATGTGGATTTATGTGGTGGTCTTTCGGTGGGGGATCTAACAGGGGTACTCCACTAACCCTACAACAAAGCTTGTAGATACTTGCAAGAGAGAAGTTTTTCTGAAAGTGGGAAAGGGAGTGAGAAAAAATGTATGAGAACTAATGTTGCAGGTAGGAAATCAAATTCCTGCACACACTAGTTAGAAAATTCATCACATGCATTCATGGGAGGAAATAACCCTGCAAATGGAAACAAAAAAAAAAGATTCAAAGTTTCTAAAATCTCCTCATCAAAGGGGCTACAAAATCCTTCTTCTTGTATTGATGCTTAATCAAAAGTTGTACATAGTGGAGAAATGGAGGAAATTGAGAAAAGGGGGAAAATGGAAGAAAAATGGCTAACTTCTTTGCTTTCTCTGAGTATAATGCACTCATGAGTTTTCCAAATCCATTTTCTAGCCCTTTACAATGAATTTTAGAGTCCATGATATAGCCCACAAGAAATGGTTACAATTTCTCGAGCCTCCAAGAAATAGTTAGAACCTATTCTAACTATTCACGCCCCTTAAAATTATTGATTCACAGAGAAACAATTATGGAAGAAAGAAACAATTTTAAAATAATCATTCATTACATCATTTTTCTAGTTAAAACATGGGTCGTTCGATTTTCTTTTACAGCTTTAAATCTGGGTTGCCACATGGAAGGTGTTGATTGGAATGGGCCTGCAGATGCTTTGATTATATACCTTTTATTTAGTGAGGTTGTATATCTGACCCTGGATGTGTGGTAGGCCAACGCTCATTTGGAACTTGCCTTTAGATTTTACCTTTTAAGTTGTGCCTGGATGACACATGGATAACTCCATCGTATTCTTCATACTTAGCCGATTCGGGCTCTATTCCTGTTTGACTCATGTTGATGCTTATACACGTGGAGAGATGGCATTGATTTGAGTTTTCACTTTGGAAGCACCTTCTAAAATTGTGCCAAGCTAACACGTATCTCCTTCCGTCAGTTCTTGATGTGGTAAGCCAACACTTATTTGAATATTAGCCCTTTCATCTTGCTTCTGAAATGCATCATTGAGGCATGTGAAGGCTCCCATAGACCTACTCATACTTAGTGAATTTCACAGATCAGCTCTATCTCTTTTTAGGCCCAAGAGAAGCGGAAAGCTAGCGCTACTTAGAAACTGACTCTTGGATTTTATTTTTGAAATGGTGCCATGCTGATGCGTGTCTCCTTCTGCCAGGGTTAGACTTTTCAATGGCCAAATCTATCTCTCTATTTACTATGGATGCATGGCAACCTGACACTCATTTGGGAATTGGACCTTTTGTCTTGCTTCTAAAATTGTGTCGTTGTGGCAAGTGGAGGCTCCCACAGACCCACCCACACTTAGCCAATTTTAAAAATCGGCTCTGTCTCTTTTGGACCTAGGACACATGGAGGACTAGTGCAAGATTGAGGAATGCCTCTGGCTTTGAATCTTGAAAATGTGTTGATGAGGAATGTGGACCCATCTAATGAGCCTTCCATACTTAGCTGATTTTAGCTCGTTTTACCTTCATTTTGTACCTAGGACATGTGGAAAGCTTCTACCTAATTGAAGACTGTCCCTTGGACCCTGCCCCTAAAGTTGCATCAGTTCGACATGTGGATGCTTCAACTAGAACTTGAAATATGACTAAACTTCATCCAATCAGAGAGACTCACGTACTACCCATGGATGCTGAGCCAAAATTTAATAGGGAAGATCTACCCATCACTCCTGACTGTGGAAAATTGCAAAGAAGAAAAAAACTCCACCATTTCATGCCTGATTTTCAAATTTCTTTCATGAGCCAAGGAATTGAAAACAATAAAAGGTCCGATGATCCAGGGGCATATAAATGTTGACAATTTCATTCAAATGAGGCCAGAAATAAAATTTTCACACTTTTAGATAGGAAAATGGAAAAATTATCAAAACAAGTAGGTCGTGGATTTGAAACAACTCTAGGGCATGGATTTTTCTATCTCTTCAAACTGTTATCTTGGCTTAAATACTTTAGGAGGGTGAGAGCTCAGAATTTCAAATATAACTTGGAAAATGAAAGTGATTTTCGGGAGACAACAGACTAGAAGGTTTTTAAAAAGAACAAACCCAATATTAGGAAATGAATTACATCTCATGGAATGGTCGAGGGCTCAACAGCCCTATGAAATGGAGGATTCTTAAAGATATGATTGAAGGACATAAAATTGATGTTTTAGCTATGTAAGAAACTGGAATGAAAGAAGACATTTTCTTAAACTCATGCAAGTCCTTTAGGATAAATTCCGAAGTTTTTGATGTTAGTTAGAAAGGGCCATCGGGAGGATTAGTTGTGGTTTGTAATCCTTCCCACTTTGAAGGGACTTTTTCGGTGAAAAGATATCATCATATGGCTATGATGATAAAAATATTTGAAAATAGAAAAATCTGGGTCTTATCTAATATATATGCCCCTACCCTTCATAAAGAGAGGAAAAATCATTGGCTTCATCTTCTCTCATTTAATTGCTCTATCAAGGGATATGAATGGATAGTGATGGGGGATTTTAACACCCCTCTATCTCTAGGGGAAATAAGGAGGATCCAAGGATTTCACTATTGGCATGGAGTATTTTAATGAATTTATTTTTTCCTCTCAACTTCATGATATTGACCTTAAAGGTAGTAGTTTTACATGGTATAATAGAAGACCAGGTGCTCATCATATTCAGATAATATTGGATAGAGTCTTAGTATCGGAAGAGTGGTTATCCCAGGACATCTCTCTTTTATCTCTTCTCTGCATTGGGTTTGATCATACACCTATCCTTCTGCAAATCAAGAACCCTGCAAGGAAAAGAACCCCATTTTGTTTTGAGAAGATGTGGCTTCATAGTGAGGAATTGAAAGATCTCCTAAATGATTGGTGGAAACTAAAGGTTAAGGGATATGTGATGTATAGATTAACCAAAAAACTTTAGAATTTCAAAAATCACATCAAAGATTGGAATAAGAAGAGTTTTGGTAATATTTTCCAAAAGAAAATGGAAACCAAAATTGAATTACAGAACCTCTAAAGACATATTGAAATTAGGGATCTTGAAAGGCATCTCGAAGAAAAGGAAATATCTCTCCTAGAAGAGTACCATAATATTATGAGAAAAAAGGAACTCTTTTGGAGACAAAAATCTTGTATTACTTGGCTTAAGGAAGGGGACAAAAATACTAGGTTCTTCCATTTGTCTACTCTAAAATGCATAATTTTTAATAGAATTATAAAAATCATAAAATAATATGGATATCTCATGGAAGAGAAAGAAGAAATAAATAAAGAGGCTATTTCTTTCTTTCAAAAGTAGTTAACTAATAAAGGTTCCCCAAATTTGGCCAAAGAGCAAGATTTTATAAGTTTCATTCCTTCCTTAGTCTCTAATTATGATAATATAATGCTCTCTTTGATCCCATCTATGGAGGAAGTGGAATTCATGGTGAAACATCTTAACCCAGATTAGGTGCTTAGTCTAGATGGTTTTCAATCGTTTTTCTTTTAGTACTTCTGGAACATTTTTTAAAAAGATGTGTACAATGATGTGAAAGAATTCTTCATCTAGAAAAATATGCTAAAGGATATGAATTATACTTTCCTGAATTTGGTTCTGAAATGTGGTAATGCCATGGAATTTAAATACTTTAGACCTATTAGTCTTTACAACACCACCTATAAAATTTTTACTAAAATTTTGGCCCTCCATTTGCAAGTGATTTTCCCCTCTATCATATCTGATCAGCAAGGGGGATTTTTTATTGGTCACCAAATTCAAGATTATATCATCACAATGAAAGAGACCATTCATTCAACTAAAATCAGTAAGAAGGTAGCCTTTTTTTTTAAATTGGACATGGCTAAAGCCTATGACAGGGTCTCGTGGAGTTTTCTTGATAAAATCCTTCACACATTTGGCTTTGATATTTCCCTATGAAGATTGGTTAAGGATTGTATCTCCAGTTCCTGGTTTTCCATTCTCATTAATGGGAATCCTTTTTGTTTGTTCCCTAGCTCTCAAGGTTTAAGGCAAGGGGATCCTCTTTCCCCTTTCCTTTTCATTATTATGCTTGAAACTCTAAGAAGAAGACCGAATGTTGAGACTGAGAATGGTTACATCAAAGGGATTTCTCTGGTAGAGGAAATGGATAATGTGTCTCACCAACATTTTGTGGATGACACTTTCCTTTTGGGAAAAGCTACTATTCTGGAAGCTAATAAGCTTAAATGCCTTCTAGATTACTACATGGAACTTTCTAGCCAGATGGCGAACTATAGAAAAAGCTCTCTTTTCTTTCTCCATACCTTGGAGAGCCATTGTAAGAAGATTGCTGAAATTCTGTATTGTTCCTATAAATCCCTCCCTATTGTCTATCTAGGAATCCCTCTTGGGGATAAGATACCCTCTAGTTCAAATTGAAACTTCCTGATTGAAAGTTTTGATAAAAAACTTGTAGGGTGGAAAGCTAATTTATCATCTGAAGCTGGAAAAATTACCCTTCTTTCTAGATCACTCTAGAGTCTTCCAATTTATGTCATGTCTCTTTACCAACTTCTTGGGATCATAAGGGAAAAACTAGAGAAGATCCAAAAACATTTCTTATGGAGTTGAACTGAAAGTAAGGAAATAATTCCACTTTTGGCATGGAATAGAGTTTGTAAACCCAAAAAAAATAGGGGTCTTGGTCTTAGAGATTGGACTAAAATGAATAAAGCCCTCTTAGCTAAAATTGGTTGGAGGTTAACAAAAGAAAATAGTGTGTGGACTAGAATTCTTAAGAAAAAATATTGGATGGATTTAAATGAAAAAAGGTGGATATTCAAATACGCTTCTTTCAATGGTTTAAGCATATGTAAAGCTATAAATTGGGATAAAGAAATTGTTGCTAGGGGTAGTAGATGGAAAATAGGGAAAGGAAATGAGATATGTTTCTGGAATAATAAATGGGTGGGAATTTTACCCTAAAATAAAGATTTCCCCAAATTGCAAGTTTTCTTGAAGAGAAGTATGGGGAAAAATTTATCAATTATATGGAAGATGAAGACAACTTTTAGACATGGAAAATTATAGAACTAGACAGTCAGGAATTCAAAGAACACATGGTTTCTCTCAATGATTTTCTAAAAAATTATGTGTCTTCTAACATCAAGGATCTAGATAAATTTGTGTGGGATAAAGAACAAAATGGCAATTTCTCAGTCAAATCTACCTACTCTCTATTCTTTGAGGGGGAAACTACAGATGAAGACTTAATGGTTGGAAAAATATGGAACAAGAACATATCTCCTAAATTCAATGTGTTTAGTTGGCTTGTTGTGATAAATAAGATTCTAACAGTGGATAACCTGAATAAAAGAGGATTCCAAATGTTCAATAGATGCATTCTTTGTGAAAATAACATGAAAACGATGAACCATCTATTCTTAGAATGCAATTTCATTCTTCAGATTTTATCTTATATTCTGGTTTACTTTTTGGTTCTTTGGGCAAACCCTAAAGAAATCCAAGATCCCTGGATTCAATGGAATTTCCCCTTCATCAGTCAAGGGGTTAAAAATCTTTGGATAATGAGCTTGAGTCACATATGGTGGGAAATATGTAAAGAAAAAAATAGGAGGCTCTTCAAAAATTAAAAAAATCCTAATAGGTTGTTAGAAATCATTTTTCTATCCTCAGGAAAAAAGAAGTTGAAGTTCTTGAATGTGAACAAAATATCATAAGGAATTGGAATTTAACCTATGACCCTCAACCTAAGAAGTCCAACCCTCATGATGGGGTTAAGTGGACTCCTCCTAGAGTTGGCTTTCTTAAACTCAACTTTGATGGAGCTACTAAAGGGAATCCTCAAAAAGTAGGAGGAGGAGGTTTTTTTCATGATGCTAAAGGAAATTTTCTTCTTGCCTATTTTTTTAATCTAGGTTTCCAATCAAACAATGTTACAGAGGTTGTTGCTTTGTTCTAGGGAGTGAATTTGGTAGAAGAGAAAGGTTTCAAGCATCTGATTGTAGAAGGGGAATATTTTTATACTATCTCTTGTGTGAAGGGAATTTCTCAGGCCTCTATTTCTATAGTTGACTTCATCAATAAATCCAAGGGTAAATTATCCTCCTTCGAAACTATATCCTTTCAACATGTGTTGCATGAAGGAAAAAAACTTACTGATATTTTAGATAATATGGGGGTGAATGCTAAGGAATTAAAGGTGGCCTAGGATCTTAATAAGATGGATTCTAAATTCATAAACACCTTAAAAAGGGAAAGAATCCCTAATATCACACCTTTCAATGAGGACGTAATTATTCCTTTGGTTTGATGTCTCATGATTTCATGTATCTCAATATCATGCAAAAATTTATTTCATATCTTTGCAAGGGCAGGGAAGATCTCTTCATGTTGTGGAATATTATCATTAAGTCTAGTATAGACAGTCATCCTCAGAAGAAAAATAAGAATAACATTAGAAGAATCGGCAGGGATTTAGTACTTACTAAACCAAGAAAGGTCTTGGTGATGCCAAAAGAGGCTGAGGTGTTGCTAGAAAAGGTGGTATTGTTACATTTATTTAGCATTTTCGATGGTTATGATGAAAATTTGAGTGAAACTGTGGCAAAAACCTAGAAGGAAGGCCACATCTGGGTTGGAAATTTCTCTTTCACAATTTCCCCCAAGATTAATGCTAAAGTATATGGTCTATCTATAGAAGGAAGAAGCATTTTCAAACCTAAGTCGTACTACAGCTAGGAGATTGAATTCTTCATGCAAGGTAAGGGTGTATCCGTCTCTCTTCATAATGGTTATGCTAGAGGTAATTCACCCCATCCTTATGAGAAAATTGCATAGTTAATTATGGCTTATATAACTCTTGAAGGATGTTACAAAGAGATCTATGCATACCACTTTCCCATGTTGAACCATGTTAGAAACAACAAGCCCTATAATTTCCTATATTTTTTTTTCTCATCCTTGTTAAAATCTATAGCTCAAGTTGAGAAAGGTCCTTTCTCCTTACCATTACATCAAGGTCTCATTAAAGTTATGCTCAAGTTGGGAACTGCTCTTATTGGTAAAAATGAAGAATTAGGGGCCTTTGCAAGCCTAAAGAATGCTTCTTCATAAAGTAATACTGAAATCCTGGATGACAAGGAGGTTATTCATAGTGGGGATCTTCCTACTAGGTCTATGAAAAAAATAACTAGATCCCACCAGGAAAAACATGGCCTCAAGAAGCATTGCGGGGAGGACAAGGTGGAAGTTATTTTGGATTCAGGAGAGAATCGGGAAGGAAATTCTGACCATTCTTCTCCCAGTGAAAATCAAGATGAAGAAGCCTTGGAAGGGGATAGAAATGAGGAGATAGAAAGTGGGAAATCTCCCGAAGCATCTGATGGAAAGAGATCAAAAAACTTAGAGGAGGCTATTGAAAGCTTGCACGCTCTCAAAATTTCCCAAAAGAAACTCTTTAATACTCAAGACTGTGTGGTCATGTCCAATTTTTTTATGAAGGAATTTGAGAATTGTAGGTTAGACACTGACCTTAACATACATAAGATTAGTATGGTGTGTATTGACTTGAGGGAATTGAATGTAAAAGTGGAGAAGTTTTCCTCTATTGTTCTTAGTGAACTATTAAAAAATGCTAATGAAAGAAGCCTAGCTATGGAAAATGAAATGTTGAAGATGAAGGAAATAATTCTTCAGATAAGAGATGTTCACATTCTCAATGTTAAAAGTACCATTCACCACCTTAAACTCCTAGCAAAGATGATCCATTCTATGGAATTAGCAAAGGAGAAAGAAAAAGAAGGAAATGGCCCCAACGTACATATAGCTGAACAAACTACAAGTTCTGGAAGTCTACTATAGCCAACTTAGTCAAAGAATGGAATGGATGCATGAGTACTGTGGGGGAACTTGTAAAACAAGGATGAAGTGGTCTGGTCTCCTGTATTATGGTTTCTTCTTGTTTGTTAATACACTGTTAGTTCATAAGTTTTATGTTGTTAGTTACTTGAACCCTTGTTGTTAGTTACTCTTTCTTGGGTTTTCCATGTAGGTTTTTTTTGAAGTTTTGATATGTTGTTCTTTTGGTTCTGTATGGGCTTCAATGGTTAATCCCTTGGATTTTTTGTTAATATTGTTGTAATATTTTTACGAGGTAGGGTCCCCTCAACCCTCTTTTACCTCTTATAAAAGAACAACTCAAATGGAAGTTAAGTAAAATAATTGTATTAGTGAAGAGAACAATATAATAATATGTTAGTAACAACTCATACTTAATTATAGGTATGAGAGTAAAAATTATTTGAGTGATTTAGGTATGTATAATTAATATTGGACTTTATGAGAGTTATTGTAATTAATTTTATAATATTCTAAAGGTGAGAGTTATTATAGGGATTACATTAAAAAGGTATGGTTGTATAAATGTGATGTATCTCACACAATAATTCATTTAAATGAATGATTTATTGAACCGATATCATGTTTACTATGTGTCATCATTTGATTATTATTGTGAATATTTATGTATAGTATACCAAAAAATTCATTTTATCCATTTATACAAAACATAATTTTGAATCTAATTTGACACAAAAAGTGGTAATTGATTCTATAAATGAAATACCATTTAATAATATTATAGTATGACAAAAATAAAAACATTCCAATAATACTTTACAACATTTTCTATTACTATCTGCAACAAGAAATTCATTAGTAACTACTTAGATACATTCTTATTTTTGTGGAATGTAAATTTATAAATTATAAAATAATGATGACCAAGATGATGAAAATAGAAAGAATGGAAAATTGAAAGGCCTTTAAGAAACCTCTTCTTAAAATATAAGAGAGGTAATGAAAATAAACAAATAGATAGATATAGAAAATCAAGAGACCTCAAGAGTAACTACAAAGGTAAATATTTCTTCTAACGTTTTACTCACTCATTTTATTTACACTCCATCTAATTGCATGTATTATTATTATCCTAAAAAAATCATATTCATATCAAATCCTCCTATTATATATAATCTCTTTGGTGTAGTTACCATTCCTCTTGTGTAAGTTCCATCTTCTCGAATTATCAACTAGTGTCCCTAGTCAAGGGATGATTTATTCTACAAAACCAATATTAGCTTCTATAATATTGATATTAGTCTCTCCTCTTAGCATTTTGGAATTTTAAAAAACATATAATGGATATGTAAATAAAGATTCTTTTATTCATTATAGTTCCATGTCCGTTACCCCTCATCATAAATCCTACTTAATCTCAATCCTCTCCATGTATTCTTTACATTAATTTTGTAGAACGTGAAATTTGGTCATAAGTCACTTGGTAATAAACATTTTTAACTCATCTCAGTGTCACCCCACTTACATTTTCAACCAATTAATCCAAATGCATATTACTTAATCACGTGACATGAGTACACTAGGTCATTTTTTCCCATAAACTCAGTACCTTTGAAATAAATGCACATTATAAAAAACACATATTTATATTCTCTATTACCATCACATGTCTCAAATCATATTTAATAATAAGATTATAAATGTTTTCTATTCTAAGACAAAATTTTCCTACAATTATATGTAAGCCCAATTCTTCCCTGCATTGTACTTGCAATGTTAAAAATTTCAAACGTTAAAGTTTCCTTAGCTTAGCTTTGGTTGAGTGAGAAATATTTGGCACAAGTTACCTATATAAACTATTGAGATAATATTTTTTGGATTCATTAATAGACTACCACATGGATGAGACATGTGAAGGTAATTAACATATAATAAATATCCTTCATCCCCTATGGGAATATTTCATTGGTATCATGTGGAAAATTCATGACATAGGAATCAATGACTTGTAGATGAACTCGGATCATAAATATTTTATGATCAATGTTGGAAGTGTATTAGGATAAAAACATGACTTGGGTAAATTTTGCATAAAATTTTATATTGTAGAATGTACCTAAGGTATATACATAGTCTATATAAGACAAAGTAGAATGTATGTAATGTTATCTAATATTAAGAAGCATGCAAAGAGTCTCTCTTATTAGGGTATAGAAGATGAAGGGAATAGAAATCCAACAATCCCCTTGGAATTTATAAATTTACATAAGTTCATTGCACTGAAGCCTAATTTTGGATTTTGGTATTATTTTGGTTCATGTTCTTAGTTTCGTACAGTAATAAAATTAAAGTTTATGTTTAATCTCTTTCTATCTAGCTTGGGTATTTTCCTTATGTACTTCTTAATATGTAGCCATTGCACAAAATTTATGCTCTTTTTAGCAAAAATAATTACACATTGTATCAAGATTTGTAAATGAAATAAATTATAATTTCTCTAGAATAAAACTTGTAGTAAGTATTGATGTGTGATTCTTGTGATTCTAGGGACCAATTATAAAAATGGTTTCATTTAAGCAACGTGAAAATGCAAAGATGGATACTAGGAAAATGAGATGTGGATTGATGGATATAATATAAGATGAACATATTTTTAGAAGATGAGGAGTTCATGAATGGAATTCATGTGAAAAGGATCAAGAAAAAGCATACATACAAAGAAATTCATGATATTTTATGGTGTGATATTTCAGAGAAACATGTTGATCTATAAACCTATACTTCAAAAATTTACAAGACAAAAAAAATTCTATTCTTACTTCCAATTTACGTTGAAAACGATAGTTCTTAATGCTAGTGAATGAAGTATGAAACTTAGAACTATTTTTTCCACAACAAAAGATAAACAATTCAACAAACAACATAATCATTTACCCTAGAAACACCCAATTTGAGGGAAAACCATCCGAGAAGGGAAATTGCTCTTTCTTCCCAATACTATATTGGATAATTCAAAGAAATATGTATTAAAAGATGCTAAAGGAAGGAAAATAATGTCACTTCCACCCGTCTCTACTTGTTTTCTCTATTATCACACCTTTCTTCTACAATATAATTTCAGAATCAATTGTTTCTTGTTCACTTCTCTCCATCAAATATTTGATATAAATTTCACATTATGTTATTTCTTAAATATCTTGCTCCCCATGTCCTCTCATGTACTGGAGAATGGGAAGAGTTGACCAAGGAAGAGACACAATATAGACATTTAAAATTCGTGAATGTAAGAGGATATTTCTTTGTGTTTTCATTAGTGACAGGACCACCAGTGAATGCAAACTAACAATCATGAAACCATCGGTCTATGTAGAGTGGCGGTTAGCAACCGTTGGGGTGGTTATGTAACCGCTACTCTGCATAGAGTGATAGTTTTGTAACTAAACATATTTCTCCTTCTATTTATTTTTCCTTCTAATTCTATTTTCTCTGATGAAGTGGTATATTTCTAAATCCCTATGGATCATGCCTCCCCTACTCAGGAGGCTTTTGGTCCCAAAAAATATTAATGGGTGAGTACATGAGGTGAAAATTCCCTCACTTTATCCTTTGAGTACCACTGGGCCTACCTTGGTGTATCCCCTTGAGTCTAACTTGCTAAGATTCCTATGGACCTCTTATTATTTCTCTAACCTTCTGATGTAACATTACATCTACCTCCAATCCACCTTGTGAATCCAAGATGTAATATTCTATGAAATTTAGAAACTGAAATTATTCTTCCTCATCAAGAATTGGTGGCTCATATAGGCGTAATTTCTCACAATTTACTACTAAGTATATCTGCATGAAGGATGGAAAGTAAAGTATAAAAGAAATTTCTACAACCTACTCTAGTATAGTGAAGGGTCCATAGCATAGTGGCTTAAGTTTCCTTACTTTAACTTTTAGTCTCTCCTTGCTCAAGTATAGCCAAACCTTATCTCCAACATGATGTTTGTGCTCTCTATGATGACGATCATGTCTAGCCTTGCACTTGGCTTGAGACTTTTACAACTTTTCATTTACCTTGAGATAGATTTATTGGATCCTCTCAATGAAATTAATTTATCTAGTCACTTCAGAGTTATGTATCTCCCCTTACTCCTACTATCCAACCATAATGTCCAGTGCATTGGTGTGTAGATACCCCAAGCATGCTTCAAAAGGTAATTGCATAGTGGATGTGTGTACCACCCTATTGTAGGAATGTTGAATGTAGGCTAAAGATTCATCCAAATTCCATGGATATTTACTATTATATCCTCTAATAAGTTGTACCAAAGACCTATTTGCCACCTCTGTTTGTCCATCTATTTGGGGATGGAAGGTTGTGCTTCTCTATAACTTGGCATCCATATTTTCCCACAAAGTAGTCCAAAACATCCCCAAGAACCTAGAATCTCTATACAAATAATAGAGTTTGGAAAAACCAAAATGCACCCATACATTAGCAAAGAAATTTTCAGTTTCCTCACAAGTTTTTATTGTCTTTTTACATGTGATAAGAACAAAAATTTTACTTGATTTATCTACAAAAACATATAGATAATCATGTCCATGTTTAAACATAGGTAGTCCTTGTAAAAAATCCATAGAGATATCCTCCCGAGATCGAGTAGGGACTGGTAAGGGAATATATAAACCTTCCTAAATTTTCAGCTTTATTGTACATTAAATTTTACACCCTCTTATAAATATAGATACTTATTCTTATATATTGGGCCAATATATATATCATTGCAAGTGCTCCATGGTATTTCCAACACCAAAATTTCTTGATACTATCGAGGTATGTGCTTCCCTCATCAATAAAGCTATTTCTTCTTTTAACATACACAACTTCCCCCATCGGTAGAGAACCCCATATTTGAGATAAAAATCATCAATACTTATCATTTCATATGCCTTAGACTGCAACTGCTAATATGTAACCCAAAAATATTTGTCTTGATCATATGCCTCTTCGTAAGCTTCCTTTGTGAAGGGCTCAAAATGAGATATGGTGGCCAAAATTGAGATTTTCTCCTATGGTCTATCACTAAATTTTTGTTACCTTTATTATACTTGATCACCAAATGGAACTGCTGAAGGAATCACATCCACTTGTAGTGCCTTACGTGTTGCATTTTAGAATGTGCTTGCAAATACTGGAGAGGTTTGTGGTAATTGTGGACAATAGTTTCTTTACCCAACAAATAATGTTTTCATTTCCTTATTTCCCGAATTAGTGCATACATTTCTTTATCATATACTGAATATCGTTTAATTTTTGAAGTGAAAGTTTCATAATGATAGCATACTATCCTACCTCCCTGTAAAAAAAGTACTCCCATAGCATAATCACTGGCATCTATCTCTACTTCAAAGGGATGATGCAAATTACGAAGAGAAAGTACTAAAGCATGACTATTTTTGTACTTTAATAACTCAAAATCCTTTTTTTGTTCCTTACCCTAGTCAAAACCCTTCCTATTTGTGGTTTCTGTATGTAGAGGTGTTGCAATAATGGAGAATCCTAGAATGAAATTCCTCTTGTATTATAGTGCTCCCACAAAACTCTAGTTTATGTGGCCCCGGTTGGTGATGGCTAGTTTATGATGCATTCCACATTCTTTAGATCCACTTGTAGCTCTCCTCCTCTAATCATGTGCCCAAAATAGACAAGTGAATATTTGGAAAATTCACACTTCTTCATATTGCATAGCAGTTGTTTCTCCTTGAGAACTTATAATACTTGTTAAAAATGTGTTAGATGTTCCTCTCATATGGCACTAAAACTTAGAATATCATCCAAATATACAATGACACATGAATCTAATAATTCCCACAATACATCATTCATCAATCTCATAAATGTGGCGGGTATGTTACAGAAACAAAATGGGAGTACTAACTACTAATACAAATCCTATTTTTTAAGGAAATATTCCATATATCCTCCTCCTTCATCCTAACATGGTGATAATCATACTTGAGATCCAACTTTGTGAAGAACTTTACATGCTGAAGTTAGTGCAAGAGGTCATCTATGCATCGGAGTGGATATTTGCTCTTTATTTTAATCTTGTTCAACACATGGTAGTTGATGCACATCCTCCAAGAACAATCCTTCTTTATAACCATAACAATAGGTGAACCGAATGGAAAGGTGCTTGGACATATCACCCCTTGGTCTAATAGCTCGTAGAGTTATTGCTTTACCTTTTTATTCTCCAATAAGTATTTCCTACACAACTCGATATTTGGTAGAGGGGACTCTTGCAACAGTTGAATCTCATGCTCTACTTCTCAGTTTAGTAGTAAATGACTAGGATTTTGGGTCACTTCCTAAAAATACTAATTTTTTTTATCTAAATCCTTCATCCCTTTTTTAGAAATATCTAAAATTTATACTCCATCTTGCTTATATTTCAATAAAAGTAAATGAAATTGATTATGATTTTCTTGAATTAGTCTCTTTCCTTGGTTAGCACTTATAATAATAATCTTTGACTTACGTGTGTGTTCCCAGATGTTCTAACTAACTCTATCCTTGACCCATATGTATTGGTTATCCATTCTTATGAATATAGCATACCTAATATATAAGTAAGGACTCTTGAAAACAACATCAAATGCATCAAGTGGAATTACATCATCTTTTAATACATCTATATATTGAGAATTTATCCCAAAATTTAACTTACATATTCTAGTCACCTAAATTTCTACACCCTTCTTCACCCATTCCAAAGGATAAGTATGTGGATGATCATAAGTTTCAATACCAAGCTTCGTTACAACTACATTAGAAAAAAAATTAGATTGAGAATAAATATCAACCAAAGCATTTACCTTAGTCTTTCTTATTTGGATTTTAATCTAAAATAACTTACTCATTTCTTTATCTTGTTCCTGGTTATCCATGTTGGTGGCCATACATCCTAGCCTCTCATCTACATCAGAATCATCCTCTATCTATACATCCCCATCTATCTTCATAGCTATTACAGTCTTCTTGGAGTCCTTGGTTTGGTTCTTCGGATGTAATTTTGGATGCAACTTCTAACATGTAGCGTTAATATGACAATTGATATCACAATTATTGCAAAAATTATTAGTATGTTTACAAGTATTCAAAGTGGTAGCGGTATTTTTGCATTTCCATTTACATTTGTTACTTTTTAATCCTTTTTATTTATTTAGATGATTTTTTGACTTCTTTGTCCTTAACTCTGATTCTCCTTACTTTTTCTTATCATCTTTGTAATATGCTTGCACACATGTTTCATTGATATCCTTTGAATATGTGGATACAACCTTCCTTTGAAGGTGAGTGTGTAGTCCTCTAAAATACTTTGTTAGAATATCCTCATCTTCCAATTCCATATTTAGAAACATGGCTTGCCTACAAAACTCCCTAATGTAATCCTACACACTTTGAACACTGATTTGTCTAAAATACTGTCGTTTAATCATCTGATCAATCTTATGGCCAACAGAATAAAAATTTCTCTTAGCAATTCTTTAAAACCCTCCCAAGAACTTATAATAGGAAGTTTCTTATTTTCACAAGTGGCTAGAGGGGTTTCCCACCAACCCATAGCATGACCTGTGCCTCACTAACATTATGCACACTAAAATAAACCTCTAATTGTTTTAACCATTTATCACGAAATTTTACATCTACTTGTCCTTGAAAACTTTTAATCTCAACTTTAGTTTCAACTTTAAAAGGAGCATGATAAGATTTTAATTTCCCCTTTTCAACTTGAGTTTCTTCTTCACGCTCTTCCACATCTTCTTCCTCATCGTGGATCCTTCCTATGCCAACTTTCTTGGCCAAAACTCAAACCAAGGAGTCTATGGAATTTTTCTTAGTTTATACTATCTTTTGTAGATATGAGAGTTCCCTTTGGCGTTGAAACACCCTATGTATAGTGTTTTCCAGTATCTCAATTATACATACCAAGTTCTCTTCTTCCATTTGATCTTTAATCCTTTTTTCAAATTCTTTGTAGATATCTCTAGATCTCAAGGCAAGACTCATTCATCATTATACCTTGTCACTATCATACAAACCACACATGAGTGAATACCACAATCTATTGTATATTACCATCATCTCTGATACCAAAATGATCTGTAAACCTCTACTTTTGAAATTTACAAGACCTATAAAATATTGTTCCTACTTTCAATTTACTTTATAAATGGTAGTTCTTAATTGTAGTGAATGAAATCTAAAACTTCAAAATATTTTTGCAGAAATGAAAGATAAATAATTCAACACAATATTTTATTCTAAAAACCCCCAATTTGAGGGAAAACCAGCCAAGAAGGGAAATCTCTCTTTCTTACCAATACTATATTGTCCAATTCAAAGAAATACATATTACAAGAATCTAAAGAAAGGAAAACAATCTCACTTCCACCCCTCTCTACTTGTTTTCTCTATTTTCACACCTTGATTCTACAAAAGAAATCCATCATCAATGGATTCTTTCTCACTTCTCTCAATCAAATATTTGATATCAATTGTACATGATCTTCTTTCTTAAATAGCTTACTCCCCATATCCTCTCGTACACTATAGAATGGGATGATTCATTCAAGGAAGAGACACAATCTAGAAATTTAAAATCCGTGATTGTTCGTGGATATATATATATATATATATATATATATGTTTACATTAGTGACAAGACCGTCAGTGGATGTAGACTAATAGTTATGTAACCGTTACAACAGTTATGCAACCACTACTCTACACAAAGTGGTAGTTCTATAATTGAACCTTTTCCTCCTGCTTCTACTTATTTTTCCTCTTGATTCTAGTTTCTCTAATGAATTGGTTTCTTTATAGATCAATATGGATCATGCGCTTCTCGGATATCTAGACTAGAGTAATATTTTTTTATGCATGAGATAAAAGAAGAGTATGCATGGATGGAAAATAGGATAGATAAATTGTATAATATGTAAACTGAGTAGACCGGGTTATAAAAAATTGGATGTGAAATATAGGTGATGGGTATGTAACTAAATTTTTTGTAATTTTTTTTGTTCCTTTTAATCTATGAAAGAACATTTCTGTAGTGGAGTATGAGTTAAATTTGTAAATCAATTCCCTTTCTTGGTAAAAATGATATATGTAGAAAAGGTCATGGTTTCAATTTTGTGTGACATGGAGTGGTATAATAGGCACCAAATGGATGTAGTCCTAGAAAAATGGGTATGAAGGGGGAAGGGGAAAAAATAAAAGTAGGTCCACAAAGGGTCTAAGAAGGATTATAAAGAAGTAAAGTGAATATTAGAAAGACAATATAGAGAAGTAAGGTGATGCAATAGATGGGGAAGCTAGACTGTTATGGTGGAAAATTATAACCCAACTAAAATAAGAAAGGATGAAATGGACCTATTGAAATGAAATAGGAGAAGGTATGACTACGATATAATTAAATGAGAGGGTGCAAAAATAGCCATGGAACCTAAGAATGGAATTGGAAAGAGTATAAAAGCATGCATGGAAAGGGGAGAGAAAACAAAGGATAATGGATTGAAATTATCTAGGAGTAGGTTTATGATGTAGTTGGAACTTAAATTAGAGAATCCATATTGAATACCATGGTATTGTGTAGACAAGGAAGAAATAGATTACAATAAATAATTCATATGGGATCCACATCGTCCTATATAATATGATAATACCTCTCTTTTAGGATGTATGTCCCTAGATCAAGATAGGGAATTGATAATTTGGGATTATTTTAATGATTAGGAGAAAATAGGAATTTACAAGAGATAGAAGCACAAAAAGGTAAATTAAGATAAATAAGAAGAATTTTGAGCCAACAAAAAACTTCACTAGTCGAATTTCTGATAACATATGTAATTATAAGCCTAGTGTTGGTGCCCATTTTGATCCCCTTATTTCTTGACACCATTTCTACAAAACCCTCTAAAACATGTTGAAGCGACCTTTCCATTTTTTCCATTTGTTTCCTTTATTATACAAATTTCTTGGTAGGTCCTTAATCCTAAAAGTTATGTTTGTATCATACTATGACACTACAATGTGGATTGTCACTTACATATTTACTTTCCATTTGGTTTTGATGATATCACAAATTTATAGTGTTTTGTGGTTTTCAAGGAGTAATATTCCATGGGTTAAAGACAATGTAGTCTTTTGAGGATTTTGAAGAAAATCAAGAAGTCGTGGAAGTCAGAGGATAGAATGCTTATTTCACTAAATCTGGACATATACTAGTAAATCTGGACTCCAGTATTTCAAGTATTGGAACAAATCCATCTCTGCTTTTACATATATTGGATTCCATTTTGGTCTATACTGGATTCCAATATTACTATTATTGGAATCCATTAGTAACAATATTGGGTTCCAATATTATCATTATTGGACTTATTCTAGTTCCAATTTCATTATTATTGGATTCTAATCTCACTATTATTGGATTCCAATATCGTTATTGTTTGATTCCGATTTGGCTAATATTAGATTCCAATCTCACCACTATTGTAATCCAATTTATAAATCCTGATGTTTGGATTTTAGGATTTCTATTTTGTTATTATTTGAATCCCCCACCTAATCCAAGCAACCACTATCTTACATAATCCTAACAGTTGTTAACTTACATCATGAGAGTGCATGCTAGGTGAAATAAGCCTAGCAGTGTCAAAGTTACATTTTCCTTATGGCCACTAAGTTACATAAGCCTTGTGGCCTCTAAGTTACATAAAATGATGATAAGCTTAGCGGTTGCTATCTTACAGAAGTATATAGGCTATTAACTTACATAAGCCTAGTGGATACTATCTTACATAAGTTTATATGTTATTAACTTACATATGCCTGATGGCCGCTAATTTACACAAGAGTAGATTCATCTAGGTGAAATAATCCCAGCAGCTGGAAAGTTACACCAGCCCACCTTTAGCAAGTTTCATAAGCCTACCCACAACTAAACAACATAATCCTAGCAGCTGCTAAGTTACATAAGCCTAGGCGCCACAATGTAACATCAACCATGGGGTTAAATTTGATGGCCACCTATGTCTGTTAAAAAATCTTTATATGATAGTAAATTTATAATATTTCTCTTTAAAAAATACAAAATTTAGTAGTTATTTAAATACTTCAAATTTATATTTATTTAATATTTTATGTATATTACATATTGATAATTTTTTTACATAAAATTATATAAAAAATGATAATGATATTGTAAATATGGAAGTTACATGTGATAAAGTATACTTTTATGATTTTCCATTCTATAAACCATAAAGATCAACAAAGAGATAAGAATTACATTAAACATGTTGTTTTAAGGAAATAGATTTGAAAATGTATTTCCATAGGCAATCAATTCCTTCCAGAATATTATATTAAAAATTACAAAAGCATTGATCCCTCACAAGAGTATTAATTATTGTTGCAAGGTATTGTTGGATAGCTTCATGAACCCGATTCAGTATTCCACATTTTTCTTGGAATCCATCTCCATATGACATTTTCTATATTAATATTTGACATTTCCCTTCATTTTTACCACCATTTATTTTAGTTTAAGCATTCCTAATACCTTTCTTTTTCTGTATTTCCTGTTCATGTGGGTTCCCACAGGTGTATGCTTATCTTTTGAGTATTTGTGTGAACATCTCGTATTATTTTTAGTTTTGTGTTTCCATCCATATAGGTACATTATCATCAACTTGTCTTACTAGTACCGTTTTCCCAACATTCACATCCACTACTGGGTTGAATTCCTCTAGAGGTCTATCAAAAATAGTCCCAACATATATATCCTTATTTGAAAGGAAATTTTGACTATAGTAATTATCCATGTAAAGATGTGGTGCACCCACTATCTAATCATACATTGTGCTATCCTAAATTGTTTTTGCCCAAAAATAATCTCTCCTCATCATGCTATAATTGAAAAAGGATTCTCTAGGGAACGTATAACATTTTTCCAATATGCAATCTTTGGAACCTAGTATGCTTCTCCACCATCAGTTGAACTCCTTTCCCAGTGTGTGAACTATACCTAGATGCCTCTCTTCATGTATGCCATCTCTTTTAGTTCCCTGAAGGGTGCCAATGGAGGATCCCCTTTAGGTAATAAATTTTTCTTATCAATTGTTTTAAAGATCTTATTTGAGCGTGACCAATTAGACTCCATGATTTATGATTTTAAATCCATGATGGGAATGTTGTCTTTGACATGGAATTTAAACATCTTTGGTTTGTTGATACCCACAATATTGTGGTTACCATCTAGAAGGTGTGGTTCCACAAAGGCCTTAAATTCATAGACTTCCTCGATAAGGTATGGAGTGAATGTGTTGTATTCCTATTTGCATGTTTTTTAAGTCTCCATTGTTTATGGCAAAGAGAATGTATCCAATTTACACGATGTTGTTGATAAATGACCAAATGTCACATCTATGTCTTCATGCATGTGACCCACTGAAAGGAAACTCACATACGATGTGTTGAAAACCCTTCTAGTTATCAAGATGGATGCAAACACAAACAATGTGCAATTTTTGTTGTCACTTGCAACATTATCTAGTTGCAAGTAGAGAATTGGTGGTTTTTTTCTAAATGAAATTGAACATCTTCTTACAGTATTAGTTGTATGAGCACCCTAATTTTTTTTCTTGTATTACTTCCACTTGTCATATGCATAATTTTATAGTAGTGCATCATGCAATGGGTGTTTTGACATCCCACTACTATATAAAAAATCACCATACTGATCTATAAGTAGTTCTTATAGCTTTCGGATACATAGTACCAATGATGTTATTGTGAAGTTTGCTCCTCACTCAACAAAAGGGATACCAAAGTGCCCAAAACCCCCCATTTTATGCCCATGTGTTAGCATACCATTCAAGGTGATGAGGAGATTAATAACATTGCTTATTGATTTTGCTTTGTTTTCCTATCCTTTGTATTGCAGTTTTCATCTTTTCCATTTTGGAATGCATAATGCTCAAATAGTTATTAGGATTTTATTATGATTGCACTCTATGTGCATAGTAAGTTGCATGACAACTTTGAATGTAATCATTGTGTCATTTCTGGAATTGATCTATTTGTGCCAATTTTTCTTGACATGAGGTCACTACAAATTTGTTCTTAATCTCTGTGCACTCATCCCATTTGGTGAAGAAGTTGTTCTTGGTGATTGAAACATGGGAGAAATTTTCTTTCCATATTTTTTTGAGATTTAACTATGACGTTGGCATAAGTTCCAACAGAAAAAGGCCCTTGTTACACTTTTGTAGTATGTAAGTAAAATTATAACATGCAGGAAGCAATATCATTGTTACTTTAGTACCATCTTGTCCCACTAAACAAGACATGTGTGGGGATATATAAAAATTCTTCTCCACCATTTTGGATATCGATGCAATAGTTGTGACAATGTTTGGCATTTTTTTTTCTTGTATTCCTATTTACTACCTTCCTTTCGTCATTAATCATAGATTGTTTGTATCTGTAATAGGTGATTTTTGGGATTCCATGACATATGTACCATGTATTCTGACATATATCCCTTCCACCTAACTTTAATTTATCTATAGTATGTTCTAAAGTTTGACCTTGATCACAATTGCTAGCATTTGTAGTGAATGTATTAAGTACAAAGTTTTTGATGGCAGGTTCATTCATACCTAGAGTTAAATTCAAAATGTGATTGAAAATGCTTAGAGATAGATTGGAGAGACATTCTTCCTTACAAAAAGGTTTTTTCTCAACTTCAGAAAAAAAAAATTCTCTTGATTTTTTATCATTTTCCCTTGCCTTTGGTGTACTAGATGAAGTAGAATTTACCTTTTGGAATTTACAAGCATTATAAGGTATTTTTATCAATTTTTCATTAGTGTTACATATTGAGGATTGATATGAATTTGGGTATACCATTTGAGGCAATGGATCTTCAAACGTACTCCACATATTTACCAGTAAGTCTTCTAGAATTTCTTTTAGCCTTACTTCCATAACAGAACCATATTGATAGGCCAACTGGATAGCAAACCATTAGATGAGAGATCCTTCTGAAATGGAAAAACCATTGCAGACATGTGAAATTAATTTATCAACATGTACCCCAAATGTATTTCCATCTAATTTTTTAAATTGCACCATGTCTCCTTCACAGAGATTTGTAATTGTTGCTTTTGCAAACAAACTATGTTCTATTGAACAAAAATGTATCAACTTGGCAGTAACCCCCTTGAACTTAAAATTGAATTTAGTGTTTGATGTAGCGGTCCTTTCTTGGATTTCAAAATTTCCATTCACACGAAGTGAAGTTCTTGTTTCTAGAAAAACTAGGTTTTGGATTGGTCAAGAAACTTCGTTATTGCGTTGTAGACTTAGATAGAAGTCATTGCATCTAGTTTTAATATTCTCCACAAAAACACCAAACTATGTGGGTCCCAACACTATTCCAAAAATCACATGTTGTTCTTATACAAGGGATATAAACCCTTTATCTATGTCACCTTTTTTATGATGACACCTATGCTTTAACACCAGGTAGGTTGTAGAAAATTCATCCCTATCTTTATGAGTTGTGAAACAATGGCTATCACTGTTACTATTTAAACCCTCATCCTCATTAAATGTATCCTATGAATAACTGCTCATGATGTTTTGAACTCCATCACCCCCACATGATAAACATTTGAAATCACATGCTTAATCATTTTCTTCCTTTCTTATGGGATAAAGTATCCCTTTTTTTCAATTTCTTCCATGGTTTTACAATCATCAATTGTGTATGGAAGTATCTCTGTACCATTGAATATAATACTTATTGTGACAACAAATAAGCTATACCCCATGTCTCTACAATGGAGGGTATCTTTGGATGGATAAATTAGTCCTACAACTTTCACACCTTTGGATAGTAAATCCACATGTGCTCCATCTTCAAAAATAGAGTTCATTTTCAACTCTATTCACAAATAAAAAGAGAAAATTAGTACAAAGGACACTTATATCTTTAACATTAGTATGGAGAATTGAAATCTCAATGAGAAAATAAAAATATACATATTATATGAACATCTTTAAAACCTCATTTAATCCAAATCTGCAAGCATATAACAAAATATAATACACCCTTAGATCCTACTGTTGTGTGTATAATTTTATGCATAAAACGCATAGTGTAGGGGAAAGGAGCCAATGATCGTGAATATTAATGTACGATTCCATTACCATTACTTAAATATCATTTTTTTAAATACCCTTTAAAAGATTAAGATTTTTATAATGCACACAATTTATTTTGTGCATTTAAATTTTGTTAAAAAATTATTTCTAAAGGATTTAAAAGGTACTTTTCAGTACAAAGAAAATTAATATTGGCCCTTGCTTGTGAATAAAATCACCTTTTTGGGACATCTGATGTGTCACCTTTTTATTGGTTAATTTTTACATGTGACTTGATTTTTATTATGTTATTGGATATCTTTTTTTATAAATTTCCAGTATAAAAGTTATAAATGTTGACTCCAATTTTTACAACTAGTCCATACTTCACATTAACACTCACATTCATTGGCTTATGCACAGTCATTGGATTCTTTCCCCTATGGATTTCAAATGTTGTATATCCTAGTGGCCACTGTGACATTTTTTTTACATGCTAAAATTAAAATATTGACTAGAATGGGAGGACAAAAGTTAGTCATCACACTTCAATGTGTGAGCAAGCATAATTCCAATTTTTAAAACTCACACTTAGTTGTGACAGTGATAGATCACCGTATTGCGAGAGATTCATTGCCTTGTACATATATGAAGTCACTTCATTCAAAGTTTGATCCCTCACATGTCGTAGTGTGATCCCTCACATGTTGAAGTGCGATCCCACATACATCAAAGTAGGATCCCTCACACATCAACATGTAATCCCTCGTACGATAAAGTACAGGCATTTTCAAGATAAGTGCAAACATTTGCACTTAGAATAACAATCACTCACACATCGAAGGGAATATTTTCACCTTCCATTCTAATAAAAAAATTTCAAGCCTAGCAGCCTCTTGGACTTTAAATTAAGGGTCATTAATATTGTGTCGAAGCAAATCTTTCATGTATTTAATTATCTAATTGTATAGCTATGTTTATTTAATTGTATATAGTTCAAGTTTAGTCTTTATTTTATTAACGATGGTGGTATATTCTTTGATTCAATTATGTCTATTAATTTTTTTCGAAGCTTTTTATATCTTACGTAATCTTTTAACAATAAAATTTTATTTTTAATAATTGTATATAATATTGAGTAGAAGTAACCCATGCTAAGTATTTTTTTATTAATAATTGTCAATATTAAAGACTTAATTTCAATTAAATATATGTATGTCAAACTTATGTTTCAAACAATGTCGAATTATAGTTTTCATACATCAAAAATTATGTTATAAAAGTGTTACCTTCATTATTTATAATAACAATTACACTTTTTTGTAAGGTTGAATATTACCTAATTAATATTGCGCTTCCCTAAACATTAAATGGCTATTAAACCATATAATTTTAAATCCACCACTTGAGAGTATTTTATTATTTTTTCATATTGCATTTAATGTTAAGTGGTACGATATTAATTTTTAATCCACACAAACTCTATTAATACCTATATTTAATGTAATAAAATGGAAAAATGTATACTCATTTCAAAGGTGAAATCACCAAAACAAGGAGCACATATAGAACTGGGGGAAGAACAAAGTTATTGAAAACTAAAAGAGGTAAAGCATTGTTATTTTATTTTGAAGAATTTCATCTTATACACCCATTTCACATTGATTGTAAATATTGCATTTGTTAGTAGGTAAATAACCAATTTTTAATATTTCTGAACATTTTTTTATTATGTGAATTTACAGAGCACAAGAACCCTTGTATATTTATTATTAGAAAATGAAAAATGAAAAATTAAATTAAATTTAGATAAAAGATGGAGCACGTAAATTGTTCATTTATGAATGTTTATAGTGACTAATAAATTTACATGACATGAAAATATCACCATTTTCCTTGTTTTCTCATTTCGAATCCCAAGTTTTCAAATCAACTCCAAGAAAATATACAGAAAATGTGTTTTTTTCAACACGACTAAGCAATTTCCATGCAAAGGACTTATGTGTGCAAAACTTAGATGGAAATAGTGTCTCAAATTTGAAAGAGAATATAAGAGGCACACAGAAATTTGGTCCTTGCATTCCACATTGACAAATTGATGTAAATTCTCCATATATTTTTGATGATGTTGATTATTAAAAATTACAAGAAACATTTTCAATAACCCATGCATATGTTAGAGATATAAATAATGAGGATTCGATGAAAGAATACAAAGAAGATTCATGGTAAAAATATGATGTGAAAACATTTATTTAAAAATACGAAGAGGTGTATTAACATTTAAACCATAGATATCTCGACAAGAAACATTGGGATAATATAGAATATGCTTTCAATAAAGTTTTTGGGAAAACATTCACTAGGATGAAATGCAAATACAAGACGAACAGGTCAAAGAAAACCCTCAAGTAGGAGAAACAATTAGAAAACACAACATTGGCAACATACTCAACATGGAATTTCTATGAAGATACGGATCACATGACAAAGAAAACACACAAGGTTATTAGTTTTAATGGAAAAAAGAGGGTTAATAAAACCACTTATACTTTTGAAAAACACATGAGAGAGCAATAAAAAATCCCTTCTATCAACATTGAAAATTTGGGAGTAAAGATAGAAACCCATTTGGATACAAATGGCATTCAGAGCAAAGGTGTGAAGAGAAAAATAAATTCTTATTGAGATTTGATAGAGGTAATAGAAAATAGCATGCATTTATTCAGTCACACATTGAAATAAATTAAGAAGGGAAGGCTTCAACTTGAGTGTGAAAGAATGGAACAAGAGAGAAATCTAATGGAGAAAATTTTGTATGTACAACTTCAAGTTTCAAGTCTTTTTACCTAGGTAAATTACAGTTTTTATAACCATAGTAATATAGTATTGCATCATTCATTCCATTATAAAAGATGGTATACATTATGTAAGAAAAAACATCACGCATTGGAGTAAGGTAATACTATATTTTTCATTCTCTATTTTTATTTCAAAACAATTCCAACGATCAGCATCATGGGTGCCACAAAGATCATTGACACACACATCCTAAGATAATGTTTGTGTAACAAAACAATTTAAAAATGATGTTGGTAAACATGTATTGTTGAGGAGAATATTTTTATTAGATAAGAAAAAAACAGGGATCGGCTCCCAGGGGCCATACAAGAGGGTGGAACAAAAAGAGTAACCAAACCTAAAGAGTCCCAAAAAATGAGTTAAAAACACACTATGTCATTGGGATTTGACCATGAGACCTCTACTATCCAATCTCATCCTCCCAACCAAATTTTCGCCCAACTCGAATTTGTTGAGGAAACTATGATAATTCAATATGTGAGACATTAATTGAACCACATATCATTAGTAGTATAGTAAAAGTATGGAATAGTTGTATACTCTCTATGTAATTTTTAGATGATATTATTGGAAATGAGAATAGTGTTCTTTTTTAATAATGTTGATAATTTTGATAATATCTATTTGAGTCATATATGGTTAATATTTGTGCATGACATTAAACCAAATAATGTAAATTTCGTGTGATATTCGAAAAATGATAATTCAATATGTGAGACATCAAGTGAACCACATATCGTTGGTAGCATAGTCAAAGTATGGAATACTTATATACTCACTATGTATTTTAAATATGATAATATTGACAATGAGCATGGTGTTATTTTGATGATATTATTGTTAATATTGATAATTTTTATGTGTGGCATATATGTTTAATATTGTTGTTCCCCTAAAATTAATTGGTTGTTAACCAAAAAAAGTAAATTTCATGTGATATTTGAAATATGTGCACCATTTGATATCCATTAATTAGCCATTAAATATAAAGCAAATTAACAGGATCCATGTATCTTTTATAATTCATGCACAAAAGAAACTGGCAGTTCAAAGTTTCAGTTCCATGTAATTATAGATTTTCATTTAATAGTATATTTCTATTGGTGTGCATTATTTTCCACATCATTAGGTGAGATCATAGGTCCACGTGTCATTTAGGGGTCATTATGAGATTCTCTTATGTGTCAGTGCATCATATACGTAATTACGAGTTACACTTATATTCTGGGAATGTAACTCCCCCTCTCCACTCGAGTTGTCATGATTACAGCATTGGGGGTTACTCAGCACCTCCTATATGTACACGCCTTTGGATCTATGAGATAGAGGATATTTTATGGATTGCAATGAGGTTCTACCCATGTTTTGAATATTTGCATGCACATTCAGTTGATGCTTGCTCCTCCTAAGATCTCTTCACGTTGTCATTTACACATCTGTTGATTTTCACGTCGTCCCTCGTCATCCTCGCTTGTGGGTTTCGAACAATCTTATATGGTATCATATCAGATCTTGTGGATCTATGCACTCTTCGATGTTGCTCATGTGTGTGTTATATGGGTTATTCCTACTGTGTGTTTATTGCATTGATTTCATGGCCTTCCAGGTTGCATGTGTGTTTTCTAGAGCTTTGCATGTGAATACATAGGTTTCAGATCTAGTTCATTGTTGTTATTAGGATATTATAGGTTTGAAGGTGTGGTTTCGAGTTTTTAAACAAGCTCACTTTGCTTATGTTGGCTGCTCATCAGATCAATCATTGCTCCCATTGGACAACTCACCTTGTAGAGTGATAGGCCCATTGCTTGGTGTGACTTGGTTTTCTCAACACGGGGTTTCCTTGTTTCTAGTGTTGTGCATCACTCATTGTTTGGTGACTTGGTTCACGTTTTTCACTCAGGTCTTTCCCATTCTTGAATTAGACTATCGGCTCGAGGTTGCTTTTATGTGAACTTTTTTTGCATTAGCCATCGATATCTCCATTATTGGCTCATGTTTGAGGTTGTCTGCGCACATCACAACTAGCTCGGCTCTGCCTTATTGTGCATTGGTTGTTCGGTGTATCACCTCCACCCTGGTTCTTTGGCTTCATTGATTATAGCCTCCCCCATGCCAGATCTCTACTCTAGTCCACTTGGGCCATCTCACATATTCATTTTCTCAGCTTGCACGTACTTGAGGACCTGGTTGTGGTGTCTTGGTCATCTGTAGATACTTGCGCACTACCATTTTGTGTTATAACATGGCCATTTATTTTGAGCAGTCACTCAAAACCTATGTGGTTTTATTCATCTCTCTAGTAATGTGCACTGTATTATTCCCTGCACAAAATAATTTCTCTCTGCTCACATCCAACACATGGCCCTAACGCCATGTACCTTCTTACCTGACTACCTGTATTAGAATCCTCCCATGCAATCCTATTTGAGACCTACGTTGGATGTACATGCAGAAGATTCGAAGCGGTTCTAACCACCTTGGATGAAGCGATAGCAACCTGTTTGACCGGTGATTTTCATGAGGATCTTGCTATGTCATCAGCCTCCCAACTCTACTCACTGCCCTCAGTCTCCTACATGTGCAGCTTGGTCAAACCATGCACTCCGTCCACCAATCCCTTTTAGAAATTGTTTGGAGGTAAAAATAACTAGTTTTTAATGTTTTAAGGATTAAAACATTTATCATTATGGCATTGTAATATTTTTCAAGATTGTCTTTTGCTTGTTTATGTCCTTCCTATGTATGTCGAACACGAAGGGTGAGGTCTGGGGTTCGCAGGAGGCTAATTCCCCCTCGCAAGTAAAAAAAAACCTACCTAAAATTTGATGTCATTTCCAATGAGTACCCACACGACACCCTTTGCACCCATTTCAAGCATTTTTTTAATGTGTTTACAGCATTTATTGGCTTTTTCATCAGTTGCAGGAATCGTATTTATGCTATAACTTGACTCGCTGCTCATTTTTTAGCACTTCTTTAGTCAAAGTTGCATGATTTTTCACACATTATGTGATGACATTGTCAATTTTTGTAAACACACTACTTTATAAAGTGCCACATTTTAGGGGGGCTCACTAGTACTCTTGGGTTTTTACACGCAGATGCATTATCGGCCGAGTCTGATGTCTTACTTTTTTGCACCTTGCACTTTTGATTCCGCATCATGGAGAGTGCTCTTTCCAAACTTGAGCATCGTAGGATCACCTTATAGCCTCTGCCACTTCTCACTAAGAGAGAGAACTATTTAGCCTAGTGTGCTTCCATGGAATGTTTCTTCACCCACGAGGGTCTTTTACCCTTCTTGCTTGGGCCAGTTCCTACACCCACTGATCATCATCATCTAGAGGAATTTCTTGACACTTGCAACCATGTCTTTGGTCACATGATGATGCATGTCTCTCGATCTCTCTAGTTTCACGTGGCAAACTCAGATCCACCCCACCATGTCTGGAGCATTCTTTAGTTCCTCTATGGAGACCCTTCACAAACTACTACCATTGATTGCTGCTAATCCATTTGTCTCCTCTTGTTCTTCATGTGATGGCAGTTCCATTAAAATAGACTCACTTGATTCTACTTCTGATGACAAGGATTGTGCACCCAATTCTGATGCAAAGAGTACTACACATGACTCTTCTCCTCCTTCTCTCACTATTCCAAAGAGTGTTGACACTTCCCACATCTCATTAGGTATCAAGCAGTCTCCTTCTCAGTCTCATACAGTCATCACACCTTCCTCTTTTCCACCTTCGGTGTGCAAGGCCCATTTCACTCCTCTACCTTCATTGGATGAATCATACCTATTTTACATCGATCTTCTATTTTTTGAGCCCCCTCATTGGGATGAGTATCTATCTGACCTTAGTCATCTTTTCACAGAGTACACTTGTGATGTACTACAGGTTCCTCATTCATCTACAGGTATTTCAGATGATTTCATTATCTCCATTGTTGGGAGTCCCCCTTCTGGGACTCTTACCACTTCCACTTTTCCAGAGACCTTCATTGATCCATCCTTTCTTGTGGATCCACTTTCTATTGTGGGGGATGTTTTGTTACCTTCACATCAGTTGGACATCCTTTCTTTGGGTGTTCACTCTTCATACTCTAATAGTCCTGCACTCGTGCCATTACCTTCGGTTCCTTTGCACTCACTTGTTATACCTATGTCACACTTTCATGGACCAAACTCAGAGTTCTTCATGCTATTACCTTCGGTTTCCTTCATGGATTGGGAAGAATTTCAACACATCATTTCTATCCTTCCTAAGGGAAGGCACACAGTTTGGTGCGGGTGGTTCTTCTTCAGTCTAGAGGTAGAGGATCTCATCATCAACATTCTTTTGGGAGACCTCCTAGAGTTGCAGAGTTCAGATCCGCCCATGACATCTTTTGTATTTCTCTCGTCTCCCTCTTCTTCTCTCTTCTTCTTCTTTCTGAGAGATTACCTCTTTGTACATGGGTACCTTTTCAGAATCATCTATAGATGGGACCCATCTTTGGCATCTTTCTTAGATTATAGTGTTTTTTTCTCTTGTGGTGGATGTTTTTCCCGCTGGGTTTTCCTTCACTACTTGGGAATTTTTTTTTGTGCATGGGTACCTCATCATGCTTTGTGCCGGGACCCATTTCTCATTTCTGAATTTCCACCTCAGCCTAAGTTACGATGAAGGGGAGGTGTTGGTGTGCATTATTTTCCACATCATTAGGTGAGTCATCTCACTTAGGTGAAATCGTAGGTCCACATGTCATTTAGGGGTCATTATGAGATTCTCTTATGTGTCAGTGTGTCATATGCATTATTGGGAGTTACACTTCTATTCTTGGAATGTAACTCCCCCTCTCCCCTAAAATTGTCATGATTACAACATTGGGGGTTACTCAACACCTCCTATATGTACACCCCTTTATATCTATGAGATAGAGGAGAGTTTTTGGATTGCAACGAGGTTCTACCCATGTTCCGAATCTTTGCATGCACATTCGATTGATGCTCACTCCTCCTGAGATCTCTTCACGTTGTCATTCGCACGTCCGTTAATGTGCACATCGTCCCTCATGATCCTCACTTGTGGGTTTCAAACCCTCTTACAATTTCAAGGAAACTTAAATTTGTGAAGCTTCTTGCAAGAACATTGGCTTAAGGGAAAAACTTTGTAAGCATAGTAATTCATTGGAAAATTTGATCACGGTTTGATTTTTAAAATTATGAGCATGTTTTGTTTTCCTAAAGGCGTCAAAAATTGGTATGTATGCTCACCTTTGCTCCCTTCCAAATTTTTTAAAATATATGAATGTAGAATTTTCCATAGCCTTTTCAATAAAAACCTATTTTTTCTACTTATAATAGTCAAATCTATCTATTTTAAATATATTTGACAAACACTTCTCAACTGATAGGGCTTGACATCATTTTTTCATTCTATTTTTTGATCCCTAAATGATTTGCTAAATGTGTGTGTACCCCACTTGCGAGTAATGTAACAGATGTAATGGGTATTTTTTCGCAAGAGGACTAAGAAATGATTTGTAAAATACCTGACATGCACGTCAATGATTAATATTATTGAAAAAAATGGTTATTGCTAAAAAGGCTGAGGATAAGGGCTATTAATCATTCAGGGCTTTGGACCACTAACAGTTGGTTTCTATAGACATTTCTTTATAGATTAACTTGTAATAATGAAATAATGATAGTAACTTCTAATAGATGCAATAGTAATACTAACACAAATTATTATTTGCTTGTTTATAATAATTGTTTGATTACATAAGGAAATTATTGGAAATAAAAAATTAAAAACATATATTTGAATACCAAAGCAAAAATGTAAAGAGTTATGTATGTGTAGGTTCCTCTTTGAAAAAAAGTGAATCAGGAAATTATATAACCTAATAGTTGAGAAGTTAGGATAAACAAGACTTTGAATAATGTTTCACTTAATTGATAGTTCTGAAAAGACATATACAACATTTAGAGATTAAAATTACATGCTCTAGTTGTTTTACTTAAATTAGCTAATGATATATCAACACTAACAATTATAAGATGTCAGGGATTTACTTTCTTAGTGTGAAAATAAGTATATGGAAATAGGGAGATGTGGTATCATGGAAAATTATGATGTTTAATGATAAGGGAGATTATACATGGGGTTCAGAGTTTGTATGTTCATACTAACAATACAAAGAGTGTGTTCATTATATTTATTAAAATTATACCATGTGGAATTTGAGACTTCATTTACTAACTAATTATATATTACCATATCTTTTGATATTTCATTTATAATTTAAATGTGAAATTTTATATTCCTTTCAATAACTTATAGTAAATAGTATGAGATCTAAGTAAGACTTGATCCCTCTCGAGGGTATTTAGTGCAGCACTTAGCTCAAAACAATTCGTGGAACAAACTAATGATAGCTAAGCACAATGTGACCCCTGAAGAAACCATGTAATATAACTCTTTTCCCAGTTCATTACTAGATGTCTCATGAATGATGTTTGAAAAACACTAAGCTCAAAATATTTTTTCAATGTTGATCATATTGACCATTAAGCTTGTAAATTTTTTGTTGTGGCTGACCTTAGAGACCGCTAGGAACAAAATATTATATGTGTTGACTCTTCATTGTGATATTTAATGACCTGGGAGATTATACAATTATAATTAATTAAAGAGATTTCCACTGAATGGTGTTTAGATAACACTAAGCTCAAAATATTTTGTTGAGGTGAATTTTACTAACCACTAAGATTTATATTTTTTCTTGTTAATGCATTAGTAATTTTCCTGTTAATTATGGATAGTGACTGTTAAGTTATAGGTATATCCTTTTGGTTGATTGTAGTAACAAGAAGGATAAGAATCATGTATTTGTTTGTTAATGATTCTTATACACCATTAAGATCATAAACATATTTTTGCGGGTGACCCTAATGACTTCTACAATAATATATACTCATGTTTTTACCCCTCAGTAGTGTAAGGATTGGCATTCTTTTACTCATTGCAATAATTGTTGTGCTCTGAAATAAGCCTAGATACGAAGAAGGTCTTAATAGTTCATTATGGATGAACTTAGTGACTGCTAAGATCAACACTATGTATATCTAGGCCCCCACCAGTTCAAAGAATGCAGAAATTTTTCTCATTCTAATAATAGTTATCCTGTGAATAATCCTACATACGACCAATCTCTAAATATTTCATTGTAGATCAACTTAGCAACTGCTAGGATCTGAACTACATAAGACTTAAAGCCTCAAGAGTTCTTGTATTGAATTTTTTTTCTCATTGCATTAATATTGTTACCAAAGTGATACCTTGTGAACGCCATGCTTGAAAATACTTATATCTTGACCCCTCAGTGGAGCATGAACAACAATGCTTTAGTCATTCCATTAATTGTAAGTCTATGAATGATGCATAACAATTATACATATTCATGATCCTGCAATGAACTAATCAGAACTAGGTAAAGTTTGATCCCTTACGAATACATGTATTACAAAAATTTTCTCAATTCAATAATAGATGTTGATTAAATGGTGTTTAGCTAACATGAAGTTAAAAATATTTTATCGAGGTGGATGTTATTGACCACTAAGATTTATATATTTTCTTGTTAATGCATTATTAGTTTTTCTGTAAATGATTCCTAGTGACCTATAAGATATAGGTATATCATTGTGACTGATTGTTAATGATTCGTATAAATTGTTAAGCTCTAAAACATATGTTGTGGCTGACCCTAGCAATTGTTAGGACAAAAAATAATTTTGTCTATACCCATCAGTAGTGTAAGGATTGGCATTTTATTGTTCATCCCAATAATAGTTGGGCTTTGAAATAATCCTAGATATGACGAATCTCTAAATAATTCATTGTGGTGAACTTAGCGATCACTAGGATTTGAACTACGTAAGTTTTGAAGAATCGAGAGTTCTTGTATTGACAGACTTAGATCACTGCATTAATATTTTTTACTGGATTGATGCCTGGCAAATTCCATGGTTAAAAATATGTATATCTTGACCCCTCAGTAGTGCATGTACAATCATGCTTCGCTCATTCCATTAATAGTAAGTCTATGAATAATGCCTAGCGACTGCTAAGCTCTAAATATTTAGTAATTCCTAACCCTAGTGACCGCTAGGATCAACACTTATTTCATTTATTTGTAAATTATTTTCTAATCTTACCTAAAATTCATAATAAGGGACAAATGAATGTTACCGTAAAATCAATTACGCCATTTTTATGACTAATTTTTTATGATGATGATGTATGCAATGTTCGTCGCCCTTTAAATTTTCAACATGGTGAGAGAAAAGGTAATTTTGATGGTAGATGTTTATTTATATTCCAATCAGGATGACAGATTAATAAGAAATACTGTGTTCAATCTAGTTGCCTTACATGATGAATTTCAACATTACTCAGCTCTATTTTCCACAGTTCAGGATGAAAGTATTGATGTTGATGCTATAGATGAAAAGGTTCTACCAGAAGAGCAAGCACTAATGTTACGAGACATAAGGGTGATAAAAAGAGTTGGTTTCCATTTAATTTCCACTAAACAAGAGGTGCTTCCATATTTGGATGTGATCACTTCCTATCTACTTCATTCCAAGTCCAACGGTTTGTCATTATTTTGAAAAAGAGAATAGGTTTTTTTTTTTTGGAATACATACAAAAATTATTATAAAATTCTAGAGCCAGACTGCTTGTATAACTCAAACACAATTGAGGCCTAGATGGCCCAAAGGAGAGTAAGATATTTTTTGTAGAGTTGGGCATTTTACTCATTTGATAGTATGCATGATTCTAATATGTTTAATATCCTTTTTAAAATATTTAGACCAGGATTTTGTATTGACATGAAACTCATGAATAGGCTATATGGAAATTCATCAATCTCTAAGGTATATTTTTCTTGGATCCCGTTACTTCATTTTATTATTGATGAAAATAAAATTCCATCCTTATGTCAGGTGCTCTGTGTCAATTTAGTGAGACCAAGAAATAATTTCATCAACAAAGGAAAATCATTTTACATGGCTTCCTATATTCTTGATGTTGTCTTTGGTGTTCTCGAATTTCTATAATCCATTTGAAGGTAAATGATAAATATTCATACTTATATTCCCATCATTTCAAATTCCATATTCAATATATATGCACGTATTTATATCCTACTTTCTACCAACAATTACATGAAACAGAGACACCGAGAATATATGATGCCATCCTCACTTCCATAAGTAAAATAGGATTCATTTTATTCTATCCATAATATACATTTATCATGATCAAGGGGCTACTTACACCTCCTTTTCATTTTCCATATTATGTGCCAGAAAAATTAGTAGAACAAGAGGTTACATATCATATTTACAATAGTATTTCTTTAAAGTGTAAGGAGAAGAAGCTTAAAATACATCCCCTTTCCCAATCCATGTGGGATGCAGAATATTTAATAGGTGTCTTGATTTAAAGGCTAACTCAGTCCATAGAAATTCATTTCATCTCCCTGAACACCCTTAAGGAAATTTGACAAAAGGTAAAGGAGTGCCTAGAACCTTGATTCACATAAAGTACAGTTAAATATATCGTATGCTCACATGCATGATGATAATGACTAGGTATGGATTAACCAAACACATAAGAGCCTTGTTAAGAAAAATATTAAGGATACAGGGACTGTTCCACCTATGAGAGAAATTATTAAAAAGGAGGCTATGAAGAGAAAGAAATATTTTTATTAAGAACATTCACAATAGCCATGTGGTCCCTTATCTCCACTAAATGAATCTTGATTTGATTTTCTATAAGTCTTGTATGAACCAAATCAAGCTCCAAATTTGGCCACATATGCCTTAACTTCATCAAGTGAAGAAGATGAGACTACCCAAACTGAAATTTCAGCCAGCAAAGCCCTAGTGCAACCCTCTCAATCTCCTCCCTCCACTTCACATGAATCTAGATAGGATTGGGTAGAGAAATTTATAATTTCCTACAAAGAACATCAAGATTGTGAGGAACAAGAAGATCCCTTAGTTAACATAAAATTCAATTTAAGGAAGGGAACCTTTAAAAGGGTAACCAAAAAGATGATGTCAACACAACAAGCCATTGTTCGGCACAAAAATTTAGAAGACCTATTCACTCTTACAAAAGAAAGGGAAGCCAAAGGCTCCCAAGTGGTATAATATGAGGAAGATCTGAAATCCTTGATAAGGGCTACAGATAAGGAAGCCATAGAAATTGTGAGGGGAGTATGTTCTAGAAATAAAGAGCTTGAAACTCAATAAAATGTCATAGTTCCACCCAACACAGTTTTCAATGTAGAAGAGGCATTGTATGGCTTATAACACAATATAAAGGAATGAATCAGTGAAAAGGTATAGGTAGAACCATCATTGATGAAGAAGGAAACAATCATTACATGAATTACATCATTATAGAAAACATTAACATAGATGGGGCAGGCCATTGAAAAAGGAATTTGTAAAGACCCTTCAATTATGACTAGGGACGATATTGGTATATGCAAGATATATACTAATTATACAAAGGAAATACTAAGAGAATGGAATGAACAAGTAAGAAGATTTTTTTTGAGTTTGATGACATTATTTCTAGAGGAAATCATGTTTTCACAGAAGCTTCAGTCATGGAAGTATTTAACAGAAACCATGAATTGGGTTCGGATGAAGATTCCATGACATCGCTTAAAAAATTATTGGGTAATTTTCAAAGGAGAATAAATGAGGTGAATGAAGGAGAAAATTCACATCTCATTGAAATTCTTTCCAAATCAAGGAAAAAATACAAAAAATAAAGACTCTGAAGGAAGTTTCCAAAAAGTAAATTAGTAGTCAAAAGAATTTACTTGACAAATCCACTGTGCTATATAGAATCCTAATTGTTGACATGAACAAGGTATCCCAATATTATTAGATTTACAAAATAGCTATCGAGGAAGCATGATAGTGAAATAATAAAACGGGTTCCAAATGAGAGAAACAAACCCAAGAAGCAACTGTGACCACGGGTTTGGTTTAAAAATAGCCCATACTTAATGAAGAACCACAATGAATCATAAATTTTTGTGTCTGAGATAAGTGTGTAAGAATTGTAATATGTATGGCATGTTAATAGATGAATATTTATAATTAATTGAATGTTCATGTTTATATTCCAAATGTTATACCCATCTAAACATGCATTGGTTGTTTTGATGTGCTAAGCTCTAAATATATAATTGCGGCATAAACTAGTGCACACTATGATCAAATATCTATAAATGAGTACCAATCGCTAAGCTCACAATATCTTACATGTTTTTTCCTAAATCATGGCGACACCAAATCTTAAAAAAAAATATGTTGCAACATAAGCTAGTGAACGCTAATCCAAAAAATTCATTTTTTGACTTGTTAAATGCTAACTGAATCAAAGCTAGAAAATTACAATATTGGTAGGGACTTAGAATCCTAAGAGTCCAAAATATCCATTTATGAGTATCGGTCGCTAAGTTCGGGAAAAAAATTTGAGGCATAAAATGTCGGCTGCTAAGGTTGCAATTTAATAATATTATGATGTGGTAGTATCCTAACAGCCTAAGAGTTCAAATTTTTCATTATCGAGCACCGATAACAAAGTTACAAATAATATGTTGGGGCAATATGTAGCAGGTGATAGCCTCCTAGAATCTTCATTTAATCAATTAAATCCTTGCGACCATTGTGATCCAATTATTATGGGGTTAAATCTTAATGAGCACTAAGATTAAATTATCACATAGTTGTAAAGGCTAGCGGTCACTAAGGTCAAATAAATTTCATTTAAAATGTTAAATCTAGTCGAAATCATTATTTTAAATATTATATTTTGGTAGTACGTAATGACCACTAATTTCATACTACCTTACTTCTAGTTTTTACAACCCTAGCAACCGTTAAGCTCTAAATAATATGTTGTATAAATACCTATCAGATGCTAGACGAGCAATATGTTTCTTTATTTTTTTTAAATCCTGATGACCACTATGTTATGAATATTATGATGTGGCAGTGTCCTAGTAGCCTAAGAGTTCAAAATATCCGTTATTGAGTGTTGATCGCTAAGCCCAGAAAATGTTTTTAACGCATAGCCTAGCACCACTTGATGGATCACAATATCTTACATGTTTTTGGTTGAATCCTAGTAACAACATATCTTCAAATAATATGTTGTAACATAAGCTAGCAGGCACTAAGCTAAATATTACATTCTTAGTCTTATTAAATTCTCGAGACATCTAAGCTCGAAATATTATATTGTGGAAACAAATAGATGCCATGTAGCTCAAACTTTGTTAATTTTATTTGTTAAAGCATATCGCCAACAACTTGCAAAAACTATGAGTATGGATATTCTAGTGGATGCTAGCCTCCTAGAATATTAATTTAATGTGTTACATTATTGTGAATGTTATGTCCCAAATATTATGTGTTAAATCTTAATGAGTGCTAAGCTTAAATTATTACATCACTAAAAAGGATAGCGGCCACCAAGATCAAATTAATTTCATTTAAACTGTTAAATTTGACTGAAATAATTGTTTTAAATAATATGTTGTGGAAATACGTAACAACCACTAATTTCATACTACCTTACTTTAGTTTTTGTAACCCTAGATATCGCTAACCTCCAAATAATATATTGGGGAAATACCTATCAGATGCTAGACTCAGAATATATTTATTTACTTTTTAAAATCATACCAACCACTATTTTATGAATATTATGATGTGGCAGTGTCCCTAATAGCCTAAGAGTTCAAAATATCCATTGTTGAGTACTGATTGATAAGATCAAAAACTTTTTTTGATGCATAACCAAGTGGTTGCTAAGATCACAATATCTTACATGTTTTTGGTTGAATCCTAGTGACAAACATATCTTAAAATAATATGTTGAAACATAAGCTAGCAGACGCTAAGATAAAAAATTATATTCTTCATCTTGTTAAATGCTCGAGACATATAAGCTTGAAATATTCTATTGTGGAAGCAAATAGTTGCCATGTAGCTCAAAATTTATTAATTTGATTTATTAAATAATTTCAATGACAACTTGCAAACACTATGAGTATGCATATTCTAGTGGATGCTAGCTTCTTGGAATCTTAATTTAATGTGTTAATTTTTTGCCGCTGATATGCCCCAAATATTATGGGTTAAATATTAATGAGTTATAAGATTAAATTATTACATCATTGTGAAGGCTAACGTCTGCAAATCTCAAATCAATTTCATTTAAACTTTTAAATCCGGTTGAAATATTTTTTTTAAATATTATGTTGTGGTATTATGTAGCTGCAGCTGCTTTCATACTACCTTACTTTAGTTTTTGAAACCTTAGCGACCACTAAGTTCTAAATAATATGTTACAAAAATACCTATTGGACACTAGAATCACAATATATTTCTTTATTTTGTTAAATCCTAGTAACACTAGGTTCTGAATATTACGATGTGGTAGTGTCCTAGCAGCCTAAGAGTTCAAAATATCCGTTACTGAGTACCAATCGCAATATCTAACATGTTTTTTTTTAATCCTAGTTACTGCATATCTTCAAATAATATGTTGCAACATAAGATAACAGACACTAAAATAAAAAAAATCATTCTTTTTCTTGTTAAATGCTCGAGATGTATCTAAGCTTGAAATATTTTATTGGGGAAGAAACTAGATGCCATGTACCTCAAAATTTGTTAATTTGATTTAATACACTATGAGTATGCATATTCTAGCAAACACTAGCCTCGTGGAATCTTAATTTAATGTGTTAAATTCTTGCAACTGTTATGCCCCAAATATTATGGGTTAAATACAAACGAAGTGTTAAGATTAAATTATTACATCATTCTAAAGGATAACAGCCGCTAAGATCAAATCAATTTCATTTAAAATTTTAAATCCAGTTGCAAGCATTGTTTTAATTTAGTTTACGAAACCCTAGTGACTACTAAGCTCCAAATATTTGTTATTGAGTACTGATCGTGAAGCTAAAAATATTCGTTATTGAGTATCGATCGCTAAGCTACAAATATGGTATTGTGTTATACTCTAGCGGCCACTAAGCTTATAATAGCTTTCTTGTTTTTGTTAAATCCTAGTGACAACCAATATCCAAATAATATGTTGTAGCATAACCTAGCGGATGTTACACTATGAATATAATTCATTAATGTGTTAATTACTAGCAACCCTAATGTTAAACATATTAGTTTGTGGCCTTCCATAGCAACCGTAATGAATCAATATATATGATAACACTCTATCTTCCACCAATAATATGTGGCCTACAGATAATATTGTTTTACAAGAATTATATCTTTGTGGCTAAAATACATAAATACATAGTGATTAAAATATGTAATATATAAATTTAAATACATAATGATTAAAATATTTAATATATAAAATTTAGGTGTATATATAATATGTTTACCTTCCATTGTACAAAAATTTATCTCACAATTGAAAACGTAATATGATTTTACAGTTTTAAACCATTTAGTTAACCTCAAATATCTTCTCACAAATTTGACGCAACAACCATATAAAAAGGTACAATGATATATCTACCTTAGGTTGTTTTTATGATCATATTAAAAGGAAAAAAGGTACATGTAATGAATATCGAAACAATATTTTGAGTCTCGCTAAACATTACAATTTTACAAACTAGTGATTATGCAAGTGGCCATCATTATTTGTAAAAAACAATCTAGAGGGGGACGTAGATTTTCGGATACTTGAAAGAATTGAAATGAAATAAATAAAAATTAGAGCTGAAAAGGTATTAAATTTTCTTCGGTTGGGGCACAACATATTCCTTGTTTTCTCAACCAACAAGGTAGGGTGACAAAAGGATTAGAAAGAACTGGTAAGCACAATTTGGCCATGGATTACATTTTTGTAGTCTAAAGCAGGGCTGGAATTATGTGAAAATAAAGGAAGCACAAGGTGGTTTGAAAAAATGATCAAAAGGAACCCATAAGAAGAGTTGGGCCATGGAGTGTGTTTCTTTAGGGAAAATCAGGACTAGACTGACGTGAAAAAGATAGGATCTTGTTGAAGATAGATCAACTGAACAAACCCACAATAAAAAAGGTGAACATTTACTATAGTATATGTGTTTTTATAAATACTTGGTTTAGATCTAAGATTATTTTGTGCTTGGTGATTTTTTTCTAACTATCTGCACTATTTTTCTGCAACCCCTTTTGCTTCCCCAGTGTGTGTGCACCCTTTTTGTTACTGTCTAATTGTTCCCTTTTTGTTAATCCAAGAATGAGATTATAATTACTTCCTAATTGTTCCCTGGCCAAAATGATTGGGATTCTTGCATTTGGCCCTACAATATTTGTTTTGATTGTATTGTTCTATGATTTCATGAGTTACTATTCGCGTCTCACCTGTTCCAAGCGTACCAAGTGTCATTCACACTTAGCTTTTCCCGCTCATTCCGAATATGACGCTCTTTCAAATTGGTGGTGGTGTATTCAATGCGCATTAAATTCATTCCGCTCCTCGAACGGCTATATAACCAAGCATACCAGCTTCGCATTTTTCACATTGCTTCCTTGCTATCGTTTGCTCAAACCCTTGCAATCTAGTTCCCTTTGCAAATTCCTTCCAGAGTCTGGGTCGCAGCTCCGAATCTATCAATATGAAGATCAAGTTTCAGGGACAGGAGCAAATTTCTCCACTTGAGTCTGCCGTTAGCAATATCGGAGACAGTGAAGCTCGTCATCTCGACTTCGGTGATTTTTGGTCAAGAATGACAGATGCAAACCCTACGCCGATGGCACAGACGATTAATGATAGCGGTTTAGCTTTCGCCGGAGGTTTCCCTATCTCAGTGCAGTGTGCTGATACGGTACTTTCATGCGGAGCTCACTTCGACCCCGATTCGAGTGAATTGACAAATGTACACGGGGAGCTCATTGCCAAGCTAGACGCTGCCGCCATTGGAGCTGCTCTGAGGATTCCGGAGATGGACAATGCTATAGTCGTCTCTCGGGATCAAGCACAGGCCATGTTCGACCAAGACAGTGATAAATATAAAGCTCGAGTGGCGAGGTCTTGGTTGAAGAACCCTAGGAAAGGAGCTTCTCGTCTGACCAAAACCCTCTTTCGGGCGGATTTCAATGAAGAATTGTCAGATTTTATAATCCTGCTGGCTCGGGTTATGGGTTTGCCCTCAACCAATGAGTTTCATTTCTGGATGTGCCCGCTCATCAGCATGGTGTGCGAGGGAACGCAAAACATCAATTGGGCAGAAATCATAAGCATGAATTTGGCCGAGCAACTATCCAATGTGCAGCAAACAAAGAAGTTCTTCATGACTTCGTATCTGATGTATACCCTAGCAGCGTCACGGCAATGGTTTGGCTTTTCCTACATTGATGCGCACAAAGACGATCCAGTGTACGCCTATTGCCCGCAGTTCACCCTAGAGACCAGCAATCAGAATTTCAGAAGGCTCAATGATGCCTTCACCATGTACGTGGTCAGATTGCTCGAAGGTGACACTGCCAGAAGGTTTTCAGATGAAGCTATGAACCTGATATCACAATATGGAGCCTATTTCATTCAGTTCAGGAAATTCTCTTATATCAGGCTTGCTGGCTATGAGAACACCCCTCTGTGGCTTCCCATGTTCTGCAACGACAAAATGGCCTTGATTGAGATATGCAGGCAACTGGACAAGTTGCACAGAACTTGCAGAGATAAGAAGATTTCTGGCTTACACTTTCCCATCTCTCTGGGAAACTACACATGCAAAACGGCCCTGGATGCTCAGAACGTAGAAAGAGCCCTGGTCCCTATCACTGTTCATTTCTTCAAGCCAAGAACTTGTTTTGACTTGAAGAAGTTCATTGAAAGGAACATCAAGATAGTCTATCATCACAGGGCAGATACAGAAGACTACTGGGCCGACTGTGCAGATGATTTTGAAGCCAGAAGAAGGCATTGTGGCAGGTTCTCCCTGCAATTGATCCAAGAACTCAGTCTGTACCAAGTTCCTGAAGGTCTCCAAGATGACAATTCTGAGCTATATTCGTATGAGTACGAAAATGTGATTAAGCACACCCCTCTGGAGGACCTGGATTGGAACAGGAAAGAAAGAGATGATCTGGCTGAGATTATTGCCCCAGTCTTGATCAGAACTAGGGTCTGGTTCAGTAAGAAGATCCGAGAATTCAAGAGGCACTCAGGAGAATCCAGCTCCAAAGATGATTCGACACCCATAAGGGAAGCATCAGTTCCAGAGTCTGAGACACCAGTGAAAACCCCTCCTGCCTCAACAGCTCAGGGACCTGTAGGATCTACTCCTTCTCCATCTACCCAGGTATACAAGAAGAAACTCAAAGAGGTAAAGAAGGAGCCTGCAGAGAATGATCCTCCAAGAAAACAGGCAGAGTTGCTTATGGGGCCAGAGAACATCATTGTTCTCAGTGAAAGTGAAGAGAGTGAGATGCCAACCTCCTGCAAGTGTTCCTGAAAATCCAGCAGATAAAGATAAGGAAGTCCAGAGCACTGAACTTCCAGGTACTACTGATTCTTCTGCCGCCATTACCTCAAGTGTTCTACCCACATCTCAGCTTGAGTCAACAGCTGCACAGACCTTGAGTGTCATGAGCTCCCTGTCTCTTGGTCCCCTTGCCTCTCCTGCAGATTCTTCTTCCTCTTTTGCTTGGGTGTAACCTCTTGTTGATAAAAGGAAGAGGAAATCCTCCTCTCAAAGCTTGGGACCAAATTTTGATGCTGTAGCAGCCTTGTTGGGCACCACTCCTTCTCGTGCCAAGAAAGCCAGAACTACTTCCAGGATAGTGTCTAATGCTCAAGGTCAGCAATTCCTGGAGATTGCTAAGCCTACAGTGGACAAATCAGAGCAGGATTTATAGGCATTTGACTTAGAGCTCTCAAGAATTCCAATGGGAGAGTCTACTCCTGAAAGTGAGATCCACAAACTCCAGGAAACGGTCACAAGAGTCATTGGGAGGGTAGAGAAAGGGCAGCAAACTATTGAACAGTTGGAGGAACACAGGCCCAGAGTTCTCACAGAGTGCTTCATCAAATCTCTTTTGTCTAAGGAAAAATTTTTGGACCCTACTCCCATTGACTACTCTTCCACCACCTGTAATTTTGAGCCAAGATGAAGTACAAAGAAATCAAATACATGCACAAGTATTCTGTCTATGGTAGAGCTATCGAAGCCATGGTGGATGACATGCTTGTTGCCGGGCTAAACTTCATCGACGAAGCTTTTAAGCTACATGGAAAGGTAGACAATTTGCAACATAAGCTATCCTCTACCATTGAGGTTATGAATAAGGAGCTTAAACTCTGGGGCAGTTGCATTGTAGACCTTCGCCTCATGGGACAGACAGATGAGAACATCTTACTGGCGAATAAGATTTTCGATGATGCCAAAGATAATCTATCAAAATCCTGGGTCTACAGCGTAGAGTGGAAAATCAGAGTCCTGGAAGAAGCTGTAGGAGAAATGAAGAATAGCTGGCAAAAGGGAGAAGCTTTCAAGACGCTAGCAGCTGCTGCTTTCAAAGATATGCATTGTCATCTTCAGGATGAAAACTCTGGCGTTCCCTCGTCCTTGCAAGAAATCAAAGCTCAGTTCAGAGCTTTTGTCAAAGATAATCTTTTCAAGGAAGACTCCATCTCTAAGGACAAGATAAAGGAAATTTGTTCTCTTCAGTCTGCCATTGAAGAAGCAAACAAAGACTATCATACTCACGTCGAGTTTGATAAAGAGATGGAGAAATGCCTGGGATTTTGGACTCAGTCTGCAACTAACACATCAGTCCCTCGTGGCAGAGATATAGCTGAGTCATTGAAGAAGTTCAGGCAGCGGATTCTGAAGACAGTGGGTCCCTCCCAGTAGCCGGCCACCTGTCTCCTTCTCCCTCCTTTCCTCTTCTTTCCTTTCTTTTCGTATTCTTTGTAATTAGTTAAGGTATTGCAATTGGCGGTACTTAACTATTCTTAGTTAAAAGAAACGGTTACGAAGAGTAACCGACTTGTAAGCTATATAATGGCCTTTCCACGCCATTTTGAAGAGGAGGAACTTGGATTTTTACTGAAAGTGTAAATAGATCGTAAAAGAAATCAATACAAAAAGGGATTTCCGTTCTTTGTCTATCTGATTCTTGTTGTCTCTGTGTTTCCTTTAATATTGTGAAGATCATTTAGTTCTTAACTCGTTTGGTCTCTCTGATTGCATACTGTCCAGTTTTGCAAATACAGTGATCTTGTACAACCAAGAAGGAACTTTGTGTCCTTGACTAATAAATCTGAAGAAGGTTATTTATGGAACTTTGTGTCTTTAAATTTAATCTCATTCAAATGATCTTGTCTTAAATCCTTTGAAACTTCGCATACACGAAGAATTATTCTGCTATCTATAATTCTGAATGTTGCTGTTCTGCTCATCTTCTCATTCTTTTTCCTCAGTCCTTACGTAATTGATGATCCTTGTGGAAAACACTTTCGTAATATCCAAGTTTAACCATAAAATAATGTTCTGTATATTTGTAAATAAGTTCGTTTCAGAATAAGGGAACCTCTCCCATTAAAGAGGAGGGACTTTTCGTCTCCTGTCTGTTGCTCTCTAAAAAGTCCTATTTGACGACCAACACCACTCATTAAGAAAAGGTGCAGGATATCAAAAATATAAACAATATTTAAAACAAAGACTTTAGTTATTGGATGTAGTTTAAAATAGTTAAAACACAATTAAACATAAAATATTATAATAAAAAAAAAAAGAAATAAAGTGTATGAATGTATAGGCATATTTATTTTTATTTTTTACAAAGTCGACCTAGACAATGTTAGATGTAGTGCCCTAATGAAAAATAATTACAATTACTCTATGTCACGTGGCACGTTTTCAACCTGATAACTAGACACCATTATAATTGACACATTTATTAAAAAATTTAAATAAAAAATGATTATTAAATATTTTGAAACTATATGAAACCACGATATTATAATATAAATATCTACCAGTAACATGATGACACATGGCATGAAAATTATGAATTTTTTCGCATTAAAATAATAATAAAATAGTAGGGCCTCAAAGATGTAAAGATAGTGTTTAAAATGACAAGAGGTAGTGGTATATAGCTAGCGGCCACTAAGATATATCATGATTTGTTATTCTATCGCTATTTCCAAATTAAGTAATTGTTGTGCCCAACTGACCCTATGTCATTCCAATCAATAAATAATGCAGCTTAACGATCACTATGCATTTTATTTGATAAGAACTATTGTGTATTATATGTTGCAATGAGTTATCTTATCAAAACTATAAAAAAAAAATCACTTACTGTCAAGGGTATATATGGATTCCAATAAACAAATATATATCTTATAAGAGATAAATATGTAGTGTATCAATTGGGGCTGCCATGTAAATTCCACCCAAAATGATACAATTATAATCAATTAAAAACATTATCGATCCAAAGGAGAACAAATAGTGATTAGAATTACAAGTGATAATGATTGGAGCCTATCGGCCACTAAGTTAGACCATTATTTGTTATTATATAACTATTCACAAATAATAAATTGTTGAGCCTAGCATCTGCTACGTTATTCCTTTCAACTAGTAATGGAGCTTAGAGGTCGCTAAACATTTTATTTGATACGAATCAAAATTCTTGATCCCTCTCAATGGAATGTAGTGCAGGAATTGGCTCCACCAGGTAATGTGTAGCCAATTTTATATAATTATAATCATTGTAAATTGTAATCGATCTAAAGAAGTAAAGATAGTGGTTACTATAAAAATAGGTAATGAAAGGATCCTAGCGGCCTCTAAGCTAGACCACTTGGAAATTGAGAAATTGTTGAACCTAACGGCCACTAGGATTTTTATTTCATACAAATGAATATGGATTATAATTCACAAATATAAATCTTAGGGGAAATAAATAAGTCTCGATTCCTCTCGATGTAATGAATTGCAACAATTGGGTCTGCCATGTAAAGTCTACCTAATATGATGTAATTACAATCAATTAAAAACACTAAAGATCTAAAGCAGAACATATAGTTAGTACAATGAAAGATGGTAATGATAGGAGCCTAGTGGTTGCTAAGATACACCATTTTTTGTTATTATATAGTTATTCTCAAATATATAATTTTTGAGCCTAGCGGCCACTATGTTATTCATTTCAACTAGTAATGAAGATTGGCAGTGGCTAAGAATTTTATTTGATAAGAATAGAAAGTATTGATACCTCTAGATGGAAAGCATTGTAGGAATTGGCTCCACCAGGTAACATGTAGACAATTTGATAACATTATAATCATTGATAATTATAGTCGATTTAAATATGTACAGATAGTGATTGCTATGACAAGAGGTAATGATATGATCAAAGCAGTCACTAAGCTAGACCATTGTCAGTCAATGGCTATTTTGAAATTAATTTTTTTTATCATAGCTGTCGATACCTATTTTCTCTTATAGAAATGAATATGGATTAAAATTTTCAAATATATATCTTAGGAGAAAAAAATAAGACTTGATGCCTCTCAACGGAATGTAGTGTAGCAATTGAGTCTTCCACGTGAAGTCCACCCAATATGTTACACTTATAATCAATGAAAAGCAAATACCATCCAAAGTTGAACAGATAGTGATTATAATGGAAAATGGTAATGATAGGAGCCCAGTGGCTGCTATGCTAGACCATTTTTTGTTATTATTTATCTATTCTGAAATTTAGAAGTTGTTGCACCTACATGCCACAAAATTATTCTTTTCAACTAGTAATGGAGATAAGCGGGTGCTAAGCATGTTATTTGATATGAATAGAAAGTATTGATCCCTCTCAATGGAAATTAATTCAAAAATTAGCTCCACCAAATAACATGTAGATAATTTGATACAATTATAGTCATTGAAAATTACAATTGATATAAAGTTGTAAAGCTAGTGATTGCTACAACAAGAGGTAATGAAAGTATTGTAGTGGCCACTAAGCTAGACCATGATTTGTTATTTAATATTTATTTTGAAATTAAGAAATTTTTAAGACTACCAGTCACTAGGAGTTGTCTTTGATACGAACGAATATGGATTATAATTTACAAAGATATATTTGAGGTGAAATATATAAATATTTATCCATTTTATTGTAATGTAGTGATGCAATTGGGTTCGATGTGTGAATTCCAACCAATACGATATAATTACTATCAATGAAAAACAATATCGGTCCAAAGTTGAACATATAGTGCTTACAATGAAAATTGGTAATCATAGGATCTTAGTTTGTTATTATATAGATATTTTAAAATAAAACAATGTTGAGCCTAGCAGCCGCTAAGTTATTATTTTCAACTAGAAATTGATATTAGAGGTTCCTTTTTCAAATTGAGAGACTATTGAGCCTAGAAACCACTATGTTATTCCTTACAATTATTAATGAATCTCAGTGGTATCTACACATTCTATAATATAAGAACCTAACTAAATTATACGACAAAAAAGTATATCTTATGAGAATGATATAAGGCTTCATCCCTCCCAATGGTTTGTATTGTAGAGTTTGGCTCCATTAGGAATAGTCAATCCAATATGATAAATTTATAGTCATAGAAAAAAATATCTATTCAAAAGTGTAGAGATAATGGTTACAACCACAAGAGGTAATGTCAGGAAACTAGAGACCGATAGGCTAGAAAATGATTTGTTATTTTATCTCTCTTTTTAAATCAAGAATCAAAAACTCCTAGCGATCTTTATATCATTCCTTTCAATTAGTAATGAAAATTTATGGCCACATAGCATTTTGTTGGATACAAATGGATGTGAATTACGACATACTCCAATGCTCAATTTCAAATAAAAATCATTAGGTCTTAGTGGACACTAAATTATTCTTTAAAAAATGTGTTATGGGACAACTAAACATTTTTGTTTAAAACTTCTACCTAGTGACCATTAGACTCATTAATTTGTTTTGTTTCTCACACACTTTGCTAAAAATTCAAAAAATTAAATCTTAATGGCCTTTACAATAGTCCATTCATATGTCGACTTAAATCATCTCTCTCACTAACATCTATATTTTCAAACATTCCTTTCATGATATCTACACAATGTGGATGTTTTTTAGACAATGAATAATCCTTCCAAAATATGTTGTGTGTTAATTTTCAAGAACAATTTTGCATAGTTTATATTATTAATGATGTGATACTCAAAATGCAAATAATAATAACCGGGTCAAGGTTAGACATCATGTCCAGTCGAAGCCTAGTGGTCATTAATCATGACATTTATTACTCTCCAATGATAAAAAGTATTGTACTATAGATATTGGTGATCACAAAGGCTAATAATTAAATTCATTATCATACAATGCAAAAAAAAATTTACTCCATATGTGAAGTAATTATTAATAGATTCTACTCCAATTGGAGGTAAAATGTTTTCTACTATTTGCACTCCATTCTCAACAATTGCATTCATTGAATGCGTTGATTGCTAGAAGAAAAGAGACGAGGAATGGTTTGTTGAAACCCATAACCCTAACAACTACTACGCCAACATATGGTTTTTTTTTTTATAGATGAAAAACATAAGGAAGTAAATATCATTATATCCTCAACAATTTTTTTTTTCAATACACTACGTGTTCAGGTAGAATGCATTGACTACGAAAATAATAAGTGTCTTATTTTGGATATGGATTTTAATGTTTCTTTATTCAGGAAATGGGAAATGATGACATCAGAAGAAAAAAAACAATGTTCCTATTCAATATATGGTTGGGATTTGGGGTTGTTAGTAGATAATGAAAAAACTGGCTATTCAAAAGCAAAAAAAATCATAGTGGCATGCTTGTTGTAATATGAAAATTGAATAGATTTAATAAAACCTCTTTCATTTGTCATTATTTGAATATAAAATATTTGGTTTCATATCCTAAACATTCCAAGTTCTTTACCATGCTAAGGTGATCGTATTTGACTAAATTGGAGATCAATCCATCCAGATCAAAGTTGTAGGGGTTAAAAAAGAATAATAGATCAATTGTCTTGTTGAAGAAACTGTTGACATTTCTTACAGCCCATGTAAAAAAGGTCAACTCGATTTTTTTTTTGTCATATTGGTCGAGTTACAAGTTTGGCTATGTTTGGGTCATCCACCTTGGAATAAGATACAAATTTTAATTGTTTGGTTTTTGAAAGTCTTAGAAGTCACATTTCAATCAAAACTAAAACCTGGGTGCACTTACACAACACCATGCCTCATAGATGCATCCATTCCATTTTTTACCCTCGTCAGAACTATGTAACAACCATAAATGACCATCGCAAAGCCTTGAGGAAGGAAGAAATGGAGGCGTGTACCAAACATGATGTTCTTAAACTGAAAACAAGTTGCATGTTTGATGGATAGGGTACACTTTTACAAGCATTTTGCATCTACAATGAGACTCAATAAGGTACACTTTATTTTTAATTTATTTCTATGATTGAGTGAATTATTTAAGTGTTTTGAGTTGTATAATTTCATTCATTATCCACAAAAATGAATAAAAGAATAGAAAGGAAGGACATACATCTCAGTACATGAAAATATTTTCATTTATTCACGAGGAATAATTATGCATATTTTCTCACACAAGATGTGAGAAATAACTTAAGAAAAGGAATGCATATACTTATGAAATTCAAAATGTAAGGAGGTAAAGGAAACCTGTCATTGCCTTGAGGAGGTTTTATTTTCATTATGAATTGTTGCTCCATGTGTCCTCTACAAACTGCATCATGATACCTGAAAAGGCTAAGAAAATGGTCATCAATATTGAGCTCAAGGTTTTTTTTTAACTCCTTAAATTTCCAGTTTAAGAAAAAAATGCATTCAAAAGTGCAATTATGGTATTCACAAGAAATTTACAAGTACATCACAAATGAATTTTAAAGGTTGCACTAGATAAGTACAAGTACAGAATATCATAAACTGAGAAGAGAATAAAATTCAAAATTTTCTACATCATTCATTAAGTTCAAAGGAATTCATTTTCAGCTTTCAAAAAATTACAAGATTACTGTATCAAGAAAAGCAAATCATAGGTTATATTGGATACAACTTGCAAGAAGAAAAATGCACATCAAAACAACTATGGGTTAATTGTAGATTCATAAACAACTTTAGATATTAAAAGGAACATATTGATATCAGCTATAGAAAAAACAAGATACGATCTCTCAGATTTTTAAATGCATCGTCAAGGTGAAGGTGTCATACAAATCTTTGATAAATGTACTTAGGAATGAGAATAGATGCAAATCACTTCATGGGATCACAACAATATTGCAACCTCACAATACTTATTAAAAAAACAAAAACTCTGAAACAATTACAATGCATTTAGATCTAGATCTATAATGTGTTGTCACAGACACTATCTCAAGCATCAATTTTTCAATACAGTCCTAATTCCATCATATAGTTGTAACCACATAAGGTGCTCATAAATTACAGGTACAATTCTCATAAATCCCAATATTTACAGAAAGGCCCAATAGAAATCCATGTACAACTTATAATCTGTATCATGTGGTTTCAAATACGATAAGATGAAAGTATGAAATTTCATTCCAAGGAATCATCGCACATAAGCCATCAGGCGTGGATTACAAGGTTACCATGTCAAATTTTGATTTAGTTGTCATAAGGACAAAATGCAGAACAATGCAAAGCTCAATTATAGACACCAACTAAAGTACATTTGAAATTCAATATACTCATGCATTTAAGAAATCCAGACTTTCAAGTTTGAGTACAGGCTGGTAGTACCATACAACCATAGAGCATCATTATATGCCTTTCCCAATGTTAGGATGCATGCTAGTTCTTACTTTTGCCCATGGGACTAGAGGACAATTTGAATCACACAACTATGCACAAGAATCCATTGTGTAAGACAATGGAGTAAACATGACTCAAAATTATATCAAGAATGACAATCAAGAGAATTAAACCAAATTCTACCTGTAATACAAATGGGGAACCACACAAGATAATGTTTATTCACGAAGTTTCTAACCAGACAAGTGATTATAGCTTTCAAATGGGAAAAGAAGGCTCCATGCAATCAAAATAGGGTTATATCTAATGCATTCAAAGAAACAAATGATTCCTCCTCCCTTCAAGCCTGAGGGTGCCATTATATCACAAGTATTGTCAAGACCCCAAAAAGATTTCCTTACCAAAAATGGAGAACCAATGAAGGAACCATAGGGAAATAAAGGAGACAGAACTTCCCCATCTCAAACCAATTGAGGGGAATACTAAATCCTACCTTAGAAAATCAATGCTATGAAAAATGAGTCATCGGGAAAAAGCTCTGATATGAGCTTCCCCCAGAGCTCCAAAACTCCAGTCACGCCATATGATGCTTTGAGTTCAAGCAAATATCAATAAATAAAAATCCTCCTGCAAGGACCACATTTGCAAGTAACTAGAGATCTGAGACAACATTCATGGCATGCCAAGTAAAACACATTCAATAAATCTTAAGAGCCTAGCTCAAAGTTGAAACCTCGTGAAATGAGTAATCTAGGTCCAAGGGTTCAATCTTCTCCACTTCCTGACCCAAGCAACCAACAAGGGTTAAAAATGTATACAAATGTCAATATCAGAGCAAAATCCCTAATTAGAAGTTCTCTTCTAATCCCATGAACCGACAAATTCAGAAGGAGTCAAGTCAAAAATCCTCACGAATGAGGGGCTAGTCTCAAGAGTGTAAAATCATCTGCATTGACTATGATCAAGGTCCAAACCTTATTCCAAAACAAAATAGAGAACAGGGTAAAATAGTCAAATAGCCCTCTATCTCCAAAAATACCTAAATTGATAACAAAATATATGCTTGTTAGCAACTTATTAACAAGCACACTGGAGGAGTGACCCATTACATGGATGTGACTAAAGTCATTGTTTGACAAAAAGCTACGGAAAACTCCCTCTAGCCTTGGAAAGTATGCCCCCCTACCTATGAGGGTCAAATGGGGATCCAAGGAATTTGAATCAAATAAATATGTTAAGGGAACTCCCATGGAACTAAATGAGGGGGTCCCTAAGAATATACCACAAAAGTCAGCATCAACCATGACATCGGATCATGGAAAATTTGGCAAAAAAATAGAGGGTGTGGGGGACCACCCAAGGGTTAGAACAAGGGGTCCCTATCAATATGAGATGTATGAGTGACATTATTAATCTAATACAAAACTTATTGAAAATGAAGAAATTATTTTACTCACACACTGAGATTTATTCTTGCATGTGCAATCTAAAGGGCGGGACCCTAAAGTGCTAATTTTATCATTACAAGTGGATCATTACAAATGTCACATCAAATGAGTTGAAGATCACCCAGTTGTGTGCCCATTGGAACAATAACTCTAATGCTAAGGCATCAAGCAATAATATTATTATTAGGGCCAAATTATTAATCTTACTTTATTAAAAATAGATGCAGTCAACTACAGTTTGACTAGAGTCCCATTTTCTAATGTGAAGGCTATTACCTGCACACTCATTGCACACACTAATTACACATGTTTTTTTTATTTATTCATAATAAAGGATACTAAATAGGATATCAATGGGAAAGTATAGATTTTTAGTTAATCTTTCTAGGAGTGGTGGGATGAGATAAACTTGCTATATACCATACGTGCAATTGCGAGGCACATAAGTGAGTCACTTTTTGGACACAAGAGTGACATGTATCCAGTAGATTTTGCAATTTTGTCCCTTTGAACTGAGTATCCATCTGTATTTCTATCTTTCCAAAACATTATCATTTCATGTTGGGTATACCTTATTATTTCATATGAATAATGCAAAAATTCCCTGATTAATCATCTTAACTTGCTGAAAATTTACGCCTAAATGTCCATACATGCCTAATCAGATCAAATCTCCTAATGTAATGTCCAAAATATAACAAATCTCTGTCAAAACATGTCTATGAGTAATGAGCAACAAGTAATTGAGCTATAAAAATGTGGGCACTACACTATTCAATATATGGTTGGGATTTGGGGTTGTTAGTAGACAAAGACAAAACTTCTTGTTCAAATGTGGAAGACATTCATAGTGGCATGCTTGCAGTACTAAGAAAATTGTATATCGGTGATAAAACCTATTCTATTTATCATTTTTTGAATAGAAAAGGTTCATTTTCACCTCCTAAACATGTTAATTTGTTTACTATACTGAGGAGAACATATTTGGCTAAATTAGAGCTCGATCCATCTAGATAAAATTTGCATGGGTTGAAAAAAAATACTAAATCAGCTGCATTGTTTAAGAATGCAACCAGTATATTCACAAAAAATAGAACCTTAAACTATTTAGAAGTTTGATTACTTTTTTTTCAATGGTGAAGTATTTTCAATTGATTTTTCTAGGTGCCATGTACCACCTCTAGAGTATTAGTATCGTCCTATAGATGATGAAAATGTTGACCTTATCGTGCACCCCATGTTGATAATTGTTATTTCTACATAGAGGGATGCAATTATTATTCGCTTCTTGGAGTCTACGAATAAGGTTGTGGAGCTCCAAGATCCAAAATACTTGGAAAGGGATGAAATTAAATTTTACATAATTGACGGCTAGCATACAATATATGCACAACAAATGATTTTGGGATCAGATACTTAGAAATATTTACATAATATGTTACGGTTTTGAAGGGCTCACATTATTTCTGTAAATGTAACTAATTAACCCATTACTAATATTTGTAAACAATAGAATGAAGTGAACAGAACTTGGATATAAATGAATTTTATTGATTTTTTATACAAAGATAGATCGGTTTGGAAATCACTTGGATATCCTCAATGTCCCGGATTGGTAAAAACGCAAAATAGAGCAGTGGAGGGTAATGTATTTTAGTTTTATTTCATTTTTTATTAACATTTATCTCTCTTATATGAAAAGATAAAACATATGATTTTCCTTTGAATGCAAAACTTTGAGAATCAATGCCTTTTGATTTTCAAAATGGACACAACCAAGAATCTATACTACAAATGGACTTTTCTATTATTACCAAATGATATATGGAGTAAATGAACTACAAAATTTGAGTTGTTTAGATCCAGTGGCCTTTATTGTTCACCTATTAAAGATAATCGAGATAACTTTCAGCCTAATTCATTGGAAATATTATCATCCAATTCTTTCAGGGCTACTAGAGGAATGAATGATGAATAACTATTAGTACTAGAAGATAAACTACAATCAGGGGATGTCTGGTTAACTGGCCCTATTCAAGAACGTGTAATAGTAGAGACATTTGATTCTTATAACTGGAGAATAAAAGGAGACAAAAAAATGAGAGGAAAAGTTCTACAATATTTTAAAGACAAACGTCCAAATATTGATCTATTGGCATCCTGTAGTAAATCTAATGTAATTGAAAAAGTCAAATTAGATGAATCACACTAGCACCATTTTCTATACTATTGGGTGAAGAGAGAAATGTAAATAAAAAAATTGATTCCCACATAAGGGAAAAAAAGCTAAACGAAAAAAGGACCAGGTGGCAAAAGAATTTATTCGAGTCGAGGCTCAAACAATATTAAAAAACTACCTGGTGTCAATGGAAGACAATATAACGGAAAAGATAGAGGACACAGAAGAATTTACTTTTCAATGTACATACTTGTTCCAGCTTTCACCAACTCTAGGATTTATTCCTACTACCAATCCTTTTAATGCAAAATATTTTATCACTAATTTTTGTAATTTGTCTAGCGATATTTCTTCTAAAGTAATAATGGAACTGCTAACAGTTATTGGAACCGATGAGCTGGATTTTATTATTATTGTTCTGATACCAATTGAATATATAAAAATGTTGAGAGAAATAGTAAAAAAACATGAAAAAGGTTCAAGACGGTGAAGAATCGATTCTTGATGGATGTCAGATACTCTATGATAGCAGTGGGAAATTTAAAAGTTTTTGTATTATGTACACAATAACTAGAGTGCACAACTTTGAAAAAAACAATGATGAAAGAGAATAACTAACTAGGGATTGGATGGAAAAATTTCCATAGCAATTGATAACTGAAAGTGAAATTGGGTTAAAAAAAAAAAATCCTTTTCCTTGCGAGTGATCATATAAGTTCTGGTATGAGATGGTTTCTCGATGTTGTTCCTAGAATTCTTTAGCAAGGAATTTTTATGGCAGAAGTGTTGTACTGCATGCATTAGTTAAATCCAATCTATCTGTTATGTTTATTTTGTAGACACATAGTCAAGAAATGTTTTTGAAACATTAATATTCTCATATGAAGCAAGGTTCATACCAGAATACAACTCAAAATTTTGATTATGTTAAATGTCTTTCAATCAAAAAATGTTACTTACACATTTCTTATTTACGCAGACAACCAAAGAACAATATGATTTGATGTATAACCCTCTCAATTTGATGCTACACAACCAACTCAACATGGTGATTGACCTTCAATCATTTTATAAATAAATTTAATGAGATTTTTTTTCAATTGACATTATTTTCCTTTTTTTGACAATACTTTATGCTCACCAGCTCTCACGACAAATGAGGAGAACTTAGCCACATCATGAAAAAATATGCAATCAAATCCTTATATGTTATTCGTGTGAAACTATAAATAATAACCGCTACTAGGCCCCACAAATCTATAAACAAATTAATGTTTTTTGCATACGACCAAAAACTAGAGAAAATAACAGTGGAGTGCACGGTGGTAACCAACATGAATATGTAGAAAAAACCAGGTATTTTAGCCATGCGTATTTTTAAACATAACCATTTATAAGGATCAAAAAGTTATAGAAAATGATATCAGCTAATTCTAGAAGCGGAAAAATTTTCAAAGAAGGAATTACCGAATAAATTATTTCAAAAGTTTATGGTGGCATCCAATACAACATAGTTTCTAGTTACCAAGTTGTTGGTTATCTGCATAAACCATTAGTGTTGACATAATGATACAGACATTAGAATCGATGCTTATTCCATACAATGATGACATATACTAGTGGTTGTTAATCCACATCAACATGTCAAAAGTGTTTTCCGCCAATGGGTGGTTAAACATATATAAACAAACCCTATCGGCCACTACAATTCATTCAGAAGACATAGAACATTTTTATTTGTACTTACCATATTACCACGGAGACCAGTATGTTTTTGAGTTATGATTTCATTTTTCATAACATGAAATAATTTATGAATTTATTAGTGTTGTTTGCAATACATCTTACATAAAAAAATCTAGTAGTTATGAAGGTCTATGCAAGCCAAGCCTAAAGCTTAGTTGGTAAGTGGTAGCTACCTAAAGTGCTAATATTGAATTTACCATTTTACCACGTAGATCATTATGTATTTTTTCAAATACGTTTTCATTTTCCATAAAGAGCCATATTAATAATGAATATATTGATTTTTGTTTGAAACAGATATTGCATCAAAGGATCCAGCTACAGGTAAAGAAGATACAATCCTACATGTAAGGCCCACTGGTAAGTGGTAGTCGTAAGCTAAAATGTTGATTTTCCCCTTTGGTTAGAATTAATATGAGACCGATTAAAACAAATTATTTACTTCCCTGCAGTTATCCAAAAGAATTACTTTCTTATTTTAGATTTGGAGGGTTTGTTGTATGAGAAAAATCAAGCGCCCTCTACGAACATGTCATTTAATTTCCACAAGGAAACTATTAACGTGGGAGGTGGCCTAAAAGATTTTATAAAGTCACTAACAAAAAAAAATGAAATGGGATTCTAGTTAGACAAACTCACTTTTGCTGATGTTGAAAAGATAAAAAAGGCCTTCAATAAAAAGTTATCGACTGATATGAATCTAGTACTCACTAGGGGAAAAGAAAATTGTGATATAGATGATGGAATTACAATGAAAGATCTAGAAAAGGTCTGGAGTATAAATGATGTTACCTACAATTCTAAAGACACAATGTGTATTACATTATGTGCAAAGGGAAACCCTCCAGAAAATTTTATGGTTGGGATGACAAGAAGAGGAGAAACCTGCTTAAAAGATATGTGGTTGATGACTGATTTGTATAAAGACATATCACTAATTGTGTCGAAGGGATTGAATTTTCTAGAGGGAATCCAATATTTGGAGCGAGTAAATGCCAAATAAAAATTTAGTATTTCAAAATGTTATTGTGATGATACAACTTAACCTTGTAAATAAAATACATTCATATGTTTTAGTGATGGTTCTGTGTAACTATTTAAATTACGATTATACAATTATAAGTTGGGAGAATTTAAATTTTCCCTGATTAAAAGTTCAGAGTGTGAGTGTATAAGTTGAAAATGACAATTAACAGAAAAAATCTTTAATGTAAAAAATCTTTGAGTAGTTTTTATTAATGAAATATGTATTCCTAAATTAATTTTGAGCATGTTGAAATAATAATTTTTTCTTCGATATTAGAAAATGTATATGACTTTCCAATTTAATGAAATAACTACAATATTATATGTAAATATTTGTCATGTTGAAACATTACATTCTATTTAAATAAATTCTGCACAAAAAAATATTCCAAGTATAACAATAAGAAATGAGGAACACCCTTAGATTTTACCTTTGTCACCACTTACAACCATTTGATATTTGATATAACAATATCGAAAGGGACTTGTTTTTTATTTTTCAATTTATTCACCACCATCAACCATTTGATTTTATTTTTTTTCATTTGCAGATACAAACACATGCAACATGAAACTGATCATATTTGATATAAATGACATTTTGACACACACCCTCCACAAGGCTAATTCAGTATTTACAAAGTTAAATTTTTTTGGCAGCATCGAGCTCAAAATAAAAATTATTTTCTCAGACCTAATTTGAAATATTTCTTGCAACAGTGCAAAAAAAATTTCAAAATAGTAATATGGACATCAGTAAGAAAGTCAAATGTTGATGACATGATGCCTTCATTCCTTCAAAACATTGGCATGGAGGTTGTAAGCTTGGAGTTCATATTTACATGGGAAGATTGTGTTCAGACCAAACACTCTAATTATGAAGGTTTTGGGAATCCCAAATTATATCTCAAGTATTGTAACTCCATTTGGTCGTGATTTAATGGATTGTACAATTATAAAAATACATTGCTTGTAGATGACACTTTAGAGAAAACAAGTTCAATGATGTTGTGAACTACATAATTACTTAAACATGTAACATAGATTCTAATTCAGAAGATAAGTACTTGTTAGATGTTTTGTGGCATTTTTTGTAACCATTAAAGGACATCAAACATGTTTGGGACTATATTAGATCACAAAAACAATTATAGGGATATTTTTTATTGGAGATTTACTATGTTTTGTATTTTTGATTTGGAATCCCATCTTTGGGAATAGTGTTACATTATAAATTCAAATTATTCTTCAAATTTTTTACTATAATTATACCTTTAATAAAGGAATTTCAATTTATTTCTTAGCTATATTTAAATACTAAAATATATATGGGATAGTATTATAGTTAATTTTAAAATAAGTTCATATCCATATTTGAATATGAAAATTTTTATGCCATGTCTCTTACAGTTAATTTTATATCTAAATTTAAATATGAACATATATCTGGTATGGTTTTACAATTAATTACATTCTCCTACACTAGATTGTCACCCTCTATTAATTTCTTCATAACATCTTCAAAAATTATCGAGTTGCATTGAGGTTCAATCACACCATAACAAAAAAAGTTAATTTGATATCTGACATTAAATATGAAAATATATCTGGAATGGTTTTACATTTAATTACATTGTCTTAAATTGAATTGTCACCCTCTTTAAGTTTCTTCATAACATATTTGGTAATTTTCCGGTTTCCCGAAGGTTCAATCAACCCATAGCAATTGAATCTGGAAGTGTCTCACATCTCATGAATGTCATTTTCCTAGCAGTTGTTTGGCCAATGGCATTTGAAATATTTAAATTTGTATAGTTTAATCTTAAAACATATTAAAAATGATAAGAGCATTATTCAAAAGTAATCATTAATCCTGACATCTATTAGCCCTTATAAAATAGAACATGTATCTTTTCTATACGGGCTAGTTACTATCACACATTATTTCTCATATCAATGTTGGATTCCCTTAAATCATAAAAAATTGTTTCACAGATTCATAAATTTAATTTGTGACCAAATATATTGGACTCCAGAAGGGGAATTAGTGGATTCCAATATTTTGATGTTCGGATTCCAATATATGTGATTTTGGAGTATAGTTAATTCCAATATAGGTGATTTTGGATTCCAATATATGCAGTTTTGGAATCCAATATGTGTGATTTTGGAGTGCAGATAATTCCAATATTTGATATTTTGGAATCCAAAAATAGTAATATTAGATTCCAATATTGGCTATATATTTTAGCTGCTCAAACTAGAATAAGTTCATATTTAGTGAAATAAGTGTTATAGTGTTCCATGGGCTTAAGTAAATTACAAAGGAAATCCATGGAACAAAATAGGTGAAGAAACTTAGTGATTCGTAGACTTGGTAATTATAGTGTTTCATCGAATTTTTCATTTATGTGAAACAAAGGGTGTATTTCAATCAAAAAATCCATAATGCTCAAAGAAAGTGTCATGAGATGAAGTAGGAGGAAGTTAGAATGTGACCAAGCATGGATGGCGCAAACTTAATGTTTTGTGGGTGTCTCAAGGTTTGTGTTTTACAGAGTTACAAATTCCGTAAAACAAAGAAACATGGTTACGGGAAAAGGATGACACATAAAAAAATAATTTGATCTCCATGGCATCAACATAGGGCAAGAGCATTTTTTCCATTGTAGCGTAATAATATTAATTTTAGGATTATCAAAAGGCTAAGTGGAAAACCCACAAGACAATGAAATTTGGTGTTCTATGGACATTAGACACTCAGTGTTCCATGGAATTATTGAAGTTGTGGAACCATTGAAAACCTGCACATTAAGGAATACCCCATAGAATAAGAAAAAACCTTGATATATCTACTAAAATCAAACCAAGGCCACAACATGAAATGAACACTCAAAAATCTACAAAGAAAAGATGGATTATTTTGAAATCCATAAAATGAGGGAGTTTTGCAAAGAATAATCAGGTTTACATTTGTGCCCATATCTTTTGACTTGGGAATATATTTCATTTCAAATCAAGTAAATTTGGAACACCTTGGAGAATTCTTTCCATATATATCAATTTTATATAAAATGGTGAAGAAATTTGTAATATTTTAACTATGGAATTTTTGACTATTAGATGTCATTTTTCAGGAAGCAAGACGATTGGAGATGCTTCATATTTATCCTCCTTTGCCTATGGATTATTCTAGAAGAATTAAATGTCTCTCCTTCCCCCATCAAATGAATAATAAATTATCAAAACAATAAGGTTCAGGCACTTGATAATTTCATATGCATACATCCTCTTGATTGAATGGGTTTCCATTGATTTTCTCCCTGAGAACATGGATCCCCAAGTAGCATGTTCAAATTCCCCAGATTAGAATCTATGGGATAATCCTTTGGGATTGAGATATTTTTGCATAAAAATTGAATCCTTATCTTCACAAAGGGTTGGTTCTAGTTGGATTTTGTGGGTTTTCTACTTCAGAAGTGCGGGTTTATGTTTATGAAGTAACTTTGGAGAGAATTAGTAACTTGTGATTATCATTTCTAGGTTCATGCTAAGGTGGTTTCTATTATACATCCATTATCATGATTTGAGACTTATTCTTACATGTTTCCCTTTTTTTCTTTACAAATTAGCATAAAAACCTTTCTGCCATGTATAAGTTAGATGTTCCTTCTTATAAATATATCTAAAATAAATAAATTTCAACTCTCCTCCATAATTTCATGTTTATCATGCCAATTAACTACATGGAAGAATTAATTGATTGTTTCACTAGGAATTGAGGGTTTTGTACATTGTAATGTTACCTTGCATTATTGACTCCAATAATAAAATTCCTTTATGCAATTTCTAAAAATTCATACCTATTTTGTTTAGGGTTTCCTTTGGTGTTGAAAATTTTGTGTGATGAGTGCATGAGACTTAATTCTCATATTTCTTTGTTGGGTTTTCAAGATTTATTCTAAATTATTTACCTTACTTGGGTGTCAATCAAGGTAAATAACATTTGGAGGGTGATTTTACTTTGATTCCATTTTTTAATGCATTAATAATTGTCAAGAAAAAGTGGCTAATGCAACTACTTCATCTCACTAGTCCCCTTTCCTACCATATCCATCCCCTTTCATTTCATCTTACACTAACCATCACCATACCCCTATCTATTTCACCACTTATTTATAATTTAACACGATATCTTCCATAAATATCAACATCATGTGCATATTTTGAGTGGGTTCTCTATGATTTATGAAGCTTAGCATCTCAATTATTAATTCACTATAAGTTGTCAAAACAAATATTTAAAATAATGTTCATGATCATCCTGAATCTATCTTTAGTGGATTTTTTTGAAGTATCAAGTGTTTACAATGCTTTTGTGACAATTATGTTGAATTATTATTTCATTTTATGGTTTTATTTGATCTTAGGTTAAGGTTATAACAAGTTTGAGGGTTTGAAACATTTTATTTCTCTCCCGCTTTCAATCCACCCCTTATTTCCTCTCATATTGGTTCAAGAAAATACATAAAGAAGAATGTGAATAACCACACACTTAGTAAAGTGCATCCCTTTTATCCATGCAAGGATTGATCATGTAGAGAGGATAGATCCATCCCCAACTACAAATTATAAATTGACAAGTATATCTTCCTCCTTATGTCCCTCTTTATGCAAATATACATTTCAATCTTATGTAGGGGATACTAGATTAGTAACCAACACTCTTATGGTTCCACTTTTAGGTAAATTGATTCATATAATGGAGGTTTATATAAGCTTTATGTAATTGGACAGGTTTTGAGACAAATTATTCAAGTTTCCTACGTTAGTTTTACTCTAGAAAGAATTGTGTTCCATTCAACATTGTAAACAATCTTTTGGTGTCATTACTAGGGAATTTAAGTAAGATTTATTAGTTCCCATGATTTATCAAGTCATCATATGTTTTTTTTTTTAGAGTAGTATTCAATGCATTTTCAGGTTGATCTATCATGTCTACAGTGCAATATCTAGTAACGAATCCACTCTAAGTTATGGGTTGGACAAGTGCTATATTATTTTCTATATTTTTTTGGTTACTCCAAATGTTCAAATATGAAGGGATTTAGATAATCATTTAGATCATACTTCGCTAAAGAACTATTTCCTGAGTTAGGTATGCTGCATAAGAAAAGGAGACAAGTTTATAAACTAGTTGCTAATCAGAATTCACAAGGTAAGAACATAAAAAAATTTAATATAGTTGGTTCTCCTTTATAGAAGAATATTTGAGTTATCTTGAGAGGTTAGAGACTAGTATCCCTATTTTCCAAGTCCATAGTTTGTTTGAAAATAATTTATGCCTGTAATTATTGGTGGTTCTTCTTTGAGAAATGTATAAAATAATAGACTTCCTCCTTTATCTTGTAGAACATTTATTTAAAAACTTGTTTATCTTCTTCTTTAAAATATATTTGAGCACAAAATGGATCATCCTCCTCCACGTTCCCCTTTTAGAGTTAAATAATTTAGACCCATCAATTTTGGGGATATGTCTGGATATCCAAATGTGGTGCCTAATGAAATCAAACATAGGTTGCCTAAATTTCAAGGAAATAATGCTATTAGTGGTGATCAACATATTAATTTTCTCAAAAATATTATTTTTGATAATGAAATAGAACATAAATATTTTTTCCTAAATTCGTTTATGCATACTCTTAAAGAAGATGAAACAAAGTGGTTTAATTCCATTCCTTGTTGTTTGATTGACTGTTGGGATGAAATAATGATTGCTTTTAGAATTCGATATGGTATTAGGAATGACCCCAGGTTCCTCCTTTCTTAAATTGAAAACATAAAAAAAACCAAATGAATGTGTAGAATATTTCATCACAATGTTCAACAAGACCTTGATGATATTACCAACTAATTTGAGACTGAATGATGAGTCCCGTTTGATCAAGTATTCTGATGCATTTTAGAAAAGGTGGCCTATTAATTGAGAGAAAAAATCCCCATGAGTGTGAGGAAAACATTCAACATGGACATTCAAATTGAAAACAACATCAAAGATGTAGAAAAACTACCAAACAAGGAATCAGATTTTAACTTGTCAATTCTAAAAAATAACAAGCTAGCAAGTCTACTGATCTGGAAGAAGTGGTTAATAAATTAGGAGTGGTTAGATAAATATCCTACAATCTAGACAGGGATGAGAAAGGGTTATCTTTGGGACCTCAATTTTAAAATCAGATTTAAAATTGAAATAGATTTAGAGGACATCATAGCATAGATGATAGAGGAAAGAGACCTATGGGTTAAAATGCTAGGAAACATCCACTTCGAGATAATAAGATAGTTCCCAATCCATTGGGTGAAAGAGTTGCAACTATTGAAGAAGAACCCATCATTTATTGGTGTGATAAATGCTTATTATCTGATGTTCCTTGTGAACATCCTACCTTGGATGAAAATTCTAGTAGATTAGACTTTGATGATGTATATTTTCTTGATCATCAAGTAAATTTTGAACACGGTGCAACCTCTACTCATCTTCTATATGCTATAATTGCTGATTATTTTTGGTCAAGTATAAAAAAGGTATGTTATCTTCCTCTTGAAGTTAATTCTTAATTTGATATGGCTTAGTCCTTTTAATTTCCCAATCATGATATTTAGTACCTAATATCTTTGATGATTGAGAAGTATGATGGATAAATCCCTGCCAAAGAGGGTAGGTAATTGTTGAACAATGTATGTGTTTCCTAGAATGAGTACAATATGATAAGTATGCAAGTGAAGAGCCTTTCCCAAGCCTCAAATAATAAGCTATCAATCTTAAATAATGTTCCTAAATGTGCCCACAAGAAGAATCTACCATGCAAAGCCCTAGTTGTTGAGCCAAATCCAAGTGTTCCTTTTTTTGTGTATACTTTACAAGAAATTTTTCCCTTTGAAAAAATAGTCACCCTTACACCTAACACCCCCATACTCAAGTACATTGTTTGTGATATGGCCCAAATATTCATCCAAATGAAGATAATTTTCCCTTTCATAGAGTTTCTTAGGATTCTGGAGCATAGAAATAGGGCATTTGAGTATTTGGGATTCAATGAGGATATTATTACAAAAAATATATCTCTCCCCTAGTTGTTGAGAATAATACTGAAGAATCTCAAGAGGCCATTGAACCATCCCCTAAATTATATTTGGGAACTTCCCTAGTTGAGAACCAATTGGATATAAATCCTTTATACACCACGCTAATGGTTAATGCTTGTCTCCTACATAATTACATTTTTGAATCACGTTATTCTTACAATATAGGCGGTTTGTCATTGGTAGTCATGAATGAACTTAGTATAAATATAACAAATACCTATGCAAGATGTTATGTCATGGATTCAAGAGAGGTAAATGTTTTTTGGTGTGTAAAGGGGTTGGTTGTACAATTAGAGCCTCACACTGGAAAGTACTTAATAATGAATGTTGTTGCTTACTACCCAACCAAATGGGGAATGTTATTTTCAAGAAAGTGAGTAGTTAATGTGTGAGGTAGTGTGAAAATGAAAAATTGTTATGCTACCATGTCTTTAGAAGGAAAATTGGTAAAGCTACATAGGGAAGAGAGGTTGATGCATCCAATTAAAGGCCCAATGAATGCATCATATGAAGTGCTATATACATATTTGGATTTGGAAAACTTTGTTGGTGATGTGGAATTTAAAGATCAATGCCTTGACCTTGGAACTCAACTTGAAGATACCAATGTTTCTTAGCTGATTTTTTTTAGGATGTTCTAGTTTGGGAAATGGAACATGCATAGTGCTTTCGTATCATAACCAAATATATTTTAAATTTTCTCTTAAGTTATATTTTGAATGCACAAATAATATTTTTGAATATGAATCACTTACAGTTGGTTTGAGGATTTCTTAGGATATAGGATAAAAATATTGAATGTAAAGAGAGACTCTAAATTGGTTGTTGAGAAAATCATAAAACTATATGCAACCAGGTTTTAGAGGTTGAAACAATATAAAAATGCATAATAGGATTTAATTGAGATGTTTGATTCTTTCAACATTAAATATCATGAAAGGAGTAAAAATTTATTTGTGTATAGGTTAACAGTCTTGGCATCTCACTATGATAATGAAGTTATGTACCCATACTACAAGATTGAGGTTAAGATGCTTATTATGGTTTCCATACCTGACAACATCAAACATTGGCAAGTATTTGATGATGACTCTCAGATCATGAAATTTATAAGTTAGAAAGATGAGATTGTTAATCAATTTATTGATCTCAAGAATATAGTAGAGATGTGTGATGGAAAATAAAACTTGTTTGGGAAGGATATGATTCAGTTGAATACTAACACAATTGTCAGTCCCTAGATTGATTAAGTCCCAAGGAATAAGGTGTACACATGCAAGAAAAGAAAGAGGAAGGTGCTTAGAGAAAATTTTGCAAGGAAAGGGTTAATATGGAGCTAGGGAATGTATGAAAGAAGAACAAGGGTTTCAGGACTTATCCACATTTCAAAGGTGGTATCGCAAGAGAAACACATGAGGGCCCGAGTAGGCATGAGGAATGGATAAGGTGCCACATTGGAGCCTTGGAGGTCAAGAAAATAATATTCCATTTAGAGATCATTATAGTTAATGGAGGCCTTTGTAAGATAACAAAAACACTCGAATATGAAGGACCACACTTCCACTTGGCATGTGATCTAATCACGAGAGAAGATATAGTAGTGTATCCAAATTCTATAAAAATAAGTGCTTGTGTCCAAGAAAAAAATGGAAAAGAGGAAACAAAGTGTTATATGAATGCTTGGTGATGCTAGTGTTTGTAGTTCTTAGTGCTAGGAAATATGGGAAATAATGTTAGGCATATATGTATGTTCTTGGGCATCTAACAAGGGTTGGAATGGGAAAATCATAGCTAGGATATGTATTCAAGGTAGGTTTGTATAGCTAGATCTATTTTCCTTGATATATATGGTATGATATGAACCCTTTTTTGATTTAAGGTGGTTACTGTGGACGTTTATAAATTGATATTTGAAGCTATGTTATGGATATATTTTTTTATGGGTATAACCCTTATGTTATTCATGTTATTATGGATCTAATATAGTTTCTTTGTGCTATTTGCAATGTTTATTTCCATTTATGATGTACATGTGCTTGGATATGGTGTCTACACTTTATGTTTCTGATTAAATGAATTCATTTATGAATTTGTAACCCATCCTCCACTTAATGATTGATCATTCTCACAAAGATCACATATAGGAGGGGCTCAGTACCCGTGTGTGCCTCGGGTGAGTACCCATCGCACATTGGGTGATAGGTTGACATGCTTGGGGAAAAAAGAAGGCATATAAAGAATGACTACATTTTTTTTATGTTCTTGGGACCTATTTGAAAGATGTTATGGGAATGATGTGTGATAACAAAGGGTCTAACCTTGGATAGTGTCGAAGTGTGGATTAAAATCATAGAGGATGATTTTTCTCAGAGATTTAACAATGGACCTGAGTTTGATGTATGTAAATGGGTATAAGAACACCTGTATGAAACATTTGTTTGTTGTTTCCATATAGATTTTAATGGATGTCTATCAGCATATGAATCTAGGTCAAGTTGGTACTATAGACCTCGTGTATGGACCTAAGATGAGTATCAAAGGTTGCATGATGCCGATCTAACCTAGACCCGTGTTGTTGATCACTGGTGGAGTGGACTATTGACTAGTTATACCTTGGAATACATTATTTCTACGTAATCTTTCTAGGATATTTCTGACTTTTAGTTCTCGAGGGAGCCTAGATGATTGTTCTTGTGGGATATTCCATTAATTATCAAGATCCTAGTTATTACCCTAAGTTTAGAAGCCTTATCTATGGATTGATAAACTCCGGCTAGGTGTTAGGTGTGGAAGCTAGCATGGAGAAAGTTGGCAGACCTTGTAGCAAAAATGGAGAGAGATGAGAGGCAGCTCAAGCATAATGAATCTTAGGATAGGGAGTTTGTGAGACAGTGTGAAGCTATAGGAGTGATGGATTTATGGAGGTAGACATTGCAATAAGGATTTGAGGTTCGCATGGAGGAAATGGAACCTGAGAAGTCTAAGCTACCCCATCTTGGAAAGTGTAGAAGAGAAACCCCCTTAGCTTCTAGAGAGAGCTGATCATATGAAGAAAGAAGGAGATCCATAGGTGTGCTTCTTAACCCACATCGTAACCAAACCCTTGTACTTAGTTTTATAATTCTTGAGATAAGTTTTGATAATCCATTTGGTATTGGTATTAGTAGTCAAGTGACACCTAGTAGATATAATTTTTCATTCAATAAATCTATGGTCGCATAACATTTCCAATGTTTAGAAGTATTTTTTCTATCACAGCGTTTGGACAAGTTGTGGGTATGAGTTTGAGTGCCACATTTGGGAGTGGTTTGGTATCACATATTGTCAGCATGTAGTTTAGCACAACACTCGGTTCATAGGGCGTAACTACATCAGACCCCTTACCTACTACAAGAAGATGATCAAGTGGATATGGAGGAATAGGAGCTAGTGGATCTAGTGGATCCGGTGGTGGAGGTAACACTAGAGGGAATCAAGGTTCTGGATCTGGAAGACAAGATCCACAACACCATCAATAGGTGTTTTATGAGATCTCACTTCACTTACCTGATAACAAGGGCATTGAGGATGTTGTGAAATATGTACACAAGTGTAAGTTGTTATAAGGCACGAAGGGCATCACTTACCCATAGTAGAAAGCAAGTCAGTTTGTAACCATGTTACAAGGGTGCACCCACAGTTGGTACCGAAAATATGATCCACACTAGAAGGTGGTGGATTATAATTCGTTGTGTAATTCCTTTTTGGCAGATTTCCACATAACTAAGTTTGAACAAAAGAGCATCATCACATTGAAGGAGATTTAGTAAAGAATGGAAGAGAGTGTATGGGAGTATGACACATGTTTTAATACTCTCTTATCCAAGTTGTCTTATGACATTCACCCTTTGTAACATTCTCAGTGGTTCGTCAGAGGACTGATCACACCATTCAAGAGGGTGTTTTCCTAGAATACTTTCATAGATCCACACAAGGCCTTGAAAGCTACCTTGCATGCTGAGGTAGTAGGAAGCATTGAATTTGGAATTAGTCCATTCCTTGAATCCTAGATTGTTATCATGACAAAGCATCTAGAGAAACTATCTATGAATTCAGATTATGTGACTCGCAATGGGCTATGGTGCATAGACTGTGAAGTACAAGGGAATATAAAATAGAAGTTCTCATGAAGATCAGTTCATGCCATGTTGGTGGATTGCAATATTTGCCACGAAGATCATGATGTAAGAATATGCTCATTTCTATAGCACACAATCTATAAGAATGTGTCCTGCTATTGAAAAATTTGCACATCTAAAACCCATGACACCAATGATTATATATTAATTGACTAGATACATGATTTCATTTATATTAGTATGCACTAGACTAATGTTACCAATACTTCCAAGGATGATGGTCGTCATTATGAAGGGCATGTGGATGGAGGAGGTTACAAATGAGGCTTTTGGGGTGGATTTCAAGGCCATGAAAATCATGGAGAAGAAAGAAGTGAACTTCCTCGTGGAACCTATTATAAGTGTGGATCTATAGAACATTAGAAGCATGAGTGTCTTGATTTGTTTCCATGCTCTTGGTGTGGGAAAAATAAAAAGTATGAGGAATTCCTATAATTTTTTGAACACATGAAACCAAAGAAATGAAAGGATAAATGCGTTAGGATGGTAAGCATGAAGAGATTTTCTTCACAGTGGATGCCAAAGGTGGTGCATGGGTCATAGTTAGAATATGTACTAGTGATGATGTGAGGTGAAACTGCGCACATCAAGGAAATACCAAAGTAGAGACCACTAGTTACAAGATAAGAATTGGTGCATGGGAAGTATCTAAACCCTACACATTATAAGGAAGTTTATCAGGAAACCATGGATGTTATTTGAAACCTACAATGAGAGATCCAATTCCTAAAGGATTAGTCGCAGAAGTTAGATCAAAAGGAGAGAATTGAGGCTCTATAAAAGGATCTAGATTAAGTCAGGGAGGTAAGCAAGATGTTGAGACAAGAGAATATCATCCCTCTATTAGGGGATTCGTTGAGAGGAAAAGTACCAAGTGCCAAAGGAGAGTGCGAGAGGTATGTTTTGCATGCTAAACTACCTCCCCACAGTCTTGACTATGATAAGGTGATTACCTTGAATGTAGTTATTGATGGATGGATCTTGAGTAATATTCTGATTGACATAGGTGCGGAAGTTAGTGTTCTCACCCTTTATGCATGGAATTAAATGGGAAGGCCCCCATTACAACCATCTTCAAATTTTCTTTATATGGCTAACAAGACAAAGGTAATGCCCATTGGTGTCTTAAAGGATGCTACTGTCACTATCCAAGGGGTGAAATCCATTAGAGACTTTGAAGTCTTGGCACTTGATGAGGTGGACAACTTTCCAGCATTACTTGGGTGCCCCTGGTGCTATAATAATAATTTTGACTTATGTTTCAATAAGGGGTATATAAGTTTTTAGAACAAGGAGGAAATTCATCACCCTATGTTGAGCCATTGGGAGAAGAATACCTATACATAATCCATGTGCGCACTATCAGAGAGCCTGAGGTTATGCAACCAACAAAAGAAGGTAGTTAAGAGGATGTATGACAAGAGTAAAAAATGTGCACTAAATCAGGCACCTTGGAGGAAAACAGTTCATGAGTTACACTAGGGGATCCGACCCTGATGTTTTCCTGCAAGCAATGGAGACCTTATGGAGATGTGAGATCAAAAGGAGAAATATTTTTAGCTATAATTTTCTCAGGACCATAACACATTGGTGGGTGACCCATCAAGATAACCTTATAGAGTGGTACGAGGTGATAATTGCATTCTCTATTAGATTCCTTTGAATCAATTCACCTACTGTTATACAAGACTATTATGGGAATGAACCTACCTCATTTCACATCTAGGCATGTGAGAAGGCTTGGATATGGGGTTTGGAAGCCTTTCCTCCATCACTATGGGTCCATAAGCTTTACTCCACCTTAGAACTTGGTTGTGTGTACATATGGTACATTCATTCAGAGCTGCCCCGTCAGACAAGAAATTTGTAGGAGCTTACAGTTGATCTTATTCAAACTTTTGAGTATCGAAGTACTAAGCCATCAGTGACTGAGGTGCTGGAGGTTATTAAGTGCCTAAATATGGGAGATAGTGCCATGGTGGAGGATATAATATTGGATTTATTGGGAGAATATTACTTGGAAGTGTGTTTTGATAAGGAATAATTAGAGGAAGTACAACTTGAGCACACTTGCATGGAAAAAGAGAAAGGAAAGTTTGCCTACGTGATAATGGTGAAGAGGTGGAAAACTTGGATGTTAACCATACTATCCATATGCATAAGGTTATGGATAGTGATGATGAGCAAGTGCACACCTACCATGAACCTGTGAAAACTAAAAAGGTTAACATTAGATCAGAGGTGAAACATAAGGCAACTACTATTGGAGATTACTGAACAGAAAGGGAGGTTTCAAATATTATTGATCTGTTGTGTGAATTATTGGATTTATTCCCGCGTGGGTACCATTAGCTTAAAGGATTTCACCACTCCTTTGGAGAAATGTATATCAAGTTAGAGGAAATTTCACACACAATTCAGAAGATACCTTATCAAATGAATCTGAATCTGTGAGTCAAGGTCAAGGAGGAGATTGACAAGATCAGGCATCATCGAGGCTATTGAGGAATCAGAGTGGATAATTCCAATGGTCATCATCATTAAGAAGGATTTTATGATAAGAATTGGCATTGATTTCATGGATTTGAATTCGGTGTGTGTTATTAATCCTTTTCCAACCCCCTTCACTGAGGATATCTTGTAAGTATTAGCCAGACATGAGATCTATTCTTTCACATATGGATTCTTAGGATATCATCAAGTTAGAATTGTAAAGGAGGACAAAGAAAATACAACTTTCACCACTAAATGAGGAATTTTTCCTATACAGTCATGCCTTTTGAACTGAAGAACATGACTGGTGTGTTTTAACGCATTGTGGTTTAGGAATTTCAAGACTTCATCCATAAATTTCTACAAGTCTACCTGGATGAATAAATAGTATATGGATTAGTGAGGGACCATTGTGACAATCTGAGATTGATGTTTAAGAGATTCCGGAAATTGATTATATCTTTTAACATTAAGAAATGTGTTTTTTCTACTCCATTTGGCACCCTGATGAGACATATCATATGTAAAAAATTCTTGCTAGTGGATCTTTCCGAAGTTGTCGTTATTGTGGGTTTGTGGAATCCTACCAACTAGATCAATGTACATGGATTCCCTAGACATATAGGGTATTATAGGAATTTCATCAAGGGCTACGCTAATATTGTTGCACCATTAGAGGAGTTGTTAAAACATAATAATATGTTCCATTAGGGAGAGGTGCAACAAATGGCTTTCAGAACAATGAATAATAGAATCATTATTGTGCCCATATTATGCTTTCCCTCTTGGGATAATCCTTTTCACATGCATGTTGATGCATCTAGGATGGCAATTAGAGCAGTCTTAGCACAACATGGAGAGGGAATTGTTGAACATACATTATGATTTGTTAGTAGGAAGCTACCCTCAGTAGAAAAAAATTATACTGCCACAGAGCGCGAGGCATTGGAAATAATTTATGCGCTGCAAAAATTTAGAAAATATTTACTAGCAAATCCTTTTATTTTCTACATGACATTAAAGTACTTGGTGAACAATCTCATCTTGCAAGGGCATATATGTAGGTGGGTCATATTATTTTAGGATTTTGAGTTTATGGTTGTTGTAAAAATGTGTAAGAGTAATTTGGGGCCTGACCATTTATCAAGGATTGACTTAGGAGAGGATGCACAGAGGATTTAGGTTACAATGTTAGACGTACAATTGTTCAAATTGTAGTGTGTTCCCTCTGAATTGGAAGATATTGTTTTGTTTTTCAAGATGGGTGTGGCACCAGAGGGAATGAAGACTTTGGAAAGGAATAATTTAGCCATACGCATCATGCCCTACATGTTAATTAGTGGAGACTTATAAAATATAGGCTACAATGAGGTTTTACACCTGTCTGTTCATGAGCATGAGTGCACTGCAATCATGGAAGAGGCTCATGTTGGAATTGTAGGAGGACACTATGCAAGGAATGTGACTACGCATAAGATCCCTTTAGGTGGACTTTGGTGGGATATGGTTTACAAGGATTGTATTGAATATTGCAAGGCCTGTTATCATTTCCAATGCCTTGGTAAGAAAGAAAAAAGGTATGAAATGCCATTGAGAAAAATAGCTATTGCTGCACCATTTGAAAAATGGGTAATTGACTTTGTATGCCCTATTTCACCTTCCACGCGAAGGATGAGTTCATTCTATATCATTACTTGCACTAATTATCTAACACTGTGGGCAGAGACAAAGCCTATGAGGGATTGCACAACAGCCACGACAACAATATTCTTGTGGGAAAATATAATCATCATGTATTCGTGCCCTCTGAGTTTGACTAGTGACCAGGGTACTTATTTTTTTAATTAGACCATTAGGATTTTGTTGGAAAAGTTATTAGTGGCTCATCACAAGACTTCTCCTTATAACCATCAAGATAATGGGATTTCTGAGGAATTTAACCATATATTGAGTCACACGCTTTCTAATATTTTTTATGTTGGGAGGAAGTATTGGGATGAAAAAGTCTCATCTATGTTATGGGCGTATAGAATAACTTACAAGAGATTGAAAAAATCCACACCATTCCAATTGGTGTTTGGCATGAAATCTATTTTACTGGTAGAGTTTATGTTAACCCCTATGTGTATTGCGTGCACAAGAGGATTAGCTAATGAATAAGCATTACAAGAGCACATTTACAATATAATGATGTTAGACGAAAGGAGATCACTTACTAAGCAGAGTCAGAATACTGAGAAGGTGAGACAAAAGACCTAACATGATTGTCACATAAAGAATAAATAATGTGAGGTTGAAAAGAAGGTTTTACTTTATGATTTTATGTTTTTGCGCCATTCTGGGAAGCTCAAGGTCCATTGGTTGGGACCATATTATATTACCCATATACTTGATTCATGCAATTTCTATCTACAAGCACTGGATAGAGCATGAATTCCTAGGTATTTCAATGGAAGTAGGCTGAAGCCTTAGTATAAAACAAGGCTTCTGGGTGTTTGTAAATAAGGTAGTATTTCTAGTTAGCTTAGGATTTCCCTTAATGCATATTTCCTTTCTTTTTGTTTATGTTCTTCATTTCTTTTCTTTGTCTTTTGGTTTGTTTTTTCATGGGCATGTTTTTGCACTAGTAGACACTTTATTTCAAAGTTTTCATATATGTAGAGGACCATCTATATGTTTAGTGTGGGGTGGAGTGTAAAGGAAGAATACGGTAAGGACTAGAAACAAAAGTTGTTAGTGGCCAGGATTATGAAGTTAAAGGTGCATGGGATTAGAAGAGAACATGTAGCAGAGGTGAACATGAGAGAAGATTGGTGTCAAAAATCTTTATAGAAACCACTTATGAGGAAAAATCACAGGAGCAACATGAGCTAGGCAATGGAAAGAAATTTTTTGAATACATAGAATAATATTTACTTCAGCGCGGGAGAAAGCATGAATATTTTGATGGTCGATGTATTTGCACACCATAATGTTGTGGGAGTGTTCTTGTATGCTTACGCGCAAATAAAAATTGCTAGATAGAATTTGCAGAAGTATGGCATTGTAAAAAATCAACTTTAACGTGTTTTTACATTGGTTGTTGGCATTGGGGTTTATGTGGAAAAATAAAAATGCTATAAATAGAAGGTTGGGGGTAAGTTATTCTTTTACCTTGAATTTTAGTTATCAAAGAGCTCTAAAAAAATAGGGCATCCTTGTGAAATAAAAGTTTTCCAAAGAGAATTTGAGAATATTTGTGTGCGAAAGATTCAACGGGATTTCATATGTGAACCAGAGTAGAAAGGGAATAAACGGGTGCGAGCAGAGGATTTTATTTAGAGGATTTCATGGGTGTTACGTCACCTTGTGGAAGAAGGGTTTTCTAGGATAGGTTCGCAAAGTTAGGGCATGGGATTTGAAGGAATTTTCATAGAAGATTAGAGCCGCGAGATTTGAGCAGAGCTAGGTGTTGGTGCCTATTTTGAATCTCCATCATTTTAAAACATTTTTCCCTTTGCTCTGCATGAGATGAAACATTTTTCCCTTTTGAGATGGATGATATAATGTTTTGTCTCCATTTTTATGCCTTGAATTATTTGCAAACTCATTTTCCTTGCCCCTTTCTAAGAGAAATCCCAAGTTTGCTTGTTTTTGTCCTAAATGTTTCAAGTTTGTAGGCTCTGACATTTTTCCCGACCATGGAGGCTAGAAATTAATCAATTTTTACTTGTATGCATTTGAAAATCCTTTTCCATGGTCATAAAATGTTTGAAAACATGTTTTATCTATCCATGTTCCAAAAATTCTTCATCCACAGAAAAAATTGAATTTGGGCATCTCTCGCAAATTTTGCATTTTTTGACAATTATACAGGCATCTTTTACCCATCAAAATCTTGTCCCTCCCTCTGCTAATATGTGGCAGTTTCTGGATCAAAGGAGAACTGGTGGGCCATCGGAGGCTTCTGAAACCTTTTTCCTTCTATAGTAGAAAGAAACATTTTCAAATTGGGGCACAATCCCGCCAATAAATCAAAACCAGACACATGACAATTTCAAAGTATGAAGGTCAGAGAAAGAGTGGGTCGGTGAGTTATTGGGAGGGTTTGATATTTTTAACCTTCTTTCTTACAAATGGATTAAAGTACCGAAAATGAGTGCTACCCTGCGAAAAAATAAATGAATCCAACATTGAAGGGTCAAGGCGGAAGTGCGGACATTTAGTGATGTTTGAAACATTTTTGATTTTATTACAAAATGGGAGTGAAAGTTTTAAAAGCAAGTGTGACTCCACCAGGGTCAAATTACGTTACATTAAATAATCAACATTGAGGTGCGGGTGCGCAGGGACAACTTAAATTTTTATCCCAAGGTTGCAAAAATGGATAAAATGAAAAAATGAAGCGAGGTCACATTGGGACCCACGTCAAGAAGGAGAGGAGGAGGAGTGGGTGTGTGGAGGAAAAGTATAATTTTTCCTTTTTCCAAAAAAGTGTTAAAATTCCAAAATCAAACCGCAGTTCTGCTGGGACCCACATTAGGACATGTGTCAGGCTTGTTTGCATGGACAGAAGGGTGGAGAAAAATGTAAAATTTTGACATTTTTTTGAAAAAGTGTTAAAAAGTCAAAAAGTGATCCCAAACCCATTTCCAATTGCATTGTGACACGTGTAGGAATCAAATTAAAGGGAGAAAGGAAAATCAATGGTAACTGTGCATTTTTTAATTTGACCACCATTTTTGCTCCAAGAAGTATGGAAATGCATTTTTTGCATCGATTTTGATCAGATTTTCGGTAAATTCATGTTGTTTTTGCCTTCAAGGATCAATGGAATCAATTTGAAAATTCAATTTGTAGATCTGAGGTACTTTTGAAATGAAATTTTGTTCAGGCTCGAGCAAAAACATGAAATATCAAATCCAAAAGTTATAGAGTCAAATTTTGGAGGGATAAGGATGAAATAATGAAAGTAAGGGGCTCTACATGCTTTGAGGAGGAAAAATGTACTCCCAGTTGAAACTATGATGCAAATTTTGCAATGATTCACCTTTTTTGAGGCACCTCGAAACTTTTTGAACATTTTTCTATTAGATGTCCCTTTCTACGAGTCATGAGTGAATTTGTAATAAACTAAGATGCCATATGATATTATTTTCTTGGGAAAGAAGGATCAAATGTAATAGAGAGATATATAATTCATGTTTTGAGACATAAAAATGTTCGAGAAATTGGAAATCATGAGAAAATTTTGAGAGAAGCTCATCTTTTGAGAAACCCTCCAAGAAACCTAGTTAATGTCTTCTGTGTTAGATCTTCATAAATGTTGAGTTGGTTACAAGTGTTTAGCCATCACACAGCTCTGATATTTTTTTGAAACTCTCCCCTGCTAATGAATTTAACAATATTTTAAATTAATCTGTGTTATTTTCGAAAATATGATGTTTGTTATCATTTTTCAAATGTCTGCAAACAATTTTCCTTGTTCTTGTTGCAATCTTGCATTGAAATATTTAGGAATCACATAGATCTCATCCTTACGGATAGTTTAGTGGAATTTTCAATTTCATTTGTCAAAAGAGATTTCATATTGCATTGAAAATAAGCAGTATAAAATCACTTTACCTTCATTTGTTGATAGAGATTTCTTGTAAACCTTTGGGGGTACCTTAGGCATGATTTGATCAGAGATTTTGATGTTTAATTAAGTCCTTTAACTCAAGCTTTTATGTTGAGGTGTCAAATATTGCGTGAAGAGTTAAAATTTGGGCCTCATTTGTGTATATCTTCTAGTTAAAAGAACATCCTGACTTTTTTGAAGAAAATTGTCTGATATTTTTTCAAATGTTGTAGAGGTTGTCAAAGATCTAACATAGTCAAGTTTGTCTTGTCAATATCCCACCAAAAATCATTTTAAACAGCTAATCCTACCCCATACTACCCCTTTTTTGGTTTGTATACCCACAGAAGATCAAAATCCATTTTCTAAAGTATGTAGAATAGATCAAGATTTCAAATTTCTTTAGTAACCCTTTCCTTGCATTGAAATTATCTCCACAATCTGGAAGTGACAACTTGTGAAAGTCATATTTGGAGTGTTGATCATATTTTCCCAAGGCCCCTTCATACCATTTGCACAAATTGAGGGATATCTTCATCTCCTTCACCATTTGAGGGTTAGAAAATAGGTCCTCTTACCTTGGTTGAAAGGCACAACCTAAAAAAGTTAGGACAAGATCAAGTCCCATTTGAGTGCCAGTTAAATCACATCCCAGGCTAAAAAATGACATACATCATGATCTATCTACCTTCAAGTTTCATGCCATATCTTTGATTTTGCTTAGATTGAAAATGAGAACAAATTTGGGTACCAACACTAGTGGCACCACTTCCGGGGACATTCTTAGTTCAATCTGATCCATGTGCATACATATTTGAGATTTTTGAATACATATCAAACCTTGGTAATGTCTCTTACAAGTTTTCTCTAAAAATATATTGTTAAAGCATCATTCTATACTCATATTTGCAATGTGTATGCAAAGGTTTCAAAATCTGTCTAAAATTTTATCAATTTCCAGTAGTAGTTGCACTTCATTTGCATTTTTGGTTGATAGATTCAAGGAAAGGAAGATGTGATCTATAAATTTTGGCAAGATTTTCAGTGCTGATAGATATTTGATAGAGTATTTTAGTGATTTTGCATAACTAGGGTGTAAATCCTTAGTGGTGACTCCATTCTATTTTGATCTTAGTAAATACCAGTGTCTTAAGCTTTCAGTCATTTATTTTTGTGTTGTTAATCTCTGCAAAACTTGAAGGAAGAAGATCTCTCTTCAGGAGGGACACAAGTAGAAAGTTATTTCAAGAATTGGGAAATACAATTTTAGAGGAAAGAAAAGTTTGGAAGGTTGTTGAAGGTCAGACATCAAGCAAAGGTATATCCATTAGTGAGAGAGATCAGCCTTTAATAGAGGATTATCACTCTTCTTCCAGTGATTCTAATTAAAGCAATATTTTCACAAATTTGTTTACTACAACTAGTGAAGGCGCTTCTGTTGTACCTAGTAAGTTCTCTTCTCAATTTGCACCTTTGTACTTCAATTCAAATAAAACTTTCCAAGAAAATTAGCACATAGAGAGCACCAATTTTTTGAATCACATTCTTGTGCCCTAAAGACCTCTTACTCCTCATCATTATGTTTCTCCTCCAATATCACCACCTCAAAACAGTATGAATTAGCCTAGACCTCTATTTTTTGTTAACACCTTTGGTCCTATAGACTTTAGAGGAATGGCTAGTTATCGTAATGTTGTCCCTCAATAATGTCAGAAATAGATTGCCAAAGTTCCAAGGTAACAATGCAATAACTGGTGATCAAAACCTAAATTTCTTTTGTTAACATGATGGAGGACTTTGAGATTGAGCATGAAGACATGTATATTCAAGTTCTTCATTCATACACTAGAAGAGGATGCAAGGGATTGGTACAAGGCTCTACCTGACAATTCTAATTGATTCTTGGAATGAGATGAAGAATGCATATAGGTTGCAATATGATGATAGGACTGATCCTAGATTTCTCTTATCTGAATTTGAAAATATCAAGAAGGAACCCAAATGAATCAGTTCATGACTTCAACACAATATTTAACAAGACATTGAGGAGACTGCATATTAATCTGAGGCCTTATGATGAGTCTTGTTTAATCAAATATGCATATGCATTTGACAAGAAAGCAACCTATTACCTAATAGACAAGAACCCTACCAATTTAAGGTAGGCCTTTACCATGGCACTGCAGATTGAAAATAACATTAAGGCCATTGGGAAACCTCTCAAGGGAGATGGTGTAAAGTTGATAAAAACTGAAAAACCTTAAGCTAGCATGGGTACTGATTTGGAGGAGGTTATGAAAACTTTGGTAGGGGCTATCAAATAAATCTCATACATGTTAGCCTAGGCAGAAAAGGGAATTGGGTAGACTTCATAAGGTCAGCAAAGAGCAAAAAACCATGATAGATTTTCCAATCATCCTAGGGGTGATCAAAGACCTGATGATAGAGGGAAAGGACCCATGGGGTCTACAAATAGACATCCTCAAGCAAGTAAAGGAAGAGTGTTACCTAATCCCCTAACTGCTAGGGTTGCTACTGTTGAGGAAGTTGTTGGTATTGATTAGTGTGATAGGTTTTTTCTACCCCATCCTCCATGTGAAGTGGACCAAAAAGATGGTGAAGCTAATAGTTAAGATGGAACTGATGATGATATCTACATGGTGGGTTGTTCTTCAAGCTCACAAGAAGGAGAAACATCAACTGAGGTAATAAGTTTAAGGACAACTGCAACCTTTTGGGATTGCATCAAATGGGTACAAGCCTTTTTTCCCCCTCATACTCTTGAAGTTGATGTAGTGCAAGATTTTGAAATTCCTAAAAATGACTTTGAATACTTAAGAGCTTTGATGATTTAGAAGTATGATGGTGGTATCCTTTCGGAGGAAGATAGAAAATTGTTGATGAATGTTGTTGTAGCTCAAGAGAAAGACTGTAACACTAGGAGCAAAGTTGTTAAGGAAGATGGGCCTCAGGCTAAACCTAAAACACCCTTGCTCACAAGAATTCCCAAAGAATATTATAGAAGAGAAACACTTTCCAAAAGCTCTGTTGTCCCAAGAAAAAATTACAGTCCTCCTCATACCTAAGTTGCCAAGAATCCCATGCCATCTGATGAATCTGCTTGTCTCCCTTCCAATGTTATTTTTCCAAAGAGTGTTCCATATGACATAGCCTAGGTATTGAGCCAAATCAAAGTGAGTGTTATAATCATTGAGTTGCTTAGGATTCCTGAGCACAAGAAGAGAGCATTTGAGTACCTAGGTTTGAAAGAAGAAAAGAGTACTCCAAGCAGATATGTAAATGATGTTGAAAATCCTCCTTAAATAAATGTAAAACTTGAAGCACCACAAAAATTAGAGGATCTTGGGGAAACACCTGAGGTATACTTGGGGACATCCTTGGTTCATTCCCAATTGAATGTTGATCCATTATTTACAACATTGATCATAAAAGATAGACTACTTCATAATTGTATGTTTGATTCCAATGCATCATGTAATGTCATGCCTCTAGAAGTCATGAATGAGTTGGATATCAAAGTGACATTAGCCTATGTAAAGTGTACTACTATGGACTCAAGAGAAGTTCCGATAGTCGATTGTGTGAAGGGTTTGGTGGTGCAACTTGCATCTTATCCTGGGAGGAATTTGATATTGGATGTTGTGATTATTGATTTCCCTACCAAATGGGGTATTTTATTGTTAAGAAAGTGAGCTGCAAGTGTTAGAGGGAGTTTCCAAATGGATATGTCTTTTGCCACCATTCCCATTGAAGGTAGCCTTGTAAAATTATATGGAGAGAAGAAGATGTTGCATCTAATTGAGGATCCAAACAATGCTTCTTATGAAGTATTATTTGCTGATGTTGATGTTGATAATTTTATTGGGTTTTCTCATGGTAAAGAGAATAAGATGGATCAATCAAAGTGCCTTGAATAGGTAGGTTATCCTTGGACCTTTCTATTTGATGGAGCTAGCTCCAAATTTGGTAATGGTGCTGGTGTAATTTTGATTTCTCCTAGCTTGGAAGAGTTTGTTTTTTCCTTCAAGCTTAATTTTATATGTACTAATAACATTGCTGAGTATGAAGCCTTGTTGTTGGGTCTGATAATTTCATGGAAGTATGGTGTTAAGGACATCATTGCAAAATGAGATTCAGAGCTAGTTGTCAAATAAATAATAAAACTATATGCAACAAAAAATCAGCGGATGAAACAATGCAAACATGCAGTTTGGGATCCAATTGAGATGTTTGATTCCTTCAACATTGTGCATCATGATAGAAGTTTCAATGCTACTACTAATAAGTTGGCAGTGTTGAGATCAATGTTTGGAAATTGCACTATTTCACCTTATTGTGAGTATAATTTTGAAGTGTTAACTAGGCCAGCTATTCCTGACAACATCAAGCATTGGCAAGTGTTTAATGATGATGCTCAAGTGTGAAGGTTCTTACAAAGTCAAGGTGAGTTTTCAGATTAGAATATTGATTAGGAACCATTGGTGTGTGTGAATGATGGAAGAGATACTTTGTTTGGAAAGGACATTATCCAATTGAAAACTAACACCATTCCTAGAGGTCATGTTGCACTTGAGTCAAATTTTAACGATGTTGATTACATCATCAATAGAAACATGTATGCTTCAAGCGATGTGGAAGAGCATAACCTGGGCACTAATGATAAACCAAGAAAAGTTTGGTTGGGAAGAAATCTAAACAAAGAAGAAAAATAGTCCTATGTTTAACTATTGAAGAAATATCAAGACTGTCTAGCTTGGTCTTATTCAGAGCTGAAAGCATATAGAGAAGACTTGTTTCAGCATGAGATTCCTCTTGAAACAAAGGCCAAGTCCTTTAGACAAAAGTAGAGGCCAATTATTCCACTCCTCTCCATAAAAATACAAGATGAATTGAAGAAATTGAAAGAGGGAGGGATCATTCAGCCCCAAGGTATTCATCTTGGGTTGAAAACTTTGTGCTAGTCAGAAAGAAAAATGGAGATATCAAACTTTGTGTAGACTTCAGAAATCTGAATAGAGCTTCAATGAAGGATAATTATCCTTTGCCAAGCATGGAAAACACGCTGTAGTTAGTGACTGGATCTGAATTGTTGTCCACCTTAGATGGTTTCTCTAGATACAATCAAGTTGTTGTCAAGGAGTTAGAAAGATTTAAAACTTCCTTTACCACTCCTTGGGGGACATATGTCTATGTAAGAATGCCTTTTGTTCTCATGAATGTTGGGGATACCTTCCAAAGAGAAATGGATGTTGATTTTGCTAGCTACATAAATGACTTCATTGCAGTTTATCAGGATGATGTGATTGTGTTTTCAAGGAGCAGAAAATATCACTTGTAACACTTGGAAAGAATGTTGATCAGATGTAGAGAATATGGAATTTCTCTCAATCTAAAGATGTTTCATTTTGGGGTGCAAAATTCCAAGCTTCTTGGTCATATTATTTCAAAGGCTGGTGTCATGATTGACCCTGAGAGGGTAGAAGTAATTAGCAAGGTTCCAGTTCTAAGAACAAAGAAGGGCATCCAATCCTTCTTTGGGAAGATCAATTTCATTAGAACGTTTGTGTCCAATTTTGCTGAGTTGACTCTTCCTATCACATGCATGTTAAATAAATACTAAGCTATCAAGTGGGAGGAGGCTACTATTCAGGATTTTGAAGGAATCAAAGAAGCATTGAAACATGCACCTTTCTTGGCAGCTCCGAATTACAAGAAGCCTTTTCAAATCTTCTCCTTTGCTTCTAAAAATACCTTTGCATCTATTTTGCTACAAAAGGATGAAGATGGGGCTGAGAGGCCTATTTCCTTCTTTAGCAAGGCTTTACAGTTGCTGAGTTAAAGTACACAATGATGGAAAAACAAGCATTTTCCTTGGTGAAAGAAACAAAGGTTTTCAAGACTTATAGCTTAAGTTCAAAAGTTGTTGCTTATGTTCCCCACACCATGGTAAAATAAATCTTATCAAAGATGGAGATCTCAAGAAAAATATGTAGATGGGTGAACAAACTGTAGGAATATGACATGGACATCTAGACCACAAAGTTGGTAAGAGGTTTGGGCTTGGCTAAGCTTATGGCTGAGAGTAACCTGTAGACAATTGAAGTGAATGAAGTAGAGGAAGAAAGGGCATATGTTCTTGAGAAATGGGTAAGCTCTAAGTGGTATAAGGATGTAATCTCTTACCCTCAGACACCTATGCTTCCCTGATCATTTAAATAAAAATTAGAATAGATCCCTTAAGTTGTCTTCTCAAAAAGTACATCATCACTAACTTTGGGTTGGCTTTGAAGAACCCTGAAGGTGTCCTCTTGAAATGTATAACTGAAGATGAAGCTCCCAAGACATTTTCTAATTTCCATGGGGGATTTTGTGGAGAACACTTTCCTGGAATGGTTACAACACACAAAATTTTAATATCTGGTTATTGGTGGCCTACTCTTTTCAAATATGTAACCCTCATAGTTATAAAATGTGAAAGCTACCAGCATTTCTCTAGAAGAATGAAAGCTTCAGGCTCCCTTCCTTTACAACTTGTATCAATTGAAGCTCCTTTCAAACAATGGGGAATGGAATTCAATGGTGAGATTTCAGACCCTTCTAGTGCTGGACATAAGTGGATCCTTATAGCCACAAATTACTTCACCAAGTGGGTATAAGAAATCCCCACCAAGAAAGCAACACACCAAGTTGTTATGGAATTCTTGTTTAATCATATCATATGCAGATTTGGTGTTCTAGTCAAGATTGTTGCTGATAATGCCATGTGTTTTAGAGCTAAGCCCTTGATGAAAATGTGCAAGGAGTATGGAACCAATCTGACTTATGCTTCAAACTATAACCATCAAGTGAATGGACAAGCTGAGTCTAGCAATAAGAACTTGTTGAAGATTATCAGGAGAACCTTGGAGTTGAACAAGAGAAAATGGGGTGAACAACTGAAATTTACAGTTTGGGCTGATAGGATCACTACCAAAAGAGCTACTGGTAAGAGCTCATTTGAGTTGGTGTATGGAACTCAAGCTCTACTGCCCTTACATATGTAATTATCTTCATTTCAGTTTTTTCAAAAACTTGAAGATCAGGAGGTTAGTCCATTTAAAGCAAGGATTAATCATATTGTTGAGCTAGATGAAGAAAGAAGAGCATCCCACAAAAGGCATGTCAAATTTAGAGAGAAGTTGAAGAGGTTATTTGACAAGAAGGTCACTCTTAGGGATTTCAATATTGGAGATATGGTTTTGTTGTGGGATAGCAGGCATGAAGATAAGGGAAAACATGGTAAATTTGATGCATTGTTGATGGGCCCTTACTCCAGTGATATAAGAATTGGTGAGAATACCTTTTTTCTCAAGGAATTAGATGGGGAATTGCTTGAATTTCTTATTAATGGTAGGCATTTGAAGCTTTTCTTGGATTAATCCCCAAATTTGAGGTATGCACCACTTGTACAATTTATAGTGTTTGGATTTTTCTCTATTTTTGGTGTTTTGTCAGTTTGTGGTTTTCTTTAGTGTGTGGTAGACATTTTTGTCGGTCTCTCAGCTGGTTTTTATTGTCTTTGGCTCATGAATCCTTTACCCAATGGATTATTTTGGCACTTGGTCTATGTTGTTCTTATGGAACTCACTAGGAATGTGCATCCCCGAGCAGGAGCCAATGTTGGTGCCCATTTTGACCCTCCATTGTTTTGCAATGTTTTTCCCTTTTGAGATGGATGATATAATGTTTTGTCTCCATTTTTATGCCTGGAATTATTCGTAAACTCATTTTCCTTGCCACTTTCTAAGAGGAATTATTGGACCCATGTAATCTTAAACAAGTATGAAGGTGCATAGGCATGCAGGGTCCCAGTTATGAAAAGGTGTGCAAGGAAAATGTGTATGAGAGAAAGAATTAAGGAAGCACATAGCACACACAATGCATGAAAGGAGGCTCAGGACTTAGTCAATTTGAGCACCTAAGGAAGAACACATGAAAAGCATGATTGATTGTGCGTGGATAAGATGCTAGCCTGATGATAGGCTGGCCAAAGAAAGAACATGCCTCAGATGGAATCTTCTAGAAGAACACCATGAGGTAAAGTGGAAAGCCCAGGCCTAGAGAAGCATGCTCACATGGAACCCATTGGACACTTGGCACTAGATCTGAGGACGCTAGAAGGCAAGTTGGTAGTGTAGGAGAATTATAAATACAAGTTCCTGCGGAGTAAAAGATATACAAGTACAAGGTATAGCGGGTTAGAGAGTGAGCGGAGCTCTAAAGAATTACTGTGAGTGGATATTTGTGTTTAAGAAGGAATGTACTAAGCATGGAGTTGTAATTTTTATTTTTCTGTTAGCTTAGTTACATACATCCAGTGATATGCATGACTACGGTCTGCTCTCTGTGACACTCTATATTGAATCAATGAATATAATGAGGTTACCTATTATAAACAGACATGGATATCAATGGTTTTAATTCATATTTCTCTCATATGAGTTTTGTTTCATTTCATGCTATGTATGAATTCTTGTATAATTCTTTCTATCAAAATCCATGTTCTGGATTCTATTAAAGTACTCAATCTAAGGTGAATGCAAGGATCTAGAGGCCGTTCTGAGCCCTATGGTCATTGTATGTTTCAACCTCCCTCATAAAAAATCTTACACTAATCATAAATGATGCTTCCCACTAAACTCATATAAAAGAGAAATTTAGTACTTGCACATGCCTCGGGTGAGCGCTCAGCTTCTACTGGGTGATAGGCTAGCATGCATGGGATTCCTTCCTTTTGTGATAAAAGTAAAAATGAATACATCTTGGTTCTGTTGCCGAGACCTCTTTTCAAAGTTGTATTGGGATATAGCATAGATCATGATCTATGTAGTGAGGAATGACAGAGTGGTTAACATTGGAAAATTTTTAATCATGGTTTAGGAGCATGGAGGATGAATTTTCTCAGAGATTCATCAATGGACCTGATTTTAATACACGTAGATGCGTAGAAGATAACCTCTACCATGATCTGTATGAGACCTTCTTCTGATACTTCCCAGTAGAACTATATGAATGGATTTCAGCCTATGTGTCTAGATCAAGTTGTTGTTATGGATCGCATGTATGGACCAAAGAAGACTACCAAAGGTTGCAGGATGTGGATCTGACGTGGATCCATGCTATAGATCATTGGTAGAGGGGAGTACTAACTAGTTACACTCTAGAGTACACTATTTCCACATACTCTTGTCCAAAGGTTGCTGAGTTTGAATTTTTGTGAGAACCTAAAGGAACATTTCTACGTGTTATTACCCTAGCTATGAATATATTGATGCTTACCATGAGTTTAGAGGCTTTCCCAATGGCTGGCTAAACCATTCTGAGCACTACGTAAGGGAGCTTGGGTGGAGAAAAATGGTAGATATCATGACAGAAAAGAAGATGAAAGAGATACGGCTCAAGTATAGTGAAGTGCGTGAAAGGGAGATTGCTAAACAATGTGAGGCTGCTAGTGTGATGGATCTATGGAGATAGATGTTGCGGGAAGGAGTTGAGGTTCACGTGGAGGACGTGAAACCTAAGCAGTCTATGTTACCCCATCTTGGCAAGCACGTGAGGGAGACCCCTTCAGCTTCTGGTGAGAGTTCGTTACACAGAGAAAGGAGAGTCGTTGGCGCATATCTAAACCCACCTAGTGACCGAGCCCTAGCACTTGGTTTTCCCAAACCAGGAAGAAGTGTTATTGACCCAGTTGATATCAATGGAAGAGACAAATTTGTGGCTAGGAGATATAATTTTACAGTCCCTTCTTCTATGGCTGCACATATTCCAGTATTTGGAGGAGTCTTTGGACAAGGAGCAAGTGTATAATCTTTCAGTCTCACATTAGGGAGTGGCACAGGACACAGTACTGGGAGTGGAGCGCTATCACATACCATTGGCAGAGAGTTTAGTGGGACCATGGGGGTGCTTAACACATCTTCTACAGGCCCTATTAGAGCCTCTAGTGGAATTGGTGGCTCTAGAGGCGCAGGACCTGGTGGACCTGGTGGATTATGTGGTAGAGGAAACACCGGAGGGAAGCAAGGCTATGGCTCAGGAGGATAGGGACCCCAGCCACCACCTCAAGTATTCTTTTAAATGTTTCTACATTTACCAGATTACATGGGCATCAAGGATTTTGTGGAACATGTTCACAAGTGTGAACTACTATGGCACGTGAAGGGTATGACAACCCCAGAATGAAAGGCTAGTCAGTTTGCAACCACTTTGTAAGGGCGCGTGCATAATTGGTATAGGAAGTATGACCCTCATCAAATAGTGGTGGACTACACTACCTTAAAGAATGCATTCTTGGCAGAGTTCCACATTCTTGAGTTTGAGTAGAAGAGCATTAGCGCTTTGAAGGAGATTTAGCAAGGAATGGAAGATAGTGTGCAGGAGTATAATGTGTTCTTTAAAACTCTCTTGTCTAAATTATCATATGATATCCATCCTTCTTAGCATACATAGTGGTTTTTTGGAGGATTTATAACCCCTTTAAAAGGTCCTTGTGTCATAAAACTTTTATAGACCCACACGAAGTATTGGAATCTTCCTTGCACGTCGAGGTTATTGGTAGTATTAATACTAGCATTAGCCCGTTCTTATAGGCTCAAATTGCTGCTATGGAAAAATAGTTGCAAAAATTATCTATGAACACAACCCATGAGACTCGTAATGGTTTTTGGTGCACAAATTGTGAAATAGAGGAACATGTTAAGGATAATTTCCATCGGAGGATGGTACACACTTTAACAGTGGATTGTGAAATTTGTCATGGGGACCATGATGCAAGTAGATGTCCCTTGCTGCAACGTGTGATCAAGAAGAATGTATCTTTTTATTACAAAATTTTCACCTCTACAACCCATGATACTAAGGACTGTAGGCTCATTAATCAGATCCATGAGGCCATTAATCATGGGGTGCACCAAACTAGCATTGCCAGTGGTTCCAAGGATAATGATCGACGTTATGAGGAGCACACAAAAGGAGGCACGCATGGAAGATATTTTCAAGGAGGATTCCATGGTCAAGGTAAACTCAGAGGAGGAAGGAGTGAGTTCCCACATGGAACATGTTTCAACTGTGGATCTACAGAACATTACAAGCATGAGTACCCAGACCTATTACAGTACTCATGGTGTAGAAAGAAGCATAATTATGAGGAGTTCCCAAAAAGATTTGAGCACATGAATCAGAAGCACCGAAAGGACAAGGGCACTACAATGGTCAGTATTAAGAAGGAAGACATACAGTGGATGCCTCGGGTGACATGAGATGAAGGTTTGGATCTTGTCTTGGTAAGAACAAGGGTAGAAGCCATACACATGAGAGAGGTACCAAGACTGAAAACCCTAGTTTTAAGAGAGTAGGTCATTCATGGAAAATATCCAGACCCCTCGCATTAAAAGGAGATATATTAGGACACCATTGATGTTATTCAAATCTTACAAGGGGAGATCTAGTGTCTAAAGGAGAAATCCAAGAGGGAGAAACAAGGAGATTTGAGGTGTAAAAGGATGACCTGGATGAGGTCAAGGAGGTGTGTAAAATGCTAAGGCAAGAGAATATCATTCCCTTGCTAGGATCCTAGTTGAGAGAGAAGGTACCACGTGCCAGAGAAGAGTGTGAGAGACAGGTCTTACATGCAAACCTTCCCCCTCACAACCTTGACTATGACAAGGAGATTATGTTGAATGCAGTTGTAGATGGATGGATCCTCAGTAATATCCTCATTGACACAGGCGCGGAGGTTAATGTTCTAACTTTGGATGCATGGCATCAGATGGGAAGACCTACATTACAACCATCTTCGAATGTGTTGTATATGGCAAACAAGACAAAGGCAATTCCCATCAGTGTCTTAAAGGATACATCTATTACTATCCAGGGAGCCAAGTTTACTAGGGACTTCGAATTCTTGGCGCTCGCTGAGGCAGACAATTTTCCAGCACTACTTGGGTGTCCTTGGTGTTATAAAAACAATGCAGACCTTTGGTTCAACAAAGGGCACATCAGCTTCGAGAATAAGGAGGAACATGGGTCATTATACCCTTGGCTGATGGGAATTCGACACCCTATATTGAATCGTTGGGAGAAGAAGTTCTGGACAAGATTTATGTGTGCTTAATCAGAGACCCTAAGATTATACATGCTACTAATGAGGTTATCCAGTTTGAAGATGCTCAGTCAGTGAGTGATACCACCAGTCTGGCATGTGAAAATTGGGTGCATGGAACTTACGAATTAATGGGACAACAATTGAGAGGGTCAGTGACCAAGGTAACAAAGGTGCACATGGTTAGGCACCTTGGAGGAAAAGAACTACCCAAGTTTCAGGAGGATCCTTCCCTAAGATCTTTCTGTAGGAGGTAGAAGCTCAGTGGAGGGATGAGAAGGAACGGAGGGAGATGTTAAGTTATGTCTTGCTCGGCACAATAGCTTAGTGGTGGGCCACACATTAGGAGAGCCTTTTAGAATGGCACAAGGTAATAATTGCTCTCTCTCTCTCTCTCAGATTCTCCAGGAGCAATGTACCCACCATCATCAAGGAGTACCATGGGAGGGAGCCCGCCTCTTTCCATATCCAGGAGTGTGAATGGGTCTAGAGAGAAGGCATGGAAGCTTTACCCACCATCCCTCTGGGTGCACAAGTTGTACTCTACACTGCAGGGTTGTGCACATGTATGGTACATTAATTTAGAGACATGCCATCAGACAAGGAATTGGCAAGAGCTCATGGCTGACCTCATTCAAACCTTTGAATATCGGAGTACCAATCCATCGGTTGATAAGGCCTTACAGGTTATCAAGTGCCTTACCATGGGGGATAGTGCCAGGATGGAAGATAGGCTATTGGAATTACTAGGTGAACTAGGATTGGAGGTACATTTTGAAGAAGAAGAGGAAGCAGAAGAGTTATAGCTTGAGCACACATGTTTGGAAAAAGAGAAGGGAAAGTTTGAATATGTGATTGATGGAGAGGAATTAGAAAACTTAGATGTTATCCATTCTGTAGGGACGTGTGAGGTAGTGGATAGTGTAGATTCTTGCACACATGCCTACCATGAGCCTTTAAAGATGAAGAAAGTTAACATCAGTTTAGAAGAAGAACCTAAGGAAGCTATTATTGGGGATTACTGGATAGAGAAGGAAGTATCAAAGATCATTGATCTGCTGCGCAAATTTGAGGATTTATTCCTATGCGGGGATCATGAGCTCAAATTCATTCACCATTTCTTGGGGAGATGAAGATAAAACTGAAGGATAGTGCATGCCCAGTTAGGAAAAGGCCCTACCAGATGAATCCCAACTTATGCACTGTGAAGGTCAAGGAGGAGATAGACAAAATGATATCTTTTGGGATCATTAAGGTAGTGGAAGAATCGGAGTGGATAAGTCTGATGGTAATCAACATCAAGAAGGATGGGTGGATTATAATTTGTGTGGATTATAGGGAATTGAATGTAGTTTATGTCATTGATCCATTTCTGACCCCCTTCACTAAAGAAATTTTGGAAGGAGTCGCTAGGTGCGAAATCTATTCCTTTACGGATGGATTTTCAGGGTACCACCAAGTCTGGATTGTAAAGGAAGACAAGGAGAAGACAAATTTCACCACCAAATGGGGAAGTTTTACATACACGGTCATGCCCTTTGGGTTGAAGAATGTGCCTAAGCTTCTTTTTCACGCATAGTGGTGCAAGCATTCTAGGACTTCATCTATAAATTTCTTCAGGTCTATTTGGATGATTGGACAGTATATGGTTTGGTTAAAGACCATTGTGATAATTTTAAGTTAATGTTTGAGAGGTGTAGGTAGTTGAGGATATCCCTCAACATTAAGAAATGTGTGTTTGCTACACCCTTTGGAGACTTTATTGGGGCATATTATATGTAAGGAGGGCTTACTGGTAGATCTCACTAAAGTTGTTGTTATTATGGGGTTAAGGGAGCCTACTAACCAAAGCGTAGTGCACAGGATTCCTTGGACACATGCAGGCTATTACAGAAAATTCATTAAGGGATATGCCAAGATCACTGCACCATTAAAGGAGCTGCTTAGACATAAAATTTCCTTCCATTAGGGAGAGGCGCAATAGAGGGTGTTTGATACATTAAAAGATAGGATTATTACCGCGCCTATTTTACGTTTTCCCTCTTGGGACAAGCCCTTTCATGTTCATGTAGATGCCTCAGGGACTGGTAGTTCTTGCATATCTAGGTGAAGGGATTGTTGATCATCCTCTTGTTTTGCAAGTAGGAAGCTAACACCAGCAGAGCATAATTATACCACAGCCGAGCGTGAGGCATTATCAATGATCTACGTGCACTCTTCAAGTTTAAACAGTATCTGCTTGGTAACAACCTTTGTGTTCTACATATGACCACATGACATTGAATTATTTAGTGAACAATCCTATTCTACAAGGGTGCATATGTTGATGGGTATTGTTATTTTAAGAGTTTGAATTCACCACTGTAGTGAATCCTGGAAAAAGCAAATGCGGGCCTAATCATCTATCTAGAATTGATTGAGGGGAGGATGCGCAGAGTATTGAGGAAGCAATTTCAGACATGCACAATTTTTAGATTGCAGCGTGCCCTCAGTATTTGGAAGAGATTGCAATATTTTTAAAGGAAGGTGTGGCACCGGATGGAATGAAGACATTAGAGAAAGAAGCAGTTGGCCATACGCACCACGCCCTACATGTTAATCAGTGGAGACTTATACAAATTGGGATGTGATGAAGTTTTACACAGATGTGTCTTAGATCATGAGCACCTCAGCCATCATGGAGGAAGCACACATGGAGGAAGTGTGGGTGGGCATTATGCAGGTGATGCCACCACCACAAGATATTAATGGCAGGTTTGTGGTGGGAAACTCTTGTACAAATATGTATAGAGACTATTGTAAAGCATGTGACCATTGTCAGTGCATTGGAAAACCAGGAGGAGAGATGACATGCCTTTGTGCCCTATTCCTAGCACTGAGCCTTTTGAAAAGTGGGTGATAAAATTTGTAGGACCTATTGCACTGACAGCGCATAGTACTGGGTCACATTATGTCATCAATTGCACAAATTATCTCACAAGGTGGGAAAAGGCAGCCCTGACTAAAGATTACACAGTAGCAACAATAGTGAGGTTCTTGTGGGAAAACGTTATCACAAGGTATGGATGCCCTTTGAGTCTAACCAGTGATAGGGGTACACATTTATTGAATGATACCATGAGGATCCTGTTATCAGAATTCATGGTGGCTCATCACAAGACTACGCCCTATCACCCACAAGAAAATGGAACCACGGAAGCATTCAACAAGATACTGAGTCATACCTTGACCAAAATTTGTGATGTCGGAAGACTTGATTGGGATGAAAAAGTATCGGTAGTATTATGGGCTTACAGGACAACGTATAAAAGACTAAATAAAGCCACACCTTTTCAATTAGTGTTTGGCATGGAAGCCATTTTTTTGGTTGAATTTATTGTCTTCTCTGTGAATAGCGTGCATAGGAGGGTTATCTGATGAACAAGTGCTGGAAGAAAGAATTGATGAGTTAATGAAACTAGATGAGAGATGATCACTCACTCGATGGAGCCAAATAGTTGGAAAAGCAAAGAAAAAGGCTTGGCATGATTGCCATATTAGGAAAAATAAGTTTGAGGTTGGGTAGATGGTGTTATTATATGATTCTAAGTTTCTACACCATCCTGGGAAGTTGAAATTCCATTGGTTGGGTCCTTACAAAATCTCGTACATCCTTAATTCAGGCGCGTGTCAGTTACAAGTGTTAGATGGGATGAAGTTTCTTAGACACTTCAATGGGAGTAGGTTGAAGCCCTACTATAAATAATTCTTCTTGGTGTGTGTAAATAAGGTAATTTTGCTAGTTAGTTCAAGAGTTTCCTTTATGCATTTTCCCTTTCTTGTGTTTCCCTTTTGTGTTGTTATTTTGTTTTGCAGCCCTGGGAGCTGGTAACCTTATTGCTATTTTTGGAGAATTTGTGAGTGCACAAAGGACCACAAATCACTTTAAGTGTGGGGTGGAGAAAAGTGAAGAAGTGCATGATTAAAGTACCAATGAAGTTGTGTTGAAAATCCTTGTTGAGTATCTCGGGTTGAAAGAGGTATATAAAGAGGAAAATGGAAGAATGGTTGGTGCCAGGATAAAGCTACTTCTAGATCCCATAGAGAAGAAAGCGCATTTAAAGAAACACAAGGTAGGAAAGAGCAAGGATCATGACATAAGAAGTGTCTTTTATATGGGTTACACGCGTGCAAGAGTCTCCTGTTAGGTTGGATTAGTTATGCGCCAAAATGTTAGAGGAGTTTTCACATAGGTTAGGCACGTAAATAAAGGCACTTAAGATGGGCTTTGTTTGAAAAATATGCCTTAAAAGAACAAAGTACAATGGTAGGTGAAGTAGCATTTAATGTTCAAAAAAGAGAAAACTATAAGTAAAGGGTTAGGGAACTCTCATTTTTACTTTGCAAAATAGAAGAGTTTGAGATATAAGCGAGTTCCATAAACTAGGGCTTTCAGAATTCGATCAAGTGAAGGAAGATCTAGATGAGATTGAAGTAGCTAGTTTGAGTTTGTGAACTAGAAGGGGTTACATCTTCCCTGGAATGCAGTTGAAGAGGACTTGTATTTTGAAGATTTTTATCCCAGTTAGGGTTTAACAAACTAGGGCATGGGTTCAGAAAGGATCATATCATGGATTTAAGATTGGAGGATTGGAAGAAGTAAGACATAGTAACAAGGAGAGAATAGGAGTGATAAAAATACCTCGACCATGGCACCAGAAGCTAAGGAAAGGGACAACTGCCAAGGATAAACAAACCAGAACCCGAGGTAGACACAAATGAAGTAATGCTATACAGAGATGCAATACCTAGATGGGGTGATGATGGGGAAGGAATGGGAATCTCACTTAAGAATTGTACCTATTAGTGACTATAATCACCACATAGACACAATAGAAAAATAAATGGCATAGAAATTAGTATGCCCCACCAAAAAATCAACACCTGAGGGTTTGCCTATATATGATGATGACGTTAAGGTTAAAACGGAGAAGGCATGGATGTTGCAACTCTATTAGTTGCCTTATTTTGGAAATCCAGAGTGCCTGTACCAGTGGCTGATGTCACTTAGTGCATGAAGATTACTTCCACTTTGCAGGGCGCAAGATGCGTGTGACTCCACAGCTGATTTCACAATTTTTAGGCCTCGTATGTGAGGGAAATAGCCTAGAAGATGACCTTGATGATAAGGAGGCCATTCAAGAGACCATCACCGAGTATGCCTGCAAGAAGGGGTCATGGTACTATGACATTTTAGACATCAAGGACCTCATAATGAAAATGGCCACCCATTTGGTGACTAAGCTGAATGGCCAAGAGAGGTGGATGCAAGTCAACAAACCTTGGCTACATGTCTGCAAGAAGATTACAGAGGGAACCATATACAACCTATCGGCATACATCACAGAGGAAATTGTCAGTTTTGTGAAGGAAGGGGATATGATCCTCTTTAGAAACATATTTCTCACCATTGTATTTGCAGATATTGGGGTGCCTGATGCACTAGAAAAAATTCTATGGGAGTACCCCACCGAGGATCCTTCGACTATGCAAAGAGGTTTGAAAAATATGCCTACGATACATAGACAACACCCCACAAGGCAAGGCTGGAGAAATGGTACATGATCCTAAGAAACGCATTCAGGGAAGAGTGGATAATCCCTGAACAACTCCCAGCGGCCATTGAGGAGGAAGCTGAATTCATAGTCTATCAACACTACTACCTGGGAAGATTCAATATGATAGACAAATCATGGAGCCCTTGGTGCAAGCTTCCTTTTGCTATCACTGCTCAATACTTCCAAGAGAGGGTGAAAAGATTTAAGGAGTCAAAGAAGCTAAGGCTAGAGTTGGGTAGTCAGGAAAGGAACAAAGGGAGATGAGGAAGAAGCTAAATTACCCCTGGTTATATAAGCACAGTTCGTACGTGGAAAAGTATGTGTTTCTTTGACATTCAAATGACAAGGCCAATGACGATACCCATTGCTATGAGGATCATGACGATTGCATGTTATACTTACACATAAGGCTGAAGTTTGAGAAGGGTGTGTATTTAGAGAATGAAGTATCCATACCTGTAAGACTTCCTTTCTTGGGGAAGAAGAAACCAACATCCAAGAAAATAAGGAGAGGAGAAGAAGAAGAACCAATTGTGCATATTGCTTAGACAGTGAGCATGCCATCCATGAGTACTAAGCCAAGAACTTACATATAGAGAAAGAAGTATCTGGTGAAGGATAAGATCACTAGAGATAGAGGCACCCAGGCAACCCATCTCCAAGGAAGAATCTCCTAAGGAAGAAGATAAGGCTGAATCCCTTGATCAGGAACCAACTCTCAGGAAAAAGTAGAGGGTGGATAAGGAATCTGATTCGAAGGTGACTGAAAGCTTGGAAAATTACTTGGGAGAAAGAGAATATGAGAGTGAGGGAGATGATGGCAAGGAAGAAGAGGCAGGGAAAGACCAGGAGCCACATGTCTTTAGTAATCTATGAAGCTCAGAAGAGGAGATTTGGAGGTGAGAATGATAGAGTTCGTATTCACACGACGTAAGGGTGCACAGGATGAGGAAGATTTTGAAGACATGGAGGATAAGGAGGTTTCCAGGGAAAAGGAGGGAGCCATAAGTTTTACAAAGGAGCATATCACTGAGGTGGCATAAAGAGAAGTACAGAGAATGCTCAAGGTCTTGGTAGACCAAGAGTTGGAGTGCAATGCGGACATAGTGCTAAATAAGGGGAAGGAGGAGAACATAAAAAATTAGCATGATAGCCTAGGAGGACCTGCTCTGATAGTAAGCTTTCCCAAAGGTGCACGCTCAGGGAGAAGAACTTTGGATGTAGAACAGAGACAGATAATGGGCTATGTTGATAACACAAGGAAGGCATTATGCATGCGATTCTAGAGCACCATACTCATGAAAAGGCTCATAGCCATGGGATATTTTTAGAAGGATGACGCGTACCCCAAAACAGGAAGATGCTCTCTTGGGCGTTCAAGTCCCACGTTGATGAGCTAGAATTTGAAGTTTGCTAAGGAGCACTAATCACATTAGCACAGAATTGCTAAGGGGGTCAATCCCTTAGTGAATGCTCAGGAGCTCTCGGATGAGTAAGTCTTTGTAAATGCACTAAACAAGGTTCATTGTCGAGACTAAGGCTGGGATTACTTGCACATAAGGCGATATGATCCAAATTGTTTGAGGAAGCGAAGTTAGGAAATAAGGAAGAAGAACTAGCGGAGAAGGCCAAGAGCTTGAAACAGGAAGAACTAATCAACACACAGTTAAGGCGTGAGTTGAAGGAAGAAAAGGTAAAGGTGCAGGAAGTTTACAATAAAATAGAGTCTATCAAAGGTGTCATCCTCCTGAAGCACCCAGACTTAGCACCACCCGCACAAAATTAATCATACCTCCCGGAGTGTATAAAAGGTCTAACATGTGTCCTCACTATGGAGAGATGACCCTTGGCCCTAGAATCTATAGAAGAATTGGTCACTCACTTAAAAGAGGAGGAAAGGTTAAGGGTGGTAGCACTTGTTTCCGAGTACAACCAAGTACTTGCAGAGGTTAAGATGGCTACCCAATCTATGAAGGTCGCATATGATACATGCACAGATAGAGATAAGGTGGCGAGCTTCTTGGTCACCACACTTGAACTAGAACTAAAATAATTCCAAGAAAAGAACAAGGGGAATAGGTGTGGAGAGGGACAAGGTTCTGGAGCAAAGTAGAGAATAAATCAGAGGCAATTGAAGCTTTAAGGAGCTCAATTAATTCCCAACTAAAGGAACTATAGCCCCAAGAGCACTAGAAGGATGGATAAACGTTGAGGACCTAGGCAAAGAGATGGAGTACAGATTGTGGACATTTTGGGAACCTAAGGAGTTGGACCCCCCCAGGGTAAATTTGATAACATGCATCAGGATGTCCAAATTCCAAGAAAAATGACTGATTCAGAGCAAAATCAGGTTTCTAGGGTCCCTTCAGGAATCTTTCTAACTCCCCAGGCCGAAGAAGGAGGGAGCAAGCTTTGAGAAAGTGCGGAGAAGGTTGCAGAAAGCAAGTAGTTTGGGCCAGTAAAAATTGTAAAAATCGGCTAAGTCCTGGTCCAGCACAAGGTGGGACGAACGGGACAAGATACGCGAACCGCCCGAACCGCCCGAAATGAGTCCAGGCGGCCCACTAAGCAAATGGGACAAGTGGGACAGAAGTACGCGGCGGGCGCGAAAAGCCGATCCAGCCGAGGAGAAAAATTGGCTAACTGCTGAAGAGGGTAGCATTCAGGACGAGTGGAACAAATGGACGCGAAATGCCCGAACCGGCCGGATCGCGCGAAATCAGTACAAGGAGCCCAAAAGCAATTGGGACGCGCGGGCCAGAAATACGCGAACCGCCCGAACCGGCCGAAAAGAGTCAAATCAGTCCGAATCAAAATGGGACAGGCGGGCCACAAATACCCGAATCGGCCGAAATTGTCCCAAAAGGTCCAAAATTAAATGGGACATCCGGGACAAATGGAGGCGAGGTACGCGTAGGAGCCGAATCAGCCGAGGACCAATCAGAAGCTGCCACGTGTCCTCACAAGAGAAAAGTCAAAAAAGTCAATGGACGGGTTTTCGAGCACCGATCCGAACCAATGGGATAATGCCACGTGTCCCAGCTAGGGCCCACAAGGAAAATTCAAAAGACAGCCCGCCGAAAAGCAGAAGAGAGAGAATTATTCAGCGAATCAGAGCATGCCACGTGGCGTCCAAGTGGCAGTGCGCGGGAAAATATTTCAAAATCCGTTTTCGCCTGTTCCGTGCCCTAAATCTTCAGATCGACATATCTTTCGATCCAGAGCTCGGATTTGCACGTTCTTGATATCAACGGAAAGCTTGTGAGATTCTCTACACGTTTCCAGGGTCAATCTTGCATTTTCGTTCAGTTTGAAAAAAGAAAATCAGAAGACGCCTCTGGCACGAAATAATAAGCAGAGATAATGCTTCAACAACCACTTTATTACAGCAGACAACCCGCCGCTTCTGTTAGGCAAACCGCCGCTTTGCCAGAACCCGCCGCTTCTGCCATGATGGACGAATTAAATGCAACCTAGAGGTGGTTGGGGCAGATTTCGATTTCCTCTCTCTTTTCTCTCCCATTCTTCCTATAAATTGTAAGGAGGGGTTTCTTTCTGTTGTTGGACATTTTCCACTTTGCACCCTCCCTTCTCTCCTGTTCATAAGAAGATTTGTGGAGTTCTCAAACCTCCCATATAGACTGGAACACCGTTTTTTTTTGCCTTTTGGCCATTGCAATGTATTGAATCCGTCCTTGAGCAATATATATGTGTCTGTGGTTGCTTCTAAACCCTCTTACATATTTATTACTGTCATTCTTGATCTTTCATTGCATTTTTGCTATCTGTGCATGGTGTTGTGTTACATCTACATGATCTGTGTTAAATTTGGCAAAGCATATGTTCTTCATTCCTTGGTGCATCACCTCTATTAGCTTAGATTTATTTTATGCATCTTCTTACCTTGTCTCCTTGGCAAATTAGATTAGATTTTGAGGAAATCCTCTGCATATTTCGTATGCACCTGAACAGAGGAATAGGAACCAGCCTTTCTCTGGAGATTCCTTTCTCACTCTTCAAGTCCCACACTTGGAGAAAGGATTCAATGTTATGCAATCACACTGGATATTAATATGATCAACCTAGAAATCTGATCAACATCCAGGGGTGCTGTGATTTTGCACTAACAGTTTTGGCACGCCCGGTGGGACCAGAGGTCTCATTTTTTATTGCAGCAAGGTTGATGTGCATCTGCTGCAATTTTCTTGCTTGAAAAGAGCTATTATTTGCATATCTGGCGACTCCAAGGGGAGGAATCAACTGGTTCCAGCAGTCAGGCCTAAAAGCTTATGAGAAGAATCACAAGGTCAAGAGCTGGAGAAGAGGAAGTGCTGTTTGAATACCTGCAACTATCTCCAAGAAGAAGGCAAAGAGGAAGAAGGATTCAAAGGTCTCCATCTCCACCAAACAGAACTCTTTCAACTCCTCCACCTGAGCGGCCTTTCTTTCAGTATACAAGGGTTTTAAGACCAATCAGAATGGCGCAACCAGTGAACCCCTATGTCAACTTCACAGGCAGCAGCCCACTTGCTCTCAATGCACAAAATCCAATCCCAGTAGCAGCACTAAAGAACATTCCATACTTTACTGGAGAAAATCAGACCACTCCTGGCGATCATGTCAAGGACATTGCTAACATTTGTGCAATCCATGAGATTAACGAGATGCAAATAGCTGTCAAATTGCTGGCGTCTTCATTCAAGGGGAAAGCATTGCAATGGTTTAGGAGCCTTGAAGCTGCTTCTATCACGAACTGGAATCAGCTGTGTATTGCACTTCATAATCAATTCGGAGAGAAGGGAGACAACTTGTCTCTTTTGGAGCAGCTGACAACCATCAAGAGAGCTTCCAATGAGCAGCTAACTGATTTCAACTTCAGATTTCAAAGATCTTGGGATAGAATTCCAGTAGCAGTCAGACCAACAGCAGAAGGTGCTTTTCTATACTACCTTAAAGCTTTAAATTCTGATATTTCTATGTTGATTCAATCCATGGGAGGCACAACTATCCCTGCTGCTTATAGTATTGCCATTAGAGCTGAAAATTGTCTGATTCAAGCTGGCAAGCTAGCTCCTAGGCCTCCAATGCCATTATATCCAAGTTTAGAAAGCCCAAGTACTAGTCAGGCACCTGTCTTAGCTCCTTCTCCCACTCCTAGAAATCAGAGTTCAAATGAAGCTTCCACTTCATCTCCAAGTGCCCCAAATGAGCTTCAAGAAGTCATGAAGCAACTGCAAAATTTAGGTAATGAGCTGGTCACACTCAAGAGGCAGCAAGCTCAAAGTTTTAGACCTTCGTATCAGCCTCAAGCTCAACCGAATAGGCAGCCATATCAGCCTCAAAGACCACCTAATCCAGCCACAAATATGAATCAAACAAGGCCTCCTGCCAATAAACCATTCCAGCCCTATAATCCAAATGCCATATCTGCCTCTAAGGCATTAGTACCAGCACAAAACAACATTGCCCAGGAGTATGATTGGTGTTTTCCATGTAATGAACCCCATAATCAATCCATGTGCTATAATGGTGCTTTAACCCAAGCTTTAATGGTAACAAATGCTGGTGTGGAGGGTGAGAGTAGTCAAAAAAACAGCCAACAACAAGAAACATTCCAACAGCAATCAGCCCCAAATGATACCACATTGGTAAATTGGCAAGCAGAGGATTTCTGTGGCATGAATCAGGCAGTTTCTCAAGGTGTCGCTGCCAACACAAGGTCAAAAAGGAGAAATTTGGGTGAAGAACAGCCGTTAGCCCCAGCCAATCCACAACCTTCCACAGCTCCACAAATGATTGGCAAGCAAAACCCAGTTTTCAATGCACAAGGGCAGCCAAGAACAGCCCCTTGGCCAAACCAAATGCCAGCTGTTGCTGCCCATATTCAAGGAGCAAATGTGCAAATCAAGGGACAGCAGAGAGATCCTTCATCACCATTCAGTATCATTGATCAGATGAAGAAAACAAACGTCAATATATCTATGTGGGAATCCCTATCCATCCCAGGCCAAAGAGATCTGCTGCAAGCTGCTATGAAGGACTGGCCAACTTCGAATCAGCAGGTTCAGAGGCAAGACAAAGTGCTTACAAATGCTGCCCAGCCTGAAGGAAATCATGGAACACAACAAGGTAAAATGTTGAAGCCCCCCCCTTTTTATGTTTCGTTAATCATTGGAAATCAGCTAGTGCATAATTGCATGATAGACTCTGGGGCAAGTAGCTCAGTAATGCCTAAACAGATAGCTGATCAGCTAGGGCTCCAATATGAAATAACATCTAAGGGAGTAGTGCAGCTGGATGGGACAGCAATAGCAACAGTTGGAGTGATTAGAAATTTGAGTCTTACCTTGCATGCATGTCCAAATGTTGTTGTCTTACAAGATATATCAGTCATAGACCTTCCACCACTCTTTGCCCTCTGTTTGTCAAGGGATTTTACTGCCAAGATTGGGGGATATTTGTCCGCTGATTGGTCACACATGCTGTTCAGAACGAGGTATGGAACTAAAGCTACAATTAGGTCAGAACCTATTGCAGACTTCCACATTGAGCCCTATACTCCAAGTCATATTAATACCAACTGCTCAGCATTTGATCAAGAAGATCACCTTGGCACTGATGAAGCCGACACTAAGGTTGGAAGTATCCCAGATTTGACTCTTGATGAATGGGCAAATAAGGTGCATGCTTTTGATCCTTATCAAGAAGTAGAAGAATCTGAGCTAGGGGTCTATTGTATACACGAAGAAAGTCAACCTATTCCTAACATCACCAAGCCAAGCCACAAGGATGACAATGAGGTATGGCAACTGTTTTTTGATGGATCAAGGAGTAGACAAGGCGCAGGAGGTGGAGCCATGCTTATTTCACCTCAAGGAGTAAAGTATTATTCAGCTTTTAGATTTCAATTTGCATGCTCCAATAACACTGCTGAATATGAAGCCTTGGTGCAAGGGATGCATTGGGCAATAAAGAGAAAAATAAATAACTTGCAAGTGTTTGGGGACAGTGAGCTGATTGTAAATCAGGTCAAGGGACAGCATGCTGCCAAAAATGATCTACTTAGATGCTACAAGAACAGGGTGTGGGACCTCATGGAAGATTTTGAGGGTTTCGGCATCAAGGCCATTCCCAGAAAAGAGAATCAAGCTGCTGACAGGCTTGCAGCAGTAGGGGCAGCCTTTGACATTGTAGAAAACATTCAACAAGACAAGGTACAGCCAAACATCCACGTGATTGTGAGGCCTTCAGTGCCGGATAATGATGTCAATTGGCAAGTATTTGAGAATGACCAGCAAATCATCCACTTCTTGCAAGAAGAAGCTGAGTTCTCAGCTAAGAATCAAGAGAAGTTGAAACAGCAATATGGTGACCAGGTGATACAGCTGAGAACTGACAAGCTGCCCAAGGGACTTGTCACCTTAGAATCCATTTTTAACCCCAATGATCAGTTTAGAAAGGAGAAAGCAAATATTCAGGTCAAGAGGGAAGATTCGGTATCCATCTTGGTGAAAGAGAACAAGCCATTGCAAATTGGAAAAATGACAACTGAGCAAGAGAGATATGAGTTCATACAGCTTTGTCAAGAATTCCCTGACGTGTTTGCTTGGAGCTATGAAGACTTGAAGGGCTTCAATCCCAACTTAGCTCAGCATACCATCGAGTTGGATCCAAATACTAAGCCTGTCAGGCAGAAACAGAGACCAGTCAATCCACACATGGAGCCTCTCATGAGGAAAGAATTGGACAAGCTGATTGAGTCAGCAATTATATTCCCAATCAAACATTCTAGTTGGGTTGCCAACTTAGTTCCAGTCAGAAAGAAAAGTGGAGAGATCAGGCTATGTGTTGACTTCAGAGATTTGAATAGAGCCTCTCTCAAGGACCATTATCCACTCCCCTCCATGGAGCAAATATTGCAGGTTGTAGCTGGGTCAGAAAGGTTTTCGCTGCTTGATGGATACTCAGGCTTCAATCAAATTATGGTAAAGGAGGAAGACCAGTTCAAGACAGCCTTCACAACCAAATGGGGCACATATGCCTACAAGAAGATGCCATTTGGACTGGCGAACGCCGGAGCAACATTCCAGCGAGCTATGGATATGGCATTCAAAGGCTTGATCAACAAGATAGTACTGATATACTTAGATGATATTACTGTCTTCTCAAAGAATGCTGCAGACCATCTCTTTCACCTCAGGCAAGTGTTTCAGAGGTGTAGAAAGTTTGGAGTGTCTTTAAATCCTAAGAAGTGCATCTTTCTTGCACATGAAGGGAAACTTCTTGGCCATATTGTCTCCAAGGAAGGATTAGCAATTGATCCAGAAAGGGTTGAAGCCATAAGAGCTCTGCCACTGCCAAGTCACAAAAAGGCTCTTCAAAGTTTCCTGGGAAGGATAAACTTTGTTCGGAGGTTTGTCCCAAATTTTGCAGCCCTTGTCAAGCCCATCACCAAAATGTTAAGAAAAAACATGGCTTTCAAATGGACGGCAGAAGGCAAGGAGAGTTTTGAAGCAATCAAAGAAGCCATCTCCCAGGCACCCACTCTCATCAACCCGGACTTTTCCAAGGATTTCATCCTCTATGCATTTGGGGGTGATGACACTATTTCTGCCATTTTGGTGCAACAGAATAAAGATAATGATGAACAGCCAATTGCCTTCTTTAGCCAAAGCCTAAATGACTGTGAATTGAGGTACTCTTTTATTGAAAAACATGTGCTTGCAGTAGTCAGGAGCTTGAAGAAGTTCAAGCATTTAGTCTCAAACAACAAGGTCCAGTTGCTGGTCTCACATGCTGGGGTTAAGGACTTCCTCCTCAACAAGGATTTGAATGAGAAAAGGGCAGGATGGATCACCCGTGTCATGGAGTATGACATTGAGATCAAGATCACCAAGCTAATAAAAGGCAAAGGTTTGTGTGAGCAGCTCGCTTCCAAACAACTAAACAACCCAGAAGATAAAGAAGACGCTGCCCTGCTTTTACAAGATGATCAAAAACAAGAAAATGATGATGAGTCCATTCTCTGTTGGACTCAAAATATGATACATTTCCTACAGACGGGCATGTACCCTCTAGAAATGAGCAAAGCAAGAAGAAGACACTTCAGGTTGCAGGCTATTCCATATACCATCATTGATGGAGTTTTGTTCAAGAAGGATGTCAATGGAGTGCTGCTGAGATGCATTAACACAGGTCAGATTCAAAGGGTATTAAAGGAGTTTCATGATGGACCAGCTGGTGGCCATTTTGCACCAAGAGTGACAGCTCTGAAAATCATGAAGGCCGGTTATTATTGGCCTAAAATCTTTAGTGATTGCTATGCATGGATCAAGAAATGTAAGAATTGTGCATTCTTCACAGGAAAAGAGAGACTTGCAGCCCTCCCATTACATCCAATCTCAGTTGACCAGCCATTCATGCAATGGGGTTTGGACTTCATTGGAATCATCAATCCCAATTCGAGCCAAGGGCACAAATGGATTTTGACAGCCACAGACTACTTCACCAGATGGACAGAAGCAGTAGCACTCAAAGAGGCGAATGAGTCTAGCATCTTGGACTTTTACGAGGGGATAACTACCAGATTTGGTGTGCCTGCTACAATAGTCTCTGATAATGCATTGGCATTCATTGGATCTAAAGTTACTGAGTGGGCCGTCAAGAACGGGATCTACCTGAGCACTTCATCAAACTATTACCCTCAAGGTAATGGCCAGGCCGAGTCTACAAACAAAAACTTGCTGAGGATCATTAGGAGGACTCTTGATGAGAATCAGAAGGCTTGGCATACCAAACTGAAATCAGCCTTATGGGCT